>OY992530.1:282479409-283679409 GCA_963921185.1 Dasysyrphus tricinctus
GGTCTCCTTTTCCCTTGCTGATGAGCACCAGGCGTTGCGTTTTCCAGCTTCTAAGAAAGACCCCTTCCTCAAGACAGCTGTTGTACATGTTCAGCAGGAGCTGGGGGCATGTTCGTGCAGTCACTTTCAGCGCTTCCACCGGTATTCCATCGAGGCCGGGAGCTCTTTTATTGTGCATAGTTTCCACAGCTAGGTTCAACTCTTCTTCGCTAAACGATGGTATTTCCGGTCGTTGGGCCAAGGTGGTGTCGGGTGGCCTGACTGGATGAGTTGGGAATAGTGTGTCCACTATGTGCTCCATTCTTTCTCCGTTAAGGATAGGGTTTGCCGTCTGGGCTCCAAGTTTCCGCATAACAATCCTATAGCCCAGTCCCCAAGGGTCGCTGTTCACATCTCGGCGAAGATCCTCCCACTTCTGCTTTTTGCTCGAATTGATGGCCCTCTTGAGCTCGGATCTTTTTGTCCTGAAATCCATAAGATCAGCCTCTATTATCTCAGCGTGTCGTCTTCTTCCCCTGGTGACTTTTCGTCTAAGTTGTAGGCATCTTCTTCGGAGCTCAGCTATCTCTTCTGACCACCAGTACACAGGTTCCCTATTCCTATTAGGGCCACTCTTTCGGGGCATCGAGGCATCGCAAGCGAGCCGAATTAGTTGCATCGTGGCTCCAGCTTTCGTTTCCGCAGATCCCCGTACATCAAGAACAGCGGCTTTTCCATCTTCGATCACTGACGAGAAGATCTCTTCGTTGAGTCGGTTTACGTTCCATCTCGGAGCCGGAGTTTGATTCCGATTTGGAGCTCTTTGGTTTCCTACTAGATCGAATATGATGTACTGATGGTCACTGCCCGTGTAGTCCTCGATGACTCTCCAGTTTTTTATTCTTGCAGAAGCAGATTCCGTTGCAAACGTTACGTCCGGAATGCTGCCTTCACAGCCAGGTCTCCTGAAAGTGGGGGTGTTTCCTACGTTGGCTACATTAAGTCCACGTCGCGCAGCCATCTCGAGTATTTGCCTTCCTCTTGAGTCTGTGGTTCTCATTCCCCACTCCTGGGATCTGGCGTTAAAGTCTCCAGCAACCAAAAGCTCTCCTTCGACCTCACCTATAAAGTCTTCCAGGCCATCCAATTTTTGTCGGAACTCGTCGATCCTATCACTAGGACTGAGATAGACACTTACTAATGTTATTCCTTCGCATTTAACCCACACAAAGCCTCTTTCTGTGCCTTGGCTTTTGACGGGGAGCTTCCTTGCGTCCGGGATCCATATAGCAGCCGTTCCCAACGAGTCCGCAATCCAGTTTGATGTTGGTTTGTTTGTGTACTGCTCACTGATGATAACGACATCTGCTTGCAGCTCATCTCTTACTTTTACCAGCAGGTTGTTGGCGGTTAGGCTCCTGTGGATGTTGGCTTGGAGTATTCTGGTCATTGTAAAGCCTTTTTCTTCGCCTTTTCGAGTTCCTGTCGGAAGACTCGGCACTTTCCTGACCCCGGAGCATGATCTAATGCGGTGGGTGGGGTTTTAAGTTCCTCACAGAGGCAGCACTTTGGCGGGTTTTGGCATTCTTTTTTCTTATGTCCCTTTTGTCCGCAGTTGAAGCACATACCTTGTGCCTTTCTGTCTATGCCCTTGCAGGTTGCCTGTTGATGTCCGTAACCGAAGCACTTATAACATCTATGGACCTCTACTCTGCGTCGGACTCTACATTGCACCCAGCCAATTTTAATTCGAGGGATCTTCAGCATCTCCCCGGCTGATCTAGCATTCATGTAAACTATGGCTATTTTTAGCGAGCTTCTGTTCGTTTCCGTGACTATCACTTGAAGGTCTAAGTTGGAATCAGATGTCCTCTTTTTGATGGCTTCTTGGACTTCTTCGACTGTTGTCAGCTCATCCAAATCCCGAATCTCGAGAGCAACTTTTGGTTCAAGGCTACGGACTGTTGCCTTTTCACCTAGTATGTCTGTTAGAGACTTCTTAAAGGCTTCCTTGTCTCTCGATTCTGGTCCAAGCTCTAAAAGGACTTCCCCCAATCTTGTCTGTCGCACAGATTTCACGACGGTGTCGGTGTCATCTGGGTTGGCATTTTTTCGAATTTCTCTCAGTATGTCGCTATACTTTTCGCTACCCTTCGGCTTGATCAGGATTGCTTCAGGTCGGAGCTTCCGGTGTCTTCTTCTTTTCTGTTTGTCTCGATCTTTAGGAATTTCTTGTACTCTTTCCTTATTGGTGGGTTTGAGTTTCCCTGGCGCTTTCCCGTGCTTTTTCTTAAGGACTTCTGCAAAGCTATCTTTCTCGGCGTGTTGAGCTTGAGTGTCCGTAGTTTTGACCTCCTGTGTGTTAGTTGCGGCTTCTTTCTCTTTCTCGACTGGTTTTTGAGACTTTTTTGTTTTTTTACCAGTTTCTTTTGTCAGAGGGCTAGACGGTGGTCTCTTGTTTGGAGCTGGCACCTTATGTGCAGATGTTGCTTGTGTTGTCTCTGCTGGCTTCTCGGGCACATCTGACAGCGGCATTCTCTCAACAATTTGTTGTGGCCGTGTGCTTTCCATCGTCGAGGCTTTCACTTTCCACATCATCTTGTCGAGAGATTCCTCTAAGACAGCGATTCCGTTTTTTATATCCATGCTGATATTTTTTTGCTTTGTACAGGCATTCTTCATCTTCCTTATGGTCTCTATGCATTTCTGCAGCTCCTTCGAGAGTATTACCTCCTGGTTTTGTGCCGTGGGGACCGATGGAGGCCCATCTATAATCTCTCCCAAATCGATCATATCATGATGTGTTGGCCGTGTTCCACTTATTGATTTTTCTTCGGTCCGTTTTACAGTTTCGGACTGTCTTGGGACATCAACCAAGAGAGTGCTCGCGATTGCTTCATGGAAGGATATCTCGGGCTGCTGAAGGCCTTTCCTGTTTGTGATTTGGTCGCTCCTATCAGGGTTTTTCGCTGCAGTTGGTGGTGTGTGTGTTGCAGACGTGCACTTCTCCTAAAAGGATCTTCTCTGGGTTCACTTGTAGCTTGGCCTTCCGCGGGAGCCAAGTGTGCCACTCCCGGGGTTTTTATCTCAGTTTTTTTAGTTTTGCGGTCGCTGGATGACGACGTCCCGGGGCCCCGCGTGCTCACCCCTGACAGACGCCGGTACTGGGGATCCGACCCCCTGCACCGTAACATTTCTACTCTGTACTCCTCTATCCATATTTGGTTTTAATTTCTGATGTTCCTTCACATAGTTGTTTTGTTGGTCCACGAGTGGTATTTTATTTCCCACTTACCCTGCATTTCTGCCGAGCGTTCCCTCTATCCGCCACCTGAGGACGCGCCCTCTAGGGGTAAACAACAAACCCCCGAGGGATAATAATAATAATAATAATAATAATAATAATAATAATAATAATAATAATAATAATAATAATAATAATAATAATAATAATAATAATAATAATAATAATAATAATAATTATAATAATAATAATAATAATAATAATAATAATAATAATAATAATAATAATAATAATAATAATAATAATAATAATAATAATAATAATAATAATAATAATAATAATAATAATAATAATAATAATAATAATAATAATAATAATAATAATAATAATAATAATAATAATAATAATAATAATAATATATAATAATAATAATAATAATAATAATAATAATAATAATAATAATAATAATAATAAAATAATAATAATAATAATAATAATAATAATAATAATAATAATAATAATAATAATAATTAATAATAATAATAATAATAATAATAATAATAATAATAATAATAATAATAATAATAATAATAATAATAATAATAATAATAATAATAATAATAATAATAATAATAATAATAATTAATAATAATAATAATAATAATAATAATATAATAATAATAATAATAATAATAATAATAATAATAATAATAATAATAATAATAATAATAATAATAATAATATAATAATAATATAATAAAATAATAATAATAATAATATAATAATAATAATAATAATAATAATAATAATAATAATAATAATAATAATAATAATTAATAATAAAATAATAATAATAATAATAATAAGTTTTATAATAATAATAATAACTAATAATAATAATAATAATAATAATAATAATAATATAATAATAATAATAATAATAATAATAATAATAATAATAATAATAATAATAATAATAATAATAATAATAATAATAATAATAATAATAATAATAATAATAATAATATAATAATAATAATAATAATAATAATAATAATAATAATAATAATAATAATAATAATAATAATAATAATAATAATAATAATAATAATAATAATAATAATAATAATAATAATAATAATAATAATAATAATAATAATAATAATAATAATAATAATAATAATAATAATAATAATAATAATAATAATAATAATAATAATAATAATAATAATAATAATAATAATAATAATAATAATAATAATAATAATAATAATAATAATAATAATAATAATAATAATAATAATAATAATAATAATAATAATAATAATAATAATAATAATAATAATAATAATAATAATAATAATAATAATAATAATAATAATAATAATAATAATAATAATAATAATAATAATAATAATAATAATAATAATAATAATAATAATAATAATAATAATAAATAATAATAATAATAAGATAGACGCAACCATTATAAATTATAAATTGCCTGGCCACCCTAATGGCTGGGTGGAACACAAGACTATGCCAGAATGGCCTCCTAAGCAAAACCCTCCCCATCAGATGCGGAATCTTCCAAGGTGACGCTCTAAGCCCCCTTTGGTTCTGCATGGGACTTAACCCCCTTAGCAGGATCCTATCTGGAATAAAATCGGGCTTCATCATCAAAACGGAGACGTACGACTACTCCTTGAACCACTTACTATATGTCGACGACTTAAAGCTCTATGCCAGGAATAGAGAAAAACTCCACCGAATGATTGAAGTGGTGAAAAGCTTCAGTACAGATATACAAATGGAATTCGGCATGGAAAAATGTAAAATGGTACATCTGGTGAGAGGAAAAGTTGATACCAACGATGAAGGCTTCCCAATCGACCAAGAACGGGCTGTTGAAGATCTACAAGACGGAGAATCATATAAATATCTTGGATTCCTCCAACTTAAAGGTATAAACCACACTACTATCAAGGCAAGCCTTACCACCCAATTCAAAAGAAGGCTGAACACCATTTTGAAATCGGAGCTATCAGGGAGAAACAAATGCAAAGCCATAAACACCTGGGCTATCCCATTGCTGACGTACTCTTTTGGAATAATAAAATGGTCTTCAACTGAGCTTGCAAACCTGGATATGATGGTACGAACAACTTTTACAAGGCATAACAGCCATCATCCACGAAGCGCTATTGAAAGGATGACTCTGTCTCGAAAAATAGGTGGAAGAGGAATCGTGAACATAACGAACCTACAGCATCGACAATGCCTCAACATCCGGCATTACCTACTTAGCAGTGTATCAACTCTAATTAGGACCATTTGCTTAGTGGATGATAAGTTTACGCCCCTCAACCTTAGCTTGTCGAATTTTCCCCTCCCCGACAATGTTAGAACAACCGATGAACTGATTTTTTCTTGGAAAGCAAAATCACTACACGGAAGCCACCCGAATGAAATCTGCCAAGATCACATCAACCAGGAGGCGTCTAACTTATGGCTAATACAAGGCAACCTTTTCGCCGAAACTGAAGGCTTCGTAATGGCCATCCAAGATAAAGTTATAGCGACGCGAAACTATAGGAAATTTATTCTTAGAGAAGATGTTGACGATAGATGCAGGCGATGTGGAGAGAACGGAGAAACCATCGAACATATTATATCAGGATGCAGCTCCCTAGCTTCACAGGAATACATGCGCAGACATAACAACGTCGCCAAGCTAATACACCAACAATTAGCGTTGAACTGTGGCCTGATTCAACACCATACCCGTATTACAAGTACCAGCCCCTACCTGTCTTGGAAAATTCCCACTTCAAACTCTACTGGGATAGAACAATAACAACGGATCAATACATCCCAGCGAACAGACCTGATATCATACTGTTCAACAAAAGGGAAAAAAGGATAGATATCTTCGACATAGCGGTTACCCTCAATCGAAATTTGCAAACTACATTCTGCACAAAGATTTCTAAATACGCTGGTCTGGCCATCGAAATGCGGGCCATGTACAATATGGAAAGGGTAGATGTGACTCCGATTATTATCTCAACAACGGGGCTTGTCCCGCAAAATTTGTGCAGCAACCTAAAAAAACTGAATCTGGAATGGCTTTTGTCTCAGGTCCAAAAATCGGTGCTATTGGACACATGTCACATAGTAAGAAAGTTTCTCCAACTGTAAATACATCGAAACACACACCAACGAACATTTTCAATAGACGGTTATGGGTTGGGGGACCACCTCCCCCCCTCATCATCAAATTAACAACGCGCAAGGGCTAGAACATGGTCTATGCTCCAACAGAGCCTAATCCCTTTGGCATAGCCCGGGATAGGTGATTTCCAACTCCATAGGAGTTGAGAAGTTTTACTTAAGTCGATAATAATAATAATAATAATAATAATAATAATAATAATAATAATAATAGCCCAATAGCCCAAACCAAGAAAACCCCCAAACATCACAGCCTGTATCTCGACGTGTTTTGCCAAGGACTACCGTGGCAACCACAATAGCAGGTTTACCTAGGCAACGTATAAAATGGACTCTAGAAATGAATAAATCTGTTATACGTTGTTACTACATTTCAACTAATTTGGAAACGGAATTGCATGTGTATAGGACACAAATGAGGGAGTTATTTCTCAGACAATTCCCTGATCTAACCAGAATTACGGAACAAAACCTCGCTGATAGAAGAAGAGCAATTATGATGAAAAAGCTTCTTTCTGAGCAAGAAATCCAGGATGTAAAACTCCAAGCAGCAGCCGAAATAGCCGCATCTACGGAACCAAGTGATAACCAAGGTGTAACCCACCCAAATGAGGATTCACCGGAAAACAACAACAATTCTGAAGAAATACCTGCCACTAGTGAAGAATTCCATCTACCCGAGTCTCAACAAAAAGATAACCACGCTACGTTAACGTTAGGCGAGCACGTGAGGCAAAATGCGAATGCTAATGTTAATGACGCAGAAGCTATAACTAGAGAGTCACAACTTTTAACGACACTTTCCGAACATTTCCATGCAGCCTTAACACAAAATCAAAATAGTGACCCGTCTCGAAGAGATGGCATTCCTAAGATTTTTAACAACAGGAGATTAAACGAGCTTACGCATATACTCAATCGCGATATCCTACCTAACTATCTTGATTCAGTCACAAGCATAAGTGAAAACAATGAACAAAAAGACAATAGTGAATACAGGGACCCAGGAAATAAAAACAACATCAAACATGCCAGCTTGGGAAAGACGCCTCTCAAATAAGATAAACAAAATAAGGCAAAATATTGGTAGACTGACTTCATACTCCAGCGGAATAAGCTCATGGAAAATACGAAAACAAGTGAAAATCATTATACATCCAACAAAAATAAATGAACTAACGACCCTCATGCTAACGGAAATAAAGGACAAGAAAACCCAGCAACTTGCGGCATATGCCAAACGTCTCGCAAGGTATAAGGAAAGCAGAGCTCGCAAAGTAGAGAATAGTCTTTTCGAAAGGAATCAAAAACAGTTCTTTCGTCAACTAGACCTCGCTGAAGGACATCAAGCCAACCAGCCCATTCCCCAAATGGAAGAAGTAATGAAATTCTGGGGAGGACTATGGAGCAAACCGAAAACCATAAACCAGGAAACCAATTGGCTAGCCAATGAATTCGAGGAAACAAGACATTACAGGGAGATGCAGAACACAGATATCTCCACTGAAGAAGTCACGAAAGCTATACAAGAAAGTAGTAATTGGAAAGCGCCTGGCCCAGACAAAATCCATAACGTATGGATAAAAAAGTTCACTGGCAATGCATACAATACTTGCAGAATACTTCAATAAACTCTTAAGAGAACCAAATGATACCCCATGGTTCTTGATGACGGGAAACACCTACCTCATCTCAAAAGGAAGCAACACTCTGGACCCTGCAAATTACCGGCCAATTACATGTCTATCGACAACTTACAAACTTCTGACGAAGATTTTAACAAACCGCGTTTACCAGCACTGCCTCCAGTACAACATCATTACTGAAGAGCAAAAGGGATGCGCCAAGAATTCAATGGGCTGCAAGGAACACCTCACAATTGATTCTGTCTTAGTCCACCAAGCAGTACAGGGAAAAAGAAATCTCAGCATGGGTTACATAGATTACCGAAAAGCTTTTGATAGCCTCCCCCATCCATTTTTAATAAAAATTCTGGAGCTATACAAAATTGAAACAAAAATTATAAACTTCCTCAAAGTAACCATGGATAAGTGGAATGTAAAATTACACATTGGGCGAAACACCAGCCAATCCATTCCTATAAAATGTGGAATTTTCCAAGGGGATGCCTTTAGCCCCCTATGGTTTTGTCTTAGTATGAACCCACTGAGTAAAATGCTGAACAAACTTCGATACGGTTTTGATTTGAAAGCTGAGAATGGACGATTTCTGGTTAATCACCTTATCTATGTAGATGACTTGAAACTATATGCTAACGGAAAAGAAAAACTGCAGAGGATGATATCAGTAGTGAAAAAGTTTAGTGACGATGTGGGAATGGAACTTGGAATTGAAAAATGTAAAATCATCCATATCCAAAAGGGAAAGGTACAAAACGACAGTGAAGGATACCACTTAGATGAGGATAACATAATTGAAAATCTTGGTCAAGACGATAGCTACAAATACCTTGGCTTTTTGCAACTTAGAGGAATCCAGGAATCTGAAGTGAAGACAGCCCTGCGGAATAAGTTTGTGCAAAGATTAACAAAAGTTCTCAAGTCTAACCTAAATGCTGGCAACAAACGAAAGGCCATCAACACCTGGGCTATTCCAGTGTTTACATATTCATTCGGGGTTGTTAACTGGTCAAATACTAACCTTGATGAGATATCAACACTACTAAGGACCACCCTTACTAAATACTTATGTCACCATCCGAGAAGTGCAATAGAAAGAGTGAGCTTGCCGCATGAAGAAGGTGGAAGAGGTTTCTTAGACATACCCAACCTCCATTTCTCGCAGATAAATAATCTAAGAGAATATTTTAGAAGTCAAATCGAAACATCGGACTTAATTCGGACAGTATGTTTAGCGGACAAAAACTACACCCCACTCAATCTAAGAGCAGTCGAGATTCAAAAACCACCGAATGTCCTTTCCCGAGAAGAACGCGTAGAATCCTGGAAAAACAAAAGCTTGCACGGAATACATCCTTACCAATTAGAGCAAAGCTTCATCGACAAAAGCAGCTCAAACTTGTGGTTGAAGCGAGGGACCCTTTTTGCTGAAACAGAGGGTTTTATGATGGCTATCCAAGACAAAATTATAGCAACAAAAAACTATCGCAAGTACGTTCTGAGGGAGAACCTAGAAAATGACTCCTGCCGCCGCTGCCAAAACAATACAGAAACTATTGACCACATCATAGGTGGTTGTACGTGTTTGGCACCACAAGATTATACTGCACGGCATAATCAGGTCGCAAAGATAATACACCAGAGCCTAGCAAGAAACTTCAATCTTACAGTGAGCAAACTTCCATATTACAAGTATGAACCTCCACCTGTGGTAGAAAACGAAAAAGCGAAACTCTACTGGGACAGGTCATTAGTTACTGACCGAGCTATTCGAGCTAATAAGCCTGACATCGTTTTGTTCGATAAGGCAGATAAAAAAATAACGTTGTTCGACATAGCTGTTCCCCTTAACCATAACATCCAATCGACACATAAAACCAAAATCGAAAAATACATCGACTTGGCTAATGAATTAAAGGAAATGTATCATATGCAACGAGTAGATATTTCGCCAATAATAATATCCGCAACAGGACTGATACCAAAAAGCGCTCTAGCTCAACTAAAAAAACATAATCTTGATGACGCACTAGAGGTTATGCAAAAATCAGTGATCCTCAATACATGCAACATCGTGCGACGTTTCCTGCAACCGTATAATTCAAACTGAAACTTAAAGGGATAGAACATGGTCTACGCCCCAACTGAGCCTAATCCCTTGGCATAGCCCGGGATGGGTAATTTCCAACTTCATAGAGGTTGAGAAGTACTTTAAAACTCGATAATAATAATAATAATTATAATAATTATAATAATAATAATAGTAATAATAATATAATATTAATAATAATCAAAATACCCCCCAGGGCTAAGCCGTGACGTGCATGGGGTATAAAGGTACACTCACTTTGAGCTATGTTGACTCAGTAACACCCATGTCAAACAAGTCAAAATGGGAGATGTACAGTAAACCATCCCACTCCCACCCCATAAATAATGAAGATAAAAAATAGGAATACAAAGAAATGTTGCCGCTGCCCGAAGACGTCGGTCGGGACTCCCACTTGGAGCCAACTCTGAGGGTGACAGTGACCGCATACGAGCCGTTTGGTCAGATGTCTCTTGGGACTATGACCTCGTCACCCAAAGAAGCCACTCACAAGTCACAACAACAATAGCTCAATAAAACAAGGTTAAAAATATTGGACAAATCATATATTAATTTATTATATTATAGACCAAGAGCCAACAGCAAATTTTGGGAGTGGAGGTATAACCAAAATCGGAGTAAGAGGAATTATAGGTACATGTATCGTGGTTTGGAATAAGAAAGTCTGGCAGGTTTTGTTTTCAGCCTTTGGTGGGGGCGGGGGTTAAAAAGCCGCGGAGTTTCCTATATATATGGGTTATTTCCTAATGAAGGATTTTTTTGTAAAATATTTGGCCCCAGCTTTTGTCAAATGGCCCCCATAAAGTTTCGAAAAGGCCCTCACTGCTTTTTTCTTCGCGGCAACGCTGGTCAATACCCCTATAGGACCTGCGCATCTCGTTTAGTTGGGGCACTTCAGCACTCTGCTCAACTGAATCCTCATTTAGCAGGGCACAAAAATGGTCCTTCCATCTACGAAGCTGATCCTCAATTGATACCAAAAGTGTGCCATCCACATCCATTATAGGATGATTGGTGTTGCTTTTTTTCCCGATAACATCTTTGGCTATTTGGCACAATTCCCGGATATCTCCTCTTCTGACAGCGATTTCCGCATTATCTGCGAGTCCATCTAACCTCACCCTCTTGTCACGTCTCACACAGCGATAGACCATCTTATGTGCAATGCGGTACTCTCTTCGCAAGTCAGCCTTTGTTGAACATCTGCTTTGGCATTTATTTGGATGTTCAACGATTTGCGAAGTTCGATCTTATCCCAGGTGTCTTGGGATATCCAAGAGTCTCTACGTCTCGTTCGCTTGGGTACAGTTTCGGATCAAGCTTCCATAAAAACCTTTGAATTTCCCCCACATCTCATCAATTGTTGAATGCTGGATTCCGTTTAATGTCGAGGCTCTGTCGTTAAGGGTGGTGATATAGTTTCGACATATGTTGGGGTCATTCAAAGCATTAGTAATGAATTTTGAGCTCCTTGCTGCATCCTGCGCTGGTTTTTGTACGGCAGCGGTTCGTAGTTTGAGACTCATCAGAACCAAATGGTGGTCGCTTCCCACATTGGCATTTCTTATACTCCGGACATCACACATAGACTTCCTCCATCGCTGCTGAATCATATGATATGATCAATTTGGTTTTCGGTTTGACCATCCGGATGCACCCAGGTAATTTTGTTGCACGTCTTATGCTTAAATACACACCCACCTATCACAAGACGATTCGCGTTACAAAAGTCGACATTTTAACATATTAACATTAGTTTTTATTGAACGGAAATTAATATTTACAATTGGTTCTTAATTCTATTTGTATATTATTATTACATTGACATTTTAATTTGTTTTGGCACATAAGGGGTCTAATTTTATACATTTTTTTATTTTTATAAAAATTATTTAAAAGATTGTGATTGATGGTTATATACTATTTAATACTATGAAGATGATTCATCTCGGGTTGTTCAAATCCGGTTGTCTTTTGGAAGGATGTGGGGTTTCGGTGGCTTCTAGCCACGGTGATAGTTTGACGCTGTATCTTCGTAAAATTGAATTGCCTCGTCGTCGTTGATAGGAATAATTCCGTTGTCCAGTAGTGCTGTAACATCAAGGTATCGTGGCTCGGAGTGTCCCTCTTCACTTGTGATGGTTCTCACCAGAGGGTTTGGATGATTGTTTAGGTTGTTCGTCAGTCTTTTAGCGGCACTGATCATGTATTTGTCAAGGGGTGTTATTCCGGATGCCTCGTAGAGACGCTTGTTGCTGAAATGTTTTCGCCGCCGTTGGTCGAAGTGGAGTCCCGTGCAGATCCGCAGGATCTTCCTCTCGAACACTCCCAGTTTCTTCATGCTGGTTTTGGAAATAGTAAACCAGACAGGAAAGCAGTATGTGATGATCGGTCTGAGAAGTTGCTTATAGAGAAGCAAACTTCGTCCTTTGTACAAAAGTCGACAAGCAAGTCACCATTTTCATTCCGTGACCCCAAGCCATTTCTCCCCATCACGCGTTCCAGTCCGTAATTGTCTGAACCGACTTGGGCATTAAGGTCTCCTTAAAAAGCATAGCAGAATCTTCTGTCATCAAAATAGGAAACTCTATGCCTTTTTCGTTGATTTTAGGGCAGCATTTGACTCTATCGATAGAAATTCATTGCTTTACAAGCTATATGCTAAAGGAATGTCGCCGAAGTTTGGCCGTGTGATACAAAACTTGTATGAAGATACGATAGCAGCAGTGTTGAACGGCGAAAATGTATCTAAGTGGTTTGAAACTAAATCGGGTGTGAAGCAGCAATGCCCGTTAAGTCACATTTTTTTCACTTTTCCTTGATGATCTCTCGGACTATTTACCTGGAGGTGTAGTTTATACGAAAACTTGTTCAAAAGTTTGATCTTTGCAGATGATGGAGTACTTCTGGCCTACACACCAGAATCGCTTCAGCTCATGATGAACAAATTACAAGATTATGAAAGACTATTGAATCTGGAAGTAAATCTTCAAACATCTAAAGTCATGATCTTCAAAAAAGGTGGTGGACGACGTTGCAGAAGTGAAAAATGGATATTCAATGGTGAGGAGGTCGAGGTGGTGAATAGCTATAAGTACCTTGGTATTCATCTTACAAAAAACCTTAGTATGGAAACCCATCTTCAAGAAAAGCTCCCGCAGGAATTTTGTTTTTTTTTTTTTAAGTTTTTTAAAATAAAACACAAGATTACAATTTACACAAGTATTTTATTTATTAATTTGAGCATCGGATCCCTTACCACTGGTGGGGGAAATCTTCTGCTATACGTAGGAGTATCAAGATGGAACTGACCTTCTCTGCCAGGAAAAACCCTGCTTATATGTAATACATTGATATTCTTAATTCTTCTTACAGACTATAAGTATGTGTGTATTGGTACACATGCATTATCGTCATATTCTATGATGATTCAATTTTATTGTTTTTGATCGTTGGCGATTTTTGTTTACATTAGTTTGATTTTATATTTATGTTTGGATATTCTGTATCTGTGGGAGATTCCTTGTTAGACATTCTTTGTTTACATTACTTTTAATATTTTATGTCTATTCACATAAATTATGTTCAACGAAATATGCTTGGTGGGCACTTAATATTTAATGGTATTTTTACTAAGCGATATGGAAATATTTAATGGTATTTTTATTAAGCGATATGGAATACGCTTGGTATGGTTTGGTTGTTATGATTGGGAAGCAATTCTATAACTCCTCCCCCCTTTGATTTTTGTTTCTCCTGGAACAATTTTTTTTTATAGAATTATAAGTATAATACAAATTATAACAATTACAAATATATTTACACCAAAGTGAATAAATGATTGGTCAGAAACTTTTTCTACTATCTCTTTAATATTTTCAATGTTTGTTATATTATAATCTTCAATTTTTAAGTTAATGTCTGTTAAATTATAATTATCTTCCACATAAATATTTATTGGTTGTTTTAAAATTGAATTTTTGTTAACATATTCTTTTTCGTTTATCTTGATTTCACAGTTTTCAAAATTTATTAATACATTTCTTTTTATTGGAATAACTTTTCTTTCATCACAAGAACTTTGTATTTTAAAGTTGCTATTTTTAACAATTAGTATTCCACTTTGAAGTTCTTTTACAATATTTTTTTCTTCATTCTTTCTTTTAAGACAATTATTTTTATTTATACAATTAGTATAGGTTTTAAGATGTTTTAATTCTTTATTTTCAAGATATTTATAAAAAGTATCATTTATTTTTAACTCTACTGGCACTTCAGTTATAATTTCATTTTTTATAATATTTTCATAATTCAAGGATTTTATTCTTATTGGAACCTTCATTTAAATTCTAGGAATTTCTAATAGTTGTGACTCATCAAGTATACTTGTTGTTGAACCACCGTCTATTAGAATTTTAAATTGTTTATTATGCATTGTTATTTTTACTATGGGAAGTGTTTCTTCTTCCCGGTTATGGTATGATTTACCTCTTCATGTTTAATTTCTGTATTGTTTACATCCATATCTTCTTGTCTGGGATTCCTATTATTGTCATACTTGTTATTCCTATACTGTCCTGAATTTTGGGGTCTTTGATTATTATTATTAAAATTTGCTTGATGGTTATTTCTATTAAATCCGAATCTAAAATTATTTGGATTTGCGTTTCCAAATATTCTGTGATTATTTTGTCTGACTTGTTCTGAAGATATTCTATCATGTTGCGACCTAAAATTGTTATTGACATTATTTTGTCTAAATGAGTATAAAGCTATACATTCATTATTTTTCTGAGTATAAACATTATCGGGTTCAAGTTGAGTTTTTGTTTGTAACTCTTGCAACAAATTGTCAATTTTATTATAATTCCTAATTGTGTCGTTCTCATTGACACTATTTGTTTCTGTCACTAACTTAAGATATGATTTTTTAACACCAAATTGTCTTACCAGCTGTACTTTTACGTCTGTCCAAGGTGCAAGATGTTGTAGACTATTTATTGCTCTCAAAGCCTCGCCTGAATTTTCTGATGCACCACAAAAACTGCTTGTTCCATGTAAGTTGGATCCTGGATTCTCTCAAGTAAATACTCCATCGATGATATAAAAAGAGCCAGATTGTCTAATGATCCTTTAAATGGGTTAATCGTCCTTAATTCTTTTAAATAGAATTTTTGCTGTTCTGCCCAAACTGCATGTTGAACTGGATCCATCGGAGCTTGTGCTCTTGCTTGAGCTTGAACTTCGGCTAATTGCGCTTGCTGATTTGCAAGTGCAGCCTGTTGAGCTTGATGTTCTGCGGCGTTCATTTTATTTATATTTTCCTCTTGTATTTTAAAAATTCTTTCCCTTAGTTTCCGCAAGTTTTTCATTCACTTATATTTTTATTTAAAAGTTATTATTTTTTTCTCTTAATGCACTTTTTATTTTATTTCTTTTTTTTCACCTGCTTGTGTTTTGCATAGACACTTTGTCTTTTTCGTAGACACTATGTTTTCCGTTGACACTTGACACTTAATAATTGTTTTTGTTTACTTATCTCTCTACGAGAATGCGTGTATTAAAAAATTTTTTTGAACACTTAAGTATACAATAATTTTGTTTTTCTGATACGAAATTGTTTTGTCCACTAAAACACTTCAGTGTTATTAATTTTCACAAAACACAATTTAATTTCGATCGTTGAATAATGTTTTAGATAATGTACGTTGTACTTTAATCCGCACCAAAATTCTACCGGTTAAAAAACTTTTTATTTTCTTTTCGGTCCGATCACTGAATCTTATCTATTCATTAATTTTCATTTAACTTCTTAGTGAGATCCAACCGACTGCGCCAATTTTGTATTTTGATCCTCCGGGATTTTTTTTTAAAGATTTTAAAGTAAAACACAAGATTACAATTTACACAAGTATTTTATTTATTAATTTGAGCATCGGATCCCTTACCACTGGTGGGGGGAAATCTTCTGCTATACGTAGGAGTATCAAGATGGAACTGACCTTCTCTGCCAGGAAAAACCCTGCTTATATGTAATACATTGATATTCTTAATTCTTCTTACAGACTATAAGTATGTGTGTATTGGTACACATGCATTATCATCATATTCTATGATGATTCAATTTTATTGTTTTTGATCGTTGACGATTTTTGTTTACATTAGTTTGATTTTATATTTATGTTTGGATATTCTGTATCTGTGGGAGATTCTTTGTTAGACATTCTTTGTTTACATTACTTTTAATATTTTATGTCTATTCACATAAATTATGTTCAACGAAATATGCTTGGTGGGCATTTAATATTTAATGGTATTTTTATTAAGCGATATGGAATATGCTTGGTATGGTTTAGTAGTTATGATTGGGCAGCAATTCTATAACTCAGGCGAAAGTAGCAATCAACACAACGTGGAAAGGATGTTTTAGCGTGGTACACATTATCAAACCAGAGTGATACTCGTGTTGGATATCAAACTGAACTGACAATGTGTACACGCTGAATGATGGTTTGACACTCAGAACTGCCTGCTCACAAAATTTTTTGATAGTGCGTGACAACCCTCGATTTGTTGGGTAGTTGCTCGATGATGTGTACACAATTTAACTCATGAGCCGTCGTTCACGGAACAAAACACGAATTTTTTATAGCGAATCAGTGGAAAAAGTGCAAACAAAATAAGAAAAAGCTCGTGTGTGTAAAAAAGGAATTAACACGATGGTGGAAATAGCCTCAAAATAAAAAGAAACAATTTTTTGAGAGTAGTGGAATTTCTTTGCCTGACACCCAACATAAATGTTAAGTATGTACGCAAAACTTTTCACACAAGTTTGATATCCAACACGCGTGACACTCAGGTTTGATAATGTGTACCACGCTTTTTGAAATTCGTATGTCGCTCATAGCAACAAATTCCAAGTTTTTGAAGCTGTGTCGGAGTCAGTTTTATTATATGGTGCACAAATCTGGGGACATAAACAGTACGATGCAGTAGAGAAATTACTGAGATACTATCTTAAAGGAGTCTTTCATTTGCCTTCGAATACTCCAAATTATTTACTGATGATTGAAACTGGCCTGTCGCCCCTCTTCACTAAAACCTTAAATTACAAATATGTAGATTACATTCTAAAAGTGCTTAATATGGCGGGTATACGACTCCCGAAAATAGTAGCCTTGAAAGCAATTAGAAGTTAATCAAGTTGGTATGCAGAATGACTAGAGCGAGCTCAACTTTGTAATTTGGAAGATGATTTAAGTATTGAAAACGCATCTAATTGGAGAACAGTATTGTACAATCTAATAACCAAGGTTGATGAATACTATGCAGTTAAGTATAGAGAAGATGCTGCGGAGCCAATATACATCAGGGGAATTTACAGCCGTTTGAACCACAATTTACAACAGAAGAACTACTTCAAGGATGAAAACAGTGTGCAATTAATATCAACTATAGTGAAACTTGGAGGAGAAATGCTCTGTCTAAATTATATACCACACAGGGAGGACTTACCGTGCGTTTGCCAACTTTGCGACCTAGAAGAAAGAGAAGATATCTTCCATTTCATGGGAAAATGTCCTATTCTTCGCGAAACGAGAATGAGCGATTTAGGAAGAAACTATCTTAGTGAGGTGGAATGTATGACCCTCTTAAGCGATCTCAATGTTACACAACTATACAGCTTCTCCAAAACAGCTTTATATTACAGAGATAGAATAATGAGGGAATGCTTTTAAACAAAAAATGATTAAATACGGCTTTGGTTATTAAAAACGATTTAATTATGTATTTTTATAATTTCAAATAAACAAATAATTCAATTTATTAATTAATTATACCTTAGAAAGAGAAATTGGAAACACAATTGTCAATCAGGCCGACGGCAATGCCACGCTCAAATGTTTTTGTACTTTAATTTATTTTATTTCAAGAGTTCAAATAAACAACCTAACTAATTAACTTACTTATTAATATTTTATTAATATTCAGATTGTTTATTTATTTAATTTAACTATCAACTATCTAAATTTTTTAATTGTTAATATTTTGTATTAAGATTTGTTTTGATTTTTATGTTAATCAGCTTGAATTAAGCCAGTAACTAAATAAATAAATAAATAAATAAATAAATAAATCACGCATTCGGTGATTAATTTACCCTTAATTAATAAACTATAGGCCTTAAAATGGAAAACAACTATTTTTGGATGCAGAAACCATTTTCATGCATAATGCTTTGAGGTAAATACATTTTTTTTAGTATAAGCCGACCATCAACAAAAAAAAAAAATACAGTCACTCACAAAATTATTCGGAATAAAAGTTTTTTTTTTCTAAACATGAGATTTTTTTTCTGTTACTATTTTTTGTTCTGCTATTGCTGTTATCTACATTTCTCTTTGTTTTGTCTTGTTATATGCACATTTTAATATGAGAAACAAGAGAAACTAAGAGCGTGATATTCTACCTACCGTTACTTTTATTATAATCTCAATAAAGCAAGAGTAAATCATTATAAAGATTTGATAAAGATTATTTCCGAATACTTTTGGGAATGACCGTATATTTAATTCACCACACTTTTTTTCGCATGAAAATCCCAGTTCATTGTTTTGGATGACATTCCATGACAGCTATTTTTTTTAACATGAAACTGCTTGACCAATCATGAAAATTATTATTTTTGCATTTCACCTCCATAATTATTTTCGACATGCGAGAATATTTGCTTGGATTTTTTTTGCACAAGGGAACTGTAAACTAGGCTTAAACTTAAAAAAAAATTATTCATTGGATGACTTTCGTGTGTTTCCCTTACTTCTTCCCTTTTTTCAGTTTTCTTTTTTAAAAACTGAATCATCGCGGGTGGCAATGGTGCAGTGGATGTAGTGCTTGACTGCTAACTGAGAGGTGTGGGTTCAAGCCCTACTCTAGACAGCATTCTTTTCTATATTCTCCCAGCTTAACTGGACGCCACCCGTGGGATTTAAAGAGATAGTAAACACCGTGATCTCAATCCACTGTGCCAAATCTTTCCTATCATCCTACTCTTTCTAACTAGTGCCGTGCAATTCAGGTTGTATTTAAAAATCTAAGGTCTTGCAGACATATGTATAGTTATTATTATTATTATTATTATTATTATTATTATTATTATTATTATTTTTATTATAATTATTGCAGTGTCAATATCAATATTAGTTCTTTTGCGTTGACGCACTCCGTGTAACGTACTTTGTGTTAAGTTGAGTTACCAGTTGGCGCTGGCGTAGAATGCACTAGTTTTGTGAAGAAGTGGAGTGTTGATGAACATCAGGTGAATCATCACTGATTGCACTCAGACCTTAACCCTGTTCCTTGGTTAGTCCCAAACAGTTTCAGACCGCCAGATTTGGTGCGGACCAGTACAATTTTTCAAGTGTGGAACGACTTCGGACTAAATCTGGCGGTTTCAAACTGTTTAAAAATCGGCAAGGAACAAACCTCTTGTTCTTCTGAATTATTGATGTTGATCAATAATGTCCATTGCTCTTGAGTAGCTGGAAAATTTCCTTAGGCGCCAGTTATAGCAATCATTGAAACTCATCATTGAAAATTTTAATGATTGATTTTGAGACGTTTAGGAAGTAAAATCATTTATAATTTTGATGGAAAAATAAAGCTAAGGACTTAATTAATATTTCTAGTCAAAAAAATTGTTCAAATAGGCCCAAATTTCCACATAAAAAGACTTTTCTTATTTCAATGGTTGAACTACCTTACCAATGATCATTGAAAAATTAAAAGTCAATTTTTGTGGAAAGTTGGGCCCATTTGAAATATTTTTTTGACTAGAAATATTAATCAAATCTTGAGCTTTGATCGTCCATCAAAATAATAAATGATTTTGCCTCCTAAACGTCTAAAAATCAATCATTAAAATTTTCAATGATGAGTTTCAATGATAGCTATAACTGGCACCTTAATTATGATGGTCGTTGAGGTTGAGTGATTTAGCGTACAGTAAAAGAAACGTCAAATGATCCTTGAGATACTAGGGCTTGGAACCACTTGGTTTGATTTCCAAACTTCCTGGAAAAGTAGTGTAACGTGAAGTTGTCCCTTGCCTACAATGAGCGATGTTCTGCCAGCCCACAAAAGACCAAGAGGAACAGGAACCCCCTTTGGATTCAGTGGGTTGTAGGAAAGGCTGTCCTGAGTAGTTGAGTGCGGCAGGCATGCTTGCTCACGCGCGTCACTAGCTCGTCGGTGTCGTGGGATCTTGAACTGCTACTGGACTTTCGTTACTTTTAACATGCCTATAGTTTCATTATATTTATTAAAATCAAAAAGAACCACACATAAACAATCTAACCAATCTCTATAGTCAGACTCTTAATAAAATTTCTTTTAATTGTTGGGAAAACCACAAGATGTTGTTTGGTTCCCTTTGTGCAACCCTCCCACAGTCAACTGTTTGAAACAAAATGCCAACGCCTCGCACAAATCTATGGCGAAAGCCCCTTGTTCAATGTCGAGTATAATTATTTAAAATACACTCAAATCACGACGATTGCGAATCATTATTGCACTCCCCCTTTAGCACTCAAAAATATGTCAAAAACTCATTATATATTCATATTCCCACTCATGAAGAATATTCCGAAATAAAGAAGATCATATTTCAAGTGACAGAGTATTCAATTACATATTTTATTAAATATTAAAATTAAAGCTTAAATAAGAAAAGTATATGTAAACTAAAGGCGGTATTACACTATCATATATATATGGCTAACGCTGCCATATAAAATATGGCAAAGCTTTCTAATGTTTGACTAGTTGTATTACACTATGTCACATATATATGACCAATTTATATGACAAACAGCTTCGACAAATAGTTTTTGTTCATATATATGACAAAGCGAAATTTGGCTATCACACTGTAGCTTTAAAATTTAAATATGAGTATATGACAAAAAATATTATATATGACAAATTATTTTGTATTCGGAAATTTATTTTGTCAAAATAAATATTAGTTTCTATCTTTGTTCGAATTATATAGTCACTTTTCCTTTGGACCGGAGGAAGAGGAAAGGAAATTATAGAAAAAAGTTTAGTTTCGCGAATGAGAGTGATCATTTTTTGAAGTGGAAGAAAAATTTACGTTTTAGGTGTCACAAGCTCTTAAAAAGTCTTTTCTCAACAAAACATCAACACTTTCATCTCAGCATGACTTGGCAACGCTTCGACCAAATCGTCCCCGAAAATGCGTTTGGTGTGATACAAATGCAATTCTTTTTCATGCATGAAATCTCCTATGATTTGGACACATTTAAAGACTTCCCAAAAAATGCAGCGAAATTACAGACAACCTTTAACTATCGTGAATGCAATCCTTAGGACTTCAATCAATCCTTACATTCTTTTTTTAGAATGCGACTTCAAAAAATGCAGTCACTATTCTTTTATCGTTAAGCAATTTTGTTTGTTTCCAATATTTTGTAACCACTGATTGCAATCTTTTGAGACTTCATGCACTCTTTGCATTCTTTTTGTATTCTTTTAAAATCTTGAATTTTTTTGCATCCTTTGAATTTTTGCATTCTTTTGAAGCCTTTTGCATTTTTTGAATTTTGCCTTCTTTTGAATTCAATGCATTCTTTTGTGTTTTGCCCTCCATAATACTAATGTGCGCTCTTAGGTTTAGTATTATGGAGGGCAAAACACAAAAGAATGCAAACAATTCAAAGGAATTCAAAAAACTTCAAAAAAAAGCAAAAATTCAAAGAATCCAAAAAACTTCAAAAGAATTCAAGACTTCAAAAGAATGCAATAATTCAAAGGATGTAAAAAAAAGATTTCAAAAGAATGCAAAGAATGCATGAAGTCGTAAAAGATTGTAGTCAGTTGATGTTGACAAACGACTGGAAACAAAAAAGACTGCAATCTTTTTAATGAAAAAATAAAGGCAACTGCGTTTTTTGAAGTCGCATTCTTAAAAAGAATGTTAAGAATGCAATCTTTTTGTTAAATTAATGAGAGATTTATATAGACTGCATTCGCAAAGATTGCAATCTTTTAAAACTTTGTGTAGCTGCAACAACAAAAAAAGCAAACCTAGGTCCACAATACAAAAAACAAAAACTACATGTTACAACCACAATAAAATCAATGAACAATTCCTATTTAATTTGATCCATATGCCTACGATAAATAATAAAATTATATGACAATCATATGAGCATATAAAATCAATCGATTTTTATATGACTATATGGCACAAAACTTCCAAATAAATATGACAACGCCTTTATTTTGATATTACACTTTGCCATATATATGGCTCAAAATCATGGCCATATATATGGCGTCATATATATTTTGTCATATAAATATGTCTATCACACTTATATGACTGTTTTGTGCCATACTTATACGGCAAATTAGCCATATTTATATGCTAGTGTAATATCGCCTTAATCTGTGATTCTTTTCTGTGATATTATCTGTTTAATTCGTTTTATTTGTTCATTGTACGCATTCGTTCGTGTAAATGTGTTTATGTTTAAGTTTGAGTTATTTTATTGTCGTTGTTTCCATTTATTATTTTACTCAATTCATCAATAGTTTTTTTTTTCTTTAATATTTATTTTTACTCAAATATCGAGTGTATTTCTCCTTTCTTTTTATTTAAAACTCACGCACAAACACATGCACACTCTGGCGTATACTTAATTAAATTTTATTTTATTCGCTCTCTTAAATTCTTTTACTTTGCTTGCTCATTCTCTTTTAGTTAATTTACTGTATCAAAGGGCACGGTAGTGCCCAGCCAAGTTCGCGGCACTACACCCTTTTTACAAGAACAAACTCAGGCGATTTTCAGCCCCCCTCTAACTTCAGTACCAATAAAGTCAGAAACTTCAAATTCGGAGTATTTGCTGAACTGATCAAACACAGGTGGCTCAACAAATTTCAACTCTTTAGCATTAGTAGTTCCCAAGATATAGGACTTCAAAAATCGCAAAAACCGTAACTGACTGACTCACTGACTCACTGACTCACTGACTGACTCACTGACAGATCATCAAAATTATGGGCACTTCCCGACATCGTAGAAACTTGAAATTTCGCACAACGGTAGGCCTTGTGGTACATACAAAGGAAAAAATCGAAAATCTGCAATTTTCTGTTCAGGGGGCGTGGCATCCACCCATCTTCATAAATATTCTTTAAATTATATGGAGCCTTTCCGATTGTTGTAAAACAATGAAAATTGATAAGTCGGTAGGTTTTAGGTATTTAGAAAGAAAAAAATTGAAAAATTGGAATTTTCCATACAGGGGGCGTGGCATCCCCCCACATTCTTAAGAATTCTTATAAATTATATGGAGCACTTCCGATTGTTGTAGAACGATGAAAATTGGTAGGTCGGTAGGGCTTAAGGTACTTAGAAAGAAAAAAATTGAAAAATTGGAATTTTGCATTCAGGGGGCGTGGTATCCACCCACATTCTTAAAAATTCTTTTAAATTATATGGAGCACTTCCGATTGCTGTAGAACGATGAAAATTGGTAGGTCGGTAGGCCTTGAAGTACTTAGAAGAAAAAAATTGATAGTTTCAGTTCAGGGGGCGTGGCATCCACCCACATTCTCAAAAAATCTTATAAATTGTATGAAGCACTTCCGATTGTTGTAGAACGATGAAAATTGGCAGGTAGGTAGGGCTTGAAGTACTTAGAAAGAAAAAATTGAATAATTGGAATTTTGCATTCAGGGGGCGTGGCATCCATCCACATTCTTAAAAATTCTTATAAACTACATGAAGCACTTCCGATTGTTGTAGAACGATGAAAATTGGTAGGTCGGTAGGACTTGAAGTACTTAGAAAGGAAAAAAAACGAAAATTTGGAATTGTCCATTCAGGGGGCGTGCCATCCACCCACTTCATCAGAATTGCTATTATTTGTATGGAGCACTTTCGGTTGTCGTAGAATTATGAAACTTTGTAGAGTGGTAGGGCTTGACTTTCACCTGGCAAAATAAATCTTTGCAAAAAGGAGTGAAATCCCAACAAAAACATAAATGTTAAAAAAGGAGCCAAGTTCTTTGTGTGCAAGAAACCTGTGCGTAAAAAGTCAGCCAAAAAAAGTAATGAGATCTAAAATATATGCCAACTTTTAAGTTCATGAAGTTTAATATCAAATATCTTAAGTAGAGTAATATCGAAACAATTCCAAATCATGACAGAAATTTGGTAATTAATGATTACTGATTAAAATTTGGTGGATTTACTTGGCAAGTTTTCTCTTAAATACTTATACTTAATCACAAATTTAAAATGTATGAAAACTTGACCAGTCAAGTTGGTGAGTTCACCAAATTTTAATCAGTAATCATTAATTACCAAATTTCTGTCATGATTTGGAATTGTTTCGATATTACTCTACTTAAGATATTTGCAGAGGCGTAGCGAGGGGGGGGGGGTGTGGGGGGGTGTACCACCCCCCCACGCTTTTCAAGAGTCGGCAAATTCAGGAAGCTAGATTTAATAATTCAAGCAATTAAAAAAAAAATAATAAACCGGAAATTTTACAATATTTTTCGGAAAAAGTTAAAAAAAAAGTATGTTTGTATTTTCATTATATTTAGGTTTTTAAACTTTTAAATGTACCTATGCAAATCGACATTTTTGCCGATTGCAGATTTTGTAAATTTTTTGTAACCACTGATTGCAATCTTTTGAGACTTCATGCACTCTTTGCATTCTTTTTGTATTCTTTTAAAATCTAGAATTTTTTTGCATCCTTTGAATTTTTGCATTCTTTTGAAGCCTTTTGTATTTTTTGAATTTTGCCTTCTTTTGAATTCAATGCATTCTTTTGTGTTTTGCCCTCCATAATACTAATGTGCGCTCTTAGGTTTAGTATTATGGAGGGCAAAACACAAAAGAATGCAAACAATTCAAAGGAATTCAAAAAACTTCAAAAAAAAGCAAAAATTCAAAGAATCCAAAAAACTTCAAAAGAATTCAAGACTTCAAAAGAATGCAATAATTCAAAGGATGTAAAAAAAAGATTTCAAAAGAATGCAAAGAATGCATGAAGTCGTAAAAGATTGTAGTCAGTTGATGTTGACAAACGACTGGAAACAAAAAAGACTGCAATCTTTTTAATGAAAAAATAAAGGCAACTGCGTTTTTTGAAGTCGCATTCTTAAAAAGAATGTTAAGAATGCAATCTTTTTGTTAAATTAATGAGAGATTTATATAGACTGCATTCGCAAAGATTGCAATCTTTTCAAACTTTGTGTAGCTGCAACAACAAAAAAAGCAAACCTAGGTCCACAATACAAAAAACAAAAACTACATGTTACAACCACAATAAAATCAATGAACAATTCCTATTTAATTTGATCCATATGCCTACGATAAATAATAAAATTATATGACAATCATATGAGCATATAAAATCAATCGATTTTTATATGACTATATGGCACAAAACTTCCAAATAAATATGACAACGCCTTTATTTTGATATTACACTTTGCCATATATATGGCTCTAAATCATGGCCATATATATGGCGTCATATGTATTTTGTCATATAAATATGTCTATCACACTTATATGACTGCTTTGTGCCATACTTATACGGCAAATTAGCCATATTTATATGCTAGTGTAATATCGCCTTAATCTGTGATTCTTTTCTGTGATATTATCTGTTTAATTCGTTTTATTTGTTCATTGTACGCATTCGTTCGTGTAAATGTGTTTATGTTTAAGTTTGAGTTATTTTATTGTCGTTGTTTCCATTTATTATTTTACTCAATTCATCAATAGTTTTTTTTTTCTTTAATATTTATTTTTACTCAAATATCGAGTGTATTTCTCCTTTCTTTTTATTTAAAACTCACGCACAAACACATGCACACTCTGGCGTATACTTAATTAAATTTTATTTTATTCGCTCTCTTAAATTCTTTTACTTTGCTTGCTCATTCTCTTTTAGTTAATTTACTGTATCAAAGGGCACGGTAGTGCCCAGCCAAGTTCGCGGCACTACACCCTTTTTACAAGAACAAACTCAGGCGATTTTCAGCCCCCCTCTAACTTCAGTACCAATAAAGTCAGAAACTTCAAATTCGGAGTATTTGCTGAACTGATCAAACACAGGTGGCTCAACAAATTTCAACTCTTTAGCATTAGTAGTTCCCAAGATATAGGACTTCAAAAATCGCAAAAACCGTAACTGACTGACTCACTGACTCACTGACTGACTCACTGACAGATCATCAAAATTATGGGCACTTCCCGACATCGTAGAAACTTGAAATTTCGCACAACGGTAGGCCTTGTGGTACATACAAAGGAAAAAAATCGAAAATCTGCAATTTTCTGTTCAGGGGGCGTGGCATCCACCCATCTTCATAAATATTCTATAAATTATATGGAGCCTTTCCGATTGTTGTAAAACAATGAAAATTGATAAGTCGGTAGGTTTTAGGTATTTAGAAAGAAAAAAATTGAAAAATTGGAATTTTCCATACAGGGGGCGTGGCATCCCCCCACATTCTTAAGAATTCTTATAAATTATATGGAGCACTTCCGATTGTTGTAGAACGATGAAAATTGGTAGGTCGGTAGGGCTTAAGGTACTTAGAAAGAAAAAAATTGAAAAATTGGAATTTTGCATTCAGGGGGCGTGGTATCCACCCACATTCTTAAAAATTCTTTTAAATTATATGGAGCACTTCCGATTGCTGTAGAACGATGAAAATTGGTAGGTCGGTAGGCCTTGAAGTACTTAGAAGAAAAAAATTGATAGTTTCAGTTCAGGGGGCGTGGCATCCACCCACATTCTCAAAAAATCTTATAAATTGTATGAAGCACTTCCGATTGTTGTAGAACGATGAAAATTGGCAGGTAGGTAGGGCTTGAAGTACTTAGAAAGAAAAAATTGAATAATTGGAATTTTGCATTCAGGGGGCGTGGCATCCATCCACATTCTTAAAAATTCTTATAAACTACATGAAGCACTTCCGATTGTTGTAGAACGATGAAAATTGGTAGGTCGGTAGGACTTGAAGTACTTAGAAAGGAAAAAAAACGAAAATTTGGAATTGTCCATTCAGGGGGCGTGCCATCCACCCACTTCATCAGAATTGCTATTATTTGTATGGAGCACTTTCGGTTGTCGTAGAATTATGAAACTTTGTAGAGCGGTAGGGCTTGACTTTCACCTGGCAAAATAAATCTTTGCAAAAAGGAGTGAAATCCCAACAAAAACATAAATGTTAAAAAAGGAGCCAAGTTCTTAATGTGTGCAAGAAACCTGTGCGTAAAAAGTCAGCCAAAAAAAGTAATGAGATCTAAAATATATGCCAACTTTTAAGTTCATGAAGTTTAATATCAAATATCTTAAGTAGAGTAATATCGAAACAATTCCAAATCATGACAGAAATTTGGTAATTAATGATTACTGATTAAAATTTGGTGGATTTACTTGGCAAGTTTTCTCTTAAATACTTATACTTAATCACAAATTTAAAATGTATGAAAACTTGACCAGTCAAGTTGGTGAGTTCACCAAATTTTAATCAGTAATCATTAATTACCAAATTTCTGTCATGATTTGGAATTGTTTCGATATTACTCTACTTAAGATATTTGCAGAGGCGTAGCGAGGGGGGGGGGGGTGTGGGGGGGTGTACCACCCCCCCACGCTTTTCAAGAGTCGGCAAATTCAGGAAGCTAGATTTAATAATTCAAGCAATTAAAAAAAAAATAATAAACCGGAAATTTTACAATATTTTTCGGAAAAAGTTAAAAAAAAAGTATGTTTGTATTTTCATTATATTTAGGTTTTTAAACTTTTAAATGTACCTATGCAAATCGACATTTTTGCCGATTGCAGATTTTGTAAATATGCCGAATAATTAAAGAGTCGGCAAATCAACGAAGCTTCATTTGCCAACAATTATGAATAAAACGAGCCTAAGCATTTTTGCCGATTGCGGATGTTGGAAATTTGCCGACTAATTCAAGAGTCGGCAAATCAACGAAGCTTAGTTTGAAAAAAAGTTAATAAAACAAGCATTTTTGCCGATTTCGAATTTCGCAAATATGCCGACTAATTCAAGAGTCAGCAAATCAACGAATCTTAATTTGATAAAAATCTAATAAAACGAGTATTTTTGCTAATTGCGAATTTCGCAAATATGCCGACTAATTCAAGAGTCGGCAAATCAACGAAGCTTAATTTGAAAAAAAAAAAAATAAATAATAAAACGAGCATTTTTGCCGATTGCGAATTTCGCAAATATGCCGACTAATTCAAGAGTCGGCAAATCAACGAATCTTAATTTGAAAAAATTTAATTAAACGAGCATTTTTGCTGATTGCGAATTTCGCAAATATGCCGACTAATTCAAGAGTCGGCAAATCAACGAAGCTTAAATTGAAAAAAAAAAAAATAAATAATAAAACGAGCATTTTTGCCGATTGCGAATTTCGCAAATATGCCGACTAATTCAAGAGTCGGCAAATCAACGAATCTTAATTTGAAAAAAATTAATTAAACGAGCATTTTTGCTGATTGCGAATTTCGCAAATATGCCGACTAATCCAAGAGTCGGCAAATCAACGAAGCTTAATTTGAAAAAAAAAAAAAAATAATAATAAAACGAGCATTTTTGCCGATTGCGAATTTCGCAAATATGCTGACTAATTCAAGAGTCGGCAAATCAACGAATCTTAATTTGAAAAAATTTAATTAAACGAGCATTTTTGCTGATTGCGAATTTCGCAAATATGCCGACTAATCCAAGAGTCGGCAAATCAACGAAGCTTAATTTGAAAAAAAAAATATATAAAAAGAGCATTTTTGCCGATTGCGAATTTCGCAAATATGCCGACTAATCCAAGAGTCGGCAAATCAACGAAGCTTAGTTTGAAAAAAAAGTTAATAAAACGAGCATTTTTGTCGATTGCGAATTTCGCAAATATGCCGACTAATTCATTGATCTCTTGGGAACAAGAACTCGAAAAGCCATTGTAAATGAAATCAATAAAGCTGGTATTTTTTCTGTAATGGTTGACACAACTCCAGACTCATCACATCAAGATCGACTTTCTATAAATGTTCAATACGTAGTGAAAGCAAACGAAAGACTTATTCCTATTGAACGTCTTCTGAAAATGGACGTCTTCCTAACGAAAAAAACGGGAGAAGAATTGGCCCAAAAAATAATAGTGACCCTTCAGTCAGTAGGAATTTCCATTAAAAACATTGCTTTTCAATCTTATGACTTCGCCAAAAACATGTCCGGAAAGTACAACGGTACGCAGCAAAAACTATCGGAAAAATGCGGTAAGATAATCCCTTACATTCCATGCCAAGCGCATCGTATCAATATATTCGTTGAAACAGCATGTAGTTCGAGTGTGCTGATTAAAAAGTTTTTCAATGTTTTGGAAGCATTATATGTATGTTTTCTTCTACGGCAGCACAAAACGTTTTCAATGTATGCGTGAGGAATTCAAAACTGAAAAATTTGTCAAAAACTCGATGGACAGCTAGAGCTGAAACAGTAAAGTCTGTTTGGATATCTTTCGAAGGCATTGTACATGGTTTCGAAAAAATAAAAACCGATGTATAAGTTCTTTTGATAATAATACTCGTACCTCCGCTTCTGGTCTGCTGAAAAAAAATCTTGGATTTTGTTTTTATAAGCTCGTTATATTTTTGTAAAAACGTCATGTTTAAAGTAAAAAATTTGACAGAAAATTAAGAAGCTGAAGAGTTGAATGTCATTGATGCTGTATTGTTGATTCGAAGCACATCAATATCATTTCAACAAATGAATGACGATGACGACCAAATCGATGCATTAATACAAAGTTCATCTTCATTCGCTGAGAAATTAAAAATAAATCCAGAAAATGATTTTCTGAAACATCATAGAACACGCCGTGTACCAAGAAGAATCGATGAAAATCCAGAAACAGCTTTCGACTTCGATTTCCAAACATTTTATCGAAAAGAATTTAGAATGGTTTTGCAAGTTTTTACGACGTGTATAAACGATAATTTAAAAGATAATTTTTCATCTTTCGAATCTTTTCAGAAGATTTTTGAAATTCCTGTCGACAGAGGAAATGTCACAATAGAATCAGTGGAATCCATAATGAAATTGGAGCCCCTATTTTTTAAAGAAGATCCAGAGTATTTGCTTTCTGAGTTGCAAATTCTTCTTGATTCATCCACAAATTGTATAAATTTCGAAGACATTACCAAAGTTATGTTCAAGTTGAAAATGGTAATTACCTTACCGCACAAACTCTTTTGCTTCATTTTAACTGCTCTTGTGACATCAGCTTCTTGTGAACGATCATTTAGAGCCGTTTGCTCATACGATACTTAAGCATTTATAATAAATAAATAAATTGGGTGGCGCAACAGCTCGAGGAGAACCAGGGCCTAGTGACTTACAACTCACAACCATTCCTGTGTGCGTGTTTGTTGGGCAGGAATGGAGGGGACCTACAGTTTTTTGCCGAGTCCGAACGGCTAAATGAGTAGCACTTTTTCATGACAAGTATACTCTTGGAGGATTTGTCAGTTCCTCGCAAGAGGCAGTATCTCGAATAAAACATTTCTGTTTTTAGGTGGCACGGCTGGGAATCGAACCCACACCTTCGGCATGACAGTCCTACGCACTAACCATCAAGCCACGAGGTACTACACTTAAGCATTTATGTTCAACTTAAAAAGCTTATGTTCTACTTTTTCCTCTGCGTAAACTGTCACATATGTATGCCCTTATGTTCTACTTAAATATTTAAGTTTCGTATCAGCAAATGGGCCTTAGTAAATTAAAATTAGTCTTAAACTATTTGCGCACGACAATACGTGATGATCGTTTGAATAATTTGATGCTGTTTTATTCTTCGAAAGATAAAGCGGACGAAATTATTCTTGATGAGGTCGTTGAAGAATGGTCCTTATTAAAACATCGCTGAATTAAAATCTAGATAGAACTAATTCCACTCGGAAAAAATCCCTTTTTTTCTTTTCCCTTATTTTGAGTTTCACCCGAAAAATGCTAAATTTATACAGTCGGCAAATTTTTAAAATAAGTCGGCAAATTCCTAAAATAAGTCGGCATTTTAATGAAAGTCACCCCCCCACTGCTCGAACCCTCGCTACGCCACTGGATATTTGTTATTAAACTTCATGAACTTAAAAGTTGGCATATATTTTAGATCTCATTACTTTTTTTGGCTGACTTTTTACGCACAGGTTTCTTGCACACATTAAGAACTTGGCTCCTTTTTTAACATTTATGTTTTTGTTGGGATTCTCTTTTATGGATTTGGCTCACTTTCTCAAAATATTTAGTTCATTTACTCTCAACAAATACTGGCATTATTTAGATACTTCAAAATAGCATCTCTCACAATATCCTTAGGATACTTTTCTAGTAGTTAAAATTTTACAATTATATTCTACACTTCGAATAAACCAACGATCGTTCAAATTCAAAAGAAAAATTATGACTCACCGAATTAGTTTTGTTCTTGTCTTGTTCCTTGCTTTCGTTTTAATATCGTAGATAATAATAATTGTTGCTACGTTATTGAAGACGGCTCGCTCCTCCGATGGATGGTGTGCACAGCATTCATGAGAGAGGGTGCTCGATCTTTTTGGCTAAAAACTTGGATGATAAAAAAACAACTTCTTTTGCACTTGATACGATCTCACAAAATTAATTTAAATTAATAAATACTTATCTTTTTTCTATATTTAAAGTGAGCAGCTGAGCGTTATAGGCAAGTTAATTAATAAAAAAAACAAGATTTTAATATATTTATTTATATAATCCGATAATTAGACTTAGGATGATGATATTAGTTATTTAGTCGATGATAGGTATGTTGGGTTTTGAAGATTTTTAGGTTGGTTGTTTGTAGGTGGACAATGACGATGCCGATTTTGATCTCGCACGGCAGATGACGATGAGATCAGCTGAGCTGATAAGCTTTTCGTGGGAACTTTTTAAAGTTCCCTTATCGTTGCCTGCTAGTGCAAGTTTGGCTTGGGTGATGATTTGCAGAATCAGCTGGTGCTTGGGAAAGGCACATGCAATAGATTCTGATTTTATTGTTTTTTAACATTGCAAATGTTTATAGGGTCGTTTTGAGTAAATTATGGTGTTACTAAAATGAATAAAGTGAACAAGTGTGTATATGAGATGAACGATGGCGTATAAGGGGGATAAGATCGAATTTTTGGTGGTGTTACTAAAATGAATAAATTGAACAATGGTAATATGAGATGAACGCTGGCGTATATGGGGGATAAGATCGAATTTTTGGTGGTGTTACCATTCATTTTGGAATGAACAAATATGTATAGAAGATGATTGCAGGCGGATAGGGAGGGTACGGTTGAATTTTTGGTTGGTGTTTCTAAAATGAACAATATAAGTTTTAACTATACATATTACTATAATTATAAAATGCAAGAGCTAGTGCAGTCAGCACTCAGCAGTGCATTGTGCTTCTAAAACTAAATCTAAGCGTTGGAAATTTTTTGAAAATGTTTATGATAGGAAAATAATGTAGAGGTGCAATATGACGTTTTTTAAAATATGGTTTTATGTGAAATGGTCGAACAAAAAAAGAAAACAAATGAGAAGTGCCAGAGTAATATTTTTTTTTGTTTATCGATGGTTAAGTTTAATATAACAATTTTGTACATATATTTTGCAATTCCAAAAAATCTACAAAGTGAGATATTATTGGTTGTAAGTTCAAAGTTCTAAAAAAGATGGCTCACAAATGCTACACATCAGAGTTAAGGCTGATTGTACTAAATTGTATAGTTTAAGAAAGATAATAAATAACAAATTGTTTCGTTTCAGGAAATTTTGATACCTAGTATTTTTTATATTTTATATATTTTATATAATTTTTGTTGATCGATTTTTCGCAGTTATTATTTTTTATCTTTTAAATGGTTGCATTTAAAAATCTCAAATTCATACCGGAGATAGATTATATAGATTCACATATAACATGTAAAATTTGATTTTTTAATCGTACCTAAGCCGAGATAATAACATATTTCTGTTCATTTACATATCACCTACTAACTCTTTAATCTGTGCACCTAGACAATTAGTTTTTGTTTTATTAGCAGCTTGAATAATTGACAATTATTTTGATATATCATACGTTGCTGTACGTTCTATATAAGCTTCACAAATCGAAAATACAATTAATTAAAAAGTGGTACTAAATCTTTAATCAATATTCCTAAAATTCATCGTCGTCGATTTGCAAGTTTTTGTGCGGACAAACAGCCCAAATAAACAGAGCACAAAAATATAGTCCCATAGTTCATTGAAGATTTCTTTCTATCTCTGCCAGGGTTGCAAAAGTCGATAAGATTGTACTTTTTTTGATACACTCCACTTTGCTAAAGTACTCCACTTTTGCATTCAACGAAAAAGATAAAGTAAATTAAAAAGAAAATCATCTGACCTCACAAAATGTATACTGTGAACCGAGGCTGACATCGATATAACAGAAGAAATAAAAATGATTAATACAGTTTGTTCGAGAAAATGGCATCTACAAAATACCGGTTTCAACAATCTCGCAATTAAAAATCGAAAACATTAAATTTATAAAATTTAAATCTCGCAAAATCGAAGGGTATTGCAACAAATTCCTACAGTTTTGTTATAAAAGTTTTGCATATGTAAGTATGTATGTACCTTATATGTTAATTAACATAAACAGCTAAGTTGTTTTTTAATTATTTGGATATAGAAATATTACATACGTTCATACAACAGCAAATGTGGACAAAATATTATCAAATCAAATCAAAAAGTACAATTCGATACACTTTCCTTTTATATTTTGATACATTGCTGAAACACGATTTCATCCCTGCTATCTGTCTAGTAGTTTATTATAAGAGACTGTTCATTTCAGTGTTCAGTGTTCAGTCTGTCTTCAGTTGCAAAGATGCCTTGGAGTTGGGAAGTTTGTTTGCGCTGCTTGCCGGTAAATATTTTTTTTATTAATAGTATAGAATGCGATGTGCGTGAAAGGTAAGTAGGATAGAATGCATGTGGGATGTTTAGTTTTCAGGTAGGTTCGTTAGGATATTTGTTGGGGGTTCTTTGTTTGTTTATTATTTTACTGTTGTGTTTTGTTTAGCTATGATTAGATGGATTAACGAAGAAAATGAAAAATATGAAATAAGAATACCTACAAGTGGGAATACAAATATAGGTCAATAAAATCACAAAACTAAAACATAAAAAAGTTATAATTTTTTAACTTCCCATTGGAAGTTATTGTAAATGGTCCGATTTGTCAAAATAAAAATTTTAACATATCTTCACGTTTCGCTCCCTAGAATCGGATTCCATTTTTGTAGAGAGATGTCTGTGTGTGTTCGTACGTTCCTTCGCTTTTTTTGTTCACCGTATCTCAAGGACGAATTAAGATATCGACTTCGGATGGATTTTATTGTATACACAGTAGTTTCATTACAAGCAGAAAGGACCTTTCAATAAATTCAAGAAGCAGTTCAAATTTCCTTAGTCTCAGATATCTCGAGAACAAATCGACTTCAGGTTAATTTTATTCTACGCAAATTGACGTAATAAGGAATTGATTAAAATATAGAAGTATATCAACTTATAGTTTTTTTTTTAATAAAAAAATGTAGATGAAAATTGTTGAAAAAAGTTGTTTGGCTCGAATATCTTGACAACAAACAATGATATTGGCTTCGAGGTTATTTTATTTTATACGCTAGTTTATATATACAAATTGATAAAATTTTAAAAAATATTGAATTAATAGTTTTTTTTAAGCGAAAAACTGCAAGCAATTCTACACACTAATTATTAAAAAATTGGTTTTTGCCTCAAAAATCTTGAGAACAGATAATGACATGACATCGGGTTAATTTAAGTCCACACACTAGCTTAGAATTGATAATTGATAGGATTTATAAAAAAAATTCAACAAAAAGTTTTTTTTTAAGTGAAAAAGAACTACAAGATAGGTACTTCACCAAAATTTGTGGAAAATATTTTTTCATCTCAAATATTTTGAGAACAAACAATGATATTGACTTCAGGCTAATTTTATTCTTTAAATGAGTTTATAATAAATGATTGATAAAATTTGTAAAAATATTCAACAAATAATTATTTTTATCGAAAAAACTACAAGAAACTTAACAAAATTGTAGAAAATTTTTGTTCGTCCCAAATATCTTGAGAACAAACAATGATATTAGCTTTTGGGTATTTTTTTTCTATAAATAAGGACTTGTAAAAATATCCCATAACCAGTTTTTTAAGCAAAAAAACTACAAAAAACCTTACCAAAAAATGTTGAATTGTTTTTAGTCTCGAATATGTTAGGAACAAATAATCATATTGGTTTCGGGCTTCTATATATGTATGTACTAGATTATAATTGACAATCGGTAGGTTTTGTATAATGATTCAACAAACTGTTTTTTTTTAATGCAAAAAAAAAAAATACAAAAACTATACCAAAAATTGTTGAATACAAAAAAATAACATTGGACCTCTAGCTTCCGGGGCACCACAAATTGGAAGTTACTAGTGTGGGTCACAACCAGCCTCTTTTTGAAAATGCAATAAAGGACCGTATTGCAAGAGTCTCTTCAAAACAGACTGGTTGATTAGACTAAAAGTCGATTTATCGTTATTGCTAATTTGTATTAGTAACTAAATATTTTCCTATTTGATAGAAATTTTAAGTCCATCAAGAATTTTTGGTTGACTTTTGTCTTGCCGAATTTTTTCGAAAAGACTCAAAATAAACCCCAAAATTAAAAAAAAAAACTACAAAGGGCATAAGAAAAATAGAATTTTTCTGACACGTACCAAACAGCAGCGTTAAAAATTCGTTTGTAGGCATATATTTGAGGGAAAATCAAATATAAGTTAGCGTTGCCTACCACAATTAAACAGTTACACGAGTTAGGAAAAATCTATTCAAATACAGACCGAAATAAACAAGCAATAGGTGTAGAAATTTTTAATTTTTGTTTGGTGCTACCACAAAGCTAAATCAAAAAGAAAAAAGTAAGGTACCGCACGAAGTAAATGAAAAATATAAGATTAGAAGACAAGCGGGAAAATAATTTATGTGGGTCAATAAAATAACAAAAAGAAAACACCTCTTTTGTATATGTATTTGAAAATGAAACAAAATAAAAAAAACTACAGTGGGAATAAGAGAAGACAAATTTTGGGGAGAGGTAACAACTACCAACATTAAATATTTGTTTTTTGGAAAATATAATTTTATTTAGTGTTACAAAAAACGTGATTTTGGAATACGAAAAACGAATACAGGACGAAATAGGAAAAAAAAGTAGTTATACATATGCTAACATCATTTTGCGCTTAGTGAAGAATCAAAATTTGGTTGAAGATAAAACGGAGGGAAAATTAAATGTATGTATTAAGCAATTAAGAGCTCCGATTTTTGTTGGATTAACGGCTTAAAAATTATCCTTCCTTAATTATTTTTAAAGCTGAAGAAAAAAAAACAATTTGGTGTAACTAAGCGCAAGTGAAGATGGAAGTGCGAATAAAGTTTGTTTAACAAATTTTTAGTTTTCTTAGTTCAATATAATGTTTGGATTGGTCTTCATAAAAAAGATGAACTAAATTGATATGTATGTATAAATTGGTAAAGATAAAATTTAAAAGAGAAAAAAGATTATATAAATTATAAAGATTAAGGATTTATCTAGCATTAGCAAGTCATTTTCAATGTCCCCATCGTTACTCAAGGAGTGAAATCTGTAAATTTTTTTTTTTGGTTTTGATTAAACTTATGTGTCTTTCGATCATTCACGATTAGTGGAGACACGTGATCGTACCTCGTTTTGGAGCGTTATGAGGGTCTAAGGAATCGTCACCTCGGGCACGATATCGATACTCGATCTGATGAATGTTGTACGAAGTTACACTTTGTGTGACTGTTTGACGTGGTAGATCGATAGACTGGTCACGTGGCCTACTGGTGGGTCGACAATTAGGTGCACAGATGTCTTGCACCACGGTGCGTCGATCTTGGCGACCACACTTTGGTGTAAAATTGGTGCGATAACTGCAATTATTACGACTAAGAATTTGCTGCCTAAGTTATTCAATGTGTATAAATGCTACACTCTGAAAGAAATAAGACCAATATTTTTTTTATAAACCTGAACGAGGTTATGGTCTATATGTATAATATACTCACTATAAGTTTTTTTTGTGCAATTTATGGATTCTACAGGTCCGATTAAAATCCGAAAGCAAATTTTCTACGCCGAACGGCGACGTAGATTGCAACACAGGTATGGCTGTTCCTCTTTTTGGATTCACTCGTATGAGATTTTTAATTAGAAATCCTTATACAAATGGCTTAATTTTACTTTTATTCTCACACCGAGTGTAAATGATTGATAAATTTACCTCTGTATAAATTTAGATACAATTTATATTAAAATTTTTATTGTATACTTCTTGGTTATAGTATATGGGTTGAACAAATAGTTGTACTATGATTTGATGGTTACTTAAGTACTTCTTCTTTGGATGGGATCTCAGACCAGAAAGAACGATTGGATTGTTCGCAGATAACAGGGTAGTCATTTTGACAATCGCCATTTACTTCCGCCAATCGTTTGACCAGAGTCAATCAGCTGGTGGGTGATGGAATTCCTTATTCAGAATACACAGGGTGACATGAAGTATTTCTAAATATTTATTTTGGTGGGTTTTTAAACTGTTATACGGGGTCCCCCACAGTAGATCTGATATTACCTGCGCCATTTTTCTTTACATTCTGAAACTGAAAACAAAAAATAAAACAAATCTAGATTTTGGAAGTTTAACATAACCAAATCAACATGAATATACAACAAATCACTTTCTGATGTCATTTTGTTGTACAGTGGACTCTCGCTAACTTGAACATACGATAACTTGAACGATCCAATAACTTGAACATGCTATTTTCCCTTGTAGGTATTCTATAACTTGAACAGGCAATTTTCAAGGCTCGTTAACTTGAATTTTTTCATTACAAACTCTAAAAGTTGAACAGTTAAGATATTTGCAATCTCTATAACTTGAACAGGAATTTCCAAAAAAAAAATTTATTTGATTAATTTGAATTTCCTTTTTGTAGCTCACTACGTTCATAAACGGTTAAAAAAATTTGAATTTTGAAACTCAAGCTAAGGGCAGGAATAAATATTGAGCACACTAAGAAAGGGAAAAGTTTTTTTTAATTCTTTTTATGTTGAACTTATTTATTTATTTGATATTACCTTTTATGAAGCAAAACAAAAGCTAATATTATAGGAAAAAGTGTCAAGTTTGGGCAAAAAACAATCATTTGTTGGATTAATCCAGTAACTTGAACAATTCATTAACTTGAACAGACGTGGTTTCGTATGTGTTCAAATTAGCGAGAGTCCACTGTATTATTGTTTCGTCTGTTTTACTGCACACAAAAATGCACATACCTACTATTATAAACGTTAAATTCACGCGGTATATAACGAAACACTATTGATTCTTCGTACCGAGACTCGGTATTTTTCTTACCGTACCGATTCCGCACATGCCGCACAAGTTAGGAGGTGTTCATTGAAATATATGTATTCAGTGAGATATCTGTACCGATTGCTTACCAAGAAAACTGATGCGATACCGCATCTACATAGGGTTACCAGATTCAAAATTACGAAAAGGGGGACTTTGAGAATTTTCAAGGTGGAATAAGTGTTCAAAAAATGGGGAAAAAATATGTTTTAACACCAGAGTAAAAAAAGTGAAGTAAGAAAGTTTCATTTAATTTTTTTATTATAAAAACAATAAAAAAAGCCAATCAAACTGACAGATGAAGGAAAACTTTTGCGACTGAAGTGAGATATAGTTCATTGAGTGGATGCGTTCAGATTTAAAAGTATTTCTTACTTCAAATTAGTATATGTTGGTTTATTTGTGGGCTTCAGGTCAATAAATAAAAACAATTTCTTTTTTGAATTCACGACGTTTCGTCCATGTCTATGGACATCATCAGGTGTAAACAAAATAGTTATCTATATTTGTATCGATAAGATGGTTTTCAACAAAAATGCAATACATAAAAAAACAATATGGAACTACATTAGCTACATTGAATTATAAACAAAAGCTAAAGTTTTCCCAACTATTGCACTCAACTGAACTCTTTGAAGCTTAACTAGCAAGTAAACATAAAAGCCTAGAAACATTTAACTATGTATGTGTTTCAATAAATAAATCTTTTTTCTAGCAAGAAAACGTTAGTCCCCTCTACAAACACTTGCTAGAAAAAAGATTTATTTATTGAAACACATACATAGTTAAATGTTTCTAGGCTTTTAAAATACTTTTACAGTTTACAATTGAATGTTTTCTCCTTTTGAATTTTACTTAATAAGGGGGACAGAGATTTGTATAGAGCGGACAAACAGCATTTTGTTATGAAAAAGGGGGACTATTCCCCCTTAAGAGGGACGTCTGGTAGCCCTACATCTACAAGCCAGAGAGCAGACTTAAACTCAAGCTGCAAAATCAAAGTACATATGTAGGTACCTTACCTAGATAAAAAGTTGAATTAACTTATTCTCTTAAACAAATTTATTAATTTTATGTTTAGTGAAATAGGTAAATGAAAAACAGCGGTTATTACAGTTATATCAAAAGAAAAATAATCTACTTTCATTGAAATTTTTGTTTGTTCTCTCTTTAAACACGCACAATTTTGTATTTATATTTTTATAATTATTCACTGAAATATTGATAAATTTAATGGCCTTATTGCTTATTTTCGAAAAAAAACTAATTTTGACCTTGCTTTTCAGCCTATTCCATTTGCATTTTACTATCCTCAAAATCGTGCCTGATGGAAGTGAAAGAACCTTAGTAACTTGATATTATTTGTATGGGAAAACTGGAGTGATAATTTTTGCTTTCTGAAATTTTCCAAATTTAAGTAGTTCCATAAATTAAGAGAATGGTTTTCAGTCCAAACCGTTGCGGTTCTGGAATAGGCCTCCAGCAAAAGTAGGAACAAAAAAAATGCCATTCTGTAACGTTTTGGTACAAATATATTATATTATTATTATACTATATTTGAAGCGTGCAGTAGGTATGACCAGATGTTTCTTCATACTTGACTAGTAACCGATTGAGCAAAGTGGAGAAGCAAAAATAAAAATGTCCGGAGACGCAAGATACAGTCAGCTAGTGAGCTGTCTTAATGATGAGGATACAACCTACTAACTTTTGCCACCCCTTCTTTACTCAAGGACGCATAAAAGAGGAAGAAGGAAATATCGATTCAGGATGTTTAATCCAGTCAGCGATTTCGAATACCCTGAACTTCTCCTTTTCTTTCAAAATATGTCCCTCTTATCTGCTTCCTCTTCACGCTTCCTACCCTCCTGTACCATTTTCCACCTTTATGACGAAAGGTTATAGAAACCCCTTCGCCAGTCCAGGCAGAAGTCCAGGAGGTTGTCTGTTCATCGATGATGTCGTTAGGCCTGCTTGCGGTTGCACGATCTTAGCTCGTCGGTGGGGGGGATCTTGACACCAGAGAACAGAAATTGTTACGTTTTTCTTCAGACCTTAACCTAGGTGGCAGTTGGTTTTAAACAAAATTATCCACGAAATGAAAATATTCCGCGAAGCCCGAATTCTGATTGCTATTAAAAGTTGATAGGATTGTAAGAAGGGTTGTACAACCCTGAGTGATTTTGTAGCCCTCCCTTTGGTGTGACAGCATAACTTCACACCCACCTATTTCCTTGTCGTCACTCTCTTGTAACAAGGAACCCGAAAATATAACATTCAAATAATAACGAAGGTTAATTATTCTTATCTTGACAAAAAGAATACAAGCGGATCAAGTTGGGAACATCTTGTCTAATTTCTTGCCAACTGCAACCGATGTTCGTCACGGGTCCATATTGGGTCCTCTACTCTTCTCGATTTACGTCGAAGAACTTCTACCTTTGATTGATAACTGCTCATGTCATATGTATTCTGAAGACGTTCAGTTGTACCTAAGCTGTCCCCATGGACTTATTCGATATTGCGCTTTCAGTGTCAATGAAGACCTTGCGAATATTTTAAATGGGTCTTATTTAAACTGTGTTATTTTAAACCCAAACAAATCAAAATGTGTATTTATATGATCTAGAAAGTATCTATATCTTGATTATTTTCCGCCGATTGTGTTGAGCAATTCTGCATCGAATATGCTGAAACTGACAAACATCGGAGTGAATTTCAACCGCTTTTGACTTGGGACAATCATCATCATCATCATCATCATATAAATAAAATCGTTACTCGATATACGCGATGTCCTCGCATCACGCCGAAACTATTGGGTATATTGAGATACGTTTTTTATAATATGTTTTATTAGGTCAGTGGTCATTATAGGATATATTTTATAAAAATTCAAGCTCAAGAAGGTACTCAAATGCATCATAATGATTAAAAATTCACTCAAATATGAATATAAAAATAAATAATTTCTGCTTCATTGGCAAATATTTATGAAAAATTATTTGAGTTGTCAGAATTTTTAAATTTATGTATGTATGTAAATACACATGTATGCATAAAGTGGACATTATGAACATTTATATATGTATGTATAAACATACATACATACATAACATAAGGTAGGGGAAGGGTGCGAACAGTGAGACAGTGCAAGCAGTGAGACAATGCATATTGTGTTTCCCCGAAAGCTTACACAGACATGCCAATGATACAAATAATTTTTTTTTTCTATACCGCATTTTATATTTCTATCGCAAACTTCATCCAGCTGAGCATGTGCTTTTGGTGAGTGGTCATACAAAAAAAGTGACAAAAGTATTTTCTTAAATGTATTTCGAATTTGTGTTAACACTCTATAATATTCAATTAAATGAACTAAGTTCTTTTTTACTAATTTGTTGCTATATAATCTCTTAATGCAATAAATCAATCGGATAAATTTTAAACAATTTTTCTTTAAACAAAAAAAAATTTGAAAAATCGCAAGGGGCGAACAGTGAGACATTTTCAAAAAGCGAACAGTGAGACATATCTCGCACTAAAATTTTGGAAATACCACTCTCTTTCTTGTGTTTATTATTTTACTGTCAAGCAAGCAGAAGAGAATTTAAGTTTTGTTCAAGGTTATTCATTTGTTTGAAAATTTGTATTGATTTTCTTTATTTAAAAGTGACTAACACATGTAAGGCTATAATTGAATGTAGTTTTTTGTTACAAATTAAACAATTAAAGTAAATTTTTTTTGTAATGTGTTTATATCGTCGGTGAACAGTGAGACAATTTGACTTTGCTCACAATTTTGCTTATAACAGTTTAACTATTATATTTTTCAATAAAGTTGCTCTTTCCGTATGAAGGTAAAGTATGTCTCAAAATACTGTCAAAGTTTCTGTAAGATTGCTTAAAAGGTTCCAAAGCTATATCAATTTGAAAAAAAAGTGTCTCACTGTTCGCACTCTTCCCCTACATGGTTTGGATTGAAAGTGCATTTTGGTGAGTGTAGAAGTTGTAAAAAGTTGAGTTTTAAAGACAAAAAATGTAAAAATTATGTTCTGTGTGTCCTGTTTAAAACCCTGACAGTTTTTATATTTTAGAAAAAGGCGAAAAGCATTGGGTTCATTCAAGAAATATTCGGTTTTAATCACTGAAAAAAAAAAAAAAAAAATATGCAACTCAGCATTTGAATACTACCTTACTAACGGGTGATTTTTTAAGAGGTTTAGAACTTTAAAAAAAAAAAAACACAAAAAATTCGAAAAAATGAATGAAATATTTATTTGAATCGATAGTTTGAACCTTGCAATTTAATGTTTAAAGATAATTTCATGCAAATGTTGACCGCGGCTGCGTCTCAGGTAGCCCATCCGCTGAGTCCAATTTTGGCATACTCTTTCACACATATCGGCCGGTATCTCACGAATGAATGCATGGATGTTGGCTTCCAGTGCGTCAATCGAAGCGGGCTTGTCCCTATAGACATTAGCCTTGACATACCCCCACAAAAAATAATCTAATGGTGTCAAATCGCACGATCTAGGCGGCCAATTGACCGGCCCGAAACGTGAAATTAACTGTTCACCAAACTCGCCTCTCAATTGCGCCATTGTTTCGCGTGCTGTGTGGCATGTGGCACCGTCTTGTTGAAACCACATATCATGCAAGTCAAGAACTTCCATTTCGGGCAAAAAAAAGTTTGTTATCATCGCTCGGTAGCGTTCACCATTGACAGTAACGCTGCGATTCGCATCATCTTTGAAGAAATATGGCCCAATAATGCCGCCGGCCCATAAACCGCACCAAACAGTGGCTTTTACGCACAGTACGTAAACGTGTTGGTGGTTTAATGTCCAACAAAGTAAATTTGGTGCGAAATTTGGTCACAATCTTCCGAATAGACTGCTCAGAAGGTCGAGAATGCCGACCATAAAATGGAAGCAGCGCGCGATGAACATTTCGAACCGAGCACGAATTTTGATAGTAAAATTCAATAATTTGCAAGCGTTGTTCATTTGTAAGACGATCCATGGTTAAATTGCAAACCAAACTGAAGCTGTTTGACAGTGACACAAGGTACTAAACACACGTCAGCTGTCAAAACCAGTGTTGCCAAAACCAAACCAGCTAAAAAATCACCCTTTATAATCAACATCAATGTGTCGTACATCGCTGAAAAGGTTATTGCATGTGAGTATGTACTTGCACATACATACATAATTTTGTTATCTAAATCACAACAAAAACATAAATGTTAAAAAAGGAGCCAAGTTCTTATGTGCACAAGAAACCTGTGCGTAAAAAGTCAGCCAAAAAAAATAATGAGATCTAAAATATATGCCAAGTTTTAAGTTCATGAAGTTCAATATCAAATATCTTAAGTAGAGTAATATCGAAACAATTCCAAATCATAACAGAAGTTTGGTAATTAATGATTACTGATTAAAATTTGGTGGGTTCACTGGTCAAGTTTTCATACATTTTAAATTTGTGATTAAGTAAGTATTTAAGAGAAAACTTGCCAAGTAAATCCACCAAATTTTAATCAGTAATCATTGATTACCAAATTTCTGTCATGATTTGGAATTGTTTCGATATTACTCTACTTAAGATATTTGATATTGAACTTCATGAACTTAAAACTTGGCATATATTTTAGATCTCATTACTTTTTTTGGCTGACTTTTTACGCACAGGTTTCTTGTGCACATAAGAACTTGGCTCCTTTTTTAACATTTATGTTTTTGTTGTGATTTCACTCCTTTTTGCAAAGACTAATTTTGCCAGGTGAAAGTCAAGCCCTACCGCTCTACAAAGTTTCATAATTCTACGACAACCGAAAATGCTCTGTACAAATAATAGCAATTCTGATAAAGTGGGTGGATGGCACCCCCCCTGAATGGACAATTCCAAATTTTCGATTTTTTCCTTTCTAAGTACTTCAAGTCCTACCGACCTACCAATTTTCATCGTTCTACAACAATCGGAAGTGCTCCATATAATTTATAAGAATTTTTAAGAATGTGGGTGGATGCCACGCCCCCTGAATGCAAAATTCCAATTTTTCAATTTTTTTCTTTCTAATTACCTTAAGCCATACCGACCTACTAATTTTCATCGTTCTACAACAATCGGAAGTGCTCCATATAATTTATAAGAATTTTTAAGAATGTGGGTGGATGCCACGCCCCCTGTATGGAAAATTCCTATTTTTCAATTTTTGTCTTTCTAAGTACCTCAAACGCTACCAACTTACCAATTTTCATTGTTCTAGAACAATCGGAAAAGCTCCATATAATTTATAGAATATTTAAGAATGTGGGTGGATGCCACGCCCCTTGAATAGAAAATTGCAGATTTTCGATTTTTTCCTTTGTATGTACCACAAGGCCTACCGTTGTGCGAAGTTTCAAGTTTCTACGATGTCGGGAAGTGCTCCATAATTTTGATGATCTGTCAGTGAGTCAGTGAGTCAGTGAGTCAGTGAGTCAGTGAATCAGTCAGTCAGTTACGGTTTTTGCGATTTTTGAAGTCCTATATCTTGGGAACTACTAGTGCTAAAGAGTTGAAATTTGGTGAGCCAACTGTGTTTGATCAGCCTAGCAAATACTGCGAATTTGAAGTTTCTGACTTTATTGGTACTGAAGTTAGAGGGGGGTTGAAAATCGCCTGAGTTTGTTCCTGTAAAAAGGGTGTAGTGCCGCGAACTTGGCTGGGCACTACCGTGCCCTTTGATAGCTGTTGAGCTGTAGACCATGGGGTACGAGAGGTATTCGGCATCGAAAATGGCCAAGTTTTAACATCATGAACCCAATAGTTAAGAGCTTAACAGCCATGCATTGAAATAAAGTATACGCAATGATATTTGACATATTGATGTTGACTAGGTAGACCATCAGCACCTAATGCAGAATCTCATTACTATTCTACTTGCCGTTTTTGATGCCGAATATCTCTCGAGTTCCACTTAATATCTATGATGAAGTATACAGATATTTACCTTTTCAACAATATGATAAGGTGACATTTCTACAAGGTTTTCGCTCATAACTCGACAAACAGCTATGCAAAGCTTGACATTTTTCATATGCGTATGGTAAGGCTTGCCGTATGCCTCACATTCTGTACACACAATATTTGTTGATATCTTTTATAGTTTTTGAATTACGGCCATTCAAAGTGGCTGATTAAGTTTACATTTCACTTCAGAAATTATGTAACGTTATCAGCCACTTTGAACGAATGAAAGGCCGTATGTCCTGCAGGGCCCTAACATAGGCATATGAAAAAAGTTTGGCTTTGCAAAGTCATGTTTCGAATTATGGGCAAAAATTATGTAGAAATGTAACGATATCAGTCCGTGGCCTTGACCATATGTATGACCAAGGGTGTACGCAAGATGGGCAGCTAGGGGCGCTTGCTCCCTCTAATCTGAATATATTTCATACATTAGGCAATTCGTCCTCTTTTGAAAACACTTTAAAGCATAATTTCTGTACCAAAACTAATTTTTGAATGAGTTTCCCCCCTAATCGAGATCCTGCATACACCCTTGGGTATGACCCATTCATGTTGCGTGAAAGGAAAAATTTGCCAATTCTCCTATAATATTGTTATTTGATTGTGAGCAAGAAGGTGGAAAGTTAATGTTTCAAAATTTATCGCGGACAAAGTCGCGGGCATCAGCTAGTATATTATAAATGGACTTGTCGGCAAATTATGTGGCGAACTACGTGTATTATGGATGGGTAACCCAGTTCAAACTGGTAGATCGTTGCCGGAACGAGCTAAGAGCACTCAATGCAATGAACACGGTAACCCTTAGATGGGTCCCAGGACAAAGGGATATTCACGGGAACGAAATGGCTCATAAACTGGCCAAAAACGGGTCATCTCTTGATCCGAGCCAAATCGAAGCCTCTGTGCTCATGCCACTGGAGCAAGAAAAAAGTAGAATACACCAAAGTTTCTTAGAAGCTGCAAATGTCAGATGGTCATCCATTGACACTTGTCGGGTTTCAAGGAATCTATGGCCAAATATTTCAAAGAAAAAAACTTACTCAAGCTAAGCAGGCCTCAATTATCTCTCATGGTTGGCGTCCTTACGGGCAACAACTCAATGGGAACCCACATGAACAGAATGGGCATCAGCTCATCAGACTTATGTAGAGATGTCATGATTAAGAGGCAGAGGAGGGCTCCCTTCACTTCCTTTGTGAATGCCCCGCAGCCTAGCTAGAACCAGAAAAGAGGCCCTTGGAGAATACTTCTGAGCAACATCTCTGTCTTGTCACTAAAGAACATCCTGAAATTCATTCAGAGCTCAGGATGGTTCAGGGAGGCGGCCCACCACACCTAAAACTTCCCCTCCCTTCCTCCCTATCCCTTCTCACTAACCACCTATACCCTGGGGAGTGCAATGGATCCACTGAGATTCGAGTGAGATGGTGCGGCTTGCCATATTATCACCTCTTCCAACCTAACCTAACCTAACCCAGTTCTTACACCAGTAAAAACACGTTTACTTCTTGCTAAGACTTTAATATTTCCAATTTTGATATATGGGTGCGAAATATACTACAACTGCAATTTCCGTGCGGAAATATGCAATTTTATATATGAGTGCGAAATATACTACAACTGCAATTATGTAAGCAAACGTAAACTCAATGTTGGCTTAATTAGCATCTATTGTTCTTATGTCTTTGGGTCTATGAAGATACTATAGATAAACTGATTTTGCTACTCTGCTGCTGGATATGCCGTTGGAAAATTAACTTGATCTCCAGAGTTTGATCTCCTGGGAGACCCACAAAATGTCCAAATCTCTAAATCCCCGCGTTTTGTAAAATCTCAAATCCCAAGTTTTTGTATGCTAAATCCCAAAAAAAAATAGAATTCCAAACGCCTCCTTTGGCACAGCTGCCTGGCCTGATGACATAAGTGGGGACTTGTATGTGTCCGTGAAATAACTCCCCAAAATTTGTAGGGAATTGGGAAGTTTTTTTCAAATTGGGCATTTATATCATGGCTTTTTCGGAACTTTTTTCATTTTCAAATTGGAGGTTATTTCATGATGAAATGTATACATACATACAATATTGACTACCATAATGAAATTACAAAAGTTTTGTATACCTAGGTAGATTCATATCCCATTTAAGTTCAGCATCACTTTGTATAGATGACCGAAGAATTTTTGAGTGCCTCACTTTTCAACTAAATGACGGCTGTGTGGCGACCCAAAAGTGATACTTTTAAATAAAATTGATGTGTGTTTACTCACATGCAAATTCCTTACGAAATACCACCAAAAATACCATTTTCTTCGTTGATGTGAGTCCTCGCTTTTCCTCGGTCGCGTTCTAGAATGCTCATAAATGTAACATGAAATACTCCATTGTATAATAACTTGGAAATGCGAGAAAACCCTAGTATCTCATCAACGTCAACATGCGGTTATGTCATCAGGCAGAAGGGTGGTGGCTGGAAAAGCAGTAAGATTCCATGAAATGTTGAAATTATCATTCACAACTTTGTCGGTATATTCACCACTGTTGTCGAAGTCAAATGAACTATTATAGGAGAAGGCAAAGAATTTGCTACCTAACTCTTGAGTCCTGACATAAATTTCGAAAAATGTCTCCCCGAGTGACAAATTTATCACGAACATGGCGTCACATACTTTTCGCTTCTGCTGATGCTGCTCTTTCTTGGTAGTCCTTGTTTTCTTTGTCCATGTCTGTTACAAGAAGGTCTGTAAGAATGTTTTGCATTTTGTTAACATTAATGCAACACGCTTTTCCGACAATGCTCACCCTTTCTCCCCGCCCAAACAACAACGTTGCAGTAGTGTCTAAGAAGAATCTCAAAAGGATTCAAGACAGAAAAAAAAGGATTTCAAATGCAAGAGCTTAAGGAGGATAAACAAAGAAAATCTAAACAGAATTATTATATTGTTGCTTCCATGTCAGTATGTGGTTGCTATAAATAGTGCATCCCACCTATTCTATGTGGCTGAAGGGAAATATTTGGAGCCGAAAAGGACCAAATTATGTGGTTTATGCTAAGCGTAAAGGGAAAAGATGCACATGTACAAGAAACACATGCATTCTTGTGTGGACGTGATGTTCTGTATACAAATTTAAAATAAGTGCGAAATAAATTTATTTCATTTTGCGGTCTACCGAATATCTGACTGACGTTGTTGCGAGGGCTAAATTGCTTTCTTACACGAATTTCAAGAAGAGCTGGGGGCACATATGTTTGGTTTGGTAAATGAGAGTCAAGTGGGTAGGAAGTAGAGTTGTTTTGTGGTGCTTTTTGTCTGCAGGAAATACATATATACATCATTTGGGGCAAATTTAGCACCATTTGTGATTGGAAGTATGTATGTACCCCTATATGAAACATTGGTTTCCACAAGTTTTGTGCCTGTGTTCTGCAATATGATTTTTTGTTTTTTACATAGTTTCTACATTACATATTTTCTATACACATACTATACATGCATACAGAAGGATATATATTATAAAGATGAAACATTTGTTTGTTTGTTTGTAGCTACATACTCGTTTGTATAAGACTGAGAGCCAACGTCATAAAAAGTCAAGGCATTTGAGTGAAGTTGTAAGCTCTATCAATAATAGGCTTTGAGGTTTGAACCAATAACCATTTGTCTGCCTACCTAAAAACGTGTCGAACGGGTGTAAAATTTGAGGTACATTTTTTACATCGATTTATTTCAATGTCAATTGGTTGCATATTAGACATATTGAACTAGCTATTTTGAACAATCGTTGTCATAGGTTAAACTCTCTGTTGTTTGTCCCTTAAAAGAAAGAAAGCGGCAAAATTAGCAAAGAAAAGATTCTGGTAAACAGGTGATGTTTGGAATCTTCGTGGCTCTCTATCTTTTTTAGGGGTTTACTACAGAGATAAGGACCTAAGACAACAATTGTTCAAAATTGCAAGCTTAGTATACCTTCTATGCATGCGATTTCCCTCCAACCAATAGACATTGAAATAAATTGATTTACAAAATTTACGACAAATTTTACACCCGTTCGACACATGTTAAGGTAGGCATTCAAACTGCTAATGGTTCAACACCGCAAAGGCTACTTTTGATATGACTTACAATTTTACGCAAATGACTTGACTTTTTATGTCGTTAGCTCTTAGACGTTATGGGAGCTATGTTCCGGAATTAATTAAAAAACAATAAAATGGTTTTACAATATTCCGTTTAAAAAAGAAACTCAGAATGTTCATTCCGAATATTCTGAGCACGCTCAGAATGTTTTATTATATCTGTTCAGTTGTGAACATCAAAACGTGAAAACCAATCAAACTCCCATTATATGATTATTGCAATTCGTTTCAATTCCAGCATCTGGAAAATACTTTTTGAATCACCCGAAAAAGTCATTGAAGATATCCTTAAAATAATTTATAATTCAAGGTGGATTCCCTTACATTCATTTACCACAACTTTTATTTTCTTGATCCATTGAAATTCTATAGTAAAATTATGCGGTTTAGTGCATCATCACTTCTTTCAACCTTCAACAACTTAAACTTAACTAGCCCCTGATTAAAATGTGTTAATTATGTTCTTATAATGTTTGTTTCACAATGTCTGAATCAAGCTCTGATTAGTTATTCGACAGTTTAATTATCCGCAAATTAAATCCTCCCATTAACGAACTTTGTGTTTCACAATGATCGAAGTATTAAAATTATGTGTCAATTAACTATTTGAAAGTTGTTCCAGTTTTCCAGACAAAATATTTTATTTTGACAGAATGAAAATATTCAAAACAAAAATAAATAAACATCATTAAAATTAAACTTCGCAACAGATTTCTATCGTAATAGAAGTCTTTTGGTGAAGATAATAACAATTACTTCCGTTTGCTGCATGGAGTGGTACCGTACCGATGAAAAGTGAACCACATGTACCTTAAATTTTTCAAAAAATTGATCTAGAGGGTAACAACTTCAAATTCATTAAACCTTGACGTTCTCTACTTGTGGTCCCAAAACCACACACAGACGTTCCCGAGAATATTACCGAGGTGTTGAAACGTTAAGTCGTGATTACCAGAGTGCGAATATGCATACTGAGACTGAGAGACGTAAAAGTGGCTCTCAAACCACTGCGATTTGTATCAAGTTTTGCGGGAGTTAAATGGAAATATGTACTCTTTTTTGTATGCATATGTATAGGAGGAGTAGGTACCTTTTATTGGATATCTGTATGTACTGTATGTACTCTTTTTTGTATGCATATGTATAGGAGGAGTAGGTACCTTTTATTGGATCTCTGTTAGTACAGATCATTCAATCTCGATATATTTTGAGAGGTTGAATCAGTTCTTTAGAAATTTTTATAACAAACCACGACTTTAATAATTGTATCTATAGGTGATTTTAGCATTGACATATTAAGATAAAGATAATTTTTGTCTCTTCAAGGTCTTAGTTGGACACACAGTTGCAAAAAGGCTTACTATTGTACTGAATTCGGTACTATTGGACTTTCCCGAGTACGCAAGTACCACTTTTCAATTTTCAGTACTATTTGTACTATTTTTAATTTTTGAAAAGGTCAACTTTCATAAATCTCTAAAATCAAACAGATATGTTCAGTCAGATTTCACCACATCTTCACGCAAAGAAGCTTTTAATTAAAGACCCATATTAGCTGCGTTTTATTATCTCTGGGTCTGGGTCGAGGTTATCTTTTAACATGTATTGCAAAAACAACATGGGATCTAGGTTTCTATCGAGGTTAATTTCAATAACCCAGATAGAGGTTTTCACTCTGGCCGGCAGAGGGCTATTTACCATTGTGAATGGATGTCAGCGATTTGTCAGCAGTATTTGGAATAGAGAGGAAAAGAGACAAGTGCTTACATGAAAAACAAATAAACATAAGAAAAAAAGAGACTGATATACAGCACTGCTTTTGCACTAACCCACATCGTTTTATTTTCACGAGGTGAACCATATGGGTTATGAGCGATAATAAAACGCGGCTATTGTCAATAAACTTACTAGAAAACCACCTTCCCGTCGAGGAAATCTATTGCGGGAACGAAAGTGAAATTTTTTACACTTCTAAGAATTTAGCTGAAAGCGAAATTTATAGCTTTAAAAGTCATGCACGGATGTTCTATATAGCTTTCCTCGAAGATGTGAAAAAAGATTTAATTTTGAAGACATTTTTTTTAACTTGTTGCAACATTTTTCACAAACTTCAATTTTAGATGGCCAAGTAAATTCAATAGATTTTTTTCTGGCGAACAAAAAAACATTGAACTCAATAATAAAGAATATCGAGCTCTAGCTGACTGCCAATACTTAAAAAAATTTAGAAATGCTTCTATTTCTGAGTTCTGGGCTGAAATTGGCCTTGTGAAAAATGAATGCAACGAGTTCATGTTTTCAAATATAAACCGATTTGTCCAGGGTGCTTTTTCTATAACTCATTCTTCCGCAAACTTCGAAAGAATTTTTTCTTATCAAAATAATATTAAAACAAAACTAAGAAACCGAATGCAGGTGGACACGTGTTCTGCACTAAAACTAAAAACCTAATTAAAAATTAATGCTGAATGTATTTTTGTTTTAATAAAATATTTATTTTAATTGTTTACGTTGTTTTATAATTTAAAAAAGTTCAGTACTATTTGGTCTTTTTCAGTACAATTTTTTTTCAGTTTTCAGTACAATCGACAAAAGTCAATTTTCATCACTGGTTGGACATATTGCTGCAACATAGGGATGCGATTTTATCAAGCTTTTTGGCAGTTACATAATATCATTGTAACGGGTGATTTTTTAGCTGGTTTGGTTTTGGCAACACTGGTTTTGACAGCTGACGTGTGTTTAGTACCTTGTGTCACTGTCAAACAGCTTCAGTTTGGTTTGCAATTTAACCATGGATCGTCTTACAAATGAACAACGCTTGCAAATTATTGAATTTTACTATCAAAATTCGTGCTCGGTTCGAAATGTTCATCGCGCGCTGCTTCCATTTTATGGTCGGCATTCTCGACCTTCTGAGCAGTCTATTCGGAAGATTGTGACCAAATTTCGCACCAAATTTACTTTGTTGGACATTAAACCACCAACACGATTACGTACTGTGCGCAGTGAAGAAAATATTGCGGCCGTATCAGCTAGTGTGACAGAAGACCGCGAAATGTCGATTCGGCGCCGTTCCCAGCAGTTAGGCCTTTGTTACAGCACTACGTGGAAAATTTTGCGGAAGGATTTGGGCGTAAAGCCTTTTAAGATACAGCTGGTGCAAGAACTAAAGCCAGCCGACCTACAACAACGCGAAACAATGGCGCAATTGCGAGGCGAGTTTGGTGAACAGTTAATTTCACGTTTCGGGCCGGTCAATTGGCCGCCTAGATCGTGCGATTTGACACCATTAGATTATTTTTTGTGGGGGTATGTCAAGGCTAATGTCTATAGGGACAAGCCCGCTTCGATTGACGCACTGGAAGCCAACATCCATGCATTCATTCGTGAGATACCGGCCGATATGTGTGAAAGAGTATGCCAAAATTGGACTCAGCGGATGGGCTACCTGAGACGCAGCCGCGGTCAACATTTGCATGAAATTATCTTTAAACATTAAATTGCAAGGTTCAAACTATCGATTCAAATAAATATTTCATTCATTTTTTCGAATTTTTTGTGTTTTTTTTTTTTTAAAGTTCTAAACCTCTTAAAAAATCACCCGTTATATAAATCTAATAGAGTGTGCTTATATTTATTTATTTATTTCAGCAATGGATATACATCTGCCAGTGGCGTACGGACACTTTAGGGGCAACGTATCAAATATTTTTTAGGAGCCCCTTGTTCTTGACAGTGGCAATACCTTTTTTGTTTCCTGCAAAATAAGCTTCAATCAACTTTTTTTAAAAGTATAACATACCAGGAACTTTAAATAAGTTAAGCTACGATTAGACGGTCAACGCAAATGGTCAGCGCGATGACTCTCTGACGTCAAAGAGACGTCAAATTCTGTCCCAAAGTTGAGTTGCCGTGTGATCGTCAACGCAGAATACTGCCTGAAGCGTTGATGGCTGCGTTGACACTCTCGTTGACACAAATTTAAGGGTTAATGGGCCAACGCACACGAGATGATTTATTTCGGGTGGAAAATCGGTTTCATACTATACTGCAAGTGATGCACGTGGGATTAATTATTCTAGTAGAAAAATTGTATACATGTACCTATTTTTACTGTGTTAGTATTTTTTACAGACCTCAAAATGAGAGACGTGTCTGTATTCGTTTTCTACCTCGTTCTTCCACTCTAAACATGGTAGAGTTCTTATTCCGTTTCGTTCCGCACACTTCGCTTCCCTCCCTAAAAACTTTGTGTTCTGGCGGAAGAATTCATCTCGTGTGCGCTGACCCAATGCGATGATTATTTTCGTTACCCGTGTAATCACTCTGTCAACGAGGTTAGGACACGCTCACCAACGCGTTGACTGTAAAAAATGCAAAATTTTCTAGATTGATATTAGGGTCAATGCAAGCTTCCTTGACATGGCAGAAAATTCTGCTGTGTAAATTGACGATGTTTCTTGGGACGTCAAGGAGTCAATATGCGTTGACCATTAATGTTGACCGTGTAATCTGAGCTTTAGTTTTGAAGTTATGGCGGTTCAATGGTTGCCTTTTATTTGTAGGGCAAAAGGGACAAAATACAGGGTTTTTATAAATATCTTAAAAACCGTTTTTTTTTTGTTCAAAAGATTTAAATTTAACTCATGAAGTTGTACACAAAAAAGATAGTAACATTTTTTTCGACAGAGCAACAAATCTTGAGAAAAACACGGAACACGGTAAAACGCTCAGTGCGCTCAGTATTTAGACGCAGTCGTACACGGAAAGAATCGAAAAATCACCAATTGAAAATTTGCAGTTAAAATTTACGAATCATGTTTAATTCGTAAATCAAGACATTTTAATCCCAAATTAATACAAAAACTGGTAATTTAACAGTCAAAACGTAGCAATTTACAAAATTTGTTTCTTCGTGATTTACAATTAAGATCCATCATGAATCAAGTTTGTACTTTTCGTAGCAAAATACTACTGTATTGGCGTAATTTACTCTCCAAAAACATAATTTCACAAACAGCATTAAAAAAAATTGATTTGCGATAAATATTTAGTAATTAACATTGCACAATCACTGAATTACGTTTTGTTTGTCGTAATTTGCCACTCCATGCGAATAGTAGCAAATCACCAACAAAAAATTCCTAAATCACGACTTTCTTGTCGCAATTTACTTCTCGAAGAAATAAAGCACCACGACATGGCAGGTATCTAATCATCAATGTGTGACACCGACGATCTGTAATGCAAATTGGCTTGGTGGTTGCATGCTCGCTACGCAACTGTAGGGTTGCGAGTTCAAATCCAAGTAGAGTAAGCGTAAAGTATTTATTTTAAATAAATTAAATTAAATGTGTATACCTGCAAAATGAAGGGTAGAGCAGGATTGATCTTTCTAAGTTGCAATATCACGAAATAAAAGTGGTGATCACAAATCTTTTTTGCAAATTTTCAAATTGTGCAATTGAGGAATATTTGGATCAAATTGCGATTTGTTGTTCGCAATTTTTGTTTTCTCTCGATAAAATAATTGATACTTAAAGAGGGTTGATTTACGATTTTTGAGTATCAATATCTTCATTTTGCTCAGTTTTGCAAATTGCAAACAATTAGTCGTAATTTACGAAATCTGGAGCCAAGGTATAAATCGGCATTCATTTTTCGTAATGATCCAAGAATTCTTTCCGTGTAGTGTGGCACGTAGCACGCTTCTTTCAAAATCTGTCGCTCTAACGAAATTTTAATAATTTTTTTGTCGACTAAACTAGCCATGAAGCTCTTGCAGGTTTTTCCTGTCTTGTAGGATAAAAAGTAAGCAATTTTTTTTAGTGCATATATTAACATTTGCTTACCCCTTAAAATATAAGCCCGAGCCCAAATTAAGAGTAAGAACTTTTAATCAAATGCTTAAGACGTTTAAACGAAGCTCCACATCTAAATTCAGTTTTTAAAAATTTTTTCCTTAGTTGTGCCATATTTTCGTCTAATTTTCCTGGGCTTCTGGCACGAGTTCCAATAAAAATTAAAGTGGTTGCACGTTACAATTACGGCTGCTCTAGTTGGTAGGATGAAGATAGATACATAGGATAGGATACGTATAGGAAAACTAGCGGAAAGACACACACATATAAGTACATTTTAAAAACGTGTCGCATTCATCTCAATGAAAAAGTTCTTACACACATGGAGTCCTCTGTATCGTGGTGGCCCCTTTATCTCGGGGGCCCCGTATAATTAATACGGCTTACACCTAGTATAATTTACTATAAACCAAACTGCATTACGTCCAATAAATTAATATTTAAAAATTTTTATTCAAATTTGTAATACTTGAAAAACTATTCGTTTAAACTGATTTCTATTCATAACAATGTCAACTTCATTGCAAACAGTATTGAACAATGATAATGAACATGAAGTAGAAACATCAAAGAGTACACATCTGTTCCGTAGTATTCTTTCTGGGACATACAATTTTATAAGATTAAGGGCTTGTTTCACAATATCTGATTATAGTTTCAATTAAGCTACTTTGAACTTATTCGTCAGTTAAAAATGTAATTTATGTTTCACAATATGCGAATAAGACTAACTAGTAATTAAAGTTCTAAGTATTTTAAAGGCCAGTTGAAGTACCGATTATCGAATATAACTGGCAATTAAATTATTTACAGATGCGAGTGTGACCTTTGAAACAAATAAATCTGTGGTGTTTGGTTGAAACATGATAACACCATTTTAAAATTTGCATCTCTATGTCCACTTTACATCGCTTCTAGCGAAACGAGTTTATGGATTTTCTTCAAATTTGGAATGGTTATGAACATGCTCTTTGTCAAATTATGTTTAAAATCTAAAAGAAATTGTTGCACCCGTTGGCTCTAGCTCGATGTAAAGTGGACGAAAGGACGCAAATTTTAAAATGGAGTCATCATGTTTCAACCATACACCACAGATTTATTTGTTTCAAAGGTCACACTCGCATCTGTTAATTATTTAATTGCGTGCTTTTGTATCATTATATTGTATATTGTTTCATCTTAAGATATAGCGGGCGGGTTAAAGTTCAAACCCCCGATAGATGCAATTAAAGTCGAATTTCTAAAGATCTGATTCAATTTCTCAGAATATATTAAAATCGAAAGATTTGGACTACCAGAGTCCCCATAAATATAAATGTACATTTATGTACATATTTATGCATTTATGAATAAGGAAAGAACTATTTGATTTCCATTTAACTGCCGCAAACGCGATAAAAACTGCAGTGGTTTGAGGGTCACATTAAGGTGTTTCATATGCATACTCGCAAGGAACAAGGAGTCACCACTTTGCATTTGAATACCCAATACACATATTTTCGGGAACGTATGTCCGTCGTTTTGGAACCACGATTAGAGGGCGTCAAATTGTTATGAATTTGAAGTGGTTAGTCTACCCTCACTAAATGAATTTTCTTTTTGATGAATTTAAATTTTCAGAAAAATTGTACTTCAATGCACTTTTTGGCAGTATGTTACCACTAAATGCAGCAGACGAATGTTTTCCTAATGATCTTCACCAAAAATATCTTGTTCTAATCTATTTCGAAGTCTCGGTTGAATTCTGATGATGTTTATTATTTATTGTTTTGAATATTTTCATTCTGTCAAAAGTATTTTGTCTGGAAAACTGGAATAACTTACGAATAGCTAACTGACACATTATTTTAATACTTCGATCATTGTGAAACGCAAAGTTCGTTAATGGGAGGATTTAATTTCCGGTTAATTTAATTGTCGAATAACAAATCAGAACTTTACTCAGACATTGTGAAACAAACCCTAAGTAATTCAATAGAATTTATTCTGTTTGAAAGAATATCTTTTATAAAAATTTTGCTTTGAGCATTTCTTCTGACTTCAAGTGTATTCATACTTAACAGGGCACACCTCGAATAATAGTTCGGCATATCACCTGACCAATTCAAATTGCGAAGAGCGAAACGCGTAAATCTTTTTTGAATTTGCTCAATTCTTAATATTCCACTTGCGTAGAATGGGCACCAAATTATGGAACAATATTCGAGAAATGGAAGTACCAGTGATGTAAGCAATGTTTTAAGTGTGAAAACATCACTAAAATCAGATGAATTTCGCCTTAGAAATCCAAGCAATGAACTACCTTTTGAAACTATAAAATCAATATGAGCACGAAAATTCAATTTAGTGTCAACTAGCACTCCGAGGTCTTTCACCAACTCAACTCTGGTAATAGCATCTTTATCAAATTTATAAATAAAATTAATGACGTTGCATTGAAAATTTTGCATTTGGAGAAGCTTAAATTCAAGTGATTGTATTTGCACCATCGAAGAAACATATCTATATCCGTTTGCAGTCCAAAATCGAGTTGATGGCATAGAATTTTAACATCGTCGGCAAACATTAGACAAAGTGCATAACGAAACCGAGAAGGTAAATCATTTATAAATAGTAAGATGAGCAATGGGCCCAGATGACTTCCTTGAGAAAGGCCAGAATCCACATTAATAAAACTTTAGTAATGACCACTTATCTCCACAATATGCTTTCTGTTAGAAAGATACGATTCTAACCAATACAGAAAAGAACTATGTTCAAATAAAGAAGTTTAAGTGAGCTCTACTCCATATATTGCGTTTCGCCCAGGTACAACAGTTGGGCTCATCAGTTAGATGCTGTTGTACCCTTCTAAGACGCAAATTTTGGTCGATGTTTACCGACTCATATAGAAATCACAGCATGAATACACTGTGAATTCTATTTATCCAGGGGAATTTGTTTAAATTCAGACACCTAGAAAACAAATGCCAGTGCTCAAGCTTTTTATAATTATGATTTTAAAGAAAATTAAAAATAATATTCTTTTGGTTTAGTGGAGCGAATGAATTAAGTTCAAATAAAGAAGTTTAAGTGAGCTCTAATCCATATATTGCGTTTCGCCCAGGTACAACAGTTGGGCTCATCAGTTAGATGCTGTTGTACCCTTCTAAGACGCAAATTTTGGTCGATGTTTACCGACTCATATAGAAATCACAGCATGAATACACTGTGAATTCTATTTATCCAGGGGAATTTGTTTAAATTCAGACACCTAGAAAACAAATGCCAGTGCTCAGGCTTTTTATAATTATGATTTTAAAGAAAATTAAAAATAATATTCTTTTGGTTTAGTGGAGCGAATGAATTAAGTTCAAATAAAGAAGTTTAAGTGAGCTCTACTCCATATATTGCGTTTCGCCCAGGTACAACAGTGAGCCCAACTGTTGTACCTGGGCGAAACGCAATATATGGAGTAGAGCTCACTTAAACTTCTTTATTTGAACTTAATTCATTCGCTCCACTAAACCAAAAGAATATTATTTTTAATTTTCTTTAAAATCATAATTATAAAAAGCTTGAGCACTGGCATTTGTTTTCTAGGTGTCTGAATTTAAACAAATTCCCCTGGATAAATAGAATTCACAGTGTATTCATGCTGTGATTTCTATATGAGTCGGTAAACATCGACCAAAATTTGCGTCTTAGAAGGGTACAACAGCATCTAACTGATGAGCCCAACTGTTGTACCTGGGCGAAACGCAATATATGGAGTAGAGCTCACTTAAACTTCTTTATTTGAACTTAATTCATTCGCTCCACTAAACCAAAAGAATATTATTTTTAATTTTCTTTAAAATCATAATTATAAAAAGCCTGAGCACTGGCATTTGTTTTCTAGGTGTCTGAATTTAAACAAATTCCCCTGGATAAATAGAATTCACAGTGTATTCATGCTGTGATTTCTATATGAGTCGGTAAACATCGACCAAAATTTGCGTCTTAGAAGGGTACAACAGCATCTAACTGATGAGCCCAACTGTTGTACCTGGGCGAAGCGCAATATATGGAGTAGAGCTCACTTAAACTTCTTTATTTGAACTTAATTCATTCGCTCCACTAAACCAAAAGAATATTATTTTTAATTTTCTTTAAAATCATAATTATAAAAAGCCTGAGCACTGGCATTTGTTTTCTAGGTGTCTGAATTTAAACAAATTCCCCTGGATAAATAGAATTCACAGTGTATTCATGCTGTGATTTCTATATGAGTCGGTAAACATCGACCAAAATTTGCGTCTTAGAAGGGTACAACAGCATCTAACTGATGAGCCCAACTGTTGTACCTGGGCGAAACGCAATATATGGAGTAGAGCTCACTTAAACTTCTTTATTTGAACTTAATTCATTCGCTCCACTAAACCAAAAGAATATTATTTTAATTTTCTTTAAAATCATAATTGAAAAGAACTTTTACAACCCATCTTCATAAGCTTTTGTATGAGCAAACCATGATGAACTCGGTCGAATGCTTTAATAAAGTCTGTATAGAGTACATCTACTTGATTACCTTTTCCTATTTGATTATAAAAATGCATTTCGCTGTTGCAATTGATAAACAACGAAACCTGCATTGGGATAGAGCTAGCCATGTGGTTTCAGTGGCGTGGTGTGAAGTGAATCGACCTCTGACTGAATCGCAAGATTCATGATTCGCTCCCAGATGACGGAAAAGAGTATTTCAATTAATACGAGCATAACCAGTCTAAACACCACTAAAGGAGGCTGATGTCCGAGGTGGCTCTCGTGAAATAGCTATAACTTCAGCTTATATACTTGGTGGTACAAACACAAGCTGTTGTTGTTCATTCAAAATAATATTTTTTTATTAAAACTTAGAGGCGTCCGCTTTGAAGATGAAAATGTATGGTCACCTTATACATACATACCTGCCATATAACGGTTTTTTTGATTTTCTATTTTCTCTTTAACGGCTCAACCTATTTCAATAAATTTTTTACAAAAAAGCTCCTTAAAATGTAAATAATAATATATATCAAAATTTTGAAAAAAAAAATTTGGATTGTTAAAAAATATTAAATATATTTTTTTTTTGAAAATCCAATATTTTGAAAATGGGTCGAAGATTTTTTTTGGAAATAAATTTGTAAATTTATTTTAATAAATACTCAAAATTGGCATTCCATTTTTTTTAATACAGTAGACGCTCGATTTAGTGAATCTCAAAATAGTGAACTATCCAGAATAGTGAAATTTTATGTACAAATGTATTTTGTAATAAAATGTCTCCAAAGCATTTAAGACTGCTTGAGAACACTGAGGAATTGTCTCTGTTTTCTTATTAAACCTGAAAGAAAGCTTTATTTAACGCTTAAATAAATGTAAAAACATTCACATCGATGATTTTGTTGACCCACTCAAAAAATTTCGTGTGTAAATAGTACTAATTATTGCGTCCATTCTACGAATTTTATTCGTGGTTTTCAGCCACGAATAGGATTCGTAGAATGGGAGTAGTTTGGTACATATTACTAATATTTTATTCGTATTCGTAAATAAACAAACGTATATTGTACGAATGCTATTGTTAAATTAACGCATGGTGATATTACCCATTCGTACATTGTACAGTACAATTCGTATATTGTACTAATATTATTGTAATATTTACCAATGATCCTGTTATTTATTCGTACATTATACAGTGCAATTCGTGCATTGCACTAATAACATTGTAATATTTACCAATACTCTTGTTATTCATTTGTACAATATACAGTGCCATTCGTATTTTGTACGAATATTATTGAAGAACTTACCACCATTGAACTGGTTCTCCGTAATTTCCTAAAACATCAATTGTAAAAATAATGACAAAAGTAACTATATTTCAAAATTATAAAAATAATTTAATGCTTCATATTCGAATATAATTACGTATATTGTATAAATAAATTAATTCGATCTAAAAATTAACATTATTTTGGAGCAAGATCTTAGAGTAATTTGTTTCGAAGGCCGCTAAAAATACGAAAAACATTTAAAACATTCAAAATCTTTTGAAAAAAATCTACTTACATTGAATTCCATGCAAAAAAGTATCAGTTATTGGATTGATGTTTGCTCTGCCACTTGCCAAATTCCCACATGTTTACCGATGCATCTGGATGTTGTATAGATTAAAATTAGAGTGTAATATACATAAATAAGTTATCACATACATATAATCAAAATATAACATAAAGAACTTACCTTTTATCTTTTGCAATAAGCAGATGTTCTCTCTCTCTTCTCTGGTGGATTTTCAATTGTTAACTTAAGTATCTATCGTAATAATTTAAATAAATAAATCAATAATTGAGACCACTTATAAATATACAAACCGATTTGTTCTACCGACACCAACAAAATGACGCGTTTCAACTGATTGGGGATTGGTATACGTTTACCAAAAGAAATAACGGCTATTTCAGTTGTATTTCTTTTAAAGTCAACTAATACTGGCGTACGGTGATCCAAGAATAATTTTTGTTTACTAATGATTAGTGAATAGTACAAATGCAGTGAATGAAAGTACGAAGTAATATGTAAGGAAAATTAAAATACAAAAAGAAAAAAAATACTTACGATAAAAAAAACTTCTTTGAATAACTTTCCTTTTGTTTTACTATTAGTTTACTCTACTCAATACAAATTTATCTATGTATGTACATAAGTATGTATTTAATTAAATATTTCTTAATAATATTTAGTTACTTTATTATTTATTGTCAACTAAAGAAAAATTTGTTCTACCGACGCACTTCAAAATAATAAATACAGGTTTGAACTGATTGGGGAATGAAACACGCTTACCAAAAGAATTAACGGGAATTTTAGTTATATTTTTGTTTAACTGAACTAATGCTTCGTACATGCTACGAATAATGAGTACGTTTACCCTACGAATGAATTTTGTCTACTAATATTAGTTTTACTTCGTAAATACTACGAAATCATTCGTAAATACTACGAATACAATGGACGAAATTACGACGTTATTCGTGCGAAAAATTTACGAATGTTATTATTTATATGTACACAATAATTCATAAAATGCACTCATACCAATCTATAAATTTGAATTTACGAATATAATTTGTATATAAAACGAATTAATTCGTTGATACTACCACAGATATTAGTAGCACCTCACGAATGAATTCGTAAAGATATCACGATGCTAATACTTCGTATATTTTACGAAAATTCGTACAATGTACGAATATTTTCGCCACGAATGTCATTCGTAGCCATTTTACTAATATTTTTTTTGGGTGCCTGAAAGCATTAAAAAATGCAAAATAAAATCCTTGAAAATTAAAGAAAAAACAGGCATTTATTTGTGAAAGAGAATATTAACAAAGCTTAACGTTTAATCAAAGTAGCACTAAACAACAAACAGGTTTTTAAAGTTGTCAGGTAACAGTTTTCTACGCTTGTCTAGCTTCTAGCTCCTTGACGGAGCTAAAGAAGACCTATCTACTTTCGCAGAAACGAGTGGAATACATTTAAAATCCTATATATCCATTCAACGTTTTCGGGAAGTTTGGAATTGGCGTCGCAGTTTTAAGTGTCATATTTGCATTTAAAATAAAACTAGAAGCATTTTTCCAGCCAAATTTTCGTTATAATCTTTAAAATAGACAAACTAATAACAAATGATATTCCTTGATGAAATAAATGGCATTGTTCCAGAGATTTTTGGCAAAATTGGCAGTCAATCAAATTTTGCTGATATTCTATCAGAGTTAAGCAAATTGCTAAAAAAATGTGAAACGATTTGGTGGAAACTTTTGGCAAGATTTTGTTTTTTCTATCTGACACATCTGACCTATGTCAGATTTTTTCCCAAGGAAATTTCTTGTGTAAAATTTACCAGGGAGGAGAAATGTTTTATCCTCTGGTGAGCACTCTTTTCTGCCCAAAACAAGCCTATTTTTGAAATGTGGAACAGAAATTGGACAAATATACATAGGTGACAAATAGTAATATTGGCCGTTTTGGTAACTGTTTGGAACAGAGCTATTGTTAGCTAATAAAAATAAACGTACACAGAAACTCAAAACTATGTTTTTTTGTATTTTAAGATTTTTGAATCTTAAAAACAATTTACTTTGAAGAAAAAGGTGAACAAAAAAATAAATAGGCAAAAATGGCAAAAAAGCACTACGAGTAGAAAAGGCAAAGAATGCAAAATAAACTAGAGTAAACGCTCAATTAAGTGAATCTCAAAATGATGAACTATCCACAAAGGTTTGTAAAAAAATGCAATCTTTTGTGAATGCAATCATATACATATAATCATTTACTGACTTCCATTGAAAGATTGCAATCATTGACTTCACTTTGAGACTGCGACTTCAAATTCAGCAATAACCATTCATTTGCTTTAAAATGACTGCAATAATTTTTCCCCCAATCATTTTACACCAATCAATTGATTGCAATAACTTGGGAATGCATGCATTCATTGCAGTCATTTGCATTCTTTGCATTCATTTTGCAATCTTGCATTCATTTGCATTCACAAAAATGTCTCGAAAGCATTTAAGATAACTTAGAACACTGAGAAATTGTTTCTGCTTTTTTTATTAAACCTACAAGAAAGCTTTGTTTAACATTTAAACAAAAAATGTAAAAACATTCACATTGAACAAAATGTGAATTTTGAATCAAATTCACCGTAAGAAAGGCTTTTAAAACTCCCGCCCGAAAAAGTGAACAATCTCGAAAGAGTGAACAGGCCTGGTTTTAATTACTTCACTATATCGGGCGTCTACTGTATATATGTATTTTTGGAATCAGGAGGACATGGAACGTTGTCGATACTTTCATACAATAATGCACATACATAATTCTTCTCTTTTCATTAATTAATTTCAGTTTTAATTTCTTTGAAGCATTTTTCAGAATCGTCGACTTAAAAAAAATTATTTTGCCAATAATATTCGCCATTTTATATACATATATTATATGCATGCATATATAATTATGTTTTATTAAAGTATGTAGTTAACATGATAAAGGTAAATACTTTAACCTGACGGCAACCCAACTTATAAAAAACAACAAACACTTTGATCCTGTAAGAATTTTCCAATAAGCAAAGGAATTTTATTATGATTCTTCAAAGTGGCTCCCGCTTTAATTCCAATATTTTTATTCACCAAAAATACTTTCCTCAAAGAGGTGATACTCGTCTTTTTAACATTCAGTTCGTAAAGCAAAAACAGGAACAGGATTATTGTGTATTTAAGGGATGTTGGACCAGAGGGCCTCGTCCCCTCTATCTCTTGCTCTTGAACAAAAATGAAAAATTAAAAATGAAAAATATACGTATCATACGCACAGAGAAAAAAGAACCACTTTAAGTTAATAACATTTTCCTATGGTTATTCGCAAGAAAAGAGCCATATCAAAACAACAAAGAAAATATTGACCATTCTATAAGATTACCACATACTCTTTGGGTCATATTCTCATAGATGTTGGCTAAGCTGTTGTAAGGCAAATCTGGGGTTTATCATATTGAAACATCATTAGGTAAACTCCAGTTTTGTCTAGCAACAGCTTAAACAACATCTATGAATATGCCCCATTGAATTTGCGTCAACAAAGGCTTCATATTTCTATCATTTGTTTTACATTTTAATTGAGTTATTTTTCACAATTGGTGTTTTCAACTGCTTTCTTATTATTCTGAACTACATAAAATTTAATTTTAATAAAAAAAAAATTTGGATCTCCTGAGATTTGATTCAAAACACCAACTAAATATTTTTTTTGTATTCATTTTTATTTTTCCATATTCTTAGACAAAAATTTAAAAAAATAGTCTACTAACAATATCCTATGCTATGTTAAGAAGAAGGGTTGCCACTTATCAGTATACATATATCCTGAAATCTTGCTTATGAATTGAAAGCCAGGGGTCCGACTATGACCCGAGAACTGTCGTTGGACTCAGCGCTCTTGAAGCCATAGGACCACATTATTGTTTTTCTCCCACCCCTCCGCTTGCACGAAGTGGAAAAAGGCCGTTTTGTGAAAGAAAATTTATAAAGCTAAGAAAAGTTAGAAAATACTGCTAGCCGCGTTTTATTATCACTCATAACCCATATGGTTCACCTCGTGAAAATAAAACGATGTGGGTTAGTGCAAAAGCAGTGCTGTATATCAGTCTCTTTTTTTCTTATGTTTATTTGTTTTTCATGTAAGCACTTGTCTCTTTTCTTCTCTATTCCTTATACTGCTGACAAATCGCTGACATCCATTCACAATGGTAAATAGCCCTCTGATGGCCAGAGTGAAAACCTCTATCTGGGTTATTGAAATTAACCTCGATAGAAACCTAGATCCCATGTTGTTTTTGTAATACATGTTAAAAGATAACCTCGACCCAGACCCAGAGATAATAAAACGCAGCTACTGTTAATAAAATTTAAGGATTGGTGTCGGCGCAGAATTTCACAATCTACTACATTTCATCCAAAGTTGATTGTAAACCTACTTTGGTTTTTTAAAAATTAACTTTCCAAGCGCTGGGGAGGGGGTATAAGAAAAATTGACAAACTAAAATATATATCTTGGCATAATATAAGCATATGACACATGATTTAAGGGCATTTTTTAATTTCCAATCTTTTACAACTTTCATCAACGTTCCAGTTTTGGGAGGGGATTCATGGTAGTAGCTCAAAATTTGTCCCTTTCTTTGAAAAAAAAACCCATTGACTATAAATATTTTTGTAGACTTTTGAATATTGTTGCTTATGACAAATGAAATATGTGCACCAAGTTTCATGTCAATATAATAATAATATGTAATATTTTACTAGTTTCCCTAAAAAACCAGCCATCATTTATGAAAAAAGACTATACAATTTTTAAGGTGGTTATATCGGGTTCATTTTGATTTTATAAGATTACTACTTCCATACATACTTGCTTATCCGGCTCCCGATCTATGAAGGGTCCCTGGCTGAGATATTGCGGTCTTCCATCGGTTGCGATCCCTCGCACGCTCCCTCCAGTCGTCGAGACCAAGCGCTCTTGCTTCTGTGACCACCTGTACCCTATAGCGGAGGTTCGGTCTTCCTGGTCGTGTCGAACTGGGATTCGAAGATTTTCTTGGCGTTGTTGTCCATTCGTTCGATGTGGCCGAGCTAGTGTAGTCGACATGTTTTGGTTCCTTGGACTACATACATATCTTGGTACAGCTCGTACATTTCACGATTCAGTCTTCTCCTCCAATCGCTCTCTTTGCATATAGGACCAAATATCCGCCGAAGAATTTTTCTCTCGAAAGTGCCCAGTATCAATTCCCCCTTTTTACTTATCGTCCAGCAATCGGCGCCGTAGAGTAGAACTGGTAAAATTAGCGTTTTGTATAGCGTGCACTTTGTCTTTCTAGAAAAGAGCTTTGAACCCATTTGTTTGGCCAAACCAAAGTAGCAGCGGTTCGCTAGGGTAATTCTTCGTCGAATTTCCACTAAGGTGTCGTTGTCGTTCGTGGAATTGATGTTTGTTCCGAGGTAGGTGAACTCCTTGACTACCTCGAAATTACTGCTACCAACAGTGACGTTTTGTCCTAGGCGATGGACAGATGAGGCTTTGTTTGTTGATGGCATATACTTTGTTTTGTCCTCATTCACTTCAAGACCAACGCTTTTCGCCTGTTCATCAATAGCTGTGAATGCTTCAAGTACAGTTCTCTTGGAGCGGCCGATGATGTCGATGTCGTCCGCATAGCCAAACAGTTGAGAAGACCTTTTGAAGATAGTGCCTTCCATGTTAACACCACTCTTGCGCACTATCTGCTCCAGGACTAGGTTGAAGAAATCACATGGTAGCGCATCTCCTTGTTTCAACCCTGTACACGTCTGGAATAACTCGGATGAGCTGTTACCCATTTACACGTTGTAACGTTATGCGGCATAGCTGGATCAGTTTTTTCGGGATCCCGAGTTCCGACATGCATATTTGAAGTCGATGAATAGGTGGTGGGTCTCGACTTGAAATTAGTTGGTCTTTTCCAGGATTTGCCAGGCCTGAAGCCACACTGGTGAGTGCCGATCAAAGTGTTGCAGAAAGGTTTTAGACGCTCACATAGTACGTTGGATCTTGTAAGCAACATTAAGCAGGGATATGCCTCTGTAGTTCTTAGGACATAGGATCGTCTTTTTTGTAGATTGGGCATATGGAGCTGTTTGACCAGTCGTCGTTGTCGGGCATAGTTTCCTCCTCCCACACTTGGTTGATGAGCTGGTGCATGCACCCTACCAGGACATCTCCTCCATACTTGAAGAGTTCCGCAGGTAGGCCATCCGAGCCGGCGGATTTGTGTATGGCTTCTCTAGGATACAACGACGTTTTGAATTGCTGAAAATAATGCCAATAACGGCAAAGAGAAGATACTGCTACTCTTTTTACAACACTGAGGAGAAAAGAGCTCACTTAACGACCTCAAGCCTTGCAATTATAAAACTAGAATTCTTCGAATGAATTTATTTGCAGTTTGAGAGATCTAAGGGCTATTGTTGACATTGTCGACATCATTGTTGACATTGTTGACATTGTCGTCATTGTCGACTTAGTTTACGCAATTGTCGACGTTTAAAGTAGACAGTTAAAGTCGACACGTAGAGGAACAACACTGGACTGGATCTTCATTGACTGGTCTCATGCTTCTTTGTTCCCCTATCGCCTCCTCTACATATTGCCCATTAAGCAGTTGCTGGAAATGCTGCTTGAACACGTCTACAATTCCCTGTGCTTCGGTAACTAGGTTCCCTTCGCTGTTTCGAAGAGCTTGCGTGCCAGTCCAGTTGCTTGGCTGTTTTGTAGAACCGGCGGGTGTTGGTGGCAGTGCTAGACTCTTCGAAATACTTGAGCTGAGAGGCTGCGGATGCTCTTTTATTTCTGCGCAGGGTTCATGGGCGCCCGCAGGATTTTTGCTAGGGGGGAGGGGCAGAAGTAAAATGTACCTACCTTTAAAAAATTGAAATTCTAAATAAGTCATTGTTGCAAAAAATTTAATGGCATAATGTATAATCATATAATTAACAGGCACCCGTTACATATATATAAAAATATTATTTATTTATCGAAATAATTTTTTTTTAAACCTTAACTGCAGTCGTGGGTTCAATGGACCTATACTCAACCTTTAAACGAGTGTAAAAAACGCCGCGGTTACCTCAGCTCCCTCCAACTTCTTAGTATCTTCATATAATAAGCCGAAGTGAGTGCAGAGTGACGGACGCGTTCGGCTCGCTGCTCCCATAGGTCAGTTTCAGCATACGCGTGGTTTCGTGATATATTTATTCCTGTTACTAATTTAAGCCTAGTTTATACTTCCGTGCGAAGTGTAGTTTTCATATAAAAAATTACTTTTTCTCCTATGCGTGAAAAACTGTCAAAAATTAAACGCAATTATTTTGGTGACAAGGAGGAACAAGTTAGTCTCGAAACAAATGCAACTCGATTGGCTTTTTGAAACCAAATATTATGACGAAAATTATTTTTTTGAAAAATTTTTGATTCATTAATTATTGATGTTTCATTTCAAATTTTATTTCACTTCGCGTTGAAGTATAACCAGGCTTTAGTTTTTGAGTTCTAATTCAAATTTGTGAAATGCAAAATTAAATTAGTCATTCATCGAATCGAGCCGATATGATGGAGCAATATCTGAGTGCTAAAAATTCCAGCGACGATGACGAAAATAGCGTAAATTAAAATTTTAATTAAATGACAAGTGCAAAAAGTATGATTTGCTCTGCGCCAGTGTGTTTTGTATGCTATTAATTTCACGTAATTTGGCCAATGTCAGAATTTATTACAGAAACATTTTAAGTTTTTGTTTCAGTAATTCTAAAGAGGATGTTTTGTAGTATAGGAAAAATGTTTCTTAAGATTTTAATTTGTTTACTATTTTACATATACAGGGTGTCCTGTAAATAATTGATAACCTTGCAACTGGTTATATGACCTTTCCAGAAAAATATATAATAACAAATATTTTCCTAGTGGTTACTATGTTATGATGTTTTTTCCAAAAGTTGTTAACAAGTACTACTTTCCTCAAATACGTGAACGCTACGACCATGGATGATCAATTTTTGCTATTGTTTTATTTTAGTAATATTATAGAATAACTGTTGTAATAGGTAGATGATAAAATTTAATAGTAGTTATTGCATTTTTTTTTTATTTTAATTTTTTTTAATATTTTTTCAGTACACAAATTTATTTTCAAAAAATTTGACCACCTCTAATAAATTAAAATTGTATGAGAACATGTATGGCCAATTACTTCAAAAAGTTGTCCATTTAATGCACTTTCCAAAATGGTATAACACATGCTTGTGTATTAACAAAATAACCAAGAAAATTTGTCAATCATCTAATAAAGCAGCTTTTAACATTTTCGCAAAATTATCTTAATGCACTTTTTACCCTAAAGTTATAAATAAAAAAGTTATAATCAAAATTTAGACATTGAAAAAATTCATATGTTTTTGATTATAACTTTTTTATTCATAACTTTAGGGTAAAAAGTGCATTAACATAAATTGAAGAGAATTGAATTTGCTACAAATTTGTACCAAAGTTTTTTTAAATATCGACTACGTAAGATCGACTTTTAAAATCTCGACAAAAATAATTTCGACTAGTTAAAAGACCGATAGATCAAAATATAGACACAAATTTGATCGACTTTTTAAAATGTTGATTTTCAAAATGTCGGCAGTGATCGAGATTTAATGAATCGAGATTTCAACAGTCGACATTTTGAAAGTCGAAATTTTGGTCAGATCATAGTTTAGGGAATGATGTTTTCAAGCGTGCGCTTGAAAAATACGGACAAGACGATATTTTTCTCGACTTTTATTCGGCATGTCAAATCATGATTTCAAATTGTTTACATTTCAATAGCTAATTCGGTAAAAACAAAGTCGGTAATTCAACTTACAGAAAAGTCAATAAAAGTCGACATTTTTTTTTGTCGGTCATTTGTACGTAACCCGACAAAAACTTATAAAATAGACTTACAAAATAAGACCTTGTATGAAATATTGGATTTATTATTAATGCCCCCTCTGACCCCCCCTGCGGGCGCCCATGGCAGGTTTTTTTTCTCTTTCCTTCTCTTTTCACGGTACTCCTCTCCTGCTGCTCTTGTTTTCCGTTGCAGCATTTGCATTCGTGCATTTTCCGTCTCGTGCTTCAATACCGCACATTCATCGTCATACCAAGGGTTCTTTTTTCTAGGTGGTTGATAGCCTATGGTGGTCTCGGCTGTCTCCTTAATGATGTCGCGATACAGGTTCCACTGGTTGTTGACGCTTGTCGCTGGGTGTACGGCAGAGAGTTTCCCGGTCAATTGCTCACTGTGACTGTAGTCTCTGGCTTTCTCAGATGTGCTAGGGCATGAGGTGTTGAATTTCTTCCTTTCGGCGGTCTTCGTTATCTTTTCGTTGGACAGTCGTGCTCTGAACTTTGTCACAACAAGAAAGTGGTCAGAGTCCACGTTTGCAACTCGGAAAGTTCGCAAGTCTAAGTTATTCGATGCGTACCTGCGCCAATTAGCACGTTGTCGATTTGGTTGGCAGTTCGACCATCTGAAGATCGCCAGGTTGTTGTGTGTATCCTTCGCCTGGGGAACCTAGTGCTACTTATAACCGTATTACGAGCTGCAGCAAAGTCGATTAGTCGGAAGCCGTTGTCTGTTGTTGTTTCGTGGAGGCTCTGCTGTCCAACTAATCCGCCAAAGATATTTTCCTTTCCGACTTTAGCCTTGAAGTCTCCGAGCACGACTTTGACATCGTACCCCGGACAGGCTCCGTAGGCTTCGTTCAGGAGGTCGTAAAACTACTCCTTGTTAGATAGACTCCTCAGCTTCATCGGTAGGGGCGTGTGCACATATTAGGCTGATGTTTTGGAAGGTAGCTTTGATGCGGATCACAGCCAGGCGATCACTTATCGGCTTAAAATCAATGACTTTCGATCTGAGTCGATTTTCCACGATGAATCCGCATCCTAGCATGTGCAGTCTTTGATGACAGCTGTAATAAATGTCGCAATCCTTTCTTTTCGTTATACCTGATCCTATCTATCGTATTTCCTGGATCGCGGTTATATCTGCCTTGTACCGCGAGAGGACAGATTGAAGTTTTTGAGTAGCACCTGGTGTAAAGAGTGTCCTTACATTCCAGGTGCATACCCGTAGGTTATAGTCATAGTCCATTTTCGTTCCGGTTCTGGTTGCCATTTGAGGGGGGACGTTATTTGTGGCTTCTCGCGTCTCTCTCATAACAATAGTTTTTTTTTTTTACTGTGGTCGGGTCGTTAGCCCAACGCACTAACCTCCAATCTGTAGGGCCATAGGTTTAATGTTGCAATTCTTTCCTTGATCAACATTCGCACTTACACACAGTACACATATCTAAGGTATTATCTTGCGCATGTTGTCCGAAATGAGAACTATCAAGGAAATTCAAGTTGGCAGCCTTACGTGACCCCGTCCGCTGTATTACAACAACAACGAAGAAAACAAACACAAAAGGATAATTTAAATAACACTAAAAACCACCAAGGAATGTTGTTTGTATGACAAAATATAAACACTAAAAAGCTTGAAATAATTGTATTTTCTAATAAATAAGTAACAAATGAACACATAACAGACAAAAAATTTTGATGTTTTACGAGTGGGGGTCACGGGATTCGCCATTTTCCACTGATTTCGATGGATGCGCAGAACTGAACAAAAATGAAAACCCTACACTGAGGGAAAAACCTATGCACTCAGCACAAAGATATTTATGTAAAAGTTATGTACCAAAGTTTGTATGGAACTGCCATAAAAGTTGTATTTACTGAGTGGATTCAACGTGCACTAGTTACATTTGAAATTATGTGTCAAAAGAAATCACCAAAATATATGTATTCAGTGTAAGGAAATTTTATTACATGCATTGAATATAGATCATATTGACTCAATATATAATATTGTATTGACTAAACACTACCTAAAATTCTATTACAAGCATCGTGTGCTTATTCAATATTTATGTGGCAAACATTTAAAAAACTGCCAGCAATTAAATAAATCACAGCAAGTTATCCGATGGCTACAAGCGACGTGTATTCAGTCTATATTTAAGTATAGAAATATCTGAAACTCACCATCTATCCAAATAAAAAATGGTTACTCATATTACAGCGAATAATGCAATGAGTATAAGCAACGTGTATCCATTCAATATGAAGAAGTAATATTTAAAACCTGTCAGTTATCAAAATAAAACAATAATGGATTTCACAGTCGATCATGCGATGAGTAGAAGCAACGTGTATTGATTCAATATTTATGTAATAACATTTAACCAGTATACCAAGTTATGCGTAGAGTATAAAGGTACGTTTGTTCAGTCTATATTTTATTTAAAATTACCTCAAACTCCCAGTAAAAACTATAACCACTACATACACATATGCGATGAGTATAGGCAGCGTGTATTTATTCAAAATTCGCATACAATTCGTCATACGCAATTTGTATTAACTATGCCTGGCCCCAGGCAAAACAACTTCCAGCTTAATGATTAGGAATTCTAATCTTGTTGGATATAGTTTACAGTCGATTTTCGTTGAAAAACTCATGTAAGTTGAACTGAACTTTATACAAATTGCGTATGACAAAGCCCTCACTATGTCACAGATGAGTTCAAGTGAGTAAGCCGAACAAAACGCCCATCGTTTTTATGTAATGAGTACATTTTTAATGCACTCATTACATAAATGCAAGTATATATATATATATATGTTATATCAGAGCCTACTTGTGCGCCCCCACAAAAACTTGACTTTAAATTCAATTAAAATTAACAATGAACGTAGTTGATTAACAATGATTCATAATTGCATTTCATAGCGGATGATCATATCCGATATCACTTGCATAAAATTGCATATCAGCACTTTTTGCCCTCAGCAACTTGTGTGGGAGTATCCAATGGATACCAAAATATTTCTTTTCAAAGAGCAATATGAATCATTGCATCATCCGCAGTCAAACTAAGATTTGCTGCGTTAGCATTTAATTATTATAAAAAGAGATCATTCGATCTCATTAAGTTTCAGTTCTTATATACGTGTCACTTCGTACAGCTGAAGATTTCCCCCCACCAGTGGTAAGGGATCGGAAGCTTTAAAACTCAAAAATAAATATTCTTTTATTAAATATAAAAATTGTTTTTCATTTCGTTGTGTTCTCTAACGAGAACAGAAAAATATATTTTTTAGTAAAAATTGAATATTTTAATAAAAATTATATATATGTATATATATATATATATATATAAACTAAACAAATATTTTTCATCACTGACAACTTTTTCATAATTATGTAGTGAATAAATAATTCTTTACTCATCACAAGACTCCTAGTTTTATTTATGTACTGAACACAAAAAATATTAGTTTTTATGTTATCAGTGCAAACAATCTATGCTCACTAAATTATTGTTTACTCATCACAGATAAATGTAACGCATTTTTGTAATGAGCACATATAATATTTGTATTTATGTAATGAGTGCATTAAAAATGTACTCACTACCTAATTATTTGCTCATCACAGATAACTTTTACGTAATTATGCCATGAGTAAATAATTCTATACTCATCACAGGATTATTAGCCTTATTTATGTAGTGAATACAACAAATATTTGTATTAATGTAATCATTGCAAAGAATCTGTACTCAGCAAATAATTGTGTAGTTATCACAGATAATTGTAAAGTATTTATGTAATAAGTATACATAAAATGTTCTTATTATTATTATTTACTCATATATGTAAAGATTACATAGAGTATCTATATTTATGTAATGAGTCCATAGATACTGTACTCACTACATACTCATCCGGTAATATTATTGTGATGTGTACAAGGAATATTTATTTATATTTAATGAATGTGTAAAATCTTCACTCACTACATACAAATTTTCTCAACACAGATAACCGCCACACATTAATGTAGTGAATCCATGGCATATTTATATAAATGTAATGAGTGTATGGAAAAATGCATGCCTTTACCCTATACCTTTACTCACTAAACAACCATGTATACTCATCGCAGACAACCCTCATGTATTTATGTATTGTCTCAAATTGAACATTATTACTAATGCAATGATTCTATAGACGCTTCGCTGAGTACATAATTACCAAAATTATCGCGATGTATCCGACAGTGTTTTGTGCGATGGGTCAATAGATTCTTCATTGACTATACATCATGCAATTAAATGTTTGTATACAGTACAGATTTGATAATTGAATCAGTACACAATGTTATGTGTGCAGAAAAATATGGGATGAGTCAATACATTTATGGGCTATGTGCATACATTTTTCCCTCAGTGTAATGATATTACCTTTGATATGTGTACTGTGGCACTTTCAAGTTAAGCAAGTCAAGGCATAAAGCCAAGTGGAGGTATTGTAAGCACTTGATGTGTATGAAAAGAAACAGCATGAGGCCCCCAGTTCCTACAACATCCAACCACCGATATCTAGATTTTATAAGATTGGAAATTAAAAAATACCCATAGCTCATAGGTATCATAACTAAACGTTTAAAATGTCTTGCCAAGATGGCAAAACTGCCAGAAAGACAATGAAAGGGTTGCCACTTATCTGTTAAAATCCGAAATGTTGCTTATAAATTGAAAACCAGGGGTCAGACCATGACCCGAGGATGGCCGTTGGATTAAGCGCCCTTGAAGCCATAAGACTACATTATTGTTTTTCTCCCACCCCTCCCCTTGCACGAAGGGGGTGGAAAAAGGCCGTTTTGGAAAGAAAATTTAGAAAATACTAATATTAATAAAATTTAAGGATTGGTGCCAGCGCTGAATTTCCCAATCTACTACATTTCATCCTCATATGCGCGCATGCCCCCACAGAGGAGAAAGATGACGACACCAAGGATGAGTTTTACGAGCTCCTGGACAAGACATATGAGCAATGCCCTAGCTATGACATTAAAATTGTCTTGGGTGATTTTAATTCCAAGCTAGGAAAAGAAGACGTCTTTGGTGGCACAACCGGAAGATATAGCCTGCACGACACCACCTCCGATAACGCACTCAGGCTTATCGACTTTGCAGTGGGGTGAAATATTGTGGTAGCTAGTACGCAGCTCCCGCATCTCGATATACACAAGGGGATATGAGGAATTCCTGGTCAATCAACCGCTAACCAGATTGACCACATTGCAATCGACGCAAAGCACTCCTCCAGTATCAGGGATGTCCGAACGTTCCGAGGAGCCAACGTTGACTCGGACCACTACCTCGTTGTAGCCAAGGTAATGCTACGGATATCCATACCAAAGCCAAAGCAGGGAAGTTTAGCTTCGGACGACTACAGTCGCAAGAAATCGCTAGGTCCTTTTCCGATCAAGTCTCTCGCACCCTCTTAAAAAGTCCTATGCCACCAACTGCAAGTATCGAGAACCAGTGGAAGAATTGCCAGCAAGCCATCAGAGATGCCGCCTCTGACGTGCTGGGCCTCTAACGACCACCATACCCCTGGTTTGACGAAGAATGCCGGCGAGATCATGCAGCCAAACAACAGGCATGCAAAGCGGCGCTGCATAGAAGGACCAGAGCTGCTCGCGACCTCTACGTGTAGAAGAGGAACACAAGCTTCTTAGAAGGAGAAAGAAAGAGCATGATAAGCGCGTGATCGAGGAATTAGAGGGATGCCATTGCAGGAATGAAGTTCGGAAGTTTTACCAAAAAGTAAAAAGAACCTCCCAAGGTTACAAGGCCCGAACCAAAGCCTGCAAAGACGATCGTGGTAGAATCGCATTCAGTGCTGAGGATATCGAAAAATCATTTCTGCTAATTGTATAACGGCGATGACGAACCGAATTCCGCTAGCATGCAGATTGCACCATTCAACCTGGACGACATAGGTCAAAAATTCCGTCCACCCGATCTCGACGAAGTGAAGGAAGCTATATCTAAACTTAAGTCAAATAAAGCTGCTGGCGCTGATGGCCTTGCGGCTGAGCCATTCAAAGTGGCTGGCAATGAATTGATTAGGAGTATGCACCAGCTCATCTGTAAAATATGGTAGGAGGAAAGCATGCCCGATGAATGGAACCTCAGCATTGTTTGCCTGATCCTCAAGAAATACGATCCTCTGGACTGCACCAACCACAGAGGCATCAGTCTTCTTAATATCGCCTACAAGATCTTCTCTGTCGTACTTTAAGAAAGCCTGAAACCATTCGTCAACAACCTGGTCCATATCAGTGTGGCTTTAGGCCAGGGAAGTCCACCATCGACCAGATATTCGCACTACGGCAGATTTTGGAGAAAAACCAGGAGTTTCAAATCGATACCCACTCCTTTTCATTGATTTCAAGGTCGCGTATGACAGCATCTATAGAGACGAGCTATATAAAGCAATGTCTAGTTTTGATATCCCTGCCAAACTCGTCCGTTTATGCAGGATGACGATGGAGAATGTACGTTGGTCCATCAAGGTCGGCAAAGACCTCACCGAACCCTTTGATGTCAAAAAAGGCTTTAGGCAAGGCGACGCGCTGTCATGCGACTTCTTCATCATCGTTCTTGAAAGAATAGTGCAAAACTCTCACGTCAACTCTAGAGGCACAATCTTTCAAAAGTCAGTCCAATTACTCGCTTACGCTGACGACATTGACATAATCTGACGAACAAAGCGTGATGTCAGTGGTGCTTTTGTGAGTACAGTAACAGTTGTAACGGTTTAGAAATAAAATGCTTGACCCATCCACCTTAACATTAGACCAGGACTCACATATTAAGTTAAATGGAAGGGATGGCTGGTCGGCGAAAGCAAATGCAGGCAAGCTGGCTTGAAGCTCTTGCATAGCTCGTCGTTGGGGTGGGGTCTTCTGCCTGCCTCACAGACTACCGTACGTTGAATACATGCCTGACTATTCTGAGCTGTTTAAGAAAAATTAGGATATTTGATGGGAAAACCATACAAAGAAAAGGACTTTAAAGGAAACTGACTAGGACTATTGTTTGTAACTTATCAACAAGGAAAATCCATCTACAGAATCTCAGATGTACTGGCACCATACTGGTTCCCTCCCCTTTACCGGAAGCTATTGCTCAAGGTACCTTGGTTATCATTTTTAAATAAGTTATGATAACCCCGAATTCAATAAGGTTGCTTGCTCAACAACCTTTTTACCTATTCTTTATCCTCATCTTTCTATTCCTCTCCGTCCTTGCCGCACCAAAAAAAAATTATACCTGCATGGTTATTGTGATATCACGCTTCAAAAAGAATAAATGATACAATTATCATTGAAGATTTACTTTTTGTCTCCACTGTAAAAAGAAGTCGATCAATAAGAACTTCACTGATATACGTTATTTTGACAATAATTTAGAATTAATTTTACTAAAGTCATTCTCTTAAAACTAAGGTATCAATTCTTGGAATAAAATAAACTAATGAAAATGAATTGGAAACAAAACTCAAAATTAAAGAAATATACAAATTTAAGAGAAACTAAGAGAAAATTAATAGCTTTAAATTAAAAATCTAAAATTGTGTATATACAATTAAAAAAAATAGCAAAATAAAAAAAATAGTAACCAGCATAAGAAAAATAAACGAAATTCAAATTTGTATAATGGAAATATTTGGATAAATTATTATACCTATTTGAACTAATATTTAAATAAGAAGAGAAAAAAAGAACGAAATCGATATCAGAATGAGTTATAAAAATAAACTAACTGGTTACACTTAAATTATCTAGCAATCATATCTGATTTTGACAGAACTCATACTCTTAATAAAATAGCGATAGAGTAAGAGCGAGTTCGAGATAAAAAAAAGCAACTCAAGTGATTTCTCTTTTCCTTTTTTTTTTGAAAGTATACAATTAGACCGGGAGGCGGCAATACAAAATTCCCACCCATCGAGGTAAAGAAAAATTTAGTTATATTGCATTAGGTTGCCACTAGGTGATATAGAAAAACTTGGTCGTCCGCCCTGTATCCTGGTCAGACCGGCTGGCCGACCAAAAGAAGTGGTCATATTTTAGGGGTGCTACCACCCATCGAGGTAAAGAAAATTTAACTTACATAGCGTTTTGTCTTCGTTAGGTGATATAAAAAAGCTTGGTCGTCCAGCCCATACCCTGGTCAGATCGGCTGGCCGACCAAAAGAAGTGGTCACTTTTTAGGGGTGCTACCACCCATCGATTAAAGGATGAAACCTACATCAAATTAAAGGGGCAACTTTCACCTATCAGAATTTCAAGGTCGTCCGGGGCATAGCTTGGTCACTTTCTCTGGCCGACCAGATTTATGCATTTATCTAAGATTATGCGATACTCACTTGTACACATTAATTATATACTGAATGTCCAAACCTAGTGCTTCAAACTTTAATTGGTGAAAGACCAGGCCATGACCTGTCAGAATTCTATAACTTGTCCATACTAAATCCTAACCAGTTGGTAGAAATACCTAATAAACTGCAATTATGATCAAAGCTAATTTTTAACTTATATTTTTGGAGTTGAATGATAAACAAAAATTCCATTACGCAATAATTGCTAGGTCTTTTAAAAACTTGCCCTATTTTTTCAGTTTCTTAAAAGATATAAAACTTACCACAAGCAGTCTTAAGTCGAAAGTTATAGCCATTTTAATCTATTAAGAAAGAGTTCTGAAACACCAAATTTTCACATAGCATCATGAATGGAAATTGAGCAAATTGGCCAATATGCTCAACACAATTGTCATTACATTTTTGAAAAGGTTATTGCTAGGACATCATTTCATTATATGGCCGTTAAGCTCTAAACCATGGGGCTCGCGAGATATTCGACTTCAAAGCACGGCAAAGAAAAATAATGCAACGCCGCATTTGGACATTGTCTTCCTGCTCAACATCAAAAATATAGCACACATTACTGTTGACTTGGGAGACCGGCTTCCAATGCAGAATTGCATTTTTTTTTAAATATTGCGTTATTGTCAAATATCTCTCGAACGTGTCGTTCACCTTAACATTCTTGAAAGATAATAAAGTACTCGCAATAACCTTTTCAATGAAGTATGACACATTTCTGTTGAGTTGGCAGGCCAGTGCCAATGTAGAATTGCATTATTATTTTATTCGACTTTTTGGATGCCAAATATCTCTTGAACCCCATGGTCTACAGTTTAACCTACAAAAATAAAGTGTATGATATAACCTTTCCTACGATGCACAACACATCATTGATGTTGAGCAGGAAGACAATGTCCAAATGCGGCGTTGCATTATTTTTCTTTGCCGTGCTTTGAAGTCGAATATCTCGCTTAATTGAAACTATAATCAGATATTGTGAAACAAGCCCTTAATCATTTTTTTTTCTTAGAATTTTCACTTGAGACACTTTTTATGATTAGGTTTAAAGGTGATATGTTATGTTGCTAGTATTTGGAGATTATTTATGTGTATATTTTGTATGTATTAGGCAGATTTTTGGATAATTTATTTTAATGGATTTTTTTTTATTTACTTATTATAATATTTACTGGAAAAGTTAAATATAGAACTTATAGGAAAAATTAATTAGGAATTATTTAATAAAAGTTAAATTACATTCAAATTATAAAAAATAAAATGCACGACTGGATCGCACGTACTTGCTCTTATGTTCAAGACACTGCGAGTTTAAGAAAATTGTATACACAAACATGGAAATTATGAGAGAAAAATGTAGAGAAGCATGAAATACGACATTTAAATTAGCTAAAACAACTCTTTTGACAGTTTGAGGTGAAAAAAAGTATGCCATCTTAATTCATGATGGAATATGATTGTATGGGAAAAAAATTTTAAAATCGTTGGAGCGGTTTTTTTTAAAATTAATTTTTTATATATAAAATTCTTAAAACATTTTTAAGAACAAATTTTGGTATGCAGATTTAAACTATATATTTATGTGTATATAAAAACAAAATTTGAAAAAAAATTGTCAACCGGTTTTTGAGATATTTTCAAAAAAAAAATTTGAAACTTTTTTTAAAAATCCAAAAACTTTTTTTTTGAAAATTTTGATATGCAATATTATTTAATCTTATCTGAAATTTGTATATAAAAAATTCATTTAAATCCGTTAAGCTGATAACGAGAAAACTCAAAATAAAAAAATACGTTCTATGACAGGTACTACTAATAGTTGCTATGTGTAAAATTTTATAATTTTTGATGGTAGATCGTACTAAATCGTATATGAAAAAAGTTTAATGAAAATCGTAGGAGTCGTTTTCAAACAAAAAAATATTTTCCTTTGCGGTTTTTTCACTTTTGTATGGAAGGCACCGTTATTTTTTCATAAATGTAAAATTTTTTCTAAAAATATTTTAGAGAGTACTAAAAAAGTCTTAAATATCGAGTTTCAAAAAAATCTATGATGCCGTTTTCGAAATATTTGATTTTCCAAAAAAAATTTTGAAATATTTTTTAAAAATCCAAAAAATATTTTTTCAAAAATGTTAGTACACAAAACTATTAATATTTCTTGGAAGCTTTTGTATAAAAAAAATAATTGAAATCGGTCATACCTTTTTGAAGAAAATCAAAAATTAAAAAAATGGTTCCTTGGGAGGTACCATTAATAAACATTTTTGAAAAATGGTTTTCCACCCAAAGAAAGCCTTTACTAAAATAAATTTATTTAATTTTTTTTAAGAAAAGTTGTCGAGCCGTTTTTGAGAAAATTTCGATTATGTAAATTTGCCAAAAAAAAATGTATGACAGGTACCGTTATTTTTGGTTCTAAAAAAAAATGAAAAAAATGTGTCGGCAGAATCACCAAAAACCACTAAGTACCAAGTTTGAAGAAAATCGATCGAGCCGTTTAGGCTGTAGACGAACAGACAGACGGACAGAATTTTGCCACCCATTTTTTTGGTGTTCTCTATCATCGTAATATCATGTTTGATTGTTATCTCAAAATTTTTTTTTTGCACGAATCCAAAACTTGCCTTATAGTACCTATAATCGCAAGTAAAAATATACAGGGTGTCCTGTAAACAATGGATAACCCTGCAACTGGTTGTAGCAGGGCTTATGACCTTTCCAGAAAAAAATATAAAAAAAATATTTTCCCAGTGGTTACTATGCTATGATGTTTTTTCCAAAAGTTGTTAACAAGTACTACTTTCCTCAAATACGTGAACGCTACGACCGTGGATGAACAATTTTTACTATTTTTTTATTTTTGTAATATTCTAGAATAACTGTTGTAATAGATGGGTGGTAAAATTTAACAGTAGTTATTGCATTTTTTTTATTATAATTTTTTAAAATATTTTTTTCAGTACAAAAATTTATTTTCGAAAAAGTTTGACCACCTCTAATAAATTAAAATTGTATGAGAACATGAGTGGCCAATTGCTTTAAAAAGTTTTCTATTTAATGCACTTTTCAAAATCGTATAACACATGCTTGTGTATTAACGAAATAACCAAGAAAATTTGTCAATCATCTAATAAAGCTGCTTTCAACATTTTGGCAAAATGTCTATCAAAATGTTACAATAACCTCCAAATTTGGGTTGGACAAAGATTTTCCCTTTTGATGTGTAAGGGGGTTCAGTGCAAGTATAAAACTCGATTTTAGGTGTTGAAAGCCCAACCATTTGGCCACCATATTGGAAAACGAGTTCTAAAATTTTTTCCATGGCAACTTAAATTTTATTAGTCTTAGAAAAAAAAACTTTGGTACAAATTTGTAGCAAATTCAATTCTCTTCAATTTATGTTAACATACTTTTTACCCCAAGGTTATAAATAAAAAAGTTATAATCAAAATTTAAACATTGAACAAATTCATATGTTTTTGACTATAACTTTTTTATTTATAACTTTAGGGTAAAAAGTATGTTAACATAATTTGAAGAGAATTGAATTTTCTACAAATTTGTACCAAAGTTTTTTTTTTCTAAGACTAAAAAAGAACAACCAGTTGCAAGGTTATCCATTATTTACAGGACACCCTGTATTCTGGCGGTTAGATAAATCAGTACGGAAATTTCTACGGGACTTCACTACAGGGACTGTATTAGTATATGGAGACTAAAATTTAAAAAAAAAGTAGTTGAACTTATGAATAAATTAGATTAAAAGGGTATAAAATAAAAAAAAAAAAACTAAATTTATACAGCAACCAAATATTGGGTGAGCAGATGACTGATGACGCTTCTTAGCACTGATGGGTTGTTGGGTGTTATGCAGAATTTATAAACGACCAGATTTATGTCCACTAGGTGCTCCACTGGCATCAAGTAGGGTTATGTACAAACCACTCAAACGGACTTTGTCCTTCTTTTACAGGAACACTTCTTAGACTTTTTTTTTTTTTTTTGGGGATTTGGTTTTTATTATTTTTTTTATATTTTCTTTGTTTTTAAGGAGGGTACTATCCTTTTTAGCAGGAACAATTATCTTTATGGCAAACTATTTGGTTCACTTTTTCAGGGCATTTAGGCGCACTTAAGGGAAACACGTGATCAGTATAGAATCTAGGTAGGTGATTCGCGAGCTTTTTTTGGATTTTGACTATCAATCGACACAACCATAAGTATTTTTGTCTGATGTTAAGAACTTTTAATGGATTTGAGAGTTCCATTCCACATGCGCGAAACCAATCTTGATATGCGTTTTAAGATCACCACTGAACAACGATATTGCGTATGAACGAATTAAATGTACGTTATTTTGCTTTTGTTTTTTGATCAGCAAATCAATTTTACTTGGTTTTATCATGGGTAATTACCACTTAGAGATTATATTTCCCCCCCGTGGTTTTCCCCTTGATGTGGTGGGGGGGCTTACGTTCGTTCCTCCAGCAACCCAGCTGCAGGATCGAACAACCAAGAAAAACCAACAGAGATGCTAATCCAAAAATTAGAACCTTACAGATAAAATGGAAAGTTCAAATAAATTTATTAAAAATCGAGTGGGGATATACACTCCAGTGTCGGCAGAAGTCACGGCTGCCGGCGAGGGCTTGCCCAAGGCTAAGTCGCCAGTGACACCAACGACAACGACAACAACAACAACAGCAACAACAACAACAACAACATTAACAACAACAGCAACATCATCATCATCATCAACAGCTACAACAGCTAAAGCCTGCAGCAGTGTTGCCCGTAAGATTGATGGGGTATTTTCTGAATACCTCATGGATCTTACTGACTCTGAGGATGGGGCTGTTGGAACTGGGGAGGAGGAGATGGCGTCTGATGAGGAAAACCGCATCCTTAATGACGACGACTATCAATCCTTCGCCAGTTCGGACAGCTCAGACGCAGACGTCACTGTGGCCGAGAACCCTGCTGCAGTACCGATGAAGGCACCCTCTCAAGGCGAGTCTGTGGCGAACCACCTGGCGCTGCCGGGAGCCAAGACTTCTTCAACTCCTTACAAAGGGTCTGGGGCAAGTGACCCAACCGAAGTCTGCGCGGATGGCCCAGGGTCTTCTAAGACCGTGATGGCAGCCTTATCCGAAAGTCAATGTCCGTCAATCGATGGGCCAAAACCGACCGTAGGAAAAGTGGCGAATCCAAAGAAGCAGAATAAGGGAGGTGATCTTAATCCAGAGCTAAAAAGGATTGGAAACGCCAAGAGAGCCGTGCGTAGGTATGGCAAGGGTGATCCTAAGAAGCTGAGTCTTAGGGAGTGGAAGCGGTTGGGCTGGGCCCAAAAATTGCTTGCCAAGCTGGAAACCAAAGGCGGGAATGTCGTCTCTAAGTCAAACGACAAAAAAAGAAGTTGACAAGCCCTCAGCTCAGAATGCCTCTTCCTCCAAATCGACTGGCGGCAACCCTAAAGTGAGGCCATTGAATGGTCCAAAGCACTCGAGGTTCGAGACAACTGGCCCAAGTAGTCAAAAAAAGAGGATGAGGCATAATGATTCGACGCCCCCTCAAACGTCCTCCAGCAAAAAATTTAAAACGTCCCACAGCGCAGGTACGCTAGCAGACATTGTTAGCCAAAGTCTCCAAGTGGCCGTGGTTAATGAAGGATGTTTCGAGTTGGTGCTTACAAACGAGCAGTGGGCTCGGGTGGAGGTTAGGATTCTCGAATGTATTAACACCGAGATCCTTGCCTCTACCGGGTTTGTACCACAATTCGGGCCATTATCGACGCTGAAGGGGTTCAAAATACTGACCTGTAAGGATGAACCCACCTTGAAATGGCTTAAGTTGAAAGTCTCGGAGATGATAGGGTTGCTTGAAGGGGTAACACTGAAAGTTGCCTCCAAAAGGGACCTCCCCACTAGACCGAAAGTCCGCATTAATGAGCTCCTGGAAAACCTCCTCCGAGGTCAAAATTCCAGTTTTCCTAGTGGTGACTGGAAGGTCTTGAAGATCGAAGCGCCCTCCAAAACGGGCCAGGAAGCCATAGTGATGTTAAATCATGAAACCATGGCAATGCTTCCCTCCAGGGGTTTCAAACTAATGGTGGGCATCAATATGGTTAAGGTGCGCCCGGTAGCCAGCTTACAAAAAACAAGCAGCAAAAATGATGATGAAGGTGCTACAAGTAAACATACAGCACAGTAAGTTGGCCTCGGCCACCTTAACCTCTTTGTTGTCCAAAGATAATATTGATATCGCCCTTATTCAGGAGCCCTGGATCAACAGCGGCAGGATCTGCGGACTCAGCTCCAAAGATGTAAACCTGTATTTTAATAAAGGGCCTACAGAAGGTAACTATCGGACATGTATAGTGGCGAAAAAAATTATAAATCTTTTCCTCTTATCTTCCCATAGTAGTGCAGACATGACGACGGTGAAGTGCGACAGAAAAGGGGCCCCGCCCCTGATCCTAGCCTCCATTTATATGCCAGGTGATTCACCGGGGCCACCGCCGTCAGCAGCCCTTGATGATCTCGTCAAAACAACAGGTAAGAACGGTTGGGACCTCCTGGTTTGTTGCGACGCCAACGCTCATCATCTACAATGGGGGAGCACCGACACAAATAAAAGAGGTGAGTCACTTTTTGAATATATTATTAAGGAAAACTTATTGATTCTAAATAAAGGTAACGAACCAACCTTTGTTACTAGAAATAGGAGAGAAGTGCTCGACGTGACACTTTCCAATAACTCTGACTCAATAAAGGTCAGTGACTGGAAGGTCTCAAGTAATGTTTCATTCTCTGATCATAGAATGATAACGTTCCAAATAGAGCACAAAATTGAAAACTCAAAACCCTATAGAAACCCCAGGAAAACAAACTGGGATGCCTTCAACATTAGATTGGCCTCATCTTTGGGTCACTATGAACATTTACCATTGACAACCTGCTCTGACATTGACAAACATGTAAATGAACTAACGTTAGCCATAAATAATGCTTACGAGAGTTCCTGCCCCATTACCAAAAGTAAAGGCAAGCTCAACCCCGTATGGTGGTCCAAAGAGCTGTCTATTCTTAGGAAAAACTCAAGGAGGCTTTACAATAGAGCAAAATTCAGTAATGACCCTACCGATTGGGACCTCTTTAAGGTCAGCAAAAATCTATACAAAAACCGAACGACCTATGCTAAAAGAGCAGCCTGGCAAAAATTTTGTTCAGACCTCGAGTCTACGAATGAAGCTGCTAGGCTCAGGAAAGTCATGTCTAAGGTACCCATTCCCCCGGGATTTCTAAAAAGACCGGATAACACCTGGACGGACTCCTGCTCTGAAACTTTAGAGTCACTTATAAGCAATCACTTCCCAGGATGTACTAGCAGTACATCTCCTGTGGACAGAGGGCCCAACATAAGTGAAATCTATGATAAACAAATCGTAGACAGTAGGAAGGTGGCTTGGGCCATCGACTCCTTCTCAGCATACAAGTCTGCAGGGTCTGATGGAATCATTCCAATGATGCTCCAAAGCTCTAAAGATATAATTGTTCCGATTCTAGTGGATATCTATATAGGTTGTCTAAACATCACCTATATCCCCGCTAGATGGAGAGAAGTCAATGTCATCTTCATTCCAAAAGCTGGCAAGCCCACCCATACCGAACCGAAGGACTTCAGGCCCATTAGCCTTTCCTCCTTTCTCCTGAAGACCTTGGAAAGGTTAATTGACACTCATATTCGCCTAAAACTGAATAATGGTGTGCTCTCACAGGCCCAACATGCGTACTTGAAGGGCAAATCTGTTGAGACAGCACTCCATGAAGTGGTCGGCACAATTGAAAAATCAATCCACTTCAAGGAATTCACTTAAGCAGCATTCCTTGACATAGAAGGGGCCTTTAATAATGTTGATAACAATGCTATTCGACAAGCCCTAAACTCCGTCAGCGTCGATCCATCACTGATAAACTGGATTGTTGTCATGCTTCAAACGAGAATCATAAATGCAGAAATGGGTGACAGCAAAGTAAGAGTTAGGACGAGTAGGGGCACTCCACAGGGTGGAGTACTTTCTCCTTTGCTTTGGCTCCTTGTCGTCAACCAGATCTTGGTCAAACTAAATCTGGGTGGCATCAAAGTAGTCGCATACGCCAATGACATTGTGTTATTGGCCTCTGGAAAATTTGCCCCCACTCTGTGCGAGCTCTTACAAACGTCCCTTGACAAGCTCAAAAACTGGGCCAGTAATTGTGGCCTTAATATTAACCCACTGAAGACAGAACTGGTGCTGTTTACAAGGAAACGTAATATTCCAAACATAAGCCCGCCAACCATTAACGGAATTCCGTTACAGGTTTCGGGTACTGCCAAATATCTTGGAATTGTTCTCGATCGTAAACTAAACTGGAAAGAAAATATTAAAGAAAGAGAAAGAAAAGCCTCAATAGCTTTCTACACTTGTAGCAGAGTTTTTGGTAAAAGATGGGGTCCCAGCCCCAGAACCATCCATTGGATGTACACAGCCATTATAAGGCCAATTTTAACGTACGCATGCATGGTCTGGTGGCCAGCCTTAGATAAAGAAACCGATCTAAAAACCATGACTAAAATTCAAAGACTAGCATGTATTGGCACAACCAGTGCTATCAGAACCACACCAACGGCCGCCCTTGAAACTTTCCTTTCACTTGCCCCACTCGATCTGTATACGAAAGAGGTGGCGGCCAAAAGTGCTTTAAGACTTGTTCAATGTAAAAATTGGAAAAAGGGCCTCTACGGTCACAGAACCATAATGAATTTTATAGACATAGACATTCAAACAGACTACGTTTCACCGCACATAGATTTCAACCCAGTAACCATAACGGATATCCCAACCAGGGAACTCTGGAATGAAAACAGGGTCATAAATGCAAATCATGTTTCGGTCTTCACTGACGGTTCCAAAACCTCGGAGGGGGTTGGGTCAGGCATCTACTCAGGTAACCCACCCATAAATAGATCTTTAAAGCTTCCAAACTTTTGCAGTGTTTTCCAAGCGGAAGTGCTGGCAGTTTGCGAAGCCGCGAAACATCTTTCCTCAATCAGTGAATTAGTCAACAACAATATTGACAGGCGGCAATTAAAGCCATTTCCTCAATCACCACAAAGTCCAAACTGGTCGATCGCTGTCGGAATGAGCTAAGAGTACTCAATGCAACGAACACAGTTACCCTTAGATGGGTCCCAGGACATAGGGATATTCATGGGAATGAAATGGCAGATAAACTGGCCAAAAACGGGTCATATCTTGATCCGAGCCAAATCGAAGCCTCTGTGCTCATGCCACTGGAGCAAGAAAAAGGTAGAATACACCAGAGTTTCTTGCAAGCTGCAAATGTCAGATGGTCATCCATTGACACTTGTCGGGTTTCAAGGAATCTATGGCCAAATATTTCAAAGAAAAAAACTGATTACTTACTCAAGCTAAGCAGGCCTCAATTATCTCTCATGGTAGGCGTCCTTACGGGCAACAACTCAATGGGAACCCACATGAACAGAATGGGCATCAGCTCATCAGACTTATGTAGAGATGTCATGATTAAGAGGCAGAGGAGGGCTCCCTTCACTTCCTTTGTGAATGCCCCGCAGCCTAGCTAGAACCAGAAAAGAGGCCCTTGGAGAATACTTCTGAGCAACATCTCTGTCTTGTCACTAAAGAACATCCTGAAATTCATTCAGAGCTCAGGATGGTTCAGGGAGGCGGCCCCCCACACCTAAAACTTCTCCTTAACTCCCTCCCTATCCCTCCTTACTAACCACCTATACCCTGGGGAGCACAATGGATCCACTGAGATCCGATTGAGATGGTGCGGCTTGCCGCATTATCACCCCTTACAACCTAACCTAACCTATTCGCGACTTAAAATCAAGCACGACTTATCCAGTTTGCCTCCAAGATCCAAGAGAGAGCTGCTTTCCTTCCGGAAGAGGGATCTAACCATCTTTATTAAATGTACTTAGCTAACATAACGAAAGTTTCTTAGGCCCTCTGCTTGTAAAGTTTTGGACAAGTTCAAACATTTTATTTTAGGGCTTAAACACAAGCATGCGAACATTATTTTTGTATTTTAGTTTTCGTATAGCTTTTATTCTTTTGTTTTTACTGAGGTACATAATGTACCTATTTCAACTGAGTAAGTTCAATAAAGATCAATTACTCGTTATGCTTTGAAAAGGGTATACTGACGCTCTTACACAATAGACGCTCGATTTAGTGGATCTCGAAATAGTGAACTATCCACTATAGTGAACACACAAAATTTTATAAAAAAACGTTTTTTGTATAAAAATTTCGTGCAAGTATTTTACATAGTTTGAGAGCTCTGAGGAATTGTTTCTGGTTTTTGTTTAAACCTGAGAGAAAGCCTTGTTTAATGCTTAGTTAAAATTAAAAACATTCACGTCGACCGAAATGTGCATTTTGGATGAAATTCGCCTTTATAAAGCCTTAGAAAACTCCCGCTCGAAAAAGTGAACAATCTCGAAATAGTAAACAGGCCTGGTTTTTATTACATCTCTATATCGAGCGTCTATTGTATTGAGAAGGAAGCCAAGAAGATGGGTCTAACGGTGAGTGAAAGTAAAACGAAATATGTGCTATCAACAAGAAAAGACACCCAACACACGTCTAGGACAGAACGTCACTATAGACAGCTATAATTTTGAGGTGGTAAACTCAGCAAACGATACCAGTGCTGAGATCAAATGAAGAACTACTCTTGCCAATCGCTGTATTTTTGGGCTAAAAAGGCAATTGAGAAGCAAAGCCCTCTCTCGAGCAACTAAACTGTCCCTGTACAAGACGCTTATCATCCCGGTCCTGATGTATGGTGCAGATGCATGGACACTGTTAACGGTGGATGAGAAAGCATTAGGCTGTTTTGAGAAGAAAATTCTCCGAGTGATTTTCGGTCCCGTCTGCATAGATGGGGAATGGAGAAGAAGATACAACAACGAACTGTACGGGCTGTACAGCGATATCGACCTAGCCACAAAAGTAAAAAGCCAACGACTGAGTTGGCTGGGTCACCAAGAGCTAATGGACACCAATGCTGCAGCCCGAAAATCTTTGAATCCAACCCCGTGGGACAGCGCAGTTGAGGTGGACAACGTAAAAGGTGGCGCACGCAAGTGGAAGAGGACCCCAACCAACTTGGCGTGCCAAACTGGGGACAGCTATCCTGAAACCGAGCCGGCTGAAAGAAGCTTGTTGGTTGAGGCCCTGGTCCACCCCGGACTGTAGCGCCACCTTAAGTAAGTTAGTACATTTCATCTAAAGTTTTATTGTAAACCTACTTTGGTTTTTAAAAAATTCACATTCAAAGTGCTGGGGAGGGGGATATATAAGCATATGACACATGATTTAAGGGCATTTTTAAATTTCCAATCTTATAGGACTTTCATCAACGTTCCAGTTTTGGGAGGGTATTCATATTCATGGTAGTAGTTCAAAATGTTTCCCTTTCGTTGAAAAACACCCTTTCACTTTTACTATAAATATTTTTGTAGACTCTTTTGTATATTGTTGCTTATTACAAATGAAATATGTGCACCAAATTTCATGTCAATGCTGTTGGAATTAGGTAATATTTTACTTCTTTCACTAAAAAGACCAGCCATCATTTATGAAAAAGACTCAGTTCTCGGGTAATCGTTCCACCCCTGGTTCTCGATTTATAAGCAACATTTTGGGATTTAAACTGGTAAAGTGGCAACCCTTCTCATGTCCTCCTGACAGTGTTGTTATCTTGGCAAAACTTCTTTAAAGTATACTAAAACGCAACCCGTTAGGCCGAAATGAAAGGTTTGCTCTCATATCGTGCACTAACTCCCCTATACCATATATCGTATTTTGGAACAATTGGGCGGATGTTTCCATAACTTAAATTAGCTGCAAGTCTGCAAGTTTAAAAAATTTGGTGAATTTTTTGAATCCCTAAATAGACTTTCCAGCTGGAAAATCTCCCAATGCAAAATCCAAACCTCCAGCCACCGCAGTGGATAACAGCAGACTTAAATATTTGTATAAGCACCCCTTTTTCGATTGTCAATTATCTGGTAATCAATGGCTGAATTCATCATCCAATTTATCATAGCATACCTACCCTAGTTTTTGAAAAGCCAAAGCTACTTATTTACAAAAAAAAGCAATAAAATTAGATGTGCAGTCAGTTTAACTTATTTCCAACTTACTGCAAACTTTCAACAAGTGAAAAATTTAATTAGGATAACCTTGTTTGTTGTTTGAAAGCAGCTTGCATCATTAAATACAGGAAAATTAATCCTATGCACTTTTGCTTAAGTAAAATAGATACATCGCTTTTCCATATTTGAACATTCATGTCTTCTTTACCAGAGTTTTGGAACGAAATAGTTTTTAGTCTCGGTTTGTTTCAAGAAAAGGATATTATAATCTAAGACAACGTCTCACACAATAATACCCAAACCATTAATTTAGGAAACAACTAAAGTTAGTTGCTACATAATTGTGTATAATATGCCTCCATATACAGTATTATTCATTCTTGATCAAATAGGGATAGAAAACTAGGAATGGTTTAAAAGGCTGAGTGTGATGAAAACAGTATTAAATTACAGCCCCTCCGTGCCTGTGAAAGATGACGGCTTTATGAGTTCTTGAGACAAGTTGCGTGTTCTTACATATCTGCAACCCTTTTCCCATACAAATGGAAGAAGAAGGGCAGAAACACATCTTCCTGCTTAGATAATAAATTCTCACAGAAGGCTCATTCCGCTGTTGTCACAAATTTTAATTTACGTCAACTTCTTCACTCTCTTACTTGCTGCTCATGCTGAAACGTAGACTGAATCTGAACCACTCGAAGAAGGAGATTTGCTCTTGCATCATATTTCTAACCATCCCTATGCCTTCTTGGTTCTTGTCCTTCATCGTTTGCTGTCACCGCAGAAGCATAATTTTCACTCAATTCTGTTAGCTATTCCTCTTCATCTTCTATATGATTTCTTTTTTATACGTACTTTTCCTACTCCTGATTTTGATGTCGTTTTAATGAAAATGCCAAAAGCTGAAGACAAATGAGGAAGAGTGGGTGGAGGTTCTAGGTCTGAGTGTTGTTCTGACTTGAGTATATTAAACTATGGTATAGTACACTTGAAAATTTTACGTGTGCAATGAAATAAGAGATTTCACCAGAAAATTTGTAGACAAATGCCTTTCGAAAATGTATCCTTGTTTGTCATTTAATAGTAAGCAATACAGCATCTTATACTAAAGAGCTCATTTCGACATTTGGCAAAACGAATTGGCCTAGAATCAAAATTAAAATTTCAAGAAGTACGGGGAAACGTCAAACATATGTACATACATATGTACTCGATTATATGAAGATGCCGAACCTTTATACTTTAAGCATTCCTACCCATATTGTTGCATTAGTAATCTATTGAGCTTCACGTCTCACTTCAAGTTCATGAGTGGACATGTCTATTGGAATATCTAAAAGTAACATAATCATGATAAGCACACACTTTCAATTGTATTCGATACTTCCGCAAACCAAATGACAGAAAAGGTTTGATATCTTAAGACACCAGTTATATCAAACAATTCGGCAGCCTTAATCACTGCCAGAACCTCCGCTTGGGAGACACTGCTATAATCAGGGAGTCTATAAGAGTTGGCTAAATTGAGGGATTCTGAGAAGAAACCCGCACCCACAGTACACATATCGCACATTGAAAACAAAAGTGGCACTAAACAAAAAACCTAGTTTTTGAATACGGCCGTTTAAAGTTTTGGACTTACTTAAATGGTCGATAGCTCTTTGAAAAAAGATTTAAATGTTATTTTACTTTGCCAAAATATAGTTTCTCTATCTTTTAATAAATTGGCATTTTAAGATGACAAAAAAATAATGGGTAGGTACTTAAGAAATAAAGGGATTTTTGAAAAAGTTCGGTATAGTGCCAGTTTTTTTTAATTGCTTTTACGTATTTTCTAAATTTATTGTTATAACAATGCCACTAAACAAAAAATGACTATTTTTACTTTTTTTTTTATTTTTCCAATTAAGAAAAAAAAGTATTGAAAGAGTAACATTCCAGGGTTGGCCGAATTAACTACACTACATTTTCTACATTATTAACTACGCGTAGTTAATTGAATAAACTACACGTCTAGTTTACTACAATTTGTTACGTCTACTACAAACGTATTTTAGCCTTAAAAAAATAGAAAAAAGTGTACAAAACTCCTTAAAAAAGTCAAAAAAACGTTTTTGTTCAATTAACCAGATAAAAAGCTTGTATAAATATCTAGTATAGAAGGGTTATTTAAAAAAAGTACTTTTGCACAATCATATTTCATGACCTATGAGACATGATTCAAAAATATTTTAAATCGTGACTTGAACGTACACTATACATAGGTTACCATAACTTGAATTTTCCATAAAAAACCAAGATGGAGTAGTTGTGTCGCCTTAATTTAGCTGTTTTTAAGATCATCAAAACCGTTTCAACATTGCTTCCGTTTTCATCATGCTTATTAAAATTAATAACTTATCATTTGGGCTCAAAATTCAATTTTCAAAGTGACAAGTGACAGCTAACAACCTCATTGACAGATCGTTTGACGTTTCAAACTACGTCTGCTACAATTTGTTTCATTAACTACATTAAATACATTTAACTACATAAACTACGTAGCAGACGTAACAAATGTAGCTATTTCAAAAAAGTGACAGTTCGGCCAACCCTTTATACCAAAAGTGCCTGTGTTAATTGATTTTGGGGAGAGTACGATAACTCAGGCGCCAAGAAATTATAACGGTGTTTTATAGAACAATTCAATACAAGAATTTTTTACAATGGGAGGGGGTCTATATCACCCCGTTTGGGCGGGAGGGGTAATTTAATAAAAACAGTACCAAAAATGTAAAAAAAAAATTAAAAAATAACGGTAATACTTACAACAAAGTATTATACCTTTCTGTTCTATTAGCCAGTTTTTGAATCAAGTGAAATCTATGCATGGTTTTTGAAAAAATGAATTTTAAACTCAAAATTTGCGAGAAAAAAGCATAAAAAAAGGTTTAAAGTGTAATTTTTCAAAGCTGTAATATTATATATAATTTTTTTCTGAAATTCGTTGCTCTAATTAATTCTTAATCAAAAACTGAAAACTAGATGATTCTATGTCTTCTAGTTTTTGAGAAAATTGAAAATTATTAAAACTACTACCGTACAAAACTCGAATGATTCTTTTTTTTATGATCTAGGTGGATACCTATACATACTTTGAACAATACAACTGCTTTGTTATGTACATGTACATACCTCACTGTTTATACGCCAGACGTAATACGTAAGCAAGCAAAAAACAAACATCCCATACAAAAGTCAATACTAGTTTGAGGAGAAAACCGACATTATGCAAAAAGTGCCATTTTATCTATTACCGATTGAGTGATTTACGTCAAACTTTAAAGTGACACTACCGATGTCTTGTGGAAACTAGAGGAGGTATCAGAACGGGGATTTTCGCAAAAGATGCATGGTATTGACACCTGGTAAGTTGCTTTCCACACCACCTGCATTTCAGCACATGAACCCTATCTGGGGGATAAAATTTTTTCCAATTTGACGTTCAATGTATTTCCCATAAGAGAAAAGCAAAATAGAGTCATATTCATGTTACATTTTCTAATAACTTTTATATAAACGGATACAACTTTTATGATTGCAATAGAATAACAAAACATGTTAGTTTACAAATCTAGCAAAAAATAAATCAAAACTGACGCCTCAAATGCTTTAAATTTAAGATGAAAAATGTAAACAAACTACCTCTACAACGAGAAACAACAACACCAATACTCGTTTGAGAAAAAAGCAGCGCAGAGACGTAGCCAAGATTATTTAAAACATGAACAGTTTTTTTTTCTTTGTTAATTATGTTTGTATTGAAAATGAAGATTTTCAAATACATGTAATGTTTTTGTTTGGATTGAAAATTTCTTGCATATATATTTACCAATTTAATTACAAAAAAAAAATGTTTAAGTATTTTTACCTACGTACAGAATTTTTTGGTTTGGAAGTATGTAAATATTTTAAATGCTTCTTCGTTATACCGAATTTACACGACTGGTGAAAAGCTGCCGGTATAATGACAAAAATAATGAATTTGTCCATTCTTCTGTTATTGTTTTGGTCATTATATTGCCAGTTCTCCAATCGTGTAAATGCGGCATTAACAAAAGACGCAGGCACGATTGAAGTGTTATTATTTCCTGATGTTTTTGGAGGGTACATATTTTGAAAATAAGAATTGTAAAAAATTAAACGCAAAATTTTATTTATTCAGTAAAGGGTGTTATTGACCCCATGAGCTTCGCTAGTTTCTAAACACCAAATATATTGTATTGACCTGTTGCACAAACAGTGTACAAATATTTCTACTCCTTTTTTCTCAAGAATACAAATTCACAAACGCAATGCATAAATATATAGAAATACTTTATACCTACATCTTCATAAAAACATTACTGCAAAGTTTCGGTGACGTAAGCTTTTACTTATTAGAAAACAGTAGTAAAATATATAATATAAAAATCTTCATAATTGACTCTTGTCTATCAAACCCCTTCCCTGACTACGCACGTGACACCAATTTTGCTTACGAAATGAATCCATTTTGGAAAGCAACAACAACAATACAGGTTTGTTTACATTTTTCATCTGCAAAATATAGGAAGTTATACATAAGTTTTGATACATATTCTTCTTGATTAACTAACTCACATAAATTCTTTTTCTATTGCAACTATAAAATAAATACGTGTTCATAGAAAATTAATTACCAAAAGTAATGTTTTTCAGACCTTTTTTTGGTTTTCTCTTATGGGAAATACATTGAATGTCAAAATGAAAAAAAATGTATCCCCCACATAGGGTTCACGTGCTGACTGCTAGGTGCCGTGACTCCATTCGCCAATATTGGCGAAACAAAATAAATGGGAAATACATTGAACGTCAAATTGGGAAAAATTTTATCCCCCAGATAGGGTTCATGTGCTGAAATGCAGGTGGTGTGGAAAGCAACTTACCAGGTGTCAATATCAAAACCTAGATGTCGCTCTAACTCGAAAGTGGACATTTTTGTATTGGCGAATGGAGTCACGGCACCTAGCTGTCACCGAGTGAACCCTATGAGGGGGATACATTTTTTTTCATTTTGACATTCAATGTATTTCCCATAAGAGAAAACCAAAAAAAGGTCTGAAAAACATTGCTTTTGCTAATTAATTTTCTATGAACACGTATTTATTTTATAGTTGCAATAGAAAAAGAATTTATGTGAGTTAGTTAATCAAGAAGAATATGTATCAAAACTTATGTATAACTTCCTATATTTTGCAGATGAAAAATGTAAACAAACCTGTATTGTTGTTGTTGCTTTCCAAAATGGATTCATGTCGTAAGCAAAATTGGTGTCATGTGCGTAGTCAGGGAAGGGGTTTGATAGACAAGAGTCAATTATGAAGATTTTTATATTATATATTTTACTACTTTTTTCTAATAAGTAAAAGCTTACGTCATCGAAACTTTGCAGTAATGTTCTTATGAAGATGTAGGTATAAGGTATTTCTATCTATTTACATATGTATTGGGTTTGTGTATTTGTATTCTGGAGAAAAAAGGAGTACAAATATTTGTATACTATTTGTGACTATCAACAAAATATAATTTGTGTTTAGAAACTAGCGAAGCTCATGGGGTCAATAACACCCTTAATTAAATAAATAAAATTTTGCGTTTAATTTTTTACAATTCTTATTTTCAAAATATGTACCCTCCAAAAATATCAGGAAATAATAACACTTCAATCAATCGTGCCTGCGTCTTTTGTTAATGCCGCATTTAAACGATTAGAGAACTGGCAATATAATGACCAAAACAATAACAGAAGAATGGACAAATTCATTATTTTTGTCATTATACTGGCAGCTTTTCACCAGTCGTGTAAATTCGGTATAAGGAAGAAGCATTTAAAATATTTACATTTACTTCCAAACAAAAAAATTCTGTACGTAGGTAAAAATACTTGAAAAAGTTTTTTTTTGTAATTACATAAATTGGTAAATATATATGCAAGAAATTTTCATTCCGAACAAAAATTTTGACATGTATTTGAAAATCTTCATTTTCAATACAAACATAATTAAAGAAAACAAAACTAAAACTTGGCTACGTCCCTGTGTTGCTTTTTTCTCAAACGAGTATTGGTGTTGTTGTTTCTCGTTGTAGAGGTAGTTTGTTTACATTTTTCATCTTAAATTTAAAGCATTTGAGGCGTCAGTTTTGATTTATTTTTTGCTAGATTTGTAAACTTACATGTTTTGTTATTCTGTTGCAATCATAAAAGTTGTATCCGTTCATATAAAAGTTATTAGAAAAAGTAACATGAATATGACTCTCTTTTGCTTTTCTCTTATGGGAAATACATTGAACGTCAAATTGGAAAAAAATTTATCCCCCAGATAGGGTTCATGTGCTGAAATGCAGGTGGTGTGGAAAGCAACTTACCAGGTGTCAATAGTGCCACTTTTGTTTTCAATGTGCGATATCTAAAAAAGTGTTTTCATTTGTAATTTGGTAATTTCGTTTGACAGCTCTTTCCTTTTTGAATTTCAACTGGCTGTTAATCGCTTTTTGTTGCTGTTTTCTTTTGTCTCCTTCCATTGCGCTTTGACATTTTCATACAAAACCCTGTCAGAGCTCTTCAAACTGTGGCTAGTTGGGTGTGTCCGTTAGGTTTTGACTTAATTTCCAACCTAATTTCGTGCAAATTTGGTTGAAGTTATCACATTTCGAAGTGTGAATTTGTATTGGAAATGAGATGATTTCGTATCGAATTTAGAAATTGTCAACGAAATTACCTCATTTGGCCTAATGAAAACGTAGTATAAGGTATTATCTTGCGCATGTTTTCCGAAATGAGAACTGTCAAAGAAATTCAAGATGGCAGCCTTACGTGAACCCGTCCGCTGTATTACAACAACAACGAAGAAAACAAACACAAAAGGATAATTTAAATAACACTAAAAACCACCAAGGAATGTTGTTTGCATTACAAAATAATGTTAATAAACACTAAAAAGCTTGAAACAATATTGTATTTGCTATAAATAAGTAACAAATGAACACATAACACACAACAATTTTTGATGTTTAACGAATGGGGGTCACGGGATTCGCCATTTTCCACTGATTTTGATGGATGCGCGGTACTGAACAAAAATGAAAACACTAATGATATTACCTTTAATATGTGTACTGTGACCCGCACCTACTCCCGTCTTCGATCTGTCGGTGTAAATTTCTACCATCAGTGTATCTGATTGTTGTAAACCAGCTTTCCATTCTTCTCTTGTGGGGATGGAGACAGAAAAAGGTTTTTCAAAATTTGTACGGGGTGTTATGTAAACCGTAAATTTGTTCATAATTTGTGCATGACCTACGGAGTTCTTTTTCCAGCTATCGGTCTGGCTTAGTCTTAGAGCACCGTAGGCTGCAATGACTTATACGAATAGATTTAGGGGTCTTAGATTGATGTCCAGAAAAGCTACTAGAGTAGCCACTTCTTGATAAATATTTAAAATTTGGTACACATAATGATTTGAGGACGCTGATTCCAGTGATTCTGCTTATTTTTTTCTCTTTCAAACGGCCCAACTAACATCAAAGTATTATTTGTTGTTACACCACTTCTGTTACCCCTCTGACGGATGGAAAATAAAAACGTTAAAGGATCATAGCTCATTCCTAAAATATTTTTAGGTCCAAATATTAGCGTTATTGGAGCGATGAACCTGATTTTTTCATTATTCAAATGCTGCATCTTTCCACTTGCATTAACACACTAAAATCTTTTGAAATAAAGATAAGATAAATGAAGACTTCTGATTGCACTTGATCTATATTCCAAAAATAAATGATAAAATTTTTTGACAAACATAAACATATAAAATGTCCGTTGGTGTACCTCCCAAAACTACGAATTTCTACGAATTTGATTTTTTTATATGAGCTTTGACAGTACTTTGGGCTAAATTCGTAGAAACTCGTTTTGGGAGGTATGCGAACAGACATAAAACTAAACGATTTTTGTATGACTATATGGCTCAAAAATTCCAAATATTATGTCAACGCCTTTGATTCGATATTACACTTTGTCAAATGTATGGCTCAATATCAAAGTCATATATATGGTACCATATATATTTTGTCATATAAATATGTCTATCACATTTATATGACCCTTTTGAGACATATTTATATGGCAAATTTGCCATATTTATATGCTAGTGTAATATCACCTTTAGTTACGTCGGAATTTTATTGAATGAAAATCAGGTGGCGATAGGCGCACTATGTGAGGACAGAACATAATAATCGTGAATGGCACGTGATACAGCACCATGATAACGGACTTTTTGCTGCCAAAAAATGAAGTCCATGATGTCGGCGACATTTGGTTTTAGTTTCAGAAAGACTGGCACACAGAGTGCGAAACAGTGGCTTAATTCAGTAATAATTTTGGTGAGCAGCGTTTCGGAACTGTCAAAGTGTTAACTGGTAGTGATGGTGTTATATTACACCTATGGTAGTTTTTCCTTAGGGTTATGTGAAGTCAAAAGTCTTCACCGTTAAGAGTGTTCCGGACTGAAATGGTGATTTCCTGAAAAAGATTGTGAAGCGTGTACTTTTCTGATCTAAACGATTAAGGTGTTTATGGACTGGACAGATTAACTAGTTATTGTTTTCTAGGACATCATTGGAAAACAATTTTATTTTTGTGCTCTTGTTTTTGGTAAGAGCCTCTAAGAAAACGAGAAAATGGCAAACATGGCTGTTGTTCAAAGCAAATGTAGCTTACACTGCAGCCTTTTTTGCAAAACAATGTTTAATAACATAAAATTCCATATTTTTATTATGCCACTATTGGAGAAAATTTTTAATTTTGTAACTAATAAAAATTTTTAAAATACAAAATAAAAATGCTTGTAAATTTTGAAAAAACGCATTTTTGACAGTCAATTTTGTATACCTAATGGTATTTTTTTGACAGTTTCTCTTGCAGTGGATATAAATTCAATTTATTTTCCACAATTTTCATTAATTATATAATCATAATAAATTGTATCATCTGATATTGAGGTTTTTAATTCTTAAAAGGCACTTTTTGATAGAAAATGTATGTAAATTTGGAGGTTAAAATCAGTTACTTTTACAAAATGGTTTTTTTAGTACAACAATACGCTTATTAGTGACCAATTAGTATAAATAAAAAGTTTTATAAAACAAAGTAACTGATGAAAGTGAAAAAAACCGGTCTTATATACGCAAAAAAAAAGTAAGCAAAAGACTGGTTTTGTTCAGTTCGGAACACTCTTAAACAAGCTTCAATTGAGGAATTGGAAGCCAACATTAGATATTGGTGTTATATGGCACGTACGACATATGTACATGCCACAATGCTGGAAAAACTGATTTAAATTTGGACCTTCCACATTAGCAGGGGCTTCAGAAAATTGGCCATAAGGCCACCGCTATACAAAATATTATATAGCTTTATAACTGTCCCTCTGCTGTTAATAGGGTTACCAGATTCAAAATGACGAAAAGGGGGACATCGGGAGTTTTCTAGGAGGAACAAGTGTTCAAAAAATGGGGCCGAAAATATGTTTTTGAAAAATATAACACCAGAGTAAAAAAAGTGAAGTAAGAAAGTTTAATTTGATTTTTATTATAAAAACCAATCAAACTTGCGTCTGCAGTGAGATATAGTTCATTGAGTGGATGCATTCAGCTTTGAAAGGATTTTTCACTTGAAATTATGTATTCAAAGAAAATCTTTTTTAAAATATTTAATGAAAATATTTTTAGAATTTAAAATTGAATGTTTTCTCGTTTTGGGATTTTACTTAATAAGGGGGACAGAGGTTTGTGTAGCCCTCTTGTAGACAAATACCATTTTGGTATGAAAAAGGGGGACTGTCCCCCCTAAAGGGAGACGTCTAGTAACCCTAGTTGTTAATCTTGGAAAAGTGAATACATATCCAAAAGTTTGTAAGTTTTTACTATAAGCTTGAGAAGCCTGCTTATAATTGAAAGTACATATACTAAACAGTAGGTATAACTTTAATGTCTCTTTTGCTGAAAGGGATTGAAAAATTTTGCAAAAACCACTATCATTTCGGGGGATATCATAACCCAAAAAGAAAGATAGAAAATCCATTCGCATGGGATATTCCCATGAAAAAAATCAGATATCTGTACCTGCATTAGACATGTTGTCTTGGTACTTAAAAATAAATATAATTTAAGAGTTAATTTCATGGCTTTTTCAATTGCAAGATCATGAATAATTTCACGAAGTCAGGCACATTCTATTGAGTATTATTAATCGCTTGTTAGGTACCTACCCTGTGAAATGTGCTACACATTTATGAACATGCTACTCTCAGTTGAACCAGTGCCATAAAATGGTATTATAGCAGGTACCTGAAACGAAGATTAAAAAATAATTGACCAAGGGAGGATCGATCTGGGTGAAAAAATATAAAAAACTTTTATTATTAATTTTTTGGATGTTTCTTTTAGGGGCAGTACTATTCAAACCAGAATGTTTAACAGTTAAAATCTGATCTTTACCTACAGAACGTCATATTTTCATTTTGATATCATTTCATAAAAAAAATTTAGGTTATTGGTTATTGAGTTATACATACATTAATTGGAGTGTATTGTTTCCATATTATGAAAGTTCAATTAAAACTCTTAAAACTTTATTACATAATCTTCTTAATATACACTCCCGTTCAATTTTTTTTTAAATAATTTTAACTATAGGCCTGTAAGTCTTAAGGTCTTTTAAATGCAACCTGAATTGTTCGGCACTAGTAAGAAAGAGTGGGAGGATAGGAAAGATTTGGCATAGTGGATTGAGATCAAGATATTTACTATCTCATTAAATCTTAACGTCTAGTTAAGCTGGGAGAATATAGAAAATAATGCTGCCTAGAATGGGGCTCGACTCGGACCCACACCTCTAAGTTAGCAGTCGAGCACTACATCCACTGCACCCTTAGAAAAATATCCTTGTAACAAGCATTACGTATTTAATACTGTTAACTTCAAGTATAAATTATTACACAACAAATATTTATCTATGGGGTATAGCGTTTAACTAGGTCACTCAAGAATTTTAAGCTTTAAAACATGTTTTCGGAAAAAATTGTTTGTGAATGTCGTTTTTCACTGTATTCAACAAAGAAAAAGTTTTGTTCACAAAATGCAAGAGAAATGAACAGAAACGTTAATCGCACTAGTTGGTAGTTCTTTAACTGTTTGTAGCAAACGATATAGATCATGCTGTGATTGAAGTATGTGAGGTTGAATAATTTGCGAAGTCGGTGTTAATAATCAGAATTTATAAAATTACGTCTTTGAATTTTATCTATCATCTTTCAGTTCACACTGTCTTATATCAGTAAAGTTTATAACAGTAGGCACTATTTTTGAAATTTTTGGTAATATACCAGAAAAGACTTCTTGCCTAATGGTGTAGGCCCCAGATTGACTCTGAAACTTTGAAAGTTTTTTTTAACTTAAAATACAAAAATATACCATTTTATAATAATAATTGCACCTCAATTGGGACTGGGAAGCAAACGAACTACAAATACAAATGCCGTGCTTCTCAAATAAGGCAAAACAATTTTTTTTGAGAAATATTATGTATATTGTTTCAGTGTTGGCATTAATCAATTAATTTTTTAATCAATTAATTAATTTGATTAATTTTAATCAGATTAAATTAATTATGATTAAAATAATCATGATTAAAAAATTTATCTTAATCATGATTAACTATGTTAATCATTAATCATTAATCATTAATTGATTAACTTGATTAAATTTCCAATTATGATCTCAATGAGCCACTGACTCGTATGAAACATGAGGCGAATAAAAACCATAATGTTTTTGACTTGGGTGACTCTAAGCTTACACTAACGCGCAAGTTTTATGAGCGTTCTCAACAGTTTGGTGTTACCACTCACCTAATTTATTTATGTTTTCTTTTTGTACTAAAAATTTTAGTTCAACGTTTAATGCTTGACTTTTAATTTTGCTTGCAATATTGTATATATTAGACCGAGAGTCCACAACAATTTTTGGGTGTAAGTGATAGCAAAAAAGAAGTGTATAGGCGTCGAAAGCTTGAGTAAAGATTATTCAAAGTGCTACCTTTTAATGGATGCACCTCATATATGAAAAAACGATTTTTATCTTTAAATGCAATTTGCGGCTAAACTAAAAGTTGTATTTTCAATAAATTTTTCAAAAAAAAAAATTATCCTTTGTTCCAGTTCCAGACCCACCTCCAAAACATTTGTCCCAGGTCCACCTCCATCAGACCAAATCCCGCCATACCTACCATCTTCGTCGTCGAAGGTGACATCGGCGTCGTCGTCTGTCCAGATCCAAACCAGTCATCCGTCCACATCCAGGCCATAGCCTTCCGTCCAGGGGTTGGGTACGCTCAGTACGCAAAAGACTTTCACACTTTTTTTAATTTTGTACTCTCTGTTTTGGTCCCTTGAAAGAATGAGAATCATCGGGAACGAAGCACTTCCCATAAGTCGTCACGAAAAAGTATATAAGGAGGTGCGATTCCAAATTAAATTTCAGTAAATCGGTAGAGGCTAGTCCTCAAGGCAGTTAAAGAGATAAAAATTGATTTTTCAATTTTGGGTCGACGCACGGTGGTCTATCTTGATCTGGACCGACGATTATGGTCTGGATTTGGACGGGCGACTATGGTTTGGATCTGCATCTGGCCAGACAGCTATGGCCTGGATCTGGACAGATGACTGGTATGGATCTGGACGGACAACGATGTCGCCTCTGACGACGTCGATGACGATGGTGATATGACGAGATTGGGTCACTGTGACGGAGGTGGGACATTTTTTCTTTTCGAAAAATTTTTTTTTGTTTAAATTTTCATACAAAAACAACTCACATATTTTGTAATTTTTTTTACAAATAAAACTAAATTGCTAATGAATATTTTTTAATGAACAACAACAACCTGTGTGTGTTACCACCAAGTATATAGGCTGGAGTTATAGCTATTTCACGAGAGCCACCTCGATCATCAGACTCCTTTAGTGGTGCTTAGTCTGGTTATGCTCGTATTAATTGAAAAACTCTTTGCCGTCATATGGGAGCGAACCATGAACCTTGCGATTCAGAGGTCGATGCACTACACACCGCGCCACTGAAGCCACATGGTTAGCTCTATCCCAATGCAGGTTTCGTTGTTTATCAATTGCAACAGCGACTAGCATTTTTATTAACACACACAAGCTTGTTATTGTTCAGTCGGTTTTTTTTTTTTTTTTTTTTTTTTCCCCCATGCACCGATTCGTATGTCAACAATTCGTTGGTCATACAAGGGGGGGGATGAGTTGAAAGAGTTGACACTGGTGCATCGACCTCTGAATCGCAAGGTTCATGGTTCGCTCCCATATGACGGCAAAGAGTTTTTCAATTAATACGAGCATAACCAGACTAAGCACCACTAAAGGAGTCTGATGATCGAGGTGGCTCTCGTGAAATAGCTATTACTCCAGCCTATATACTTGGTGGTAACACACACAGGTTGTTGTTGTTCATTCAAAAATTATTCATTATAAATTGATGTATAGTGCGCAGCATGCACTGCACTTGTGTGTGAATTTCCATTTACACACAAGACCCAACTTAAAAAATAAATTGCTTTTGTGCCAAATAATTGTTTAATTTAAAATAAAGAAAAAAACTTTTTATTTATTTTTTTACAAACTTTTGTTTCTATTTCTTAGAACTGGTACTTCCTAGATAACGAATACGCATTTTTTAAGTCGCTAGGACGCTTAGTTTAGCCGCAAATCAAGTTTTTAAAGTGTCAGCTTTGATGCCTCTTGGACGTTTAGTTAAGCCGAAAATCGCGTTTAAAGATAAAAGTCGATTTTTCATATAATGAGATGCATCAACTGAAAAGTTGCACTTCCTAGATTATGAATATGACGCTTTTAGTTAGTTTCATTGCCAATGGTTCTCAGGATTTAAACCCCCTTTTTGGGTCCTCTGTCCCGCTCACGAAACTTCGTTGCTCCGCTTCGGGTATTTAAAGTCGCCTGGCAGGCACCAAAGTCAAGTTTTCTTGAGCAACAGTACCTTGGGTGGACAGCTTCGCGGGTTCTCAGGATCTTAACCCTCCTTTTTGGGTCCTCTGTCCCGCTCACAACGGAGTGTCACTCCACTTTGGGTATTTAAAGTCACCTGGCAGGCGCCAATGTCAAGTTTTCTTGAGCACCATATCATTCATACTTCAAAAAAAAAAAATTAAAAACGAAAAAAAAAGTTGAGAAAAATTTAATTTTTGATTGAAATTTTCTTCAAAAAAAAATTTAGGAAAAAGGTATTAATTCTAAATTTTTCAAAAAAAAAGTTGAAAAAGTTTGTATTTTTATATATTTTTTTCCAAAAAAAATTTCCACCTCTGATCTGAGTCCAGATCCAGACCCACCTCTGTCAAGATCTAGACTGTGCTAAAACCTAACGCATACTACCTCAGCCCCAAACCCCATTGTGTTCAAACAGCAAAAGCAAGTATTGCCTGACTGTACATTTTTCTAAGACTTAGTTACTATTTAATCAAATAATCAATTTAACGATTAATGATTTTGATTAATTAATCTTAATCAAATTTGTTTGATTATGATTAATTAATCTTAATCAAATTTTTTGATTATGATTTTTAATCATTAATTTTTAATCATTAATCAGATTAACTTTGAGCCAACACTGTATTGTTTGTAATAAACACAAATCGTTTAAGGTTTAAAGGTTTGTTTTTTGTAGGTAAAAGGAATAGTGATCAGTTTGAAGATTAAAAAACACGTGTAAGTAGATATTAGACCTCTTAACTTCAAGGCTCATTAGCTTGGTGGTAAAAGTAATATTATTATTATTATTATTATTATTATTTATTATATTAAACATTATTATACAATATAGTACTTAAAGCTAATAGCTACCAGGGCTTCTAGCTGAAGATGTTAAAATATACTGATAAAATATGTAGTTTCTATGTCCAGCTACGGGGGCGGCCAAAAGAGACAAGACCAATAGATCCAACCTCTTCTGGCCACCCCCGGAGAAAGAACCATATATATAAGCGTTAAATACAATTATTTAAATTTAATATTTTTAAAAGTTTAAATACATTTTTTATGTTTTGTTCGGAAGGAATTAGTAAAAGATTTTTAAATTTTTTATTAAATAATTTGTTATTTCGTTTACTTTTGTGCAGTCGGTCGTTAAATGATTGATGGAAAGCTGTAGATTTAATTGACAGATTTGGCATATGGGAGGCAATTCTTTGTTGAGTAGGTAACTGTGGGTAAGTTGAGTGTGTCCGATTCTTTATCTGATGAAGCATTTATTCATAGCTGCAGATGTAGTTGTTGGATAAATAGCAATGTTACGATGTTGGTTGAGGGAAGAGTAGTGATGATAGTATTGAGACCAATCCAATTCTTTTTGTTGCTGCCAATAGGAGTTAGCCAACTTAAAAATGACTTTTTTGGTTGGTGGATATTGCAACGTTACTTGGTTGTTGTTTTTTGAGACTGTTTTGGCTTCTCGATCTGCAAACTCATTTCCTTTAACACCAATATGCCCTGGTATCCAGAAAAGTTTCAAACGAGTTCCTAGTTTGATTAAGTTGTCTCTTATTTTGCTGATGGTCGTGGATCGGTTATTTATGTTTTGGATTGCGGTTAGAGTTGAAAGGCTGTCCGTACAAATAACCGTATTTCTTTTGGATTTTACAGCTATTTCTGTAGCTTTTAGAATGGCCAACGCTTCAGCACAAAAGATTGAAAAATATGACGGTAGTTTTTCTGCAGCAACATCATGAGTGGTTGATTCAACAATCGCGAAACCCGTGCCTTCTTCACTCTTAGATCCGTCAGTGAAAAGAATAACCCAATTATTTTCGATGTAGACGTTTATCAGCTGATGAAATATTTGAAGATATTTTTCATTAGGCGTTGAGTCTTTTTTATATCTGGAGAGTTCTATGTTGACTGAATCTCGTGAAAGTAGCCAGGGGGGATGTTTGTCAATTTCGACTTTTTTAATCTTTAATGAGCCAAGACCTATTTTTCCAGCAAACGTTATAGCGGAGTAGAGGGCGGATGGTGTAAAAGTAATAAAATGAGTTGTGATAGTGAATATTGTTTGCAACAAGAACTTTTTAGTTGCAGTTCGAAGTTTTGGTTTTAGCAAGAAAAGGATTGAAGGCTTTCATTGAAAAATTTAAATATTCACTACAAACAGCTTAAATACTTGGTGCCCTTTATCTCTTATGGCAAACAGTTTCTTTCTTATGGAAAGGATGTTTTTATTAATGTGCACCATATTGAATAGGTTCAAAATTTTTGAGTGCGATTAACCGTTATAAATCAGTTTTGAGTGGACTAAATGAATTTTTGTTGATGGCGTTATAGACTAAGAGCTGGCAGCAAATTTTGTGGGTGAACGCATAACCAAAATATGAGCATAAGGGTTTGTAGGTGCATGCATCTTGATATCGAATACCAAAGTCTGGCAAGATTTTTTTGGCGCCCGTAGAGGGGACGAGGGATTGAAAATAGCGGTTTTTCCATTTGTTGTGTCAAGGGTAGGTACAATAACTTCATATAATTTGTTAAAAGTAGGAAATGATGCTCTGTCATTTTCCCTAAGCCCAAAGACTTTATTTTTAATGATCCAACTGATAATACTCAAGATATAACCATTTTAGGCACACAATTTCAAGAGAAATTTGGAGATTTGAAAAAAGTTTAAAATCAACAAAAAAAGTCTCCGAAATAAGGCCGAAAAGGTTCGCTTCAAAAGGGCATATCTTGAGTTCCATTAATCGTGCCATCAAAAAGAAAAAGGAAAAATGACCGAGCATCATTCCTCATTTTTAATAAATGAATTGAACTGGTCTGACTCATGACACAGCAGATGGGAAAACCGCTATTTTCAATCTCTCGTCCCCACTACGGGCGCCAAAAAAATCCTGCCAGACTTTTATATTCAATATCAAGATACATGCACCTACAAACCCTCATACTCAGATTTTGGTTATGCGTTCACCCACAAAATTTGCTACCGGCTCTTAGACTATTAGAGAAAGCATCAAATTTAGGCGAAAATAAGAAAACACACAGTCTTAAACCTACCGTCATTCATAACAGGATTTGTGCATCTTTTCATATTTGGGTCATCTTTTTGTTTATTCCTCAGATAGGTAATTATAGATCAAAGAAGAGATTCTGTTTATTTTGAATGTAATTTTATGTCCCGTTATTCTATGATCCTGAAACCTATAAACTCATACGTGCTCAATAGTACCAAGAGCTTTTCTTCCATCCATTATCCACTTTTTCTCATTTTTTTGTTGTCTTATCAAAGATACCATGATATAAAATCCAAAAATTGCTTTAAAAGGGCTCTACTTCAACAAATTCAAAGCAAAACTGATGATAAAGTTACTATGGCCAGTGGCGTAACAACGAGAGGGGGGAGGGGAAAGAGGCATTTGCCCAGAGCATACACAAAAAATTAAACAAACACTGAAAACTGCATGAAAGCTTAAGCCATGATCACTGTGAGTGACAATCTTTCAATTGAAATAATTTTGTAATATGAAAATCCTAAGGCCGCGTCCACATTATGTCGAATTGTGTAGATCATCATCGTTGATCAACAGTGTTGAGGAAGTGTAGAGTGTTGATCGACAAAGCCATTCAACATTTGTTGACCCGAACGTAACCCGATTCAAATGGCAAAGTTGTTCAACAAATTTCATTTTATTAAAAACATTTGTAGAGTTTTAATTTCATGAACATAATTTATTGGTTTTGTGCGTTATTACTTATTAATCGCATTTTTACTAGATGAAAAATGCAATATTTGTTGTGAATAAGTATTTAATGTTAAAAATATCGTTTTAACTTAATTGTTCACAAGAAAAAATAAAAAAAATTTTGGGTACCACCAGGATTCGAACCCTGAACTCTTCGTTTCCTGACGCATCGATCAGAAAATTCCAAACCACACAAATGTTGCTAAGAAAGTTTTTCATGTACACACTAGGATGTTGATCGGCAATGTTAACCAACAATGTTGATCGGCATAGTGTGGACCGTCCTTAAGATTTGTATTTGTCTTACAACATTAATAGGTATACACAATAGTTCAGTAATATTGTATTTTTAACATGTGAGTTGTTTCGATTTTTGTCCTTATCTTGTTTTCGAATCTGAGGTTTGCTTTTAGTCGAAACATGGAAAAAATGCCATAAAATGATGCAAAAATGCCCATTAGGGCTCAAGCGCTAGTTGAATACTGGAGTATTTTTGCTGTTCCCGAAAAACCCCATTAGGTTATTAGGTAGTTTAAGACGAATGATTTACGAAAGATAAATGAAAGTAGGTATTTGAAAGACTGAAAAAAGTTTCGAACGGCAATTTGCATACCTCAGAATGACCATAGAAATTTATTCGAAAAAAATTACCTCGAGAAATAATATTTCCAAAAATTTTCCTAAAAATGCATTTTCTTCAAAATTTTAGATTCAAGAACTTGAAATTCTAGTGCAATTTTGGGGCCAGATTCAAATTCAGAGCATTAAATAACATCATAAAAGTATATTTTGGTTCATTTTCAAAATCAAATTAAAATTTTTTCACAGTGTAGATAATTAATTAGTGTTTTCGAGTGGATTTTCGGAACAGTAAAAACATTCTGAGCTAGCACTTGAGTCGAAATAGGTTGTCATAGAAAAAAATCTTAAACGGAGTTTTGCTGGAAAAAGTAAATATGATTTTGATTGCTTTTAGATGTCATTTACGAAAGCCTAATTGATAGTTTTCGAGCCATAAGTGAAAAACTCCCAAATCTCCCATTATCGTTTTCAGTCGCAAACCTTAGACCGGATTCAGCACCACCAAAAACATATAGTAGTCAAAAAATCAAAGTTTCCCTACAATTTGGCCACTAAAAAAATAAATCGCTTGAGTTTGAAAATATATACAGTCACTCACAAAATTATTCGGAATAAAAAGTTTTTTTTTTCTAAGCATGAGTTTTTTTTCTGTTATTATTCTTTGTTCTGTTATTGTTGTTTTTCTGTAATCTACAATCCTCTATGTTTCATCTTGTTATATGCTCATTTTAATATGGGAAACAATAAAATTTCCTAGCGCGAGATTCTAACTGCCGTTACTTTTTTATAATTTCAACAGAGCAAGAAATAGTCCAGTAACCTTGTAGTTTCATAGTACTGAGACATTGCGTCAGGTCCGTTAGTTCTGATTTTTCGCTGAGTTATTTATGATGTTGGCCTAGTATTAAATCTGATTTTTCGACCTCGAGCGCCGAACGCAACATTGGTAAAAATCCAAAAAACCGCGAATTTTTCGCGGTTTTTTTACTTATTGGCTATTTTAACCATTACGCATTAACTTCCGAATAAAACATTGCTCTACGAGTTCAACCTTACTAAATTTGCTTCAATTTGAGTCCAAAGCCGGTTCTGTAGACATAACGGTTTCCAAGGGACGGAATTTCAAAATATAGCAATAAAAAATTTAAAACAACAAGTAGTATATAAAACAGTATAATAACAAAAACATGGTCTTTGACATATGCTGCATCAAAGCAATAGAGCGTGTAGATTGGGCCAAAAGAAGAAAACAATAGTACCGGATGGGGGGTATATATCCCCCCGTTTAGGCAGGAGGGGCAATTTTAAGAAAAGTTGACTTCAAATAGAAAAATAACCATAAAAATACAATGGTAATATCTGGACGAAAATCCATTCCTCATCTCAAAGCCAGAAATCCATTCTTTAATTTTTTTTATATAAAGTTTTTTTAGCTGATAGTTTTTGAAAAATTTACTTTCAAACTCAAAATTTTGAGAAAAAGACGATTTTTTTTTTGTTAATCTATTTTTTTTTATTTTATGGTATTAAGTACTATTTTTGATTTTCAATGCCCTTATTAATTCTTAGTTAAAAACTGAAAACCAAATGCTAAAATGACTTCTAGTTTTTGAGAAAACTGAAATTAACATGATCAACTTCACTGTTTTCAGTCTAGTATCCTTTTTCTTCGGGGTGGGAGGGCTCTGCCTCAGATGCGGTAGTTCTGATTTTTAGATGAGTTGTTTACGATGTTGGCCTTAGCAATAATCCAAGTTTTCGACCTCGAGCGCCGAGCGCAACTTTGTGAAATACGCAAAAAACCAAGAAATTTTCGCGGTTTTTTCAGTTATTGGCTATTTTAACCTTTAAGGCCTGGTTTTCGATTATAACTTTGCTCTACCATTCCAAAATAATTAAATGGGCTTTAATTTGAGCTAAAAATCAATTCAAATTGTGAATTTTTTCATCAACTTTTGGATTTAGAATGCTGCAAATCGAATTGAAGGGGGCTTATTCACCCCTTGTGTGAAATCGTTTGCCCCTTTTCAATGATTTTCTTATACTGTATAGCGTGTCATGTTGGCTTTATTTTAAAATCTTAATCATGAACATCGGATGAGTAGAAACGGAGCTATGATTTTTTAAAGTCAACCATATAAAACTCGAACTAAAACATTCGCTTCAGATAACTCACTGGTGGGTACTGAACTGAGTACTGTTTTAGTTCGAGTTTTAATGGTTGATTTTAAAAAATCATAACTCCGTTTCTACTCATCCGATGTTCATGATTCAGATCTTAAAATAAGGCCAACATGACACGCTACACAGTATAAGAAAATCATTGAAAAGGGGCAAACGATTTCACACAAGGGGTGAATAAGCCCCCTTCAATTCGATTTGCAGCATTCTAAATCCAAAAGTTGATGAAAAAATTCACAATTTGAATTGATTTTTAGCTCAAATTAAAGCCCATTTAATTATTTTGAAATGGTAGAGCAAAGTTATAATCGAAAACCAGGCCTTAAAGGTTAAAATAGCCAATAACTGAAAAAACCGCGAAAATTTCTTGGTTTTTTGCGTATTTCACAAAGTTGCGCTCGGCGCTCGAGGTCGAAAACTTGGATTATTGCTAAGGCCAACATCGTAAACAACTCATCTAAAAATCAGAACTACCGCATCTGAGGCAGAGCCCTCCCACCCCGAAGAAAAAGGATACTAGACTGAAAACAGTGAAGTTGATCATGTTAATTTCAGTTTTCTCAAAAACTAGAAGTCATTTTAGCATTTGGTTTTCAGTTTTTAACTAAGAATTAATAAGGGCATTGAAAATCAAAATCAAAAATAGTACTTAATACCATAAAATAAAAAAAAATAGATTAACAAAAAAAAAATCGTCTTTTTCTCAAAATTTTGAGTTTGAAAGTAAATTTTTCAAAAACTATCAGCTAAAAAAACTTTATATAAAAAAAATTAAAGAATGGATTTCTGGCTTTGAGATGAGGAATGGATTTTCGTCCAGATATTACCATTGTATTTTTATGGTTATTTTTCTATTTGAAGTCAACTTTTCTTAAAATTGCCCCTCCTGCCTAAACGGGGGGATATATACCCCCCATCCGGTACTATTGTTTTCTTCTTTTGGCCCAATCTACACGCTCTATTGCTTTGATGCAGCATATGTCAAAGACCATGTTTTTGTTATTATACTGTTTTATATACTACTTGTTGTTTTAAATTTTTTATTGCTATATTTTGAAATTCCGTCCCTTGGAAACCGTTATGTCTACAGAACCGGCTTTGGACTCAAATTGAAGCAAATTTAGTAAGGTTGAACTCGTAGAGCAATGTTTTATTCGGAAGCTAAGGCATAATGGTTAAAATAGCCAATAAGTGAAAAAACCGCGAAAAATTCGCGGTTTTTTGGATTTTTACCAATGTTGCGTTCGGCGCTCGAGGTCGAAAAATCAGATTTAATACTAGGCCAACATCATAAACAACTCAGCAAAAAATCAGAACTACCGGACCTTACGCAAGGTCTAATGTATATAGTTACTGGACTAAAAGATCATTATATAAATTTGATATAGATTAATTCCGAATACTTTTGGGAGTGACCGTATGTATGTATGTATGTATGTATGTATGTACGAAAAGTCTTTCGAATAAAAAAAAAATTAGTACCGTCATGAAACTCTTAATGTATTGTGAGAATGAACAATCAAAAAAGTCTATAAAAATATTTCACATGGATGGTTGTTGAGGGGGATAAGGGGGACATTTGTGGTGTATCAAACAGAAAAATTAGCTTTGGTGCAACCTAAGCATATGATACATGTTCTTAAGGCAGTTTTGAATGCTGAAGCAAATGACTTCAAAACCAAGCCGATACGACCTCCGTGAAAAAAGTTATTGTCATTTTTATGTAACGATGACTATATTTTCAGTATAAAATATTACCAAAAACCAGTTGAAAATAATGGTCCGTCGATGAAACTTGCCATCAATGGTTCATTTGTCATGAAAATCAATAATAAGAAGAGTCTATAAAAATATCTGTTGTTAAATGGTGTTCTTTTGAGGAGTTGGGGTAGTGGTGGGATTATTACCATAAAACCTGTGACAGAAATGGTACCCCCTTGAGATTTTGTTTAAATTTGCTATGGACTAACAGAATGAAGAATCAAAAGAAACTCTAAAAATATTTCATTGGAAAGGGTGTGTTTTTTGAAGATAGGGGAAGTGTGTGGTTAAGGGGTGGGTGGGAAAGGGATTTTTTTTTTGTGCTTGAGTAAAGGCTGTTATTAGTTGTTGGAAACAATTTTTGCTTTTGGAAAAAGTATTATACTCTCCTTCACCCATTAAAAACATTCTTGTAGATACCATATTTTTATGGACTCTTTTGATTCTTCATTTTGGTAGTTCATAGCACATTTTTATAAAGTTTCATGAGGGTGCCTTTTTTGTCACAGGTTTTATGGTAATTATCCCACCATAGCCCTAACCCTCACCCCAACCCTCTAAAAAACACCATTTAACCACAGATATTTGTATAGACCCTTCTTTTGTTGTTTTTAATGACAAATGAATCATTGATGCCAAGTTTCATCGACGGACCATTATTTTCAACTGGTTTTCGGTAATATTTTACTTTTATACTGAAAATATAGTCATCGTTACATAAAAATGACAATAACTTTTTTCACGGAGGTTGTATCGACTTGATTTTGGTATCATTTGATTCAGCATTAAAAACTACCTTAAAAACATGTGTCATATGCTTAGGTTGCACCAAAGTTAATTTTTCTGTTTGATTCACCACAAATTTCCCCCCCTTTCCCCCCTCAAAAAAACAACCTTCCATGTGAAATATTTTTATAGACTTTTTTGATTTTTCATTCTCATAATACATGAAACGTTTTCACCAAGTTTCTTGATGGTATCTACTAATTTGTTTGCTTTATTTATCCTATTTTATTTGTACTATATATGTATCAATCAATTGTGAAATTTTTGTTCTGACAAAGTAAAATTTAAAAAATCATATTAGGGTCGAACCTCCATTATCCGGAATTTGATTAGTCAATGGCCTGATTTTCAAAATGAATAAACTCTTCGTAGGCTGTTAGGGAAAACAAAAACTGCATTTTTAGTGTAATTTCAGTGCATTTCAGAAAATTTTTTAAAAAAGTTTGAAATTGATTGAACTTCATCTTCTTCATGTTTGGAAAGGCTCGTAAACGGTTATAGACCATTTGGATTATTCTTTTTAGGAAATCATTGGAATGAATCGGTGGGTGTTTGGGTGAAGATTGGGCTAAATCGATCTTGCGGTTGCCAGCAACGTGCAAAAACGCACTCTGAGAACCTGTTCATATAAAAAATAAATCAATTGAGTTTGAAATTAAGAATTTTGAAATTTCTTGATCTTCTTAATCTTGAACAAAAAATTGTTTTTTTTTTTTTTATTTTTCTATATAAAAAAATCAAAACCACATCAACGGTATTGCCAAAAAACTTACACCATGAGGCATGAACGAGACCAGTTGAATAGTCCGATTAATATGGAGTAATTTTTGCTATGTAAGTTACGGCCAAGATAGAGTACATGGAAACAATACTGAGAAAAAAATCGTACTAGAACTAATCCTAATTGATAGATTGTAATATCACAGCATTACTCATTTTCGTATTCTATAGATATACAATACAAGAACGCGTGAATTCGAAGAAGTGTAGATGTGTTGACTCATGATAGTATGAATAATAGACATAATATGGTAATGTGGGGAATAGATGCACTGAGGTGGAGAAGGATAGCTTCAAGTGCGCGTAAATAAGTGCTAATAAGGCTCTTTTTCTTAATTTTTTTTTACTGTAACTTTTGACTCCCATTGTTTGCCACCATATTAAAAATCACCCCTTATAGCAGGCTATCCAAGATCCAACTATGTATATAGGTCGCGTTCGTGGTGGATTTTTGAATCAATTTGCCCGTTCTCCTTTTCGTAAGTAATAATGAAACGACAAATAAATTGTATGCGAAAAACAAGTCGAGACTTAGATATATTAGGCCCATTTGCTGATACGAAACTTAAATATTTAAGTAGAACATAAGCGCTTATGTGACAGTTTAAGCAGAGGAAAAAGTAGAACATAAGCTTTTAAGTAGAACATAAATACTAAAGTATCGTATCAGCAAATGGGCCTTAATCTACTACAATCATATTCCAATTAAGTGACATTTGACATCGAACTGCGTACTGTAGAACAAAAAACACAACAAAATCATATCATATACAGCACTTCGATAATGAATTATTGTCACTAAGTTGGAATAAGATTGTAGTAGTTTACTTTATCTATGTCAAAATTTCAGTATGGATATTCAGGTTTCGCTTCAGCTACGTACTTTTCCTTAGCTGGATTAAGTTAAAAAAATTATTAAAAATCAATAGGTAGGTATTGTTAAGATTTTAAGGGCCATTATTCAGATATGTATCTTACTTACATAGATTTGGTCTCAAATTTCTATTAATAATGAGGACACTAATCAAAGAAGAAGTTTAACATAAGAAAAAAAGTTTTTTTCAAAAATCTAAATCTAAATGTCATAGTTTTTACCTATTAAAATAAATTTACCAAAACCCACAAACTGGCAAAATTCACCTTTCCAATGTTTGCCAAAACAGAAATCACATAAGCTTTGGTTTGAAAAAGGTTTTGAAGGCATCAGAGTGGTGGCAATGCTCCACATCAACCGGGCAATGGATACGGATATGGTGCTAGGAAGTCATCATTGAACAAGAACCATGAACCCACACATAGATAACTTATACATACATGCGCTTATGAGGACTATTTTGAAGGGTTTCTTGAATTCTAATTTAAAGCAACATCTTAGCTTGTTTTGTTCATATTTGAATATTCAAAGCGGGTTTTCTCATATACCTACATATGTATGAAAACTTCAAACAGTATAAGGATAACGGCTTTTTGGCTCTGCAGGAATCCATATGTAATTAAACTTTGCATTCCTTGAGATCCATGATAATGCAATAATTTAAGCGTGCACTGTACAAGGACAAATGCTAATAGTAAAATAATATTTGAATGGATATTGGTTTTCTTTGAGTTAGTTGATTTAAACGTCTCTTACATATAGAAATGCCTTTTCGCTATAAACCAAGGGACGAAATATTAAAATTTGTATTCATGGTACCTATAAAATGTATACAAACAAACATACAATTAATTTAATATGCCATAGTAAGAAGAGCAATACCAAAGGGTGTCCAGCGGGAATTGTTCAACTTTAAATTGCGATTATCGAAATACTAGCGGGTTGAGGTAAGCAGGAAGGGTATCATTCAAAGCGCAGGATTTGCGGAATTTTTAGTCGCCATGAGTCAGTGGTCGGGAGCACACCGCGCGTTGTGGAGCAATATTTGAAGTGCGGTGAATCATTGGAACGTGCGCGTCGCGCTTTTTGTACTCATTTTAATATTCGACGACTAAGTGATGGACCGAGCACGCAACTTATCTGGTCGTGGATACAAAGAATCAGGCAAAAAGGCACAATGGTCAATAGATCTATTTCTGGATCATCAACGTCAGCAACAACGCCAGAACATATGTCTCAAGTTCGAAATGAAATTATTTGAAATCCACGAAAATCGATAAGGAAGATTGCGGCCTCAACAGGAATAAAAAAAATCAACAGTGCATCTTATTTTGAAAAATAAATTAAAGCTCCACCCGTACAAAATGCTAATTGTTAGTATCTCAATGAAAGTGACTATCCTCTGCGAGAGTCCTTCACAAGAACAATGCTGGAACGTTTTCGGACAGCACTTACGCTTGGAAACATTTTATTCAGTGACGAAGCACATTTCAATATTTATGGAAAAATATGCAATATTGATGCCCAACAACCACAGTTGCAGAAAGGCTTACTATTGTACTGAATTCGGTACTATTGGACTTTTCCGAGTACGCAAGTACCACTTTTCAATTTTCAGTACTATTTTTACTATTTTTAATTTTTGAAAAGGTCAACTTTGATAAATCTCTTAAATCAAACAAATACGTTCAGTCAGACTTCACCACATCTTCACAACAAGAAAAGTATTTGTGAACGCGCCCCAATGGCCCATTAAATTGTTTGTGATAATAGGCTGCAATTGACCGTATTCTTCAGCAATGGGACCCTCTGTGTTACTACTTTGGACTTGGAGATTTTGAAATAAAACATCAATTTTATATCTTCCAGTCTTAAAGACAATACAATTAAATTAAATTTCATATTTTTATCTTATGTCCTTAAAATAATTAACGATGTTAACGTCGAGATGCAGTCAGAGCAGATTCGGGTTCATATTTTAGTTCCATGAATGGAATTTATTTTTAAACAATTCTTTAGAATTTTTTTGCGTAAGGAAGCTTTTAATAAAAGACCCATATTGTCAATAAACTTACTAGAAAACACCCTTCCCGTCGAGGAAATCTATTGCGGGACCGAAAGTGAAATTTTTTACACTTCTAAAAATTTAACTGAAAGCGAAATTTATAGCTTTAAAAATCATGCACGGATGTTCTATATAGCTTACCTCGAAGTGTGAAAAAAAGATTAAATTTTACAGACATTTGTTTTGAACTCGTTGCAACATTTTTCACAAACTTCAATTTAAGATGGCCAAGTAAATTCAATAGTTCAATTTGTTTTAAGATTTTTTCCTGGCGAACAAAAAAACATTGAACTCATTAATAAAGAATATCGAGCTCTAGCTGACTGCCAATACTTAAACAAAAAATAAGAAATGCTTCTATTTCTGAGTTCTGGGCTGAAATTGGCCTTGTGAAAAATATTTTTTTTTGTTTTTTTTTTTTTTAATAAAATATTTATTTTAATTGTTTGCGTTGTTTTATAATTTAAAACGTTCAGTACTATTTGGTCTTTTTCCGTACAATTTTTGTTCAGTTTTCAGTACAATCGACAAAAGTCAATTTTCATCACTGCCAACAACCATCAAAAACGTTTTCCTACATTGTTTAAAAACGACAGTTTCGTTTGCCATATCAGCGAGCGAGCGGGGCCGCAAATGTTAACGTCCGACTGCAAGAGTGCATTGAAAAAAACCGCTATAATTTGGTGGATATCGTTTAAAAAAAAATAAAATGAGCATTGTTACTCTGCATTTAATTGAAATAAAAATAAATAAAAACGATGCAGTTTTTATATATTGAATTATAAATGTTAAGAGTATTCAGCAATATTAACATCTCTTTGATGAAATCATATTATACATACATGGATGATCGTTTCGTTAATTTTCGTATATACCTACTCACTCTCTTTTGTAAGCTACTGAAAGCTGTTGATATTATTACATAATTGTTAACCAAATGAACTTTATTATATGCAATAAACAATCACTCTAGTTTTGTACTCCACAGTGGTCGGTTGTTCTTTATTTAACAATAAAGTTGAAAATATTCCGCCGGACACCCTTTATTAAAAAGTTCCGGAACAACTATACCTACAGCCAATGGATTTAAACCAATGTGATCATGATCATATCTTCTCATCGATTTGTGTGAAGCCACATAAAGAGTAGTAACCAAACGGATTAAAAGGAGAATTAGATGTGATTTTCTAGATTTTATTTGTTTTGGCCTTGTTCCAATAACTCAGCACTCTATTTTTTTTAATTTTAATCTCATCAAATAAGTAACTTACCATCTATCTTTTATATCTTTCATTGTTAAACTTCAATCGCAGCTAGCTCGAGAAACTAAAAAAAACTCCATAAATCCCGGATTTCTATAGTCCATGTCCATCCATCTTTCGGCTTGGTACTGTTAAATTATTTCCATTAGGGTGAAAGTTTTTTCAATTCCACCGTGTAAGCTCCAGTATGGCGACATTTGTCTTTAACATACAAATAAACTACTAAAAGAAAGTACTTCCACCGCACAAAGATTCTTTCCCTCCAGAACATAACCGAAAAGTGATTATAAAATGAACTGATTCCATTAAATTCTTGCCATCGTCCATTCAGCCGGGATTTTTTTTTTTCAGTTTTAATCCCAACTGCGAACAGCCACCGCAGCCTCATACCGTTCATCAACTCCCAAAAATTTGGCCATGCATCAAAAGAATCACGTAGAAAATAAAAAAGGAAATACAGTGCAAAAAGACAAGAACAAACAAACATCCTTTCAAATCCTTTTTGGAGATATGCCAAAATAATTAATGAAATGAAAAATTCCTCCCAACTTAAACAACCCAACCAGCAGAATGTTACAGGAATAACATTCGAGCTACTCATATCCATGTCCTTACAATGGATTTAATTCTTTTCTACATTACCTGAAAGACATTCGCATTGTGATGTAATATTCAATGAGAAATACAAAAAAATAGCCTTTCCATAATCGTAATTGATCATTTCAATCTGGTTAAAAGGGTTTTCCTCATTTTTTCGCACCTAATTGACAAAGACGATAAACCTAACTTGTGTTGAAAAGACTCACGACAAGTCATTTACTCGAAGTACGAGACAATCGATTTGTTTTGATGGCCAATAAACTCAGCCTCAAAGAACTTTTGTTTAGAATTCAATAAGTCACTTGGGACCGGGAGTTGGAAGTAGAAAAAGCAATAAGCAAATAATACAAGACAAGAAAAACAAGTAAAGGCAAGGAGACTCTTGCTTCCTTATAAAGACTTAGGGGAATGGTGAGAAAGTGAACAGAAAAAAATTGATCTTCCAGGATGCTGTATGTATAGGTACATAACTTTGCTATCATTACCTGGAAGGGAAATTGCTTGGACCATTGCTCTGGGAATTATCTTCTTACTGATGGACAAACTTCATCTCCGTCAAGCACGTAGGATAGAATAAAAAAAATTCGCAAGAAATCGTTACTTGCCGTATTATCCGACAACCTTTTTGAACTCGGCATCCTGAGTGCTGGGCTCCGTGTAAATCTAAGGTGAACTTACATACATAGTGTTGCTGCATCTTCGTTCACTATGATGCAGGAACTGTAGAAGTTTCGTATTAGTTGTGTTTTGTGCTCTTGTTCCTTAAAGCAATTTGCGAGTGCAAATTGGAAATTTATCGAGTTACATACAGTTGGAAAGCAAACTTTTGTGTTCATAAGGTCCTTTGAGATTTGAGAGGAGAAAATAAAATAGGAAGGGATACGGACACAGATGCATATATGTACTTCTTGACAGTATAAGAAAATAGCTTGGATCATATTTGTTTGCTGTTTTAGTTATACATAAATGCATGTATGTACATATCATTTAATATACATAATTATATTTATGTGCATACACGGTTAAAAATTCTAGGGTATTTTTTAATATAGCATTTGTATTACAGCTGTATTCAATACAGAAAATATTACTTTTAAATATTCCGTAAATATTAAAGAAATTTTCTGATAACTTTTTATAAAATTGTTATTTGTAATATCAAAAAGATTACAGATTTCGTATTCCTTTGTAAAAGCTGATATGAATAAGCTTAAATATATTTTAAATTAACTTCAAAATTTTAATATTTGCCAAGTATTAGATTGAAATATATTTTTGGTGTTGTCATTATGTAACCCAGAAAATATTAAAAAGGACCCCAACATTTTTGTGTTGAGTAGTTTAATGGTCAGTAGTTTTCATTATTTTCAATTTTCTCAAAAACTAGAAACCCTAAAACCGTCTGGTTTTCAGCATTCGACTCAAGGCAGCAAGATTGAATGACAAAAGAGAATGTACTACTTTATAGTGTAAAATAAAAAATGAAAAATCATTTAAAAACATTTTTTCAATTTTTTTTTATTATTTGAGTTCAATGTTTAGGGAACTTGTCCCCCCTTATAGAAAGGAGGGGGAAATACACCTCCCAATCTAATGAATTTATTTCTTTCGGATATTTCCAAAAATGCTTTCATAAAGTATTGGCCTGTAACTTGGAAATATCCTGTGTACTGCTTACATTTGAAGAAACAGTGTTTCTCATATAAAATAAACACTATCAAAAAAATAAATAAGGACATTTTAAACACAACCAGCTCCTTATGACGTCACTGAAATGACCATGAATCAATATATACGTACTTTTCCGGTTATTTCTGGGTTAATTGATCAAAAACCATGGCTGTAGTAAGACGATAACATTGTTTTTCAATTTTTTTTTAAATTTTCTACTCCCCGTATCTTCCTTAACCTTGCTCCTACCGAAAATATGATTAAGACCTTTTTTGTAGGAAATTTATTATTCTTTCATTTTGTAACGTATACTTTTCCGCTCAAACGCTTAGTTTTCAAAATGTTCCCGAAATATTACCAAAGGGGACCTTTAACCCCCCTCCTGGCTAAAGCTCGCGGCTTTGGTCTGGGGACTTTTAGTATGTTATACCTGGGGGTCACCCCTACCACATTAAATAATAACCCACAGAGCATGATTTATTGCATTTATTTTTCCTTCCGTTCTTCAAATTCTCACAAAAAAAAATATTTTCGATGACGCTTGTTAGTGTTAGTGGTCCTAGGATTATGCATCCGTAGAACCCATTTTTATAAACATTGGGCGCGTTCAATGTTTGAATAGATAGCCTATCTAGGATAGCTTTGTATCCATGTATGTGTTTGAACGCAAGTCAGCTGTTGTTGACATTTCTCATAGGATAGCTTTGTATCCTAAAATTTTTAGCATAGCTTGGGATCTTTTTTCTGCCAACAGCTGTTTCGTCATCAGCTGTGTTTTAACAAGGGATTACAACAACACAAACCTATCCAGATCGCTTTAGTTCGGTGTTTGAACGTGGCCATTGAGTCATGGTCATCAATGTGTGTTGAATTTGAAGTGGTAACCGGCACTTATTCAATTTTTAGAAAACTCGAACTTTTGATGCGTTTTTTTTTCTTGGTAACTGTATCCCGGGCCCGTTCTTGGGAGAGGGGGGGGCTCAGCCAGGCATTTTTCCCTGAGCGGCAAATTGAAAATTTAAGGTGGTTGGCAGCTACTACAAAATAGTTTTATGAATTTTGTAACTGACCAAGGCATAAATAATTGTTCCGATACAACAAATAAAGAAAAGTTTTTTCAGTAAACTATTCATTGACAAACTCTTCGTACTGCTAGGAAGCTGAAAAATAAAAGATCAACATTTAAGAACTTATTTTGAAGGGATACGATAAAACACCAACACAAGGGTGTTGCATAGTGTCAATACACAACTTTTTATTTGGAATTTTAACAATAAGTTTGTTCAATGTTACCTGCTTCCGGGTGCACTAGGGAATGTCATCCAAATGCCAAAAAACCTGGTGGCTGCTCGGTACATGCTCTTTATCGCACTTCCTTCTATTTTGGTATATCTCACATTTGTCTTTGTAGAATTTCACGTTTAGTCCTTTTCTAGTCAATTGGCTTACTGAAAGTAGATTCATACAGATCTCTGGTTTTGAATAATAGTTCCTTCTGTCGTATCATTCATGAGATCTTGAACTGGAATATCACCCTCTCCAACTGCTTTTAATTTTGAATTGTTTGCAACAGTTACAAACTCATCAGTTGAAAATTCTTGAAAATTAACGAAATTTTCTCTTTGTCTTGCCATATGTGCAGATGCTCCTGAATCAATGAGCCAATCTCTAGATTCAATATCAAACTCTGCGGCAAATGTTAGTGCCATTGTTCTTTTATAGTGCATATTATAGTCCATCTTGGGTTTTTCTTTGCAGTATTTCGCTATGTGTCCTTCTTTTTTACATTTATAACAAATTATCTTCTTCTTTTGACTAGCTTCACGATGATTGTTTACCTTACATATACTTAGGTACTATAAAGTAAACTGTTACCATTTTCATTTGTTTCGTTTTTATTGTTACTGTCATAATCTTGCAGTAATTTATTTTTCACAAGATCTCCGGTAATTTCCTTACCACTGCTCTCTAATGCCATTATCATAGATGTGAATCGATCTGGCAAACCACTGAGAAGTGAACTTCCAACCCATTGCTCATCGACTTTCATTCCAATTTGATTTAACTTCTGGGAAGTATCAATGATTGTATGTACTAACATATTCGCCAATGTTTGCACAATTATCCAATTGCGTCGTTGTCAGTTTTCTTAGCAAACCACAACGCCTCCTCAAACCAGAATCATCATAGGTTGAATTTATGTAGCTTAGTCCATATCTCCTTAGCTGTTGTACATCCTTGAATATGCCCATAAAGATTGGATGATATGTACAAAACTAGTCTTGATGTAGCTTTTTCAATAGTATCCACATCGGTTTCAGTTCTTAAAACTGATTTCCAATAGCCTTGAAGCTTTAAGGTATGCTCCACAGAAAATTTCCATTTATGAAAATTATCTCTTCCGGTTAATTTCTAAAAATCAGCAAATTTTTATATTTCTTAGTTTTCTTTATTGAATTTATTTAACGGCGCTGCCTGGGCCCATAACCTGATGAAAAACACGTCCTTTGTGTTTAAGGTATTCGAAATGAATGAATATAAATCTTTATTATTTGTTATCAACAAAATAATTAATTTAAGTTACATAGAACAGCCAGCTAATAATAAGCAAAACAAGTAAATTTAATTTTTAATTTCAACAAAAGTTATAAAAATTCAAAATTTGATTGAACATTTTGCAGGTAGCGTTTTCTTATATAAAACTTCTTTCGCCATGGGACCGGCCGGATTAACGTTAAAATAATGAGCACTTTAACGATTCTTTTTTTTTTTATTTAAAACAATTTAGTCATTTAAAATGACTTTTTTAATTCTAATGTTCAATAATTCAATTAAAACTCCCAAACTGCTTTCAAAATTACTTCCATACTAGAAGCCAATTGTTCTGTCATTTTCGAAGTCAAATTTGCATAAATGTATCTAACCACACTCTCTACCTAGAGTGAGAGTGTGGTTATAAGAAAATATTGAAATGTAAGGGAGCTCATTTGCAATAAATTTTTCAAAAAACTTAAGAGTCCCATATACATAGGTAAATGATAAATATTTCTGTCTCAATTCTTAAGAAGCCTAAAATCGATAAATTTAAAAACTAAATAGTCCAAATTGGAATTTATCGCAAATTACAATTTGAAGGAGCGAGTGAATGGTTCGAGTGGCCCGATTGGCGATAAAGATCCCGTTCTGGCAACCCTGCTCCCACGTTAAATTTCTTTCATAATCGCTTAGATGCTTAAAAGAAGCTTTAAGCTGCAAGTAAAACCAGTTTTTACATCCGTGTGTGGCAGTAATTTTCTTAATTAAATTCCGCTAGATGAGCGAATTTCCACACTGTGATCCCAGGGCTTAACAAACAAACCTACTGTCTTAATGTTTTAAATTTTATTTACTCAACACAATGAACTTATACATTTAATTTTTATCACGACAGCCACGTTTTCAAGCTCCTTGAATTTATTAATCCAGCCCAACTTTCCAAAGTGGAATTTATTCTCACCGCAAGAGGGAATTAACTACACCCAAAATTTTGTGGAATTTTTTCCCACCTAAGACTTTGGAATTTGAGAGATTATTGATTCATAAATAATAAAATAACAGAATGGATATACATACATATGTATAAGATAAATTCAAAGTTTCTATAAATCCAGATTCTTTAAATGCAAAAGAAAATTGCATACACCCAACCTCGCACCCACACCAAATCCTATAGCGAGCCGAAGCCAGGGGGTTGCATATCTCACTGTTTATACAACGTAATCAGGGCCGTAGCTATGGTAGGGCATTGTGGCGCAATGCCCTACCTTAAAACACCAATGCCCTTCCTTAAAAATACCATCAACCAGTGGTACAATTTTCGTAATTTTCTTTAATTTACAAAAAAGAAATTAACTTGAGGGAAGGTCATCTTATCGTCACAAGTTGATATAAACGAGGCGTGTATTCTTTAGAAAAGTTGTAGATAACATAATTTGTAACAATTTTTCTATGAACGACTTTTTTCCAAGCTCACACTTAGGACCGTTTTTAACTTTAATATAGTTTTTTTGACTAATTTGTATGAAAACAAAACTAATTACTCTAATAACAGGTTAAGAACACAGCATGATGCTAAATATTTGCCCTGGCCCACAAAATTTCTTTTTTTTTATCGTTTCCTTAAAAAAAAAAAAATATTAGAGAGATACACTGCCCGACAACCGATTAGCGCCCCCATGCTTCTTGTCTTTGGAGCTAAATATCAGCCAATCAAATAAAACGTTTGAAATAAATTTTTTGCCGATGAAAGTTTATAACATTATATGCGAAAAGAAACTAAATTTAACGTAGTAACTCAATTAATAACATTTTAACAGAATTTTAAGGAATTTAATTTGAGAAATCCACTTCTTTTTTCGAACATTTGATTAGAACCCCCACTTGAAAACTTATCCTGCTGGAACTTCCATTCCAAGGGCCCAAAAATATCCTTGATTGCAGGGAAAGCCATTTTTATAACACCATTGTATGCTGTGGCATTCATACGACGAGTAAGAAATTGCAATTCTATGGTGCCATAGTAGGTAATAGCTCCCCATAGCCCATACCATGACACCACAAGCACGGCTGTGCAGTAGATCCAAAGTATGCTCTTCCTTTCGAAGATCGTGAAAGTAACAAGCATAGCCATCAGGACCATCCAAATAAAATTTTTTTTTCGTCTGTAAAGACTACAAGCTGCCACTCCTTCGTCCAGGTCATATGCCCTCTGCAGAAATCGAGGCGTTGCGTCTCTCGAAGTTGGTTAAGAGGTTTTTTTTTTTTATTTTTAGAAGTTTTAAATGTTCAGCATTAGAAATAATTCTTTGCACAGTCCGCAAGCTTGCATGTACACCGGTTTTTTCTTTAATTTTGGCTGCAGAGTCGTGCGAATTAGGCGCGTGTCTCAAAATAATTCGCTTGTCAGCTGCTGTAATCACAGAAGATGGCCCGCCCTTCATATTCTTTCCATAGCTATGCTCATTGCGTAAGAATGAGGAAATAACTATACGGCTGCGGTTAATTTTTTTTTGAAATTTGATGCATTGATTGGCCACACTCACTATAATGCCTTGATTTTGGTCTTTTCGGACTCATTTAACGCTTTTGCTTTTCCCATATTTACTAAATTTAATTGAAAATTATCAAAAATAAACTAATTATGACTTTAATAAGAAAAATACGACAACTTACACGCAAAAATTAATAGTAAAATGTAGAGGTGCTAGTCGGTTGTCGCAAAAAAAATGCATTCATTTTTGTGACATTTGATAGAACAAAGCAAAACAAAATAACGGTAAATTTCCAGAACTCAAGTCATTTTTAAAGGCTTGGTCAAACAGAGCGCGGTCCGACGACGGTACGGTCAATACTTTACTGGGAAATTAAGAACGCGACGGTCAAATTTTCTTTGTAAATTTTTACAAAGATCGCCGGACCACGCTCTGTTTGACCAGGGCCTTAGAGCGAGGGCAAATAGAGGAGAATATAAAAAAAAAGTATTAAGCACGACACACATTCAAAGTTCCGAGTTATATGCATTTACACTGAAAGATTAGAGGGGGTGCTAATCGGTTATCGGGCAGTGTACCTAGAGTAAAATGTGTAGAAAATGCCGTTTTTTAAAGTTAGCTAACAAAAAGTTTCTTACCACTCCCACCTTTGAGAGGTGTATAGGAAAGAAGTAGTATCTATTAAAACAACAAAATTTAACACTCTATTTTGTAAGCGATAGCCAATGGCGTTAAATTGGATATTTTACGGCCCCTTAACATTTTTATTAAGAAGGTGGATTGAAAATAGTACTAGTGCAAAGATCTAACTCCAAAATTAACCTTCATATAGGTTTTGAAATCCCATACAAAAATTTCATTAAATTTTTTTTATTTTGCGGGGTCTTAAGACCAAATGGGTGATATGAAGGTTCGCAGATATTAGCTTCTAATTTTGATTGTATTCGATACATGATGGTTCAGTGTAAAATATGTACGACCGGGAATGATTAGGGAACATTAACTTTTTCTTAGCTGAATTTTTATCTCACTTAAAAATGGGACCGAATTAAAAAATTCGCGCAAAAAAAAGTTCCCAACGATCACATTTTTTTGTCTTCTAAAATTAAATTGATTTTTATATGCTCAAAAGAGGAAGGCAGAGGAAGGCTTATCGTTTTTGAAGTATGCTCATTTTTGCTTCAAAATTACTGAAATTTCATTTATCTGGAATTTTATATTCAGAAACTAATTTCATACAAAAATCCTGATTCATCTATTACTTGATCAAACTGCATTGTCAAAAATCGAGTCGAGAAAATGATTTTTGTCCTGCCCTGAACCACAGTACATCGATCGAGACGCTAGATCTTTATAGTGTTTATCAATTTGCTTCAAATTTGGTACAGTTCAATTTTATATGGTTTCCAGGAGGAGAAATTCAAATGTTTGTTGCATCTTATTTCTTATTTTGTTATTGTTTTTTTTTTTCAAATTTTCCCAAAGACTATCTAGGATTTTTTTTAAATTCGTACCTGTTGCAATTGTCTTATTTTCGGTTTTCGGTTGTTATAATATTTCTTTGTTTTTGCCCGAACAATTTTGTTCTAATTTAGCAACACTTGCACTTTTTCAAAATTCCAATATACATAATTCCATTTCGAAATTTTTCAAATTTTTTTTTTGTTAAAAAACCTTTTGAAAAAAATAAGCTTGGTGGTTAGAAAAAAAAATCGTCAAAAAAAATGTCCGTTGCGTAAACGTTTTTTTTTTTGTGCGTTGTCAATTTACATTTTGCAAAAAAAATCGCAAGACAGTTCTATGCTAAATAAAACACAATTGCCAAACGAAAATTTTTGTCCCCGTAAGAATATCAGTGACATCCAATGAAAAATTAAATTTTGTTATTACTTTTTTTTTTTTTAACTTATCCCTTCACAACATTAATTGTTATTGTTATAAGAACTAAAATAATCTTCAATGCCTACCCACGCTACCACAAAAAGAATTTCCTGCGATCCAGTCATAAGTAATTTTTTTTTAAATTCTGCCCTACTTGTCTTCATCGCTGACCTACCTTAAACTCGACTCTAGCTACGGCCCTGAACGTAATGCTGGGTGCTAGCACTGATATTATTTACACTTACATAAATACAGTGCTGGCACCCAGCATTACGGCGAATAAATAGTGAGGTATTACGGTGAAAAAATAGTGAGGTATATATAGGGGACATGCTGCCCCCCTGAAACCCCCCTTTATAAATTATAAAAATACCTACTAAGAACGAATTAAAAAAATGAAGTGAAATTGACACTCACACCAAGTGGGAAAGAACTCTACTCTCCAAGTTGAGATTTTTCTCATTAAAAGATGGAATAAATTCCTTTTCTCGTGAGAGTTAACTTCACTTTGAAAAGTGGGGCAGATTCCCACTAAAGATGGAATATATTCCCATGTGGAGCAGATGCCCGTGGAATTATTTCCCTGCACCCTTCAACAAAATGGAGCAAGCGCCTAGATAGATTTAAAAAAACGGGTTTAAGAACATTTAATTGAATTTTTTACTGGTTTTCTTATGCTCAAGGTTGTTAGGTAAATAAAATAAAAAATTAATAAGTCCCAATATTAATGCAAACAACAATTATGTGCTCAAAGGGACGAAATTTTATTTCGTCGTGAATAGCTAAACTAAATTTACTTATTTTCCCATGATGTTTCCATGTCGTCAAATCATGGAAATAAAGTTTAAAATTAAATCGTTTTGCTATGCAGAGGGGAAACTAAAAAAAAATTTTGGATATAGCGAAGAAAGAACGAAATTTTAATCTCAATCCCAAAGAAAGTTAAACTCAACAGATACGCAAAACTTTTACCCACGTCCTGAAAAAAATAAATAAAGGTTACTCTTATTCTACGTCCATTTGAAAAGCAAGAACATTTAAGTGAAAACTGTATTCAGGTCTTAAGTCATGAAAACTTCGGCTATTGAAAAATCTCTCCATTCCTGAACACTGATGGTGAAACGTGGGGAATACAGAAAACCCAGTTGTAAGGAATAAAACTCTATCATAAATAATGACAGCTATGAATAATGGTCTACTACTAATGGTCTACTAATGATCCCGGTTCTCGTTTCTATGAACCATGCTCCAAACCTGCTACCTTCACTAAATGTAGAAAACAACTTCCCAGAGGAAAATTAGAAAATTCCTTACCATAACACGGAGATGCCGCGACTTAATATTTGTTCGGATGCAAAAACGTGGCATCAAGGGATGAAAGCACTCTGGACTCACAGGTTGCATGCCACAGAGCAGGCAAAAGCGTTAAGGAATGCAAAACAGTAAAAGTAACCTTGTGCTCCTGCTTATTTATCATGGCGCTCGCTATGGACGAGCTTGGAGTGTCAGAAGTTTTATTATAGGTCACGTCATTCTGGATGGGCTTAATTAATAAAAAAGTGCGACGACTGCGACGGGCGGGACAGAGGAAGACTGCGGCCATAAAGTTTTTTTGTTATTAGTTTGCACGAAGAAATGTAAATGTTTATACTTTGTGAGGAAATACTTTGACAGTTTTGTTATTAGATTTGGGAATTTGGGGCTTACTTTTAAGAGGAACAACTAAAGAAAAATAACCTTGAAGAAATGTGATGTAATTAAAAGCAAAACAATCAGAAGATAGAATAATAACTGTATCTGGGACATTGGCAATCGTATTGGGAATTACTTTTGGTTTTTGGAATGTCTTGTTTGTCTTGTCGTTCATCCATTTATTGTTATTGACAGTAGTTGTTGGAAGGATAATAATTCGATTGTCAAGAAAGCAAATGCAATTAAATGTGTTGGAGCTTTGTATTAAATAAATAAAATGAATACATTTGGTGGCGCGTCAGGTTGTGGAGAACCAGGCCAAAGCGGTTTTGTCTTCCTCGGTTGCTTAATCTGTGGGTGCGTAGCACTGAATTATGGTGACGTTACGAATTTTTGAACGGAACTTTGGTGTCATTATTTTTGCAGAAATAGGCGCCCAGGAGATAAGAGTACGTCTCGCTTACGGTCGTTGAATGTTTCATTCAACATTATTCCGACACCACGCAACCTTTGGCCACCCTCTCTTTCATCCTCCCCGATCCCGATAGTCAGCCCGGTGTCAGATCTGTATTAGAGGTCTACATAAATGTATTCATTTGCTCTCTCTTAACGGGTGCAATACTTCAGTGTACACCATTCATAGCAATTTTTCAACGGTGTATGAATATGAGTAGTTAGTGTATTCTATTCGATAAGCTAATTTCAAAATGTGTAGGCATAGGCGCCCGGAGGGGGGGCAAGGGGGGGCAGTTGCTCTGGACAGTACCACACAACTAAGACATTTTTCATTTTTTTCTTTGAATTTTTACAAATACTTTGCCTTCTCTCCATGATTTGCCCCCTCCTGGCTCTGGATCATACCAAATGTACCTACCTGAAAATATCCTTAGGTGCGATACTGTTGGAAAATATGGATATTTCTTTACAGCTTCCTAATTGAGTTCATGGTTTGCCCCCCCCCCCTGGCATTACCGCGCAATTTGCATTTTTACTTTGAATTTTAACAAATACCTACTTTCATTTTTTATCGGGGTTCATGATTAATGTCTTAAATTTTGAATATTAGGAATTAATCTTATTAAATCTTCCTAGGACAAATAGTTTTACAAATCAAACTAACCTATTCTTATATTGAATTGAAGATAAGGGTTTTATTAGGGTTTTCATCTACTGACAAGTACTTTGCCACCTCCAAGGGAAAATAGCTATTGTTGCAATTCACATTTCTATTCTTCGACACGAAATGAAATTACAACAACAATATACACAAATGGGTTTTGGAGGGTGAAACGTACGAAGGATTGACTTCTTTATCTATTTGATATTCTCTGCTTCTCACCCTAGAACTGAAAGTTGCTAGAAACTCAGTTTCCTCGTGTGAAAGGGGCATATAGTGCCGGAGAATTTATTATGTCTGTTCGCGTACCTCCCAAAACTACGAATTTCTACGAATTTAGCCCAAAGTTCTGTCAAAGCTCATATACAAAAAATAAAGTTCGTAGAAATTCGTAGTTTTCGGAAGTACACGAACAGACATTACTTGCGATATTATGTAGGTACTATAAGGCAAGTTTTGGATTCGTGCAAAAAAAATTATTTGAGATAAAAATCTAACATGATATGTATTACGATGATAGAGAACACCAAAAAAGTGGGTGGCACAATTCTGTCTGTCTGTTCGTCTACAGCCTAAACGGCTCGATCGATTTTCTTCAAACTTGATACATTGTGGTTTTTGGAGATTATGCTGACGAGTTTTTTTTTCATTTTTTGTAGAACCAAATATAACGGTACCTGTCATACAACTATTTTAGCAATTAAACATAATCGTATTTTTCTCAAAAACTCCTCGACAACTTTTCATAAAAAAAAAAATTTATAAATTTATTTTAGTAAAGGCTTCTTTTGGGTGGAAAACCATTTTTCAAAAATGGTTATTAATGGTACCTCCCAAGGAGCCATTTTTTTAATTTTTAGATTTTCTTCAAAATGGTATTACCGATTTCAATTATTTTTTATACAGAAGCTTCCAAAATATATAAATAGTTTGTACCAAATATTTTAGAAAATTTTTTTTTGGATTTTTAAAAAATGTTTCAAATTTTTTTTTAGAAAATCAAATATTTCAAAAACGACATGATCGATTTTTTTGAAACTCGATTCTTAAGAGTTTTTTAGTAATCTCTAAAATATTTTTAGAAACAATTTTACATTTATGAAAAAATAACGGTACCTTCCATACAAAAGTTGAAAACCGCAAAGGAAAATATTTTTTTGCATAAAAACGACTCCTACGATTTTGATTAAACTTTTTTCATATACTAAGTTTAGTACGATCTACTACCAAAGAAATATAAAATTTTACACTTAGCAACTATTAATAGTACCTGTCATAGAACGTATTTTTTTATTTTTAATTTTCTCGTTATCGGCTAAATGGATTTCGATGAACTTTTTTATATATGCAAATTTCAGACAAGATTTGATAATATTGCATATCAAAATTTTCAAAAAAAACGTTTTTGGATTTTTAAAAAAAGTTTCAAACTTTTTTTTTGGAAAATTCGATATCTCAAAAACGAGTTGACAATTTGTTTTTCAAATATTGTTTTTATATGCACATAAATACATATTTGCATACCAAAATTTTTTCTTAAAATTGTTTTAAGAATTTTATATATACAAAATTAATTTATTAAGAATCCGCTCCAACTATCTTAAATTTTTTCCCATACAATCATATTTAAATCAAAAATTAGGATGGCATTCTTTTTCTTCACCTCAAACTGTCAAAAGAGTTATTTTGGCCAATTTAAATGTCGTATTTCATTCTTCTCTACATTTTTCTCTTATAATTTCCAAGTTTTTATATACAATTTTCTTAAACCCGCAGTGTCTTGAACATAAGAGCAAGTACGTGCGACCCAGTCGTGCATTTTATTTTTTATGGTCGGCTTACACTTTAAAAAAAATATATTTACCTCAGCATTAAGTTTAATTTTTTTAACTCCGAGGCCACACGGGCAAGTACTCATACATACTTATTTGTTCACTAACACAAACCCAAGCAAGTTGAAGCAAGTTGGGAGACAAGTAAGTGGAAAGCAAGTGGGCGGCAAGTGGAATGCAAACTACGAATTTGACAAGCAGTGTAAGTAGCCAACTTGCTTGCCAGTACTTGCCCGTGTGGCCTCCGGGTAAATGTTCTAGGCAAACGCAAACATGGATGAGTATGAGTAGGATATTAAGGTTATTCATAAACGTTGTAAAGTGCGTAAATCTGTCAAATTTCCCATACAAGTTTTGACACATGTATGAATACCCATTTTTTCTCAAGAAAATGGAAAAGTACCTACTATATCTTCGATGTTGTGTTGTGTTGAAAGATTTCAATGAAATTGCACAGGTGATGGCTTATACAGAATTAAAAAAGAAAAAATATTTTCAAAACAGGGTGCTTTCAAAAATGTGAACTTCGTTGTTCCTTGAGTGATTTCAATAAAATTGACAGGAAAAAATTATAACAGAAACGAATATTTTCAAAACGGTGTTTCAAAAAGTCATCATCACTATGACATGTGGCAATTTCATTAAAATCACTCAATTCGATTTCATTCAAATCTATCAAGGTTAAAGGATTTCGAAACTTTTTTTTGAAACTGTCCTTTTTCCTTTTGTAAAATTACATTTTTATTTCTTATTTCAAAGATTCGTGAATGGATCTTCAAAAGCTCTCGCATAATAATTTCAGAACGAACCATATTTTATAGATCCACATCCTAGCATTTTTGGTTCGAATTTGAAAATTAATTTTCTTTTAATCGAATCAAAAATAACATTCCCTTTTGATTTTTCACGAGTGAACGAATAATTTTATTGTTCTATGAACCTTGCTTTTTATACAAAAACTTCCAAAAAAAATGCCTGTGTGGTAAAAAAGTGCGGTCTACTATTAAATATAAAATAATTGTACGCTGGATAACTATTAACAGTACCTCCCATAGAACGTTATTTTGAATTTTTTCATTATTGACTTAAGGATTTAAATGAGATTATTTATGAAAACTTCCAAAAAGCTCAAATTATATTGCATATTAATATTTAAAAAAATTTTATTTTGAATACCCATTTTTTCGAAAATTCGATATCTCAAAATTGGTTTGGTGTCTGCCCCCCCCCCCCCCCCCCCCCCCCCTGGACAAAATCCTGCGGGCGCCTATGTGTGTAGGTACCCTGTTCTTTTTCTCGCATGCTGTGTCGCTTATTGATTTGCGCCAACAGTGTACAATCTACAATGTTTACTGAAGGAAATACACTGAGTACGCTGAATACACCGAGTGGATTTAATAAAAAGATTTCAAAGTCTACTTGATTTCTTACTTTGTTGAGAGAAAAAGAAGTTGAGTTAAAAGAAAATACAAAAATAGAAACTACTGACTACTGAGGTAAATCTCTCAACAGCAATTTCTCACCAATCTGTCATTTAAGAAGCAAGACTATGGCTTGAACCAATGTACTCAGGCGCGGATACAGGGGGAAGCAATGGGTGCAATTGCCCCCCCCTGGTCAAGAACGAAGCTAAAAATTTGAATTTAATTAACTGTATTCAAAAATGTTTTTTAATTCGACTATAAAATTTATTCTTGGCAGCCAAAAGAGGACTTCAGGTTTCCATTTTCCTGATTTTCCGTTTCACAAAATTATTATAACCGATGTATTTCACCCAGGGACGTGTCGTGGTGATTTCAGTTAGGTGCGCACTAGCTTATTTAGCAATGAAAACATATTTTTCTAATCTTTTCACAGTAACAGCGTTTCAAAGCGAGCTTGTTTTCGGACACTTACTTAGTCGCTGCAAAAAGCAAGCAGATACTTCAAAAAAATAATTCTAAGCGGTTACAAAACTTTCTCACATTTGAAAAAAGTAATCAAGGTCAGCAAAAGTACAACAGAGCAAAAGCGCCAATGAGAATAGGTTACCACGAAGTCAGTGCATCAACTTATAGTTTGTTTTGTAAAAAAATGAAGGACTTTTGAACTATAATCCAGTTATTAGAGGAGGATGACTTTTTTCATTTAATACAATCAAAAAAATAAAATAAAATAATGTTTGAAATTATGTATTCTAAACCTCTTTTATAATAATTGTTTTTTAAGTTGTATTTATGCTTAAAAAAAAAGAGTGTGCGTACTTATGTACACGCACTAGAAGTAAAACTTCTTTCACGACAACAGGGCAAGTATTTTACAATTCCTACCACTTAGAGCACTTAATTTGAAAAACAGAACCATTTTAATAATCCAAATCACTTAAGTTGTTTTCAAATGACAGCGTTTTGTATATAACACTACAAGAAATCGTAAGATTTTTTAGAAATGTTTTTAACTTTTATGTACAAAACATTTTACTTAATTTTATTGATTGAAGCATTCGTCAATAATAAACTTTTAAAAACCATTTCTAGTTAGTTTCTTAAAAAATTAGGAATTGAAAATTTTTTCAGAAGCACTTAGAGGACTTATTTGGAAACTCAGAACCGTTTTAATAATCCTAATGAAGTATGTTATTTGAAATGACAGCGCTTTGTACATAGAACTTGCAATAATCCTGCAAAGAGACATGGATTCAAATTTCTGATAGTTTTGTGTATAATAAGTTTCATCATTACTTCTGTATGCCAAAAATGCTCGGATTTTGGCAGTTTCCAATGCGATAATTTTTTTCTTTTCTGGTAGCTTTTTTAACAACCATATTCCACCTCCATTGAGCATGAACTAAATATTAAACTAGCAAAATAAAATATATAGATATGTCACTATTTGAACATGGATTTCTATGGCCGCATTAATTTTCATTCCTAAGAATACTCAAAATCCGAGAGTAGTAACTGCACAGTGAAGACGAAATCATATGCAAAACACCCCGTACAAGAATCTTCTAAATTAATTAAATCTTTAAAAAAAAAAGAAATAACATAAAAGATATGTATGCCAAAAATTTTCGGATTTTGGCAGCTTCCAATGCGATAATTTTTACTTGCGATTATAGGTACTATAAGGCAAGTTTTGGATTCGTGCAAAAAAAAAAAATTGAGATAACAATCAAACATGATATTACGATGATAGAGAACACCAAAAAAGTGGGTGGCAAAATTCTGTCTGTCTGTCTGTCTGTTCGTCTACAGCCTAAACGGCTCGATCGATTTTCTTCAAACTTGGTACTTAGTGGTTTTTGGTGATTCTGCCGACACGTTTTTTTCATTTTTTTTTTAGAACCAAAAATAACGGTACCTGTCATACATTTTTTTTTTGGCAAATTAACATAATCGTATTTTTCTCAAAAACGGCTCGACAACTTTTCTTAAAAAAAATTTAATAAATTTATTTTAGTAAAGGCTTTCTTTGGGTGGAAAACCATTTTTCAAAAATGGTTATTAATGGTACCTCCCAAGGAACCATTTTTTTAATTTTTGATTTTCTTCAAAATGAAATGACCGATTTCAATTATTTTTTTTATACAAAAGCTTCCAAGAAATATTAATAATTTTGTGTACCAACATTTAAAAAAAAAATATTTTTTGGATTTTTAAAAATTATTTCAAAATTTTTTTTGGAAAATCAAATATTTCGAAAACGGCATCATAGATTTTTTTGAAACTCGATATTTAAGATTTTTTTAGTACTCTCTAAAATATTTTTAGAAAAAATTTTACATTTATGAAAAAATAACGGTACCTTCCTTACAAAAGTGAAAAAACCGCAAAGGAAAATATTTTTTTGCTTGAAAATGACTCCTACGAATTTGATTAAACTTTTTTCATATACTAAAATTAGTACGATCTACCATCAAAAATTATAAAATTTTACACATAGCAACTATTAGTAGTACCTGTCATAGAACGTATTTTTTTATTTTGAGTTTTCTCGTTATCAGCTTAACGGATTTAAATGAATTTTTTTATATAAAAATTTTAGATAAGATTAAATAATATTGCATATCAAAATTTTCAAAAAAAAAGTTTTTGGATTTTTAAAAAAAGTTTCAAATTTGTTTTTTGAAAATTCGATATCTCAAAAACGGGTTGACAATTTTTTTCAAATTTTGTTTTTATATACACATAAATATATAGTTTAAATCTGCATACCAAAATTTGTTCTTAAAAATGTTTTAAGAATTTTATATATAAAAAATTAATTTAAGAAAAAAACCGCTCCAACGATTTTAAATTTTTTTTTTCCCATACAATCATATTCCATCATGAATTAAGATGGCATACTTTTTTTCACCCCAAACTGTCAAAAGAGTTGTTTTAGCTAATTTAATTTAATTTTTCTCTCATAATTTCCATGTTTGTATATACAATTTTCTTAAACTCGCAGTGTCTTGAACATAAGAGCAAGTACGTGCGACCCAGTCGTGCATTTTTTTTTTTTTTTGACCTTCTCCCTGTAGCTTTTTCCTTATCTATATTCTGCCTCCACTGGACATGAACAAAATATCGAACTTGGAAACTAAAATATATGCTTAGGTCACTATTTGAACATGAATTTCTGTGGTCGTACTATTTTTGTTTTCTCAAAATCCGACCGATGAAATCATATGCAAAACACGCCGTGTATAAATCTTCAAAATTAATAAAATCTTAAAACTACACGAATATCAAAAAAATATTCGGATCTTGGCAGCTACCAATGCGTGGTTTTCTTTTCTGAACACTCTCCCTCTAGCTTTTTACTTGCGATATAGGTACTATGTAGGAAAAGTTTTGGATTCGTGCAAAAAATAAAATGCACGACTGGGTCGCACATACTTGCTCTTATGTTCAAGACACTGCGAGTTTAAGAACATTGTATACACAAACATGGAAATTATGAGAGAAAAATGTAGAGAAGCATGAAATACGACACTTAAATTAGCTAAATTAGCTAAATTAGCTAAACTGTCAAAAGAGTCAGTTTGAGGTGAAAAAAAAGTATGCCATCTTAATTCATGATGGAATATGATTGTATGGGAACAAAAATTTTAAAATCGTTGGAGTGGTTTTTTTTTAAATTAATTTCTTATATATAAAATTCTTAAAACATTTTTAAGAACAAATTTTGGTATGCAAATCTGAAGTATATATTTATGTGTATATAAAAACAAAATTTGAAAAAAAATTGTCAACCCGTTTTTGAGATATCGAATTTTCAAAAAAAAAGTTTGAAACTTTTTTTAAAAATCCAAAAACTTTTTTTTTGAAAATTTTGATATGCAATATTATTTAATCTTATCTGAAATTTGTATATAAAAAAATTCATTTAAAAAATTTTAAATTTAAAAACTCAAAATAAAAAAATACGTTCTATGACAGGTACTACTAATAGTTGCTATGTGTAAAATTTTATAGTTTTTGATGGTAGACCGTACTAATTTTAGTATTTGAAAAAAGTTTAATCAAAATCGTAGGTGTCGTTTTCAAGCAAAAAAATATTTTCCTTTGCGGTTTTTTCACTTTTGTATGGAAGGTACCGTTATTTTTTCATAAATGTAAAATTTTTTCTAAAAATATTTTAGAAAGTACTAAAAAAGTCTTAAATGTCGAGTTGCAAAAAAATCTATGACGCCGTTTTCGAAATATTTGATTTTCCAAAAGAAATTTTGAAATATTTTTTAAAAATCCAAAAAATATTTTTTCAAAAATAATGGTACACAAAACTATTGACATTTCTTGGAAGCTTCTGTTTAAAAAAAATAATTGAAATCGGTCATACCATTTTGAAGAAAATCAAAAATTAAAAAAATGGTTCCTTGGGAGGTACCATTAATAACCATTTTTGAAAAATGGTTTTCCACCCAAAGAAAGCCTTTACTAAAATAAATTTATTGAATTTTTCTTAAGAAAAGTTGTCGAGCCGTTTTTGAGAAAAATACGATTATGTAAATTTGCCAAAAAAAAATGTATGACAGGTACCGTTATTTTTGGTTCTAAAAAAAATGGAAAAAAACGTGTCGGCAGAACAACAAAAACCACTAAGTACCAAGTTTGAAGAAAATCGATTGAGCCGTTTAGGCTGTAGACGAACAGACAGACAGACAGACAGACAGAATTTTGCCACCCACTTTTTTAGTGTTCTCTATCATCGTAATATCATGTTTGATTGTTATCTCAAAATTATTTTTTTGCACGAATCCAAAACTTGCCTTATAGTACCTATAATCGCAAGTAAAAATTTCGAGATAACAATCAAACATAACGATGATAGAGAACACGAAAAAAGTGGGTGGCACAATTCTGTCTGTCTGTCTGTCCGTACCTCAATCTACAGTCTAAACCACTGAAGCGATTTTCTTCAAATTTTGAACTTAAGGTTTTCTTGTAACTCTCCAGAGGGGAAATTGGATTTTTTTTTTAGCTCAAAAAATAACGGTACTTGCCATACAACCGTTAAGGAAAAGCTTATATATCACAAAAACGGCTCCAACGATTTTGATAAAAAAAAAATCAGTGTATTACTGTCGATATGATGTACCTTCTAATAAGAAAAAAATCACCAAAAACATTTATTAACGGTACCTGCCATATAACGGTTTTTTCGATTTTTGATTTTCTCATTAACCGCTCATCCGATTTCAATGAATTTTTTTTCACAAAAGCTTTGTTAGAATATAAATAATACTGCATTCCAAAATTTTTGAAAAAATAAATTTTGGATTTTTAAAAAAAGATTCAATTTTTTTTTGAAAATTCAATATTTGAAAAACGGGTTGATGAATTATTTTGAAATTTCAGTTTTTAATGTATATTAATATAAACTCAAAATTGGCATACCAAATTTTTTTTTGAAAAATGTGACAACATTTTTATATATAAAAAATTAATTTTTAAGAAAACGGCTCCAACGATTCTTATTTTTTTTTTGCATGTATACATATTTTTTCAAGTTATCAAATGGCATACTTTTTTTTTAGCTCTAAGTTATTTATCAGGCTATTTATACAATTAAAAGAACGATTTAAATGCTTTTTAAACTTTTTCTATAATTACTTAAATATTTTTTAAAGTTCTTAAACCCCACACAACTTGAACATAAGAGCAAGTATGTGCGATCCAGTCGTGCATTTTATTTTCATATGTATTCCGCCCAGTCGCGGATACAGGGGGAGGGCAATGGGTGCAATTGCCCCCCCCCCCTGGGCAAGTACGAACGAAGCATAAAATATTAATTTAATAAAATGCAATCAAAAACAAAATTACTGTATAAGACTTTTAGAGAATAGTGAAATTATTTCATATTAGAGAGCAGATTGAGTCCCAAATCGATTTGATTTTCACTTTTCAAAATGCAAATGTGAATGAAAAATTTCACAATTTTGTAAAAAAAAATGTTTTTAAAAAGGTCTTGCCTTAACCCTCCTCCACAAATTTGTGAGTGTTTTTTTTTATAGTTAAGTGTTAAGGGAGAGGCGGCAGGGGCACTTATCTAAATTTTCCACCTTGTAATTGATTTTAATTGAAAAAAAAAATAACAATAGCGCAAAGTTTTAAACAGCCTTTTGTTAAAAGCTTAGCATGATGCTAACTAACAACATTCTGAAAAAAAACAAAAATAATTAATGTTCAATTTACGTTTTTATTCTTAATAATATTCTGAATATTTATAGTAATTTATTAGCTCTTCCCAATTTGTAAACCTTTTTTACGTGCGATTATAGGTACTATAAGGCAAGTTTTGGATTCGTGCAAAAAAAAAATTTTGAGATAACAATCAAACATGATATTACGATGATAGAGAACACCAAAAAAGTGGGTGGCAAAATTCTGTCTGTCTGTCTGTCTGTCTGTCTGTCTGTCTGTTCGTCTACAGCCTAAACGGCTTGATCGATTTTCTTCAAACTTGGTACATAGTGGTTTTTGGTGATTCTGCCGACACGTTTTTTTCATTTTTTTTTTTTAGAACCAAAAATAACGGTACCTGCCATACATTTTTTTTTGGCAAATTTACATAATCGTATTTTTCTCAAAAACAGCTTGACAACTTTTCTTAAAAAAAAATTCAATAAATTTATTTTAGTAAAGGCTTTCTTTGGGTGGAAAACCATTTTTCAAAAATGGTTATTAATGGTACCTCCCAAGGAACCATTTTTTTAATTTTTGATTTTCTTCAAAATGGTATGACCGATTTCAATTATTTTTTTTATACAGAAGCTTCCAAAAAATGTTAATAGTTTTGTGTACCAACATTTTTGAAAAAATATATTTTGGATTTTTAAAAAATATTTCAAAATTTTTTTGGAAAATCAAATATTTCGAAAACGGCATAATAGATTTTTTTGAAACTCGACATTTAAGACTTTTTTAGTACTTTCTAAAATATTTTTAGAAAAAATTTTACATTTATGAAAAAATAACGGTACCTTCCATACAAAAGTGAAAAACCGCAAAGGAAAATATTTTTTTGCTTGAAAACGACTCCTACTATTTTGATTAAACTTTTTTCATATACTAAAATTAGTACGATCTACCATTAAAAATTATAAAATTTTACACATAGCAACTATTAGTAGTACCTGTCATAGAACGTATTTTTTTATTTTGAGTTTTTAAATTTAAAATTTTTTAAATGAATTTTTTTATATACAAATTTCAGATAAGATTAAATAATATTGCATATCAAAATTTTCAAAAAAAAAGTTTTTGGATTTTTAAAAAAAGTTTCAAATTTGTTTTTTGAAAATTCGATATCTCAAAAATGGGTTGACAATTTTTTTCAAATTTTGTTTTTATATACACATAAATATATACTTCAGATTTGCATACCAAAATTTGTTCTTAAAAATGTTTTAAGAATTTTATATATAAAAAATTAATTTAAAAGAAAACCGCTCCAACGATTTTAAAATTTTTTTTCCCATACAATCATATTCAATCAAGAATGAAGATAGCATTCTCTTTTTCCGCATCAATCTGTCAAAAGAGTTGTTTTATCCAATTTAAAAGTCGTATTTCATGCTTCTCTACATTTGTCTCTCATAATTTCCATGTTTTTATATACAATTTTCTTAAGCCCACAGTGTCTTGAACATAAGAGCAAGTATGTGCGACCCAGTCGTGCATTTTATTTTTTTTCGGTTTAACAACAAGTGTCATACTAATTCTTTTCTAATATAAACAGTTTATCTGAAGACGTCCAAACAGTGACAGTTCGTATAAAAACAAGCATTTTTTCATAATTACAAATGTCAAAGTGACAACCTAAAATTTTTTTTTATTTACAAAACGATGTTCACTTGAATATCTAAATAAATTCTGTGTTTGGTTTTTGCCTATGGCAATTGGAAGAAACTTATATCAAAGGGCTCTTGAGTCTTGATTCGTGAGCATCCTTAGCCAAAGTACAATTTATTACGAAAATAAACATAAAAAGCACAATTCAATTCTGGAAAAACAATAATTTTCAATAATTTTTTTGGAGAAAATTGACAGATATCATGAACTTAGCATAGCTTAAAATTAAAAATAGCCGTTTAATGATTTTAGCTTTAGGTAAATATTAAGAGATAGTATACGATTCTAAAATCGTATAAGATTAAAAAAAAATATCTTTTTAACTAAGCATCATGTTAAAATTGCTTTAGAATCGTCCTTTTCTTAATCGTTTAATATTTTGCGCCAATTAGCTTAAAAAATGTTTACTTTGCTTCAAATGCTCGGATCTACATGATTTAGATATTTAATTAAATTTTAAATAATAAACTACATTTGTGTATAAAAATTATTTTTAAATACTAAAAAATTTCATACAGGGTGATTGGTTCTTTTTATGATAAATATTTAAATGTGCTTTTCCGTTTGAGAGAGTGTTTCACTAGAAAGCTCTCGAGAGTGACTCTTGGATACCTGTTCAAATAATCAAGTTTAAACTTATTTATTTGAACTTAATTTATTCGCTCCATTAAAACAGAAAAATATTATTTTTAATTTTCTTCAAAATCAAAACTTGGATATCTGTCTTACCCTCTGTTGAGCTAATTTCATGAGTGTGTCCTCTTGCAAGTTTTTCTCTCAGACATGCTGCACATCTGTTTTAGCCATAAAATACATTTTCAATGGTAGTATTCGTGAGGATTTTATGACTTCCGTGTTCCATATTATTAAACTGGCGAAGAGTACGAATCCAATGAAGAAGATTGGAGAGAAACCAGGAAATGACTACAGCAGTCACTGCCGAAGAGAAGTTGGATGGAATTTCTACACTTAAGGATAGTTGTTTTTTGACGTTATTGAAAATGTCAAGTAAACGTCAATTCGATTGGCAAATGATCGTCATTTCTTGACGCGAGTATTACTATTTTCAAATATATGCAATAGTTTAGTTTGCACAAAATCTTTTCTATCAACGTCTTTCAATTCTTGCAATTGTCATTCTTGAAAATGCATTTGACACTTTCAAACACGTTCTCTGGCTTCTCAATATTTTTGTCTTTAACTCGATTTCTTACTGCAGAATTGCACCGCAGATGATGTTTTCAAACATGTGACTTAAGCAAACTGCATTATCAAACACAATGCTAATGCAATAAAACTTGTGTTTGCCTTTTCGAACAGAAGACTTTTGCAGTTTAAGTTTGAGAACATTCTGCAAACGCAGATAACGTTTTTGAAAATGGCCATTAACTGGCAAGGCCATTGACAACATTTTCTTCTCCCTGCTAAAGGAGATGCTGAAACTTTCACTTGAACTGGAACGTCATGTGTGGTAATAGGAACATGCCGATGTGCCATTATGCTTTCCGAAATTTCAGGTAGAAGACGCTATAAGGACACCATGCTACAGCCAAAAACTGCATAACTTCATTTCACAAAGTTCCAAAGTACCCGCTGTTTAAGACACTGTGGCAGTTATGAAAGATGTAATATTGCTTTCTTCAAATTTCAAACTCATCTCATGCAGAGCGGTATGAAGTGCACTCCAATTTTCTGTAGACCTTAACAAGATTGTGGAAACTCACAAAATTGCCCCCCCCCCCTGAACGGAATCCTGGATCCGCGCCTGATTCCGCCTCCACTGGACATGAACAAAATTTTAAACTTGGAAACTAAAATAAAATAGGTATATAGATATTTAATATTTCACTATTTTTCGAACATGTATTTCTGTAGCCGTATTAGTTTTTTTTTTCTCGACATGTTAAAAATCCGACCATAGTTCATGCACAGTGGAGACGGGAGACGACATCATATGCAAAACACCCGAAATCTTTCAAACATTGGAGATCGATTTCTTTTTTGGGTTGAAAAGAATTTATAAAAAAAATCTATTTTTTATGTGATTGTGTGCGTTGGCCATTGACATAAACTTTGAGGCAAAAAGTAAACAAATTAATGGGCATACAAATGCTCAAAAGTGCATTCATATTTACGCGTCATTTAATACGATTAAAAACAAATATATTTCCGGGAATAGTAGCAGAAATAGACAAAAAATTGTTGTGCGTCCATTAAAGTTAGAAAAAAAAACAATCTAAAATCCATCAAAAACACATCAAATGAGGAACACGTCGGCGAGTGCGCACTTCATATCATTAATCGACTTTGGACACTTGAAATCGAAGTTCATTGATATTTTTATCACTTCTTATTAATTATGCACTGTCATTTGATGAATTAAAAACTTTTAAGAGATACATTTGTTTTTAATTTACTTAAACGAACGAGAAACACTTTTGAGTATTTGTACCTATTTGTTTAGCACCGCAGAACAAAACTTTCAACTCCAGAGAAATGTCATATCTTACTGTAGTGTGTTTTGTTTTTTTCTCCATCTTGTTGTTGTTTTTTGTAACCAAGTCCCCTTTCACACGAAGAAACAAGTTGCTGGAGATTTTTTTTGACGTTTTCTTTTAATCTCCTTAAAAATCTCTCGTACCTTTCATACGAGGAAACAAATCTCCAGGCAATTTTTGAAATTTCCTTTGAAAATCTATTGGTTGAACACACCTAAACCTAGATGTGAAAGGAAATGTCAAAAAATCTCCTCAAATCCTCGACCGGGGAGATTCTGTTCGCCCCTCTTTCCTCCTGCCCTTCTCACCCAGGAACTAAAAGTTGCTGGCAACTCAGTTTCCTCGTGTGAAAGGGCACCAAGGTATACCAAAATGGATGGCGAACAGCTCCATATGGCACTCTTGTCGACAGGAAGAATTGTTAAGCATGATACACATTATCAATTGACGTGTAGATAATAAAAGTTTCGTGAAAATTAGCGTACTCACTATTAAGAGTATTATTAACCACCAAATTAAATAAGCTTATGGCTTTTGCATGTTGCCGCTACACCCACTAGAGAACTTTCGAGAGTTTAGTTTCATGTAATTTATGTATTTTGTTCCCTTTTATGACTATTTTATTTTTCGTTGTTACATTATTGTCTACCTGTTCACATATATGTATTTTATAATCATAAATGATGATAAATTCAAAGAAACAATGTTTAGAGAACTTATTTGCCGGCAAATTCAAGTTTTTTTACCAACGCCACTTAACCATCTAATACCACGTTTACATGAGCGGATCAAATAATCGAACTCAATCCGAATCATTGTATATCCAATCTATAGTATTCTCATGAAACACGATTTCGTAGGTAGACATTTGGTCGATAGGTTCGCTGTGATCGCCTTACCGAGATCCCTTAACAAAAATTAGTATTACATTTGGACGCAAAGATGGCCACGAGATTTTTTTCTTCATGAGAATACTATAGACTTTATATGCAATGTCCGAATCGAAATTTCGATCCAGGTATATGGCTATGTTGTACCTCGTGGCATGATGGTTAGTGCGTAGAACTGTCATGCCAAAGGTATGGGCTCGATTCCCAGCCGTGCCACCTAAAAAAAACATAAATGTTTCATCCAAGGTACTGCCTCTTGCGAGGAACTAACAAATTCTCCAAGAGTAAAGGCTTTTTGTACAAAAGTACAAAAAATGTTTGTCTTTTTTCAATAAACTACTCAATCCTATCCTTTATTTCAAGTTTTGCAAAAGTAAAAGTAAGAGCGTTCCTAACTTTTACTTTTGTAGAAAAGTGAAATACTACTACATCTAAATAAACAGATAAAAAGCTGAATCATAGATGTCGCTGGCATCGATAATTGTTGCTGAACTAGCCTTTTTCTTGTTCTTGTTGAAAGCATTCAACTCAGCATGAATTTCATACCATTTTTCGTAGAAAGGTGTCGCTATCATATGTTTGTAATTTTTCAATTTTGCACTTTTTGTAAAAAAATAGTTGAATGTAGTTAAGCCTTAATACTTGTCATGAAAAAGTGCTTCTCATTTAGCCGTTTGGACTCGGCAAGAAACTGTAGGTCAACTCCATTCCTGCCAACAACACGCACACAGGAATGGTTGAGAGTTGTAAGTCACAAGGCCCTTGTTGAGAATGACGGCAACACCGGTGCTATTGATAAATAGATGGCGTATATATAACATAACTTAACTTGAATTATTTAACTATTGTGAACTTTTCCTTTTTATGAATTCAAAGTACAGTAAAAAAAATTCTTTTTCTATCGAGCCACTAAAGCGCATGGATCTAATCCATTTTTATATAACCTATTTTGTTAAATACGAAGTCCCAATACTAAACGTAAGAATTAGAAATTTTCATAAATTATCATAATTATATTTATAAATTATCATGAATTAAAAATATTGTACTTATTTAGGAAATTTTAGCAGTAAATAAAATTGCTTAAAATTCGGAAACTGGACTTCTTTATTTGGATTCAACAATCTAAAATTTCGTTTATCGAATTATCATCAATCAAGTTCAGCTTGAAGATCATCAAGATTAAGCGTTCGAAACGCCATAGAGTTGTGTGAAGAAACTCAAATTCAATCTTTAAAGAAGCACGTGTATAACCTGTACCTACTCAATCGTTTAACCAGGTGAGTACCTTTGATTTTTTCTTTCCCTGTGCCCTCATAAAACCAGTAAATGCACCGCACCCCGCCACATTCACGTTGTGCTGACGATTTAGCCGTCAGTGGTGGTCGAACCCTACCTCCGATTCCACCGCCAATTGCACCACCGATTGCACCACCAATTGCACCACCGATTGCACCACCAATTGCACCACTAATTGCACCACCAATTGTACCACCATTGGCACCGCCAATTGTACCACCAATTGCACCACCGATCGCACCACCACCGGGTCAGTCAGGTGTGCCATCACAGGTCCCCATTTCAGAACAATCTGGGAATTTGCCAGGTAATTCTCCATCGAATGCTAATCCTAGCCAACCTTTGGCCCACCAATCTAGAATGAATCAGAGATGTCAAAAGGCGATGTCAATAGCATCAAAAGATTCTTCACGCAGAAGAGCCTCCCTCCAACTGAAACGTCTCGAAGAAGAACGACTGCTGCAAGAAAAGTATATTTCGAAAAAATATCAAATTCTTGAGGACAATATTTCCGAAGACGATGATGATGCTGACGATGACTTCAACGGTAACGTAGAGCTGCCCACAACCTCGAAAAACCACGTGGAGGACTGGTTAAAAATGCAAAACAAACAAAAGAATGCAACATTCATTCCAGATTTGCCTAACAACAGCACACTTAATAATAACTGGCTAGGCCTTAATGTTAAACAACATCCTGACAACACTTTATTGCACACAAGTAATGATAAAAGGCAATTCATTCCACATTCGAACAATAATAATCCAATCCAACAAGAAGCTTTAAATGATTCTCAAGATGCTCCCACGTTGACACGGCGGCAATTGGCTGCGAGACAATCAACACCGAAAGATCTCCCACGGTTTAATGGCGATCCCGAGGACTGGGCTTTATTCATCAGCTGCTTTGAGAGCAGCACCAGGATTTGTGGGTTTTCAGCAGAAGAAAATCTTGGACGCCTTCGATCGAGCTTGAGAGGGAAAGCTCTTGATGCAGTTCGCAGTCGGCTGTCACAACCCGGTCAAGTGGATAGAATAATAAGTACATTACAGATGATGTTCGGGCGCCCTGAAATAATAATCACAACAAAAACATAAATGTTAAAAAAAAGAGCCAAGTTCTTATATGTACAAGAAACCTGTGCGTAAAAAGTCTGCCAAAAAAAGTAATGAGATCTAAAATACATGCCAAGTATTAAGTTCATGAAGTTTAATATCAAATATCTTAAGTAGAGTAATATCGAAAACACTCCAAACTATGACAGAAATTTGGTATTTAATGATTACTGATTAAAATTTGGTGGGTTCACTGGTCAAGTTTTCATACAGTTAAGTTTGTGATTAAGTACATATGTAATTAAGGGAAAACTTGCCAAGTAAACCCACCAAATTTTAATCAGTAATCATTAAATACCAAATTTCTGTCATAGTTTGGAGTGTTTTCGATATTACTCTACTTAAGATATTTGATATTAAACTTCATGAACTTAATACTTGGCATGTATTTTAGATCTCATTACTTTTTTTGGCAGACTTTTTACGCACAGGTTTCTTGTACATATAAGAACTTGGCTCTTTTTTTAACATTTATGTTTTTGTTGTGATTTCACTCCTTTTTGCAAAGATTTATTTTGCCAGGTGAAAATCAAGCCCTAACGCTCTACAAAGTTTCATAATTCTACAACAATCAGAAGGGCTTCATATAGTTTACAAGAACTTTTGAGAAAGTGGGTGGATGCCACGCCCCCTGAACTGAAACTTCCAATTTTTCGATATTTTTCTTTCAAAATATTTGAAGCTCTAACGACCTCCCAATTTTTATCGTTCTACAACAATCGAAAGTGCTCCATATTATTTACAAACATTTTTAAGAATGTGGGTGGATGCCACGCCCCCTGAATGGAAAATTTCAATTTTTTTCTTTTGAAGTACTTCAAGCCCTACCAATCTACCAATTTGTATCGTTCTACAACAATCGGAAGTGCTCCATATAATTTATATGAATTTTAATGAATGTGGGTGGATGCCACGCCCCCTGAATGGAAAATTCCAATTTTTCAATTTTTCTCTTTCTAAGTACTTCAAGCCCTACCGATCTACCAATTTTCATCGTTCTACAACAATCGGAGGTGCTCCATATAATTTATATGAATTTTAATGATGATAATGTGGGTGGATGCCACGCCCCCCGAATGGAAAATTTCAATTTTTCAATTTTTCTCTTTTGAAGTACTTCAAGCCCTACCCATCTACCAATTTTTATCGTTCTACAACAATCGGAAGTGCTCCATATAATTTAAATTAATTTTAATGAATGTGGGTGGATGCCACGCCCCCTGAATGGAAAATTCCTATTTTTCAATTTTTTTCTTTCTAAGTACTTCAAGCCCTATCGATCTACCAATTTTCATCGTTCTTTAACAATCGGAAGTGCTCCATATAATTTATATGAATTTTAATGAATGTGGGTGGATGCCACGCCCCCTGAATAGAAAATTGCAGATTTTCGATTTTTTCCTTTGTATACACCACAAGGCCTACCGTTGTGCGAAATTTCAAGTTTCTACGATGTCGGTAAGTGCTCCATAATTTTGATGATCTGTCAGTGAGTCAGTGAGTCAGTGAGTCAGTGAGTCAGTCAGTCAGTTACGGTTTTTGCGATTTTTGAAGTCCTATATCTCGGGAATTACTAATGCTAAAGAGTTGAAATTTGGTGAGCCATCTGTGCTTGCTCAGCTCAGCAAGTACTCCGAATTTGAAGCTTCTGACTTTATTAGTACTGAAGTTAGAGGGGGGTTGAAAATCGCCTGAGTTTGTTCCTGTAAAAAGGGTGTAGTGCCGCGAACTTGGCTGGGCACTACCGTGCCCTTTGATAAACATGTTGCTAAGTAAACTTAAAAACGAACCGCATCCTAAAGCAGACAAACTAGAATCAATTTTTAAATACTCACTTGAAGTTGAAAACATTTGTGCCACAATGGAAGTGTCTGGTTGTTCATCGCATTTAAATAACCCTATATTGCTGCAGGAGTTAGTGGAGAGACTACCTCCCACCCTTCGTCTAAACTGGTCTATATATAAACAAACACTCCCCGTAATTAACATTTCTCAATTTAGCACCTGGTTGTTCGAAGTTGGCCGAGCCGCAAATGATGTTACGTTTTCTAGTCATTCCTGGCAAGAACAGAAACCACGTCAAGAGCGATCGCATCTAAATATCCACAACGAAGTCACATCGAAAAAATGTGAAGTATGCGATAAAAATTGTACTTCAGTGGCTAAATGTCAGATGTTCCTCGACTACACAGTACAGCAACGATGGATTGTTGTAAAAGAAAAACATCTTTGCCGAACATGTCTTCGTCGCCATAACAACAAATGCCAATCGAGTCAGCTGTGTGGAGAAAATAACTGTCCCTATCGTCATCATAAGCTTCTTCACAACTTTTCATATACCCGTGCGAATACGAATGCACAAGAAAACATTGTTGATAACTCACACACATCACAGATGACCAATGCTGCCGCAACTCAGAATGCTCCGAACACAAACCCCTCCACCAATACAGTTGCAAATAATCAACAAACTACAGCATCAACGACATCCATCATAACACCAACACCCTCAAACTGTCACACTCACCCGAAGGAGAATGCGATTCTCTTTAGAGTGTTGCCCATCACTTTATACGGAAAAGGGACAAAAGTAGAAACTTTTGCATTTCTTGACGATGGATCGTCTACTTCGTTGATTGAAACGCAGTTAGCTGATGACCTACAATTGAAAGGGGAAATTTTACCGCTGCACTTAAAGTGGACATCAAACGTAGTTCGCGAAGAATTAAACTCCAGAACAGTTGATGTGGATATTTCGGGTAGAAATTTAATGCATACATTTTCAATTGCAGGCGTGCGTACAGTAGAAAATTTAGATTTGCCCCAGCAAACTATAAACGCAACAGATTTAAGGGAACGGTATACACATTTGAAGGGAATTCCAATTATGTCGTTTGTTAATGCAAAACCTCGTATTTTAATAGGTTTAAAACATTGGAATTTAGGAATTCCACTTAGAACAAAGGAAGGCAATGCAAACGAACCTGTTGCCACTAAAACGTGATTAGGGTGGGTGGCATTTGGCCCATGTGACAAAACTTCGACACAAAATCTAAGTTTGAATTATCATTTGGACATTTGTGCGTGCGGCACTGGTGACGACTCATTTTTGAACGATACTGTTAAAGATTACTTTGCAGTGGAAAGTATGGGAACGAAAAAGATTCTACTTATGTCGTCAGAAGAGGATAGAGCACACAAAATTCTCGATACTCATTCCAGAAGAATTAAAGATAATTTCGAGGTTCCATTGCTTTGGATAAATGATAATTTAAAAATGCCTAAAAGCGAAAACTATGCGCATCATCGTCTGCAGTGTTTAGAGCGTCGGCTGGCTAAAGAACCGCATATAAGAATATTAATTAACAATTTAATTGAAGATTATGTTCATAAAGGCTATGCTCGGAAGATCGATTCGAATTCTGAAGAAAAAGCGAAGACTTGGTATTTGCCAATTTTCCCTGTATTCAACCCAAACAAACCAAATAAAATACGCATTGTTTGGGATGCAGCGGCTAAGGTAAATGGTGTTTCGCTCAATTCCGTTTTGTTGACTGGCCCTGACATAACCTCCCCTCTGCTTGGAATTTTGTTTCGTTTTAGAGAACGAAAGGTGGGCCTGTGTGCGGACATAAAGGAAATGTTCCACCAGTGCCGAGATTCAGCTATTTCAGCGAGTGAGATGAGATGACTCGCCTTACTCGCCGACTCATCTCACTTCACTCGCAAAAGCGATTCAGCTATTTAAGTGAAATGAGTAAGTTCGAATGTTAGTTTCGAACATGAGACAAAGAATAAATATAAAAGAGCTTAATTCTACCTCCTTGTCCCACTCGTTACGCAAAACGAAATGAAACAAAAAATACAACAATGTAAACATTGGAATCTTTAATAATGGAGTTTGGAGTATCTTTTGTTTCAATTATTTTTTTTGTCATAATTAAAGTTTAATGTGAGTTTCACCCTTGAGAAATAAAAAGTTTAAAAGTGTTGAAAGTGAATAGAATATAAATTTATTTAATATATATATGTGCACTGATAATAAAATAAAATTAAAGAATCAATAAAAGGGTAGTTTTTTTTTATCTACGTTGTTGTTTTTTATTTCGTTTCCTATCCATGAATAGGAATTCTTGTGAAAAGCACACATACCTATCCAAAACTGGAAATTTACCAACACATACACCAAGTCACTGCGGAAATATCTGGCGAGTAATCTGACATTTCATTTCACTCGCTCACTCACTCCCTTTTGCTAACTGAATCGATTTTCGACGAAAAGTGACTCATCTCACTCACTCCCTGCGGCTTCGAATTAGCTGAATCTCTGCACAGGTCCGAATAAAAGATGACGACCAAGAAGCACAACGTTTCCTTTGGAGGAATGGTGAAACAAATAAAGTCGAAACCTACATTCTTCAAGTCATGTCATTTGGTGCAACGTCTTCGCCTTTCTGTGCACAATACATCAAAAATCGGAACGCGCAAGAATTTAACCTTCAATTCCCCGATGCGGCTAAGGCCATAATAAGAGATCATTATGTCGATGATTTTATTGCAAGTTATGATAGCGAAAACGAAGCAGCGAAAATCGCCAAAGATGTTATTTATGTACATAGCAAAGGTGGATTTGAAATACGAAATTTTCGTTCCAATTCTCAAAGTTTATTGGACAAATTGAAGTCTCATACTGCTGATAAGTGCTCCAGTGTATCATTGTTAAACGCTGAAAAGATTCTCGGTCTATGGTGGTCTCCAACAAGTGATGAGTGGTTTTTTATATTCAACAGTGATCGAATGAACCCTGAAGTCATTAATGGTAAGCAAAAACCAACTAAAAGGGAAGTTTTAAAATTTTTAATGAGGATTTATGATCCTTTAGGACTTATTGCCAATATTCTGGTGAATTTAAAAATTTTACTGCAGTCGATTTGGAGATCCGGTGTTTACTGGGACGAGAAAATAAAAAATGAGCATTTCTTAATTTGGAATAAATGGCTTCGTCTCTTGCCTGAGATAAACAATGTAAGAATTCCTCGGAGGTATTTGACCATACTTAGCTTTGACAATGCTGACTGTGTTGAGCTTCACATGTTTTGTGATGCGAGTGAAGAAGCTCAAGCTTCAGCCGCGTATATTCGAGCGTAAGTCGAGTGCCGTTTAATAGCAGTAAAAACCAAAGTAGCACCCTTGCGTCACATATCAATTCCACGAATGGAGCTTGAAGCTGCAGTTCTTGGGAGTAGATTGGCAACTACAATAATCGAAAGCCATTCTATTAAATTTACACGGCAAGTTTATTGGAATGATTCTAAAACCGTCATCTATTGGATCAGGTCACCAAGTCGCAAGTTTCAGCAGTTCGTTTCCTTGAGGGTTGGCGAAATTATTGAAAATACTCATGCTGAATCTTGGAAATGGGTACCTTCTAAGCTAAACGTTGCCGATGAAGCCACAAAGACCCGAATGAATTTTGATTTTTCGTCACAAAGCCAATGGAACAGAGGTCCTGATTTTCTGTGGTCAAACGAACAGCTGTGGCCTAAATGTGAACTTGATTCCACCTTTTCAGGTGACGAAGTTGCTGAACATCTTCATCACACCACTGGAGATATCTGTGAAAAATGGGTGATTGATTTTCGTAAGTTTTCAAATTGGAGAAAACTTCTTAATACCATGGCAAGAGTTAACCTTTTTATTGATTGGTACTTGAATCGAAAAACAGAATTTACAATGCAACATTTCATCGATAACGCAGAACGTTGTTTGTGGAGGCGAGCACAGCGAGAAATATTCAGTGAAGAGATCCATCTTCTCGATCCAGCACGCAATGGCAATGAAGTTTTCGTTCCAAAGACAAGTTCGCTGTTCAAACTGTCACCATATTTAGATAAAGATGGCGTGCTGAGAATTTCTGGAAGAATAGATGCAGCAACCGGAATTGATTTGGAAACAAAAAGGCCGATTGTTCTGCCAAAGGATCACCACATAACGTTTTTAATTGTTGACCACTATCATCGCAAATTTAAACATCAATACAATGAAACGGTTGTGAACGAAGTGCGTCAACGTTTTTACATTCCGAAATTGCGAGTAATGGTTAAAAAAGTACAACGTAAGTGTCAGGAGTGCCGTAACAAAAGAGCTAAACCATCGGTACCTGCAATGGGTGAGCTGCCTCCAGCGAGGCTTAAAACGTATACGAAACCTTTTTCATATGTTGGCATCGACTATTTTGGCCCAATTCTTGTAGCAGTTGGACGACGAGTGGAAAAAAGATGGGGTGTACTCTTTACTTGCCTCACTGTAAGAGCAATTCACGTCGAAGTTGCCCATTCCCTGTCTACTAGTTCCTGTATCCAAGCTTTGAAACGATTTGCTGCCAGAAGAGGTACTCCAATACAAATTTATACCGATAACGGAACCAACTTTCGGGGAGCAAGTCGAGAATTGAAAGCCGCTATTGAACAAATTGATGGTAAGAAACTGGTTGAAGGCATAGGTGAGGGAAGGGTCAAATGGTCATTCATTCCTCCAGCAGCTCCACATATGGGTGGATGCTGGGAGCGGTTAATTCGGTCAGTGAAGCAAACGCTTTCACAGATAAATTTCACTAGGAATCCGAGTGATGAGCTGCTGCAGACAATGTTGGCCGAAGTTGAAAACATAATCAACTCTCGCCCATTGACTTATGTTCCGGTTTGTTCTGAGGATGACGAAGCTTTAACTCCCAATCACTTTTTGTTGGGTTCCTCAAACGGATCAAAGCCTTTAGGCGAGTATAGTGATGAGGGCGTTATTTTAAAACAAAATTGGATGATGGCTGAGCAGTTTAGTAATTCTTTCTGGCGAAGATGGATTCGCGAATATCTGCCCCATCTAACAAGAATAACGAGGTGGTTCCAGCATTCGAAACCGATTTCTGTTAACGATATTGTCATCATAGTCGATGAAAAGAGCGCCAGAAATGAGTGGCCTAAAGGTCGTGTGCTAGAAGTTAATTTGAGTCGCGACGGAAAAATAAGAAGCACTGTCATCCAAACGAAGTCCGGAATCTATGTTCGCCCCGTTTCAAAATTAGCAGTCCTAGATGTAGCCGATTCTACAGTTGTTTTAGGTAAGCAGGACCAAAACTCCATCTTACCGGGGGGGAATGTTGAGAATGACGGCAACACCGGTGCTATTGATAAATAGATGGCGTATATATAACATAACTTAACTTGAATTATTTAACTATTGTGAACTTTTCCTTTTTATGAATTCAAAGTACAGTAAAAAAAATTCTTTTTCTATCGAGCCACTAAAGCGCATGGATCTAATCCATTTTTATATAACCTATTTTGTTAAATACGAAGTCCCAATACTAAACGTAAGAATTAGAAATTTTCATAAATTATCATAATTATATTTATAAATTATCATGAATTAAAAATATTGTACTTATTTAGGAAATTTTAGCAGTAAATAAAATTGCTTAAAATTCGGAAACTGGACTTCTTTATTTGGATTCAACAGCCCTGGTTCTCCACGAGCTGTTGTGCCACCCAATTTATTTATTTTATTTTATATGGCGATGCCAGATCGAAAGATTGAATTCAAATGTAATCGAAGGGACAGTTTTTCTTTTGCGCATAAATAATTTCGCAAAATAAATAAAATTTTTGAGTTTTCTGTATTGATGAAAAGTGATGACAAAATTAGTCGCCTCACAGCTTGCATGAGTAGAATGAGTGAAAACAAAAAACATTCATGGATGAATATAGGAGCGAAATTGTAGGTTGGGTTATACAGTCGTGGTTCCAATTTTGATCCGTGGTTCAACGATCTCAACTCGCTGATGCTGACGAATAAAATGAACAGTTCAATGATGGTTCAAGCATGTAATTGACTAGTATGAGATACTTGGACCTTTAACCTCAGTTAACTTGTAGAATTCAGTGAGTTGAAATTTCAGAGCCACGGATCGAAATTTGAACCACGACTTGTAACGCAACTAACAAGTGAGTTTTTTCCACTCCTATTGTACCTTTATAGAGTTAATTAAGAGAGCAAAAGAAGTACCCACACAAACAAAAAAAAACTTATTGGTAGAGGTCCAGAAATCGAACCCGGGTCCCTTTGCACCACATGTCCTGCTCGCTAAGTGCCCTATTACACATTACACGACGACTTTCGAGTTATGACTTTTTTCGAAATCAAATGAGTGCGAAGGTGAGATCAGATGTTTTTTCTCGTTCGCACTCATTGAATTTCGAAAAAGTCATGACTGTAAAGTCGTCGCGTAATAGGGCACTAACCACTCCTTTGTAATTTCATAAAAACATTAAAGAGATTAAAGAAACATTGATACATCGCTTCTATCAAGGTGATTTAATTTGCACCAGAAAATATTTAATAAATCAGTAATGCTCCAATGATGTATTTACTTCTCGTTAGAGGGGTAACAGGAGCGCTATTGAAACAAATAACATCTAATGTGTGAAATTCGATGCAATTTTTCTAGTTAGGAACTGACACAAAAGACCAGTTTCACAAATGTGGTTTAAATTTTAATCAATGATTTAATAGTTTGAACTCAGTGATTTGGCTGGATTCACTGACGTTGAACGGAGGTTCAAGGGTTAAGTACATATGTTATAGTAGCAAAGTAAATTGAAACATCATTGAACTTCCATCAATTCATAAAATAGCGGATGAGTTAAAATTGCTGAACCACGGACTAGATATTAACAACGTCGTTAAAATTTTGATTTGTACTTCAGAAATATAAATTCACTGATTTCGGGGAGTGAACGGACGTTCAACGTTGGTTCAAATCTTAATCCATGGTTCAAAAATTTCAACTCACCGAATTTATGTTTTCGATTTGATCTCACCGAAATCGAAACGAGATTTACAGTGTGTGTGTATATAAATCAGTAATGCTAGAATAATGTATTTACTTGCCGTCAGAAAGGTAACAGGAGCGCTATAGAAACAAATAACATCTAATGTGTGAAATGCGATGCAATTTTTCTAATTAGGAACTGACACAAAGACCAGTTTCACAAATGTGGTTTAAATTTTAATCAATGATTTAATAGTTTAAGCTTACTGATTTGGCTGGATTCACTGAGGTTGAACGGAGGTTCAAGGGTGAAGTATGTTATAGTAGCAAATTAAATTGAACCAGCATTGAACTTCCATCAATTCATAAAATAGCGGATGAATTCAAATTGCTGAACCACGGATAAGATATATACAAGGTAGTTAAAATTTTGATTTGTACTTCAGAAATATAAATTCACTGATTTCGGGGAGTGAACGGACGTTCAACGTTGGTTCAAATCTTAATCCATGGTTCAAAAATTTCAACTCACCGAATTTATGTTTTCGATTTGATCTCACCGAAATCGAAACGAGATTTACAGTGTGTGTGTATAAATCAGTAATGCTCGAATAAGGTATTTACTAGCCTTCAGAAAGGAAACATGAGCGCTATAGAAACAAATAACATCAAATGTGTGAAATGCGATGCAATTTTTCTAGTTAGGAACCGACACAGAAGATCAGTTTCACAAATGTGGTTTAAATTTTAATCAATGATTTAATAGATTGAACTCACTGATTTGGCTGGATTCACTGAGGTTGAAAGGAGGTTCAAGGGTGAAGTATGTTATAGTAGCAAATTAAATTGAACCAGCATTGAACTTCCATGAATTCATAAAATAGCGGATGAGTTAAAATTGTTAACAACGTCGTTAAAATGTTGATGTGTACTTCAAAAATATAAATTCACTGATTTCGGGGAGTGAACGGACATTCAACGTTAATTCAAATCTTAGTCCATTGTTAACAAATTTCAACTCACCGAATTTAACTCTTCGATTTGATATCACCGATTTAACTCAGTTAAATCTCCGAAATCGAAACAAGATTTACAGTGTGCCTCCATTAACAATATTTCTATCAAGCTGATATAATTTGCACCAGAAAATATTTTTTTGATTGCCAGGCAATTGCAGTTGTAATATGTGTATAGAAAAATTGCAGTGAGGAAGAAATGCTCTTTGTGCTATTTAAATTCACTGCTTTTAATAATATGTAATTTAAATACACTATATTTTGTCATGTGCGCTGTCATATGTACCCTTTAAACAATCAAACAATACAAACAGGAAACGAAAAGGAATCGGCACGTAACTCACTGTCACCTTTAAGTAGTTATAAAACTATTTCCCAATTGACAATGCTACGATATTTTCACGAAGAGATTTAGAATGATCCACTGTGCGTGAAAAAATGAGACGAGGGTGTGACATAACTCACAGATAGCTTTTTGTAATAATATATGTATGTTATATCAGAGCCTACTTGTGCGCCCCCACAAACACTTGACTTTAAATTCAATTAAAATTAACAATGAACGTAGTTGATTAACAATGATTCATAATTGCATTTCATAGCGGATGATCATATCCAATATCACTTACATAAAATTGCATATCAGCACTTTTTACCTTCAGCAACTTGTGTGGGAGTATCCAATGGATACCAAAATATTCCTTTTCAAAGATACAATATGAATCATTGCATCATCCGCAGTCAAACTAAGATTTGCTGCGTTAGCATTTAATTATTATAAAAAGAGATCATTCGATCTCATTAAGTCAGTTCTTATATACGTGTCACTTCGTACAGCTGAAGATTTCCCCCCACCAGTGGTAAGGGATCGGAAGCTTTAAAACTCAAAAATAAATATTCTTTTATTAAATATAAAAATTGTTTTTCATTTTGTTGTGTTCTCTAACGAGAACAGAAAAATATATTTTTTAGTTAAAATTGAATATTTTAATAAAAATGGCGCAGTCGGTAGGATTGACTAAATAGAGCGAAATTCTATTAAACGAAAAGTCAATCCGTGAAACGAATAACGCGAAAATCTGCAAACCGCGTTACACTGAATTTAATTTAAATAAAAAAATTAATTCAGTTAAGAAAAGTGACAAAACATTGATTAGTGAAAAGCGATAAATGATCGAACGAACATCGAAAGTTTCACTTAACAAACTCAGTGACAAAAAAGAAAAAGAAAACTACGAACGAAAATCGGAAATTTTTTTTCAAGAAAGAAATTAATCAGTAGCTCACCCCAACATAAATGGTAATGCTACGAAACTCTGTAGAGGAGGATTAATTTTGAAGTGAGGAAAAGTGCAAGGAAGTTTAGAAAAAGTGCAAGAAAGAAAAGTTAAAAAAGTGAAAAATTAAAATAAAAATCATTTTAAAATAAAAAAATATAGTATAAAAAGGTGCAGTGAAAAAAAAAAATTAAAGACCAAAACTAAGAAATAAAATAAATAAAATTCTTTGTGTAAAGAACGAAAATAGATGAAGAAAAACAGACGAGCTGAACTATGACAGCAAAACTTCAACCAGCAAAGGAAAATTCAAGAAATCAACATGGATCCCGAAGCAGCAGCAGTAGCAGCACAACAACAACAACCACCACTAGGAGTCGGTAATAACATTAATAATAATATAATATTAAGAAGTTTGGAATTAAACCCTCTAAAATATATTGAAAGACTTTCTTCTTTTGATGGAAGAACAGAAGATCTTCCTATTTTTATTCAAAATGTCGATGACATTATTCCCACACTTCAAACCTATAATGATCAGTCTCAAAAAATGTGCATTAATTTGCTTAAATCTAAATTTATAGGTAGAGCTAGGCAAAGCATAGAAATTCATACCCATTTAACAAAATGGACAGACATAAAAGCTATGCTCATAGAAAATTTCGGTGGCTTTAAAAATAGCAACCAGTTGTACGAAGAATTGAGAAATTCTCAATACAGAGGTGATGTTATAAAATTTTATAACTATATTCAAAAAACCCTCTCTTCACTTAATCAGAAATGCCTCCAAGAAAATAATGTGTCAGATATTCCTCGTAATAACGAGACGGCACTCAATGTCTTTAAAGAAAGATTGCCAACACACATGAGGACAATCCTCTACGCTTTAAAACCAAATACCATGGAGCTAGCACTTCATGAATTAAATAACGCAGGATTTGTCACAAGACAAAATAACGATATAGGTAGTAGTAAAGAAAAACATAGATACAATAATAAAATAGAAAATAGGTATGAGAATAAAAATAATAATGATTTTAATAACCCTAATAACCCCTTCAGAAATAATAACAATAGGGAAAATAATAATAATAATTGGCAACCAAAACCTTACGTGCCAAACAGTCAAAACAATTATCAAAGACCAAATAATAATAATTATTATAACTATAATAATAATTTTAACAGAAATTATAATCCAAATAACTATCGCCAGTATCCTCAAAAATTTGGACCCATGGATCTTGATCCAACATCATCTCAAATAAAACGAATACCAAAAGCTAATTATGTAGATAAAAATATAACTCAAGAATATTTAGGAGAAAATACAAATTTTCGGTATGTAGCCTCGGAACAAGAACAGGATTGCCCTTTGTTAAATTAAAAAAAGGACAAACAATATTAAGAATGCTCATTGATACAGGAGCAACTAATAGCCTTCTTAGAGAAGAAGATGCCCCAAAGAAATTTATTAAAACTAGAAAAAATCCCTTAATTATAAGAACTTGTGGAAACCCAGTAACTATAAATAAAGAAATTATTATACCTAAGGATCAATTTATTTTTTTCAGTAATTGAAGATTGTGAGTTCCAAATTCACACATTCAGTTCCGAATACAACGGAATACTGGGGAATAATATTTTAATTCCGAATAACTGTGCAATCAATTACAAAAAGAAAATATTAGAGTTGAACGGTAATAGCATATCTTTTTTCCTCAATAGACAAGAAGAAAAAGAATATGAAAGTACAATCAATTACTTTAATAATATTTCACCTGTTAACACAATTATTGATGATTCTATTACAAATGAACTTACGACTGAGCATTTAAACTCAGAAGAAAAAAATAAATTAATAAAATTATTAAAAACTCATAAGAATTCTTTTTACCATAAAGGTGATGATTTAAGTTTCACCAACCATGTAAAGCACAACATACCAACGGAAAATACTTCCGCTATATACACAAGGATATACAGATATTCTGAGATCCCCAAAAAGGAAGTGGACAGGCAAATAAAAAAGATGCTTGAATCGAAAATAATTCAGCATTCTACTTCACCTTATAACGCCCCAATCTGGGTCGTACCTAAAAAAGAAGACCACGCTGGTAATAAGGAGTGGCGAATCGTAATAGATTATAGGAAATTAAATAATGTAACCAAAGAAGATAAATATCCCATCCCAAACATGGATTCGACATTAGATAAACTAGGACAAACAGTATATTTTACAACATTAGATCTTACAAAAGGTTTTTATCAAATTGAAGTTGAAGCTAAAGATAGAGAGAAAACAGCATTTAGTACATTAACTGGACACTATGAGTTCGTACGAATGCCATTCGTCGGCTTAAAGAATGCACCCGCAACCTTTCAAAGACTCATGAATGAAGTCTTGAAAGACTACATAGGAAAAATATGCTACGTTTATTTAGATAATATCATAATATTTTCCTCTAGCCTACAAGAACATATGGATTCACTCCATAAAATCTTATTGACACTTAAGAACGCAAATCTTACAGCCCTATTATTGACACGATTCAAAACTAGTTTTAACGTTAAACTAGTTCTATATAGTCTGGGAGCCCACCGTAGGATTACCTATCTCATCGCAGCCACGCAAAAATTGGATGCCAACCGATATCTTTAGTCTAAACATTTACAAAACTGCTGGTCGGACAAGCTTTATCTGGTCGCAATGGTTAGAAAATGCACTTTTCAGGTTGCATTTTCCGCTAAATGTACCTTTAATATAAGCAACTTATATAAATGGGGTATCAACTGAAAGCTATGACTGTCCTCTACAAGATACCATTGGTCGGACTGACTTTTTTTGGCTGTTACGACGAGTTCGACTATTTTTTAAAAAAATGGTCTTTTTTTAACACTGCGTCTTACATCAGGGAAAACTGAGTAAAATCATTTCAAATGGTTAGGAAAGTGGCCTTAACCACTTTTTTTTCATTTTCGTCCAAGGATGCACAAAATCTCAAATTTTAGAAAAGTGGTCGGACTCGTGGCAACAGGCAAGAAACTCTGTCCGACCATTGCTATCCAGTAGAGGACAGTCGTAGCTTTCATTTGATACCCCATTTACATAAGTTGCTTATATTATAGGTACATTTAGCGGAAAATTAAACCTGAAAAGTACATTTTCTAACCATTGCGACCAGATAAAGCTTGTCCGATCAGCAGTTTTGTAAATGTTTGGACTAAAGCTATCGGTTGGCATCCAATTTTAGCGTGGCCGCGATGAGATAGGTAATCTTACGGTGGGCTCCCAGACTATATAGAACTAGTTTTACGTTAAAACTAGTTTTGAATCGTGTCAATAATAGGGCTGTAAAAGTTTCATTAAACAAATCTGAATTTCTACGTAAAGAAACAGAATTTTTAGGGCATGTAGTAACTCAAAATGGTGTAAAACCAAATCCAAAGAAAATAGAAACTATTAAAAAATTCCCCATACCAAAAACAGTAAAAGAAATTCAATCCTTTCTCGGATTAACAGGATATTATAGAAAATTTATAAATGATTATGCGAAAATCATTAAACCTCTAACCTTATGCCTTAAAAAAGAAAGCAAAATAAATATAGAAGATGAATGCTATACAGAAGCATTTTATTAATTAAAAACTTTAATGTCAGACGATCTAATAAATAGACATCCTGATTTCACAAAAGAATTCACATTAACAACTGATGCAAGTAATTTTGCTATTGGAGTAGTTTTAAGCCAAACACATGGTCCCCTTTCATTCGCCTCTAGAACCTTAAACAAACATGAATGCAAGTATAGCACAATAGAAAAAGAATTATTAGCAATAGTTTGGGCAACCAAACAATTCAGACATTACCTATACGGTAGAAAATTTATTATAAAAACAGATCATCGCCCTCTTGTATGGTTATAAAATTTAAAAGAACCAAATAGTAAACTACAGAGATGGAAAATAAAACTCGAAGAATATGACTTTGAAATACAATATATACAGGGAAAAGAAAATAAAGTAGCTGATGCTCTTTCTCGTGTAAAAATAAATGTGCTAGAACAAGAAGACCTAGCTACTCAACATAGTGCTGAATCAGATAGTTCAAATCTTATTCCTATTAGTGAAAAACCGGTTAATTTATTTAATCGACAAATAATACTTGAAATCAATGAAAATGATCATCAAGAAATTTTGTATCCACATGTTGCAAAAAGAAGAATAATATTCAGACGAAAAGAATACAAAGAAGTAGATTTTATCAATATAATTAAAGAAGTAGATACTACGATGCTAAATTGCATGTACGTCAAAGATGACGAAATATTTAAAAAAAATTCCAAGATATATGGAGAAAAGAAAATACATTAAGTAATAAAATACTACACAAAAGCATGATTATATTAAAAGATATTAAAGAGTTAGAAGCAAGAGAAATAATAATAAAAAATCATAAGAATCATAATCATACTGGTATTGAAAAAATTGTATTTAGAGTTGAAACGAGAATATTATATACCAAACCTTAAGACTCTAATTAACAAAATAATAAATAATTGTTCAACATGCATGGCAAAAGCGGAAAGAAATCCAATCAAGTTGCCATATGAGAAAACTGAAACTCCAAAGAATCCTAATGAGCACTATCATATCGATATATGGTTTGTTAATAAAAAAGAGAAATACCTCTCATGTATAGACAAATTTTCAAAATTTGCGGCAGTAGAGCCGATCAAAACAAAAACGTATGTAGACGTTATAAACGCTCTTTCAAAAATATTTTCTTATATGAAAAAACCAAATAAAATAACACTTGATAATGAAAATGCATTTGTATCCGAAACACTTAAAAACTTTCTTCAAAATAATGAAAAAAGCATACACTATTGCACGGCAAATAGACACACCGGTAATTCCGATGTGGAAAGATTACATAGTAGTTTAAATGAACATATGAGAATCTTACAGCAACTTCAGCAGTCAAATGAAGAAGAGTTACCTATAAAACATGCTATTAAAGCAATAGAGTCATATAATAACGTACTTCATCTTACAACTAAGAAAAAACCAATCGATGTTCATTTCAATTAAATCGATAACAAAATAATATATGAAAGAATAGAAAAAACTAAAATAAAAATTCTAAACAAAATAAACATAGGTCGAAAAAATAAAGAGATAGATGAAAATTTTATCAAAATAACTCAACCCGAAAAAATAAAAAATAAAATCACACTCAAGCACAAAAAGGTAAAATTATTAAATAAACTAAATAAAAAATATACATTAGACATAGGTAATAAATATAAAAAGATAAACAATAGAATAGCTCATAAAGATCAATTTCCCGTAAGAAAGAAATTTATACAAAATATCATTGATTCTAGAGATCCAATAAGAATTAACTCATTCATAGGTAGCTACGACTACGAAAAAGATAATGCTAAAATACGGCCATTCCAAAAACTTCGAAACCAAGCAACTCAATTTTAAATTAAGGAAAAAAATATATTTAAATTTGCCAATATTTAGAGTATACATAAGAGTTAACGAAAAAACTGTAGATACAAAATTTTACGCGTTGTTGTAAAATAAGCAAGTAATCAAAAAAGCTCATACTTTATCTTCCGTACCTGCGCATTTTTCGGCATTTTTGCTGCTATCAGTTCTCTATAAATTGTGATGCAAATGGTGATATGCAATGAGGTTTTTATAAGAATTTTCAATAGACTACTTAAATTTGGGACAATTTTCATGATAGGAGTGCTGTACAAATAGTAATACGTTTCGAAATGACTGAAAATTTCATGTCTTCTCCGTTACCGAAAAATTACAAAAGTTGGTTTAAATGGTGAACTATATTAGTGAGTAAAATTATTCCGCATACAAAACAAGACTTGAAACAGGATTATCGTGGATTTTTTTTTGATTTTAACATCATGTTTAACTGTCTAAAACAGGGTAACGGAGAAGACACAATTGTACTTTTCTCACCCAAATTACAACGACTCATAGGCACTTTTTTTAAAAAGGTCTGAATTTCGTTGATATTCATGCTTAAAATGGATCAAGGTAAGTAAAAAAAATATGTGTTAAATTTCATTGAAATCGGTTGACGTTTACACGTGCTAGCGAGCACTTGAAATTTTTCATTCAAAATACATGGTGTTTTCATAGTGTTTTACTCAAAGTGCCGGTAAAAGTGTAAATGTTGAATGAAAATTTTTAAACTTATATACACATATACTTAGTACCATAAAGAGTATACAAATACATTTTCTTATTTTTTTAATAACAGTTAATCCATTGAAAATAGCAACAAATGCACAAAAACAATGATATTTAATTTAATTTTTTAATGGGGTAAATATTATACAAAATTATTGAAAACATTTTGCTTTTGATACTCCTTACGGTACTTAATTTACGTGCCAAGTTTAAAGATTTTCCATAATTTTTTACAATTTTGCTGATATATTGAGTAAAAGCTATGAAAACCCCATGTATTTTGTATGACAACTTTCAGGTGCTTGCCAGCACGTGTAAACGTTAACCAATTTCAATGAAATTTTATACATATTTTTCAATTACTTTTATCATTGATGAGACTAATAATTAAAATACAAATGACAACATAATTGAGCAAAAAAGAAATCTTTAATCGTACGTGTCTTCTCCGTTACCATTAGCTGTATTCTCCGTTACCATCTTTCATATTTTTTTCTGATAGTTAAATGAAACTTGGATGGAAATCAAGGGTGATTTTTGATAAATTTTAGTTTTATGAAAGTGTGCAAAAAAATCAGCTTCATAATTATCTTAATGGACCACGCAGAATTTTAAACTTCAAGGCAAAGGTAGGAAATCTCTAAATCGTACGTGTCTTCTCCGTTACCATCTATTTTTTGTATAAACTTACTGAATTTCATAATTTTTTGGTGAAATTTATGGGTCGTGTACTTTGTGATAAATTATTTAAAACCACTGAGTTTCATAAAATAATATTAATTCCTTAACAAGAAAAACCTCACTACAAGCGTCTGCTTGTCTTCTCCGTTACTTTGGAATGGCCGAATACAATATGAAATAAAACTTAGAAAAAATCAAAGAAATAATAATGATATCAAGACTAGGAATACTAAGTAGAGATATTTTAACTACAGAAGAGATAAACAATTAAGGCATTAGCTCAAATAACTTCGAAGAATCAAAGCTAAGTTTAGCATTATATAATTCAAATATTAGGTATATTCATCATTAAAGTTCCGAAAGTTGCAAATGAATTAAACAAAAAGATATACGTCCAACCTATTCCAAATAAGGGAAATAGTTCACAATTAAAAATAAATAAAAATCTCTATCCAACCAATAATCAAATAATTTATGATAACACCAAATACATACAAAATTTGAGTAAAATAAATGATAATTGTATTGAAAACATACTTACAAAATCAATGCACTGTAAACTTGTAAACAATTTTAATGAAGAAGTATTCGAAATTGGAAATAATAATCTTATATTAATAAAAGTAAAATTACAAGAAATTAACCAAAATTGTAACAATCAAAAAATTATCATAAAGGGTAATTATCTAATTAAATTTGAAAACTGTAAAATAAAAATAAATAATAAAGTATATGAAAGAAAAAATTATAAACATGAACCCATAATTCCAAATACAATTTTAAATATAAATTATACTAAATTTGAAGATTTAACTTTTCAAGAATTGCAATACCAAAATATGAATAATTTAAAAGAAATTAAAGAATTTAAATATAATCATGAAAAGTCAAGATTCACATTATATTTTATCATTGTAACCATTTGTATAATTGTAATAATTTATGTTTGCCTAAAAATATAGAAATAGGAAGATAGTAAATAATGTAAATCTTCCAACGGTTACTTTCCAACCATTAGAAGACTCTAAGGGGGGAGGTGTTATATCAGAGCCTACTTGTGCGCCCCCACAAACACTTGACTTTAAATTCAATTAAAATTAACAATGAACGTAGTTGATTAATGCTACATTTCCACCAAACGCTAATCTGAGATTTAATGAGATTAACCTTAAATCTCCTTTAAATCTCGTAGATTTACCATACAAATTTATTTCGTAAATCTTGAAGATTAGAAATTAATCTTGTTAAATATTCCTAGGACAAATAGTTTTACAAATTGAACTAACCTATTATTACATGGTGCTGAACGATTCATTCGAGACTCGCATTCAGTTCTTCATTGTTTCACACGAATCAAACATTCTGTCTCATTCGCACTTCATAAGAAAAATTGGAACGCCATTTGCATTCTTGAAGGTGCCGTCAAATTTAATCTTTTTGTGCGGTGGAAACACCAAAAAGATTTATTAAATCTAATCTGAGATAAACCTTTGGTGGAAACATAGCATAACAATGATTCATAATTGCATTTCATGGCGGATGATCATATCCGATATCACTTACATAAAATTGCATATCAGCACTTTTTACCTTCAGCAACTTGTGTGGGAGTATCCAATGGATACCAAAATATTTCTTTTCAAAGAGCAATATGAATCATTGCATCATCCGCAGTCAAACTAAGATTTGCTGCGTTAGCATTTAATTATTATAAAGAGAGATGGTTGGCAACTCTGGTGTGTGATTGGCAAGTTGAAAAAAAAAGTTACTCCACAAAAAGTACATTTTTAAAGCAATATTTAAGCTCAACTATACTAAATCAGGGTTGTGACTTTACTGCAATTGCAGTAGATCTACTGCATTTTGTTCGAAAAATTAATCTACTGCCGTTAAATAAAATCTACTGCACTTTTGGTTTTAAGAAAAAAAAAATCATTCAATAAATGTAAATGTGATCCACAAAATATTTGTATAATTCTATTACTGAATGCAGTCAAACTCATTCTTCTTGATGGAATTTATCCTTTTCTATATTATGATGCGGGGGACATAACTGCTTTTTGGGTCAAAATAAATAACGAAGAAAACGATTTTGGGGAAAAAATAGTGTGCCGCAGCAGAACAAAACAAATTAAAAACAAACACTTTTTAAAAATGTTATTCTGTGTAAGGAAATGGGTGACGTTGATATTGATTGTTGGGAGCCTTCCGCCGGTCATATAGACCACTTTAATCAGTTTTCGTTCGATAACGGACAGTTAAAAAAAAACATTGAAAATCTTGCTTTTGAAATAATGTTAAAACTGATATGAATAAAAATGTTTGAATTTTTGTTTTGTTATGTTTTTTTAAAGAGAAATTAATATTTATTTTATTATTTTAAATCATTGATGTTTATTCATGTTATTTCTTATTTATATTTCAACAATGTAAAAATCTACTGCGAAAAAGGTGAATCTACTGCGTTTTTGTTTCCAAACCTACTTCGAACATTTTTTCAAAAAGTCCCATCCCTGTACTAAATAATAATTTTGAGTGTATTTTAAACAAACAATATTCACTACAAAAAGAATAAAAAGCTGAGGTGAGTCGCCAGTTGGTCTTTTTAAATAAAAATAATCTGCGTGTAGTTTCACCAAAATGCTACGGTCTCCTGTCAACATCGAACCAACAATGGAAACCAAATCTGCGAAAAGGGCACATATGGAACTAGCAAATTCTCCTAGCACTCCTCGTTGCACTTTTACAGTGGCAGACGCAGCGATAGCAGTTGGAAATATGTCCGTGAACGACTTAAAATCCCTCATACAATCTTCAGTTTCATATATTCTAGATGAAAAACTGGACAAAATGGCCACCAAAACAGACATCGAAGGTATCAGCACCAATATACATTCCCTGCAACAACACAACAAATCGCTACAAGGCCAGCTCGAACAGATGCATTTTCGTTGTATGACTCTAGAACGCCAAGTGGAGCATCTTGAAAGGAAGTCCATCGAGAACAACATTGTTGTGCATTTGCCCAGACAAGATGGACTAAATGCTGTTGAGAAAGCCAAATCCATATGTCTCCAGCTACTACAAACAAACGATGCAACGAAAGTCCGAAATGTGCGTGAAATGTATTCGAGTGGAAAAACTGCGAACGTGCTCGTTGAACTACAAGATAAGCAGGAGGCTATAGCAGTGTTGAAGTCCAAAGCTAAAATTAATAACACTGGAATTTCAATTCATAAGGACTACCCGGCAGCAGCAAGAGAACGGAGGAGGAGAATGATAAAACTACGATCCCAAATTGTTGCGAGAAACAAAAATATTAAAACACAAATAAGAGGCGAAACATTGGTTATTAATGATAAAACTTTTTATTTTGACAAAAAAAACAACCTTCAATGCGATGCCGAGGATGGATTGACATTTAGAGTTGGGTAGTTCCGGACCTGTATAGTTCCAGGAACTATATCTTCTGTCGGAACGATTCCAGTTCATTCCGGAATCTAAACTCAAACATTTCCATAGTTCCAACATCACATAGCCAGAATTAAAAGAACTAAAAGACCTAAACAAACGCATACACAAAATTGTTCATGCATAGTTCAGTTCATAGTTCCAGTTCCCACTTGACTTCAACTTCACCACAGCCAGAGCCAACGAGCTTACATGTATTATCTCTCTAAAGAAAAACAAAAATGTGAACAAATAAAATACACACTACACACACGTCTGCCATGGTTTGTTTATAGGTATAGGTACACGAGAACTTTGTGCACATGGAATGAGTAAGAGGGATGAAGCATAACTTCCAAACGCTCGTATGCATTTATGAAAAGTATACTGAACGAGATACATACATACATAGATAGTGATCATTGGATATGGAACTAATATAAAATATGGAGCTGAAACCGAAAGGAACTATGAACATTCATAACAGATCCGGAACGATGATCGTTCTCGGATCTGTTATGAATGTTCATAGTTCCTTTCTGTTTTAACGATGATCGTTCTCGGATCTGTTACGAATGTTCATAGTTCTGTTTTAGCTCCGTATTTTATACTAGTTCCATATCCATACCCTAGTTTTCTCCCTTCATAGTTCCATTCAAACAAACAGAAATGTATTTGGCTGAGAAATATTTATATATAGGTAAATAAAAATCTATTTTATTTACTTGCGATATATGTATGTAGGTACTATAAGGCATATAAGGCAAGTTTTAGATTCGTGTAGAAAAAAGTTTGAGATAACAATCAAACATGATGTTAAGATCATAGAGAACACCAAAAAAGTGGGTGGCACACTTCTGTCTGTCTGTCTATCTGTTCGTCTACAGCCTAAACGGCTCGATCGATGTTCTTAAAACTTGGTACATAGTGGTTTTTGGTTATTATGCCCACACGTTTTTTTCATTTTTTTCTTAAAACCAAAAATAACGGTACCTGCCATACAATTGTTTTAAGCAATTTTAAATAATCGTATTTTTCTTAAAAAAATTCAATACATTTATTTGAGTAAAGTATTTAAGTATTTTGGGTGGGAAACCAAAGAAACAAAGAACCTTTTTTTTTAATTTTTGATTTTCTTCAAAACGGTACGACCGATTTCCATTATTTTTTGTATACAGAAGCTTCCAAAAAATATAAATTGTTTTATTGTACCAAAATTTTTGAAAAACAATTTTTTGGATTTTTAAAAAATTGTCAAACTTTTTTTGGAAAATCAATATTTCGAAAACGAAATGATCGATTTTTTTGAAACTCGATACTTAAGAGTTGTTTTGTACTCTCTAAAATATTTTTAGAAAAAATTTTACATTTACGAAAAAATAACGGTATCTACCTTCAATTCAAATGTTAAAAAACAGCAAAGAAAATATTTTTTTGTTTAAAAACGACTCCTACGATTTCGATAAAACTTTTTTCATAAACTAAAATTAGTATGATCTACATCTCAAAAGTTATAAAATTTTACACTTGGCAACTATTAATAGTACCTGTCAAAGAAAGTATGTTTTTATTTTGAATTATCTCGTTATCGGCTTAATGGATTTAGATGATTTTTATAATTATGTTAATCGTTTTGATATTGTATTTATGTTTGAAACTTTTATAACCGAAAACAATTTTGATGATTATAAGAGTAAATTAGGAAATTTTATTTATAAGTGGATCCCAGCAATAAGGACAAGTAATAGAGGCCGAGCTAGTGGTGGGTGTTTTTTTGGGATTAAAAAAGGACTGGAAAATTTCGTGTGCGAATTCGAAACAAAGAACGAGTTTACGTACGTCCGTCTTAAATAAAAAAATAAAATATTCTTGATTTTGCCAGTTTATTTAAATTGCAACAATTGGGATGACGATATGGGAAAGCTATACAATTTTATGCTGCTCAACGATAATTCGAACATACTTTTGATGGGTGACTTTAATGCGAGATTCGGAAGTGAAGCTGGATTTGAAAATGAAACAAGTGGAATACAACGTCAATCAAAGGATAATACTAGTAATTTAAAAGGAAAGCAATAGTTGGAAATGTGTAATACGTTTGGGCTTAGAATCTTAAATGGAACAAGCGTGTCCGATAAGTCTGGAGATCTAACTTTTGTGGGAAAGCAAGGAAGTTCGATTATTGATTATGGTTTAGCTGGTGGTGAATGGAACGCACACATAGAGGATTTTAAAGTAGAGGAATAGATAGAAATGCCCTAATGTATAAGCTCTATGGAATGGGAATGTCATTCAAATTTGGTAGAGTACTGCAAAACCTCCTTGGTAATACCAAGGCAGCGGTATGGAATGGAGAGGAGATGTCTGAATGGTTTCAAACTAAAACTGGAGTAAGACAAGGATGCTCACTCAGCCCCTTATTATTTGCACTTTATATTGAAGACCTCACTGAATGCCTAGCTGGAGGTATTGAACACGCAGGAAACCTAATCAAGGCACTCTTTTTTGCAGACGACATAGTTTTGTTTTCGTCCTCACCAGAATCTCTACAACTAATGATAAATCAGCTCTCTGGATACTGCAAAACGTGGAACCTAATTGTTAATTTAGACAAATCAAAGGTAATGGTTTTTAAAAAAGGTGGTGGAAGAAATTGCACTAACGAAAGGTGGATGTATAATGGTGAAAGCATCGAAGTAGTAAAGGAGTGTAAATATCTTGGTGTCCATTTTACAAAGAATTTAAATATGGAGAAACATCTTAATGAGAAGCTTGTGTTGGCGAAGAATGGAATTGGTGCTACGTGGAAAAATTGTTTCGCAAACAAAAATATAGATCATAGTAGCAAATTTCGTGTATTCGAAGCAGTTTCGGAATCAATTATGGTCTACGCAGCCCAAGTATGGGGATTTAAGATGTACGACACTGCAGAAAAACTTTTAAGGTTTTACATAAAGAGAATATTTCGTCTTCCTTTAAATACTCCAAACTACATTGTTATGCTAGAAACAGGAATTTCCCCGATTTTCATACGTACGCTCAAACTGAATGTAGATTACACTTTGAAAATACTGAACATGTCAGACAATAGATTGCCAAAGAAAGTAGCCCTTCAAGTTATTCGACAGAAAAGTAGTTGGTTTGCGGAGTGGATGGAGCTGGCGCAGTGGTGCGGAATTCAACTTAACCTGGATGTTGAACATATAGGTGAATGGAAAAATACCTTATACAATTTAATTTCATCGGTGGATGCCAAATATAGAGAAAAATATGTAGAAGACGCTAGGAGTTCCTTTCACAGAACAATATATAACCGACTATGCTATAATTTGGGACAGTCAAACTATTTCCGAGACGAGAACAGCGTGGAACAGATATCTATGATGGTCAAACTAAGGGGTGAGCTCTTACACCTTAACTATAGGCCACATCGTGATGACTTGCCAATTTTATGTAGCCTATGCAATCGACAAGAAAGAGAAGATGTACTGCATTTTATTGGAAAATGTCCTATTCTAGCGGAAACGAGGAGAACTTTCTTGGGATGTAACTATCTAATCGAGGATGATGTAATTTCGCTTTTAAATGAAATGGATGTCTCCAAAGTCTATAATTATTGTAAGGTGGCACTTGCGTATCGAGAGAGGATAATCAATCAAGATTTTTAAATAAACACTCAATGCTATTTATTTTTTATTTTGAAACTTAATTTGCTTTGTTACTGATTTTAAGAAAATTATATTCATTGTCAACCTGGCAGGCGGCAATGCCATGCTTAATTTGATTTAAAAAAAATGTTATGTCTTAAATGAATGTTTAATAAAATCAACTAACTAAACTAAACTAAACTAAAAAGAGATCATTCGATCTCATTAAGTCAGTTCTTATATACGTGTCACTTCGTACAGCTGAAGATTTCCCCCCACCAGTGGTAAGGGATCGGAAGCTTTAAAACTCAAAAATAAATATTCTTTTATTAAATATAAAAATTGTTTTTCATTTTGTTGTGTTCTCTAACGAGAACAGAAAAATATATTTTTTAGTTATAATTGAATATTTTAATAAAAATTGTTTATATTCGTTCCCGAATTCACAAAGCAACGAGATTTCCCACGACGAGATTTAACAAAATAATACTAAGAAAACTAATTTTCAAGTACTTATTCTATAATTAAAACGTAACGTAACGACGTAAAATGCCTTATTATGTGTATTCTCGTCATTATTTGAAACTAATTTAACAAAAGCAGTGAGATGACGTCGCACTCACGTCTTTTCCTCTATCACATCCATTATGTTCGAACCTTTAGGATTCTTCTTACTAATATATGGCAATGCCCTTTCAAACTTGACTTGGAAATTAGGATTATTCGTATATGGCAATACTGAATCTGACATTTACCGAGAAAATGTTTTGTTTACTTTTTAATTTTTTCAGTTTGTGCAAAATAATTTAGTAAATTTGTGTTATAATAAGTGTAATTTTAAGAAAAAATGTAAATAAACGTTTAAGAATAAAGTGTATTTGTATTACAATCAATAAAATGTTGAAAAAAAATATATATTTTTGTGTGTTTTCATTGATTAGAATTTTTTTGGTTTCCGATCATTGAAATCATTTTGAATATCTGAAAAAATAAATAAATTAGAAACTTTCTAATAAAAAGTTGTTTCTAAAAGTGTTCCCCCATATTTAATATTAGTTCTGCATTAAAAGAATTATCTTTTTTTGTTCAGAAATAGTTTTTTTTCGTTAATTTGTCGGTATTGCAAATCTCCATACCAAAAACGTTATACATTTTTGGTCGGTTTGACATGTCACTGACAGCTCCATACAAAAATTGTTTACCCCCATGCCGCAAAAGAAGTTTTACTTCAATAATTCTAAACATTTTGGGCCCGTAAATAATTCTACGTGTTAAATTTAATCACTGGAAATATTATGCATTTTCAAAAATTTTGGCTACTTTAATTTATTGATAAAGAAAACTTAATACATTCATCTGTGAAGGTGTTAACCAAGCTACATATATTATTCCTTGAAATAGGCATCAAATTTATTGAAAAAAAAATCAAAAGAGGGTGCATGAGTTTTTTGTATGATAAATATTTAAATGTGCGTTTCCATTTGGGAGAGTACTTTCATTGAAAACTCTTGAGAGTCACTCTCGGATCAGGGTTGTGACTTTACTGCAATTGCAGTAGATCTACTGCATTTTTATCGAAAAATAAGTCTACTGCCTTTAAATAAAATCTATACTGCACTTTTGGTTTTACGAAAACAAAAATCATTCAATATAATATGTAAATGTAATCGACAAAATATTTGTTTGATTCATTAATAGTCAATCTCTTTCTTTTTGATGGAATCCATCCTATTCTATATTATTATGCTGGTGACATAACTGCTTTTTGGGTCAAACTAAATAACGAAGAAAACGATTTTGGGGAAAAAATATTTAGTAATTTACGTACACGGGTGACGTTGATCTTGATTTTTGGGAACCTTCTGATTCGGTGGGTCATATAGACCAGCGGTTCCCAAACTTTTTAAGCTGTGGAACCCTAAACAATGCCCAAATATATTTCGGAACCCCATCCAGACAATAGCAACAAATGAAAAACAACACATTTCAAAATCAATTTTTTATTTAGTGTGAAAAATGAATCTGTTTCATTGTTTGATTTATAATTGTTTTAAAATTAGCTTCTACATATGTCATATGTGGGGCAGCGTCCAGTATCGATATGTGTTTAGTTTTCGTGTAAGTTTATGCTGAAAAGGTAGCAAATTAAATATAGCTTTCTTGGCAAGGTCAGGAAATTTATTCTTAGTACCAATCCAAAATTCGTTTAATGATACAGAATCAAATACAAACTTTGCAGGGACTCGTATTCCTGTACACTCAGTCAGTCAGTCGGTCATAGGCTTTCTGGTTATCATTAGAAATGGATTTTGTATCCACTCAATATCAGTATTTGTATCTGGAAAGTAATCCAGCATGAATCTTTCGAGACTTACCAAATGGAGAGCAATAACATTGCTGATATCTGCTCTGAGTTCAAGCATGTTTTCTTGCAAGAATTCATGTAAAACTGGAAAGCACTCAAAATTGTTCTTAGCCAGAAGATAATTTTTCCTTTCAAAACTGCCAGTCTGTGTCTCGCAAAAAATACTGTAATTAATTTTTCCTGCAGAGCTGTAGCAGTTTCGTTGATTTTCTCGAAAATTTCTGCTAATTTCGTAATCCATTGCTCATCATGCAATACATCAAAGAGGTTTGCAGTTGAAGACATACTTTTTTCTAGTTTGAACACATTCAACTCATCACGAAGTTGAAATAACCTGGATAAAGCTTTTTAGTTGCGAAGCATCAACAAGCCTCGGAAAAGGACGGATTTACTTTTGACGAACCTAGCAAACGAAATAAGGACAACGAACTTCGGATCTGCACGTGGAATGTTCTGTCTCTCTATAGACCACGTGCAGCCGAACATTTAGCGGAGGCCCTAGACTGCTACAAAGCAGACATCACCGCCATCCAAGAAGTGCGATGGGATGGGCCGGGCAAAAGAAAACTGAAAGACTGCGATGTATACTACGGTGACTGTTACCGACCACAAGGGCAGCGTCTTTTTGGATGTGGATTTGTTGTTAGAGGCAGACTGAGGCAAGAGGTCTTGAGTTTCAATTATGTGAACGAGCGCCTCACAACAATTCGCATCAAGGCTAAATTCGCCAACATCAGCCTGATATGCGCGCATGCCCCCACAGAGGAGAAAGATGACGACACCAAGGACGAGTTCTACGAGCTCCTGGACAAGACATATGAGCAATGCCCTAGCTATGACATTAAAATTGTCTTGGGTGATTTTAATGCCAAACTAGGAAGAGAAGACGTCTTTGGTGGCACAATCGGAAGATACAGCCTGCACGACACCACCTCCGATAACGGACTCAGGCTAATCGACTTTGCTGCGGGGCGAAACGTTGTGGTAGCTAGTACGCAGTTCCCGCATCTCGATATTCATAAGGGGACATGGCGAATTCCTGGTCAATCAACCGCCAACCAAATTGACCACATTGCGATCGACGCAAGGCACTCCTCCAGTATCAAGGATGTCCGAACGTTCCGAGGAGCCAACGTTGACTCGGACCACTACCTCGTTGTAGCAAAGGTAATGCTACGGATATCCAGACCAAAGCCAAAACAGGGAAATACTGTCAGGAAGTTCAACGTCGGACGGCTACAGTCGCAAGAAATCGCCAGGTCCTTTTCCGATCGAGTCTCTCGCGCCCTCTTAACTAGTCCTTTGCCGCCAACTGCAAACATCGAGAACCAGTGGAAAAACTGCCAGGAAGCCATCAGAGATGCCGCCTCTGACGTGCTGGGCTTCGCACGACCACCACAGCGAAACCCCTGGTTCGACGAGGAATGCCGGCAAGTACATGCAGCCAAACAACAGGCATACAAAGCGGCGCTGCATAGAAGGACCAGAGCTGCTCGCGAGCTCTACGAGCAGAAGAGGAAAGAGGAACACAAGCTTATCAGAAAGAAAAAGAAAGAGCATGAGAAGCGCGCGATCGAGGAATTAGAGGAATGCCACTGCAGGAATGAAGTTCGGAAGTTTTACCAAAAAGTAAAAAGAACCTCCCAAGGTTACAAACCCCGAACCGAAGCCTGCAAGGACGATCAGGGGAACATCGTGGTGGAAACGCAGTCGGTGCTGAGGATATGGAAAAATCATTTCTGCAAATTGTATAACGGCGATGACGAACCGAATTCCGCTACCATGCAAATTGCACCATTCAACCTGGACGACGTAGGCCAACAATTCCGTCCACCCGATCTTGACGAAGTGAGGATAGCCATATCTAAACTTAAGTCCAATAAAGCTGCTGGAGCTGATGGCCTTGCGGCTGAGCTATTCAAAGCGGCTGGCGATGAATTGGTTAGGAGTATGCACCAGCTCATCTGTAAAATATGGTCGGAAGAAAGCATGCCCGATGAATGGAACCTCAGTATTGTTTGCCCGATCCTCAAGAAAGGCGATCCTCTGGACTGCACCAACTACAGAGGCATCAGTCTTCTTAATATCGCCTACAAGATCTTCTCTGCCGTACTTTGTGAACGCCTGAAGCCATTCGTCAACAACCTGATAGGTCCATATCAGTGTGGCTTTAGGCCAGGGAAGTCCACCATCGACCAAATATTCGCACTACGGCAGATCTTGAAGAAAACCCAGGAGTTCCAAATCGATACCCACCACCTTTTTATCGATTTCAAGGCCGCGTATGACAGCATCTATAGAGACGAGCTATATAGAGCAATGTCTAGTTTTGGCATCCCTGCCAAACTCGTCCGTTTGTGCAGGATGACGACGGAGAATGCACGCTGCTCCATCAAGGTCGGCAAAGACCTCACCGACACCTTTGATGTCAAAAAAGGTTTTAGGCAAGGCGACGCGCTGTCATGCGACTTCTTCAACATCGTTCTTGAAAGAATAGTGCAAAACTCTCACGTCAACACCAGAGGCACAATCTTTCAAAAGTCCGTCCAATTACTCGCTTACGCTGACGACATTGACATAATCGGACGAACAAAGCGTGATGTCAGTGGTGCTTTTGTGAGCATTGAGAAGGAAGCCAAGAAGATGGGTTTAACGGTGAATGAAAGCAAAACAAAATATATGCTGTCCACAAGAAAGGACACCCAACACCGACGTCTCGGACAGAACGTCACTATAGACAGCTATAATTTTGAGGTAGTCAGAGACTTTGTCTACCTAGGATCCGCTATAAACTCAGCGAACGACACCAGCGCTGAGATCAAACGAAGAATTACTCTTGCCAATCGCTGTTTCTTTGGGCTAAGAAGGCAATTGAGAAGCAAAGCCCTCTCTCGAGCAACTAAACTGTCCCTGTATAAGACGCTTATCCCGGTCCTGATGTATGGTGCAGAGGCATGGACACTGCTAACAGTGGATGAGAACGCGTTAGGCTGTTTTGAGAGGAAAATTCTCCGGGTGATTTTTGGTCCCGTCTGCATAGATGGGGAATGGAGAAGAAGATACAACAACGAACTGTATGGGCTGTACAGCGACACCGACCTAGCCACAAAAGTGAAAAGCCAACGACTGAGATGGCTGGGTCATCTAGAGCGAATGGACACCAATGCTCCGGCCCGGAAAGTCTTTGAATCCAACCCCGTGGGACAACGCAGTAGAGGTGGACAGCGTAAAAGGTGGCGCACGCAAGTGGAAGAGGACCTCAACCAACTTGGCGTGCGAAACTGGAGACAGCTAGCTTGAAACCGAGCCGGCTGGAAGAAGCTTGTTGGTTGAGGCCCTGGTCCACCCCGGACTGTAGCGCCACCTTAAGTAAGTAAGTAAGTAAGTAAGGATAAAGCTTTAATTCTGGAAAGTCATCGGATTTCAGTATGAAGAAAAGGCAATTCGTACTGACTGCCCTGCCCATATCTTTACACACTAATTTAAACAATCTCGATTGGAGAGGACGACTCCTTACAAAATTTACTATTTTCACAGCTTCACCGAGAACTTTTTTTTACATCAATTGGCGTTTTTTTCATGACAAGTGCATAACGGTGGAAAAAACAATGACTGTAGGTACTTCTAGGAGCAATGTTTTTATTTTTTGAAACAACCCCTTTAACCTTTCCCACCATTGCTGCTGCTGCGCCGCTGCATACAGGGTGTCCCGGACCTAAGTGGAAGTATTTAAGGGGGTAGTTTTTGGGGTTATTCTAAGAAAAAAATTGTGTAAGGGAAATTTGTATTTCCCCTCCCTAGGGCGGGGGGGGGTGCATTTTCTGAAACATTGACTAAAAATGCAAAAAAAAAACATTAAAAATCAACGAAAATACATCTAAAAATATGCTGTAATTTTTTTGAAAGCTTATATTTCATTCTTGCATTTGGTTTTTAAATCAAGTTGTTTAAGCGAATAATTTTTGAGAAATTAAATTTCAAAGTCAAAATTTAAAAAAAAATGTGATATTTTTTCTTAAGTCGATATTTTTCAAAATTTTACGTAATTAAGTGCTTATTTCGTGTTCAATATTCAATGCCCTCATTATTTTTTAGTCCATTATCGAAAATAAATTTAAAAAATCTTCCTTAGTTTTTGAGATATTAAGAAAAACAAAAGGTACTTTTACCAAAAACGCCCGAAAAAAGGGTTAAATTATGGATAAATTCATGAATAAATTAATTTTTTCGGGCTTATTTGGTAAAAGTACCTTTTGTTTTTCTTAATATCTCAAAAACTAAGGAAGATTTTTACATTTGGTTTTTGGTAATGGACTAAAAAATAATGAGGGCATTGAATATTGAACACAAAAAAAGCCCTTAATTATGTAAAATTTTGAAAAATATCGACTTAAGAAAAAAAAATTACAATTTTTTTTTTTAATTTTAGCTTTGAAATTTAATTTCTCAAAAACTATTCGCTTTAACAACTTGATTTAAAAACCAAATGCAATAATAGAGTATTACCTATAAAAAAAACTATAGCCTATTATTAAATGTGTTTTCGTTGATTTTTAATGTTTTTTTTTTTTTGTTGAAGTCAATGGTTCAGAAACTATACCCCCCTGCCTCAGGGAGGGGACATACAACTATCCCCTAATACAATTTTTTTTTCTTAGAATAACCCCAAGAACCACCCCCTTAAATACTTTCACTCAGGTCCGGGACACCCTGTTTATCAAAACACACATTTTCCCCAATTAATGATGTGTTTACTCATGAAACAGAGTTTATGACCTTGAAGTTCACACTTCGATTAAAAAATATAAACTTCGAAAAAAAATGATGTTCAAAATTTTTTTTGTGGACATTTTAAATTTTTTTCTTTTATCGTTTGTATTTTACTGTTTATAAATACTTCTAGAAATTTGTGGAACCCTGAAAACTCTCCCGCGGAACCCCAGGGTTCCACGGAACACACTTTGGAACCGCTGATATAGACCACTTTAATCAGTTTTTGTTCGTTGACGGACAATATAAAAAACAATGAAAATCCAGTTTTGGAAAAAATGTTAAGACTGATATATGAATGTATGAATTTTTGTTTTGTTATGTTTTTTAAAGAGAAATGAATATTTTCTTATTATTTTAAATCATCTATGTTTATTTATATTATTTCTTATTTATATTTCGAAAATATAAAAATCTACTGCGAAAAAGTTGAATCTACTGCTTTTTTTCCAAATCTACTTCGGAATTTTTTTCAAAAAGTCCCATCCCTGTCTGGGATACCTATCTTCGCCTCTGGTGAGCAGTGAGCTAATTTCATGACTGTGTTCAATTGAAAGTTTCTCCAGATTTTAGAGCTGCTTTTTACTCCCAAATGCACATTTTTTTCGAGTGCGGTGCTGTACGCAGCGATACGAGCACTTCTGTTTTAGCCATAAGATACGTTTCTGATAGAAGCTTCGTAAGGATTTTATCACTTCGTGGATGCGTTTAAGGTATTTCCGTAATCCGTTACTAAACTGGAGAAGAGTACGAATCCGATGAAGAAGATTGGACAGAAACCAGGAAACAACTACAGCAGTCACTGCCGAAGAGAATTTAGATGGCACTTGTACACCTAAGAATAGTTATTTTTGGCCGTTTTTGAAAACGTCAGGTCAACGTCAAATTTTTTGACGAGAATATTGGTTTATATTGTCAAATATAGCAATCGTTTTGTTTGCACAAAATCAGTTTTATCAAAGTCGTATCATTTTCTGTCAAACGCATTTGACGTTTACGATAACGTCCTCTGGCTTCTCAATATTTTTTTCGTCAACTCGATTTTTTACTGCAGAATTGCACGGCAGATCATGTTTTCGAGCATGTGACTTAAGCAAACTGCATTATCGAACACAATACTTATGCAGTAAAACTTGTATTCGCCTTTTTGGACAGAAAACTTTTGCAGTTTGCGTTTGAGAACATTCTGCAAATGCATTTTTCACGCAAGGCCATTGACCAAATTATTTTGTCCCAGATAAAAAAAGAGGCTGAAACTTTCACTGGAATTCAAACTTCATGTAAGGGAATAGGAACATACTGATGTGCCGTTATGCTTTTCGAAATTCGAAGTGGTGTTACCACTTCCAGACGGAAATTAAAAACACTGTAAGGACACCATGCTATAGCCACAAACTGCAAAACTTCATTTCACAAAGTTCCAAAGTACCAGCTGTTTAAGACACTGTGGCCGTTATGAAAGAGGTAATTGTTTTCTTCAAATTTCAAACACATCCAGTCATATTACTTTGTGTGAAGAGTTGTGTAGAGTGGTATGAAGCGTCCTTCAATTTTCTGTAAGCCTCATCAAGATTGTGGAAACTCACGAAAATTGACCCCCCCTGAACGAAATCCTGGATCCGCGCCTAAATGTACTCAGTGTTCATAGTGTAGTATTTATATGCTTTTTTATGAATACCCATTTGTAAATAAAATACCCGTTCTTTGTGGGTTCACTGCAGTAAGTGTTTTTTAATGGGTGCAAGACTCATTCAGTAATCAAATATTAAGCTATTCATTCATATGATTTTCAAGCAGTATGTACAATATTGAATGGTGCTTGAAATAAAATGAATGTCTTGGAATTGGTTTCAAGGCATTCAATGCAGACCTCTCATCTGTATTCGGCTTCCTCTCCACTTAGTTTCGCCCAGGATACTGATTTTAGGGTAAAGCATCTCACGCTAAACCTGCTCGTATCTACCCTCGCAGCACAAGGATCGAACGTCCCATGCTCCGATTTTCGTACGCATGCGGTAGCCAAAAGTATCATTTGCTCTTTTGAAAGACTTCCTCTATTTGCTGACAATTCACTTACTGTTATGGCGTCTTGATTGACGCTGCGCTGGTACACGAAATGCGAAGCTGCAGAAGGATTCTCCATAAAATGGTTACCTTTTGGGGACTAATTTCCAGTTGTTGTCACATTTCATGTTTGACGTATGAGCATATATCCTTCCATCATGGTGTTGTCCGAGATACAATCAACAACATACATAAGCTCAGATTTTACAGGTAGAGGTAATCCCGATACCAGAAAAGTCTCGGTATCGTTTGGTATCGGTATCGGAAAACGAAACAATACCGAGACCAAACCATCTTCAAAACACCCAAAAGATACCGAGACCATACCGAACCTTAAGTACCGAAATTTACCGAGACTCTCGGTGGTATCGTTTGGTATCGGCGGAAAAAATGGATTTTTGAATATTATTCTTAAATAATAATTTTTGTTCTGCTCTAACGATTTGCATGATATTCTCAAAGTTGCTTATTTTTAGCTAGAGCAGTGATTCCCAAAGTGGTCCAGGTGCACCCCCAGGGGTCCACGGGAGACTCGTTGGGGTCTACGTTCACATTAAAGTAAAATGGGGGTTCACCAGTTGTAAGTGGGGGTCCACGAAAATTTATCTGGTTTCGATAGTAAAGAACACAAATGTAGGCATGGCTTTGTCTGTTAATGTAGCAAATAATACCTACACTAATCAAACAAATTAAGGGAACAAATAAAATTCCAAATTTTGTCGGTGATTTTGTCTGGCCTTCGGTCAATAATGGTCGTATTGCGACTTTAAAAAAGCATTTAGAAGCTTTAAGAATTAGGATTCTAATTTTCAGATTTTTTGGCTAAAATTAATTAGGTGCTTCTCATGCAATCCAATAAATAATATTGTGCATACAAATAATATTGTACATTTTTTTCTTGTTTTTTTTTTTTCTTGTTGGTCCACGGGCTTGAAAAAAATTTCTTCAGTTTGGCTGGCAAAAGCTTTTTTATTAATCAGTCCCTTTTTGAAAACGTACCTTAATTTGTTTGATTAGTGTATTTTGAGAAAATCAACGACTGCTATGTTGTTAAGACTTGCATATTTGATATTCAGTGCAACGCGTGTCGGGACTTGCAAAGTGCCGCCCACACGCACAGGGACGAAATAACACGACAACACGACTTGTGTTGTGCTTGCACTCTTGCATAAGCTTGTTTGATTCCTCACCAATATACATAAATACGAATGCTGCCAAGGACAAACGCTTCTCATTCGTTTCCGGAATTTTGAAACGAAAAGTGTAGGTGAATGGATGTCAGTTTTTTCCAGTACCGATATTACAGCAGCTGCAGGCGGAAATATGTACTCGAAAAATATCTTGGGCTGTAGGAAATTGCGAAAAAAAACTTTCATACCTTGTCGAAAAAAGTTTTAGTGCCGTTAGAAACTTATTAACAAAAAAAAGGAGCATCCGAATGAACAACACGGAACGGGGAGATTTTTGGTTATTCCACAAAAAACTGAAGCCAAATATTGATAATTTGCTGTCAATCTATCAGAAGATTGCAGGATCAAATCCCAGTAAGAAACTTTTTATTTTTTTGCTGACGTCTCTCGAGGCAAAAGGTTACTTCACTGGCGAAGCCTTAGAAAATTTCTAGAGTTACCCTTGCTGGTCCTTTGCTAGTATCTATGTAAACATTTCTAGCCCCTCGTCAAAAACTAGATTGTTTTTCCAGCCGGGCATTCATAAGCGATCAGCTCTGTATCATCCAGCCAGAAGTCCATTATTATGGTTAATCTTCAAAAAAAGTTCTTTCAATAAATATGTTCAGAAAAAAATGTTTTCAAACTTAAAATTTTGAAAAAGAAGTTTAATTTTTCTTCAAAATGTTGTGTTTGACACAATTTTTTTCCAGAACTGTTCATCAAAAAAAACTTAATTTGAAAATAAACCATAAGAAAGGGTTTCTGGCTTTCCAAAAATCTACAACATAATACTGTACCTAAGTGTGGCCGTTGTTTTTAAATTAATTTGTTTCTATTTTTTATATTTTTTTTTTATAAAATAGATTTTTTCTTGTCTACTTCCAACTTACAAGCTCTGAATTTTGTCTGCAATAAAGAAGGAAAACCTTATTAACCCCTACAGCGACTATAGGGGATGAAAATAAGAATCTGAAAAATTAGGGACTTTTCTTTTCTTTATTCAGAGCCAATTTAGGCCCATCCAAGAAGACATATTTTTAACGAACACCCAAATGTACATAGTTAATCCACCCGTATCCAAAGCACGTTGTTGCTTCGCAAATAAATACCTTTATCTATCCAGGATCCATAGGCCCATTTCACAGATGACCGGCAGCCGGTTAGTCACACCGGCTACCCGGTTTCTCACAAAAATGAGTAGGCACGCCTAGGGCTGCCAGATAAAATTGTCATTATTTTGGGGCACCAAGAACTGAAAGTCTGGACGAATCGGGATATAATATTTTATCAAAGAAAATATTTGTAATTAATGACTACATAGAAAAATCCATAATAACGTAGTAAGGTACATTTTTAATAAACATTATTAACTGCAATAACATTAAAGAATATTTTGCTGAATTCCGGGGGTAAGCCGCTTAGCAATGAATTTTTCTGAAATTATTTCAGTATGATTCAAATTAAGTGGACTTCCCTCCAATGTCTTCCCGTCAGCTCACTGCAGGCATTGGGCTGCAGTTTTTATGGTTGCAATTAAAACTTTAGGCACGTCATCCTGAACGACCCTTCTCTTCGTCATTCAAAAGTTACACACTTGAAGGAAAATTTATCTACTTTCAGGTTAGTTACCTTTTGAAAGCATCATGAGATCATATATTGCAAGAGAAGATTCACCCGCTCTTTTTCGTCGTCATCATCGTCATCGTTGGCCTTAGGGTTTCGAATTTATTGCGCTCACCTTCATTCACGTTAAAATCTATTTCACTTACGTCTTTCTATTTCTTTTATATCGTTCAGCGGCTATGTCTGCAGCTGAACTCTTAACAGGTTGTGGGGATGTAAAAATGCATTTGACAAAAAAACCACGTCAGTCATCTGGACAATGACGACTTTAATTAAACGAAGCGAATGCTACTTTGTTCTCAGAGTCCTGATGATGGTTCTTTTTTTACATTTTCCCCGCGCTTTTCTTTTAAGTGCAACGACACTTAATTGCGCAATGAAAAGCCAACAATTCGTGAAATGTCCTTTTCGCCGCCAACTGCCACTGGTCCTGGTTCTGGTGTTGCATACACTCGTGAGTCCTGGGAGTCATCTTGTTCCTGTTCCAACTTTTAAGCGGGATTAAAAACGGAAATAACTACCCATTGGGTTGATGGTATGCATGTACGTACAGCTGCATGATGCATGTGAGCCCTTTGCACCAGTGTTTACGGACTTTTTGTGCTCTTTGAAGACAAGCTGGATTGCATAGCCAAGCCTGCTTTGGGGAGTGGGCTTGGGCTGTGCTTTTTTAATCGCCCAGCCCAAAACTTAATTGCACTTAGTTAAATGGAAATGGAACAAATGAGTGAAGTGTTTTGCTACGAGGGTGTTTTTTTTCAGCATCCTTATGTTTTGTTTGTGTGAGTTGTTTTTTGTTATCCTTAAAATGAAAGATGAACTGAGGGTGGAATGCAAAGTGGAAATGTTGGTTTTTAAAGTATTCATCATCAGCATGTGAGAGGTTCGTAAATTTTAGCGAGATGAAAAAGCGAAAGAGGAACTGAAAAATGCTGTTTTTGTATTTCACATACCCAGAGAAAAATAGCAATACTGTTTCAGAACAGCCGATAACAGGCGTGTTAAAATAAAAATAAGAAAAATGTGTTTATTTCGTGGGTAAACCATGATGCTGTTCCCGATCAAATAAAATTGAAATCCATAGAAAAAAAATATCTTTGACTTTTTTCTGTGAAGAAACTGTGAAGAAACATTCTTGCCTCTACATTAAATGTGAAGTTCAAATGGTCATTAAAGCATACGTAGATTTGTAAGGACTTAAAAATTGTAAATAAAGTGCTAAGAAAATATCTTGGTGTAGCGTAATGAATGTTTTGACATTACCCTAGCAGTCGAGTACCGAGGGAGAGGGTGTTTGCTTGTTGTTGTGGCTCGGGCAGCTCCCCAAGCAAGAAGAAAACTCCAGACATATAAAAAATTGTAAAAAGGAAACTTTAAATTCTTTTCCTTAAGGTCAACAAAAACAACATTCTGATGTGTATTTATTACGAACCTACTGTTTTCTGATTCCTTAAAGTCAAAATAACCAAAATAATTATTTGCCTGGGGAAAAACTTTGCTTTTTTTGTTTTAACTTCACTTTGTGTAAAAGCATAATATTGTATCTACACATTATAGACATTACACACTTGTAGTTGTTCTTAATAACCACTCGGCTGATTTCATTGATTTTTTTTTTCCGATGAAAATCTTAAAAAGACACTTGGTAAAAATCGCTAGAAATGTGGGACTCTTACCGCACTAAGACCACCGGTGAATCAGGACTAATCTATTAGAGATCGACAAATGATTTATCTGAAAGCTGAAAGTTATATCATTTTCCCATAGCTTTTAGACCATCAGCTCATGAGGCTTGGTTCTTCTTAATCTCAGAATATTTTCGTTTATTTAGGACGGTCTCCGGAGCTGGAACAGCGTGTTTTTTAACCACTTCTGTAACAATTTAAATTTGAAGGTCACGGTGTAGATCACTATTTCTTATATACCAAGGGGCATTAATTATACAAATCAACATAATAAAAAATTATTTTTGTGCCTGGGTTTATTTCATGCAAGTTTTGGATTCGTGCAAAAAAAAATTTCGAGATAACAATAGAACATGACATTACGATGGTAGAGAACACGAAAAAAGTGGGTGGCAAAATTCTGTCTGTCGATCCGTCTGTCTGTCTTTCTGTCTGTAACTCAACCTACAGCCTAAACCACTGAAGCGATTTTCTTCAAATTTTGAATTTAAGGTTTTTTTGTAACTCTCTAGAGGGGAAATTGAAATTTTTTTAACTCCAAAAATAACGGTACTTGCCATAGAACCGTTAACGAATTATGTCTGTGAAGTTAGCAGGGCAACTACTAAGTTTTCTTTTAATTACTAACAATTTAAATGGTTATGAAAAATTGCCAAGGAAACCCTCCACATTTTAGTCAGTGATACAAAAATAACAAATTTTCCGTCAAAATTTAGAGTTGTTTCGATATTAGTCTTCTTAAGATATTTGATACTGCGTCTTAGAAGGGTACGATAGTCATCTAACTGATGAGCCCAACTATCGTAGATGGGCAAAACGCAATATGGAGTTGAGCTCACTTGAAATTTTAACTTGAATTATAAATATTCAGTCACTCCACCTAATCAGCAGAACTTCCTTTCAAATTTTCTTCATATTCTATTATTATTTATGTGAACGGAAGGAAGGATACCTCTATATTCGAAAAGCATTTATGTAGTTCAGTGAATCAAATCTGATTATACCTACTCCAAAATCCTATCACTTTTACATCATACAAGGGTAAGGGGACTTGTGCGGAAATTTGTCAGGATAAAAATGATAGAGATTCTAATTTTCTGCATTTAATATGTATGTACACAAGTCAGTGAGTGTGCACAATAAGGTAATTTAACTATCGAAAGAGGAATATTTTTGTTGCGCCAATTTTCATTCGCAAAAAATGAATGTTCTGAATGTATTCTCTGTTGCCTGAAACAAAAGTTATGCACAGGGAAAATGTGTCAATTTCATTAGGTTTTGCAATTGAATTTGGGAGTTTATTTATTTATTAGTTGAATCAATTATTGTATTACCTCCATACCTCTCTTTCGACTTATCTAGTTTTTTTATCCACTATTTAGCCTCCCTTTCTTCCATTATTTCCCTTATTTTTCCCCTATGGATTTTCCTTCATCCCTGCTCGACCTGCATCTTTCCTATACATGTTCCCATGTCTCTTGTTCACCCTCACAATCTGCACATTCTTTCTTCTTCTCGTTTTCGGTACCACCTCACCTCATTCCCTAGCCTGACTCTTCTCCTTGTTCTTTCTGTCTTCCGTCCCTCCTTAAAATATTGTGGGATCCCCTCTGTTATTAATTCCTCATACCACCTCCCACCTGGAAAATTGTTTCAAGTTAAACAAGGCCCTGAAAAGGCTTTGATAGGGAAAATCTAGACAAGGAAAAGTTATCAAATACTCGTGAGACCCTCGCTAGTAAAAACTTGTGACACAAGACTCTGGTAAGGCGTTGGAAAGGCGTTGGTCAGTTCTCATTGTGATGTTCGTTGTGTGGTGCACTCATATCGGGAGGTTTTCTTTTCACATTATTTTTCTATCAAGTCAATAGTATCAGTATAATTTAAATTATCTGAATTAACAATAACTATATCGTGTAGAATTTGTCGTAAAAAGACCACTGAACTTAAAGTAGAGTGCAGTGATTGCAACAAGTTCTTTCATGCTTAATGCGCAAAATTAACAGCAAATGAACTTGTTTTTTTTTTTAACAAATAAAGCCTGGAGGTGTTCCTCTTGCTGCATTCAACGGCGAGCCTCTTTGTCTGGAGAAAATAACTTGCCGCCTGCACAGTTCAGCCCTCCACCTCGCTTTGCATCTGCTTCCTCTCCACCACTACCAACAGCAGACCCACTGAAACCGATCTCATAATCTAATGCATCTTGCACCAATATCATATATTGAAACAATAAGATATAGTACCCCAGGTGGCAGTCCAGGTTCACTGGAAAATCCACCCTCTTCGGAGGTCGGCTCTATGGATTCTGGGGAGAGCCAATTATTGCATTTAATAAATCCCTTCCTAAAAAGTGCAAGGGTATCTCGATCACCACCATCTAAATCGAGTATAAAACAATCTAAATTCGGGCAAAAGAGTCCACCCGTCACGCCAGCGCGCGCCAAAAAAGACTCAGATAAAACAGAAAATCTTGAAAAAGATAATAACGAACTTCGACGAAGACTTGATGAAGTAATGGAACTTTATCAAGTGCTAAAGAAAGAAGTTGATCTTCTTCGAAAAGAAAATGAGATGTTGAAAGGCAAAAATTCGCCTATAAACTCCAAAGCTAGCTTGCCACAAGTCAATAATTCTAGATATGAAACAGACGAAGAAGAGCTAGCACGTGAAACGGAAAAGTCCTCAAAGAAACGATTAAGTAAAAAGCGTAAAGCTGGCTCTTCACCTGAGGCAGCCTCATCTTTTGAAATAATAGTTTCACCAAAACATGCGCCAGTTAAAGAAAAACCTGTTAAGGAACGGCCGGCCCCCTCCACCGATAAATGTTATCAGTATTGCGGAGTATAACAAATTGCAAACCATATTAAAGGCATTACTACCATCGGCTTTTAAAGTTATTTCGCTCAATAACAACAAATGGAAAGTATGTGTGAAAGACCCCGAAAGTTATCGTCTTCTGTCGCGAAAACTAAACGAAGAAAAAGTAGAGTGGTATACCTATGAAAATAAGTCGGAAAGACCCTTACGTGTTGTGGCAAGAGGCTTACACGCATCATGTTCAAAAGACGATATCATTAGTGATCTAAAAGAGCGCAACTTCAAAATCTTAGATGCAATGAACATCGTCAAAAGAGAGAAACAGACGAAAGAGGGTGAAACAAAAGTGGTACAACGTGGTCTTCCACTATTTATACTTTCGTTCGATAAGACTGAAAAACTAGATGAAATTTATAAAATCAAAACAATTCTAAACATCGTAGTTAAGATCGAACCTCTAAGAAAGAGCACAAGGTTAGTCCCTCAGTGTAAACGCTGTCAAGAATTCAATCACACCCAAACTTATTGCAAAGAAGAGCCAAGGTGTGTAAAATGCGCCGGAAAGCATTTAACCGTTGACTGCATCGGAAAAAGTGAAAGTCCACCGACGTGCATTAATTGTAATGGAAATCACCCGGCAAACTATAGAGGCTGCGAAGTAGCTAAAGAATTACAAAAGCGGCGATCAAAATCTGCCAAAACAGAAAGAAACCCACAAAGGCAAATAGAAACCGTAATTCCCAAGACTTCCAAATCTAGTAAAGCTCCAAAACCTAGTATCCGTAAGGAAAAGAAAACAGTGTCAGTACCTTCGGAGAATATATCAAAGCAAGGAAATGCAGAAACATATGCCCAAATAGCGGCCAAAAATATACCCGCAAACAACGACGCTGAAACAGACCCGGTTACAAAAGTCTTTTCAATAATTCTGTCGAAACTTGAGGAACAATGTGACACAAATAAACTTATCTTTGATAGGTTAAGTAAGCTCGAAAATTGTTTTCGACCCAAATCTCTCTCAAAAAATTTATGATGGAAAAGTTTAAAATTCTTAGGTGGAATGCCAACGGATTATGGCAAAAACTTGGAGAATTAGAGATGTATATGCAGGAAAATGATATCGACATAATATGTTTGATATCAGAAACGCATGCCAAAAATGAATCAAATTTTAAAATCCACGGGTTTCTTGACTACCACGCTGTTCATCCTTCAAATAAAGCAAGGGGTGGATCATCGTTATATCACAAATAATCATATCATATGATTATTTGTGGTTATATATAAAAGAGTGCATTGAACACTCAATAGGCCTGAAAATAGAGGTAGAATCGATGCAATTGAGTAGTGTTCAGGTTAGAATTAAAAACATTCTTCTCAATATCTCTTCGATATATTGTCCTCCACGTTGCAAAATCGATAAGAGTGAATTTACGACATTGATAAAGTCGCTAAGCCCAAACTTAATTGTTGGTGGCGACTTTAATGCAAAGCACACCTTTTGGGCTTCAAGATGCATATCTCAAAAGGGTCGAATGCTATATGAGGCAGGAATGGAAAATAATTGCGATTTCCATTCGACCGGAAAGCCAACTTACTGGCCAACTGATCCGTCAAAAATACCTGACTTAATCGATTTGCTTATGGTAAAAGGAATACCCTCTAACCGTATTGAAATCTCAGAAGGCCATGATCTCTTCTCAGATCATTCTGCAGTCATAGTCACTATGAGCGAAAGCCTTGTCAAAATTGAAAAACCACCCAGGTTAACAAACGGTAAAACCAACTGGGAAGGATTTAAGAAAGATATCGAGGACAACGTTGAATTGAGGGTATCATTACAAACGCCTCTTGAGCTTGAAGACGCAGTAGATACCTTTGTTGATATGATACAAAAGGCAGCGTGGAATAACACTCCTTATCAAAGGGTTACGCCGCGCTATAAAGATATAAAATATCCGCAGGAAATAAAAGACTTAATAAAAGATAAACGAAAAGCACGTAAGAAATGGCAGCGAACCCGTGCTCCTCAACACAAAGCTCATTTAAATCGCTTGTGTAATATGCTAAAAACAGCGATATCAGATTTCAAAAACCGTGAAGTAGAAAATTACCTTGAAAGCTTGTCAGCTGGGAAAGAATCCAACTACTCACTATAAAAACAACGAAAAAACCAAAGCTTCCTGTACCCCCGATTAAGAAAAGCCAAATCGAATGGGCTAAAAGTGACAAAGAGAAAGCGGCGGTATTCGCCGATTACCTGGAAGAAACATTTAAACCTTCTGATGGGCAAGCACTCAATGGAAATATTAATATGAGTTTTAGCTCTAGTGAGAACTACAGAACCAGAAATGCTACGCTCGCTGAATTGAACAGAGAAATAAAGAAGCTAAAGTCTAATAAAGCTCCGGGGTATGACTTAATAACAGCGGAAATATTAAAAATGTTTCCTCACAAAGGATTAATTAACCTCCTTTATATAATAAATACCGCTCTAAGGCTAGAATATGTTCCAAGCCAATGGAAAGTTGCGGAAGTCATAATGGTTTTGAAACCTGGCAAACCATCTCATGAAAAGAATTCTTACAGACCGATTTCGCTTCTTCCAATAATATCGAAAGTTTTTGAAAGAATACTACTCCTGCGCTTGCAGCCTATAATAGAAGAGAAACGATTAATACCTGAACATCAGTTCGGATTTAGAACCAAGCATTCAACAATTGATCAAGTGCATAGAATAACTGACGTAATTGAGAGAGCTCTTGAAGAAAAGAAAATTTGTTCGACGCTCTTTTTGGATGTGTCGCAAGCGTTTGACAAGGTGTGGCACGAAGGCCTCAAATTCAAATTACGACAAGTTCTGCTGTAGGACTTTATAAAATTCTTAACGAATATCTAGAAAACAGACTTTTTCGTGTAAGACACGGAAATGAATATTCTAATTTCAAAGAAATAGTGGCTGGGGTACCACAAGGTAGTGTTTTAGGTCCAGTTCTGTACCTTCTATTTACACGTGATATACCTCAAACAGAAGACACTATCGTAGCAACGTTTGCTGATGATACTGCAATAGTAGTAGTAGGCAAAACGATTAACGAAGCTACGATTAAATTACAAAATGCTCTTAATAATGTTAATGAGTGGACAAAAACATGGCGAATAGCGCTAAATGAACAAAAGTCAGTCCACGTGGACTTTACGTTTAAAAAATAAATAGATTGCCCGTCTTTCTAAATACCGGTCGTGTTCCATTTGCGAATGAGGCAAAATATTTGGGAATGACTCTAGACGCGAAATTAAAATGGAAGCCGCACGTAAAAAAGAAATGCGAAGAACTAAAAAGTAAATTAAGAGATATGAACTGGTTACTCGGTAAATATTCTAAGCTTAGTATTGATAATAAGTTGATTTTATACAGGCAGGTACTTAAACCTGTCTGGACATACGGTATACAACTCTGGGGTTGTACCTGGGATACAAATTTAAATAACTTACAAACGTTTGAAAATAAATTGCTTAGGTCATTTGTAAATGCACCATGGTATATAAGAAACGAAGATCTTCACAGGGATCTCGGGATTCCAACGGTTCGAGACGAAATAAAGAGTTTCGCGCGAAAACATAGAAATCGGCTATTAGATCACGCTAATCCAACGATTATTGACATTCTTGACGAGTCGAATTTAGTACGCCGTCTGCAAAGAACAAAACCTTCCGACTTGGTGCGGTGAACGGAAAACCGCTTTAAAATCGCGGAATAAGCAGGAACTTTCACCGGAAAGTTACCTGCAACACGTTACTTAACTTCGTTAAAAATAAATTGCTAGATAAGTTTCAACTTAGTTGCAATCGGGAAGTGGAGGTGGTTTTAGTGTAGTAAGAATCTCACACTTCTATGAGCACGCGTTTTTCGGTCCTCATAGAGCCTGATGCAGGTTTTGCACCTACCCACGGAAAAAAAAAAATATATATTGAAATTTGTAGAAATGTATTTGTTAGGAATGCATTTTTATTTTTTCGATAAAGGACAATGGCAATTTTGGGCCTCAGACCAATAGTGATGAGTGATATATCGTTGAAAAGGTCTATTTGTGAACATAAAATGTTTGTATGGCAGTTTGTCTCAATTCACTGTGGGAAAAAAATTATTGCCCAAATAAATAAAATACATAAAAGAGCTGTATTTCAAAAATATTGATTTTTTTGTGCTTCAATTCCAGTTTATATACATTTTATATGTTATAAATACATTTTATATAAATGCAAGTGTATTTACATCGAAGAAGTATATGTAAGTACTTCAATATTACTAATTTTTAATTCAGATAATCAAGAATGATATCGTTAAGAAACGCTGCTGGAGCAATATCTTCCAAGTCCAAGATACCAAACAATGGATGTGATATGTGCACAGGTGCTAACAGTGCGTCGGCCAGTCAAACAAGTACTGTAGTATTACACTATTGCATCTATAGAGCTTTGCTCCCTGTCAATCAATATGAAACAGAAATAGATTCTTCCCCTGACATGCCGCGACTGGATACGTCCTCTTAACAACCAAACATTGCGGTCACAAAGCTAAGATTTAATATGGTATTATCTTAATATATTTCAATTGTGTAAAGACCATTTCGTAAATGTTCCCCACAAAAAGATTTGGCAAGTCTAATTTGGTAGAAACTTAAAGTTAACTTTTTCACATTAGTTTCTCTGAGTCGGGAAAATCCTGGAATGTTAAGGTCAAAAATAAATCAAAACACAAACCTCTAATCAACCAGCGCAGGTTGAACTTGAAGCATATCATCGGTCAAAAGGTGACTTTGATACCTTCGATTAAGAAGCCCACGTCAAAAAATAACACACAAATTATAATGCCCTTCCATTTAAAATTACAGCCGAGCAGAAACAAAAAGGAAATAGGTAACCGTATGAAAATGGATTTAATAGAGCTTTCAAGGTCTACTCTTAAAACTCAGTCTACACAACACAGGAGCCAACTAGCGATTAATCTATTATATAATATATATATATGTATATTTATACCTCCTGCACCCGTCTCTCTTCACATATTTTTGAGTTCCGCTGCGTTTGTAAAGTCTTTCGTACCTTTTCTTACTCTGTTCTACTATTATACCTATAACTTTTTTCTCACAGCGAATTGAGACTTGCTGCCATATAAACAATTGATCTACGCAAAAATACCTTTTCAATGATATGACTCCTCCTTTTTGGTCTGAGGGCCAGCTCCCATACCAGAATTGCCATAGTCCTTTATTTGTGTTTTTATTTATTTTAAATTACGGATATTATTCGTTAAAAACGAATTCACTCTTTAAATCAATATAGCGGCAACCCTCCAAGGCGTTGATGGTAGATAATTTTGACTTAGCTTTCTGTATGGTACTTTAACGAAGTCAAGAAAAAAATTCCTTTCCCAATCTTCTGTTACAAAAAAGTCTAAATTGACTAGACTATATTTCTTACATTTTTTAATAAACATAATGGGGCATCGTAGACGTTTGCTAAACTCTTGCTAAGTTGTTACTAAGCAAATCCAGAGTTTAGTCTATTCATAAATAAATTTAAATCTAAGTTTAGGGCTAAACCTGTGGTCTAGCTTTAAACATAGGAAATGCTTTGTTTAAGTAGTTATTATCACAGCCAAATGTCAAATTTTTTTTTTTTTTTTGTAATTTAAAAGCTGAAAAAGTAATTTATATCAAGTAAATGCTACGTAAACTTATCATCCAGAAAAATCTCGATTGATACCGCAATTTAAGAAGATATAGATATTTTAGATGAGTTTGAGTTATTAAGCGAACTGCAAAATGTGCCATCAAGAAAAAGAAAAATAGAAAAAAAAGAAGAATAGAAAAAAGTTCCTTCTCTGGTTGCGACTAGTTTTCCTGGCGTTCGCGTGTTATATTTTCTTTGTTGTTTATCTAAAATATAGAATATTTTTTCGAGTTTCTTTTCTGGATTGTGTATTTAATAATTCTGTTTGTTTTACTTTTTTCGACACGCAATATGAGGAAGGACCACACAAAATTTACACTTTGGAAATATAAGTCTATATGGTTTTTTTTTCTTTGACCTGTCATAATTTGAAGTATAATTGTAGTAGAACACAACCTTAACCTGGGGTTCTACTAAACATAGCTGGGAAATTGACTATGAATAAGAACTGTGTTTATTTAACCAACAAGCCTTAACCTATAGATCAAGAAATCACGACTTTAGTAATTCTCTATATTTTGGTATTAAATTTCTGTATAGGTACCTTTCCTCCCTACATTCGAAATTTCGAAGCATGGTAGTTTAACTTGCCAAGCAAATGAATTTGAAGTTAATTTGAAAGTAATTAATTGGAATTCTAGAAACTAATTTTGGATATGTTTTAATAATAATAATAAATACATTGTTAACTTTATATATATACATATGTACCAGTGGCGATTTCTGGTCTTTAGTTCTGGGTTGGCTACGAATAATCCATTGATCAAAGCTGAATGTAATAAAAGCAAATTTTTTTAATTTTTTTCCTCTTTAATGAGTTTTAATTCATCTCATTTATCTATACCTAAAATCCAGTCGTCACTCTATTTTCAAAAAAATTTCGAGAACCGGTTCCTAAAAATTTTCACTTTTTCTTATCTTCGACAACATTTCTTTCTCTATTGACACATTAGTCCAAATTATTACATATATTTAAACATTATGATGAAATTATTGTAAATATAGTAAAAAACATGCTTTTAAGCCTTTCGAAGCATCTCAGCTACTCAAATTTTATGAAAATGTTACCTGTAAACTGTAACGCTCTAAGAACTTGAGGATTAATCTCTCTATATGTCGTTTTTCTTTTTTGACTCAGAGCAGATCAGATCAGATTCAGAAATTGAAATTTTTATTATCTGAGCCCTCTGATTCAATTATTTTTGTGTTTTGAATCTGATCTGATTTGCTCTGAGCTAAAATAGAAAAACGCCAATAGACACCTTATTTTTAAAAATCAAAGCAGTATTTCTCGACTAATAGCAAATTTAATGCAGTTGGATCGACAATTTTTGATTTTATTTGGTTTCTACGGCTACCTTGGAAATTATAAAAATGTGAATTTTCTTATATGTAATTAATTAATAAATTGAAAATCAATACTCAAGCTTTTGAGCAACGTACAGCAATGTTTCATATATCAAATTTGTTTAGGATTAGTGAAATAGAATTTTGAAAAATTAAATCCACTTTGTGGACTTGGTTAATAAATATAAGCCATATAGTTTGCCAAAAGGGGGATTAATTTAGTAGTTTTTAATGTGAGACTTTTTTAAAAACACATTTTTGATATTTTACTTCCAATTGAGCTTTATAATTTAGATATTTCTGATTTCTTAAGACAAATACTAAATCATAAATTAGGTGTATTTTAGTTCCCTAATATTCAAGTAATGTATTTTTCAGGTAAATGTGCTCAAAAACCATATATTTATATTGATACCCTACATAAGTTTGTTTCCCCCTAAAATTTCTTGTGAAGTTTTTATAATTTTGTTTGGCTGAAAATAATTTTAATTATTATAATCCATTATTATGACACCTCATTTTGGAATATTAAAAAAAAATTACCAATGTTGATAAGTTACATTTATACTGAATTCTTTCAATTATTTTCATATGCAAAAATTAAAGGTATTTTTTTTGTGTACATTTTTTCTTAGCTTTTCCGTAGTTTACAATGATGTATGATACATTAAAATAAAAGTATTTTTAATTGTTAATCGAAAAAAATCTGATTCATTAAAATCCGTTGGTAATTAAAAAAGTTATTAACGTTTTAGTGAGGCTGGAACAATGTACAACAAAGCATATTTTAAATGTATTAAATTCAAATAATATTTAATTCCTGCTCTGGTGTTGGATATACAACTTTGTGATTACCTACATATATTTAGTCTTTATACTAAATTTAAATACTTGATTAAATTTTTTTTTCTATGTTCAATATTTATATGAAATTTTTAGATATTAATGCCATTAAGTAGGTGTAAAAAAACATAACTTCAAATTGTTTTTACATTTTTTTATAGTTACCATCTAAAAAATAATGTTTTTTTTTTATAAATCTAACGATTATCTTACTGACAGTATTTTAAAACCTTAATTATAAAGATTCATGCATATTTGTTTGAGTAATCATTATATTAATAAAGCTATGTCGATCAGTTTCTTAATTAAAATGCCTTTTATTTGTAAAAAATCATTTAAAAAAATTTTAGCACCGCTCTTGTAGGTTTGATGGTAAAACATTGTACAACATAATCTTACAAGAGAAAATAAGCAAAAAATAAGCATTTTTTGTTTTTCCAAATTGTGAAATTTTTCATCAACTTTTGAATATAGAATGCTGCAAATCGAATTGAAGGCAGACTTAATCACCCCTTTAGTATGAAATTTTTTACCCCTTTTAAATGATTTTTTTACACAATGTAGCTTGTCATTTTGGCTTTATTTAAAGACCTTAACCTTGAAGATCGGATGAGTAGAATGGGAGTTATGATTTTTTCAAGTTAACCATATAAAATTCGAACTATAACATTTGCTTCAGAAGGTTCTCCACTGGTGGGTACTGGTCGGCAATCAACTCACATTTTTCTACCCAGGCGTTGGCTCTTTCAATAGAGCCAACCTGTGTGAGTCACTGATCTCTATAATACACTGGATAGTGTATCGATACAAAAATATTGCTTCCATTTGAAGAATTGTTATATTATGAAGCTGGCCACTTTTTTGTATAACAGTATAACTGTATAACATCTAATACAAAGATAATCCATTAACCAGACATCAAATCTCCTTTCGTTTCACCCCCCGAGATCTGTTTGCTAACATTTGTTGTGTTCGTAATTTAAATTCATTCACTAATTAGTAAATGAAACGGAATAACAAACGTAAAGAGTGTGACAAGGAAGTAAAATCATTTAAAAAAAACGCAGAATATGCAATCGCATCCTCCTCATCATTATTATTCATTAGCTGTTTTGCTAAACTTGTTGGCAAACTGCAATGATTTATCTCATTCCACTATGTAATTATACTAAAAAAAATATACCAAATGCACACAGTAAATAGCTTAAAGATCATAAATAATAGAACAAACTTCCACAAAGTTTATATTTTCATATCATGGTGCTTGCTTACACGTGAAGAACGAAAGTGTTCAGATGTGAAGAAAATTATTCTGCAGATTTTGTTCTCCTCTTTGTGTTTTTCGTATTTTCATAATGAAAGATACGATTTGATTGGTTGGAATGGATAGAAAAAGCAGCACAAAAGAGAACGTCAATTTCCTACACCGAATGTCCCTGATCACACGTGAAGAAATTCAATCATTTTCTGCGATTTGTGAGGGTGAGCGGGGAACTTGCAGAAAAGAGAGGGGGATGAAATATTTTAAAATATTTGGAAATATTTGGTGTAGAAAATTGACGTTCTCTTTTGTGTTGCTTCTCCTATCCAATCCATTCGTGTCTTTCATTATGAAAATACGAAAAACACAAAGAGGAGAGCAAAATCTGCAGAATAATTTTCTTAACATCTGAACACTCGTTCTTCACGTGTAATCAAGCACAATATTTTCAAATATTTTAAAATATTTCATCCCCCTCCCTCTTCTGCAAGTTACCCCGCTCACCATCACAAATCGCAGAAAATGCTTGAATTTCTTCACGTGTGATCAGGGACATGGTCTGTTTCCCTTTCTTCAGATAGACATCTGGAAATAGGGATGAGCGATTTTAATCGATACTTGCAAAATATTGATAGTAAAGATTTCGATGTTTTGCCCCATCGATGTTAACATCCAAAACATCGGCTTAAAAAACAAACAAAAGTTAGTACGAAAATGAATAGTTCTGCTAGTAAAATCTAGATGGACTGACTTTCATAGTTTATAAGTCATCTGTAACATTTGGAATTTTTTGAAAAAGGAAATTATCAAAGGATCTTTCAAACCAAACTTAAAAATTTAGAACCGCAACGAAACTTCCGATGTGCAAAAAGGCACAGATATAAGTTTACACATGAAGTGCCTATCAATTTTGCTTCCATCAAATTTGTTTTGTGTTTATTTGTGCAAAAGAAATATTTTTACAGCGATATTCAAGCATTAATATCCGATGCTCAGCAAGACGCATTTTAAACCATACAAGTTTTTGTACACACTTTTGCAAGCAAAAATATCTTGCAATATTGTTAGATAACAGTATACACATGAAATACTTGCAATATTACTTCTATAAAATCTGTGGACGATATATTTTGCAAAATTCAAATTTAAGCATCGATTTCCACGCATTGAAATAATAGATGCTCAGAAAGACCTAATTTACACCAATGCAAGTTTTTGCACACAACTTCGTGTTTTACAATATCGATATATTCCAAAAAGCCACATAAAACAGTTTACACAAAATTCCTTGAAATATTACTGCAAAATACATATTTAATATCGATTTTCACGAATTTAAATTATCGGTGGTCAGCAACACGCAGGTTTCACCATGCAAGTTCTTGCGCACACGTTCGTGTGAAACAAGATTTTGAAATATCGGATTTCAAAAAGGGCACACATAACAGCTTAACAACATGAATTGCCTTGCAATATTGATTTTATTAAATTTGTTGATATTCATTAGTGCAAAATACATATTTTAACATCGATTTTCACATTTCACCCATTAAAATCATCGATGCCTAGAAAGATACCGCTTACACGTGGTTTTAGAACACAAGCTTCTGTGCATCATTATTTTGCAATATCGATGTTTAACGTTGAAATACCTTGCTTATGACTTAATATTTTTCATTTGTATAAAAACTTACATCGATTTTAAAAAACTTAAGAAAAAATAGCCGGCACCACAAATTTTGAAAGCAAAAATACATTAGAGCATAGCATGACGCATTTTTTGCTTTGGGCAAACAAAAAACTTAAACAAAAACACCTGAAAAAAACATCGATGTTAAGTAGCATCGATGTTTTCGGTTCGATATTTATTGACATCGATGTTTGGTCTTCGATGCTGAAATCGATGTTATTTCAATGAGCCTGATTACATGATTCGTTTTTTCGTTCGTTTCGTTTTTCGTCTTTTTGACAGGTACGTACCTTCGTGATTACACACAACGAAAAAAATCCATTCGTGATTTTGACGTTCAAAAAATTTGAGGTTCATTTATTGAAAAATAGGCAGTAATAATAATCAAAAATATTTTTAAATCACTTCTTGTTCAAATTTATAGCTATTTAATTATGAAAAACAATTTTAAATCTCACAATTTAAATTTATTAAGCATCCCCCGCCTCTACTCATTTGTCAAATCATAAACGTCAAAGTTCAACCAGAAAAAGTCTTGAAATTTTCATACGTGCTTTCGTCTTTCCGTTCCCCCTACGTTTCTACACCCCTCACCCAATGTGTCAAAAAGACGAAACACGTAACGTCCGAAAAAACGAATCGTGTAATCAGGCTCAATATCGCACATCGGCACATCCCTATCTGGAAAATACTTTTTTTTTTTGTGTAATTCAGACGTCAAATTATGAAGCCGACCACTTAATTGTCATCTTCAAATGGAAGCAAAGAAACTGTTATACATTATAAGGAATACACTATCCAGTGTATTATAGAGATCAGTGGTGTGAGTATTTTTGTGGGTCTGTTCTTAAAGATAGAGTGACACAGGGCACAGCACATCGGGAATAATATGAAGTTTTTGTATGAGATTTGTTGGCGCAAATGTTTGTAGTCAACACGGCCATTGAAAGAAAAATAAAGAGATTCCTACTTTGTATGGGATTAATATAGCACGTAGGGGTTGCAGTGAATGGCTTGATTTAAATAGGTTTGGCTGGTTTTATAATGATTTAAACGGATTGGGGTGTTTGTTATTTTATTATCAACATAAAAGGATATTTTATTCTCAAGTTTTAATACAAACAAATTGTTTGTAGTACGTGTATTTAAGACGAAATTTTAGGGTTGGCGCAGCCAACCTAGCCAACTGAGAGGAATCGCCACTGATATGTACCTACTAACATTATAAAAAGTATAATAAAAAAATAAAAGAAAAATAAGAATTTAAACACATTACTATGGAAGGCTTGAGAGGAGGGTATTGCGAAGGGCTGATTTGGATATGTTGAAGTCAAAAACATTTGAAAAGTTGTTAGCATTACGAAGCATACGAGATATAGGATTATAAAAGGAATAGTTTGTATGGTGATAAGGGATACGAAAAAGGGGTACTGTCCTTATATTACGGGGGTTGGTGTTAATGGAGATAGCATTCAGTAAGGCTGGGCAGTCAATATAACCAGTAAGAAAATCGTGATTAAAGACGATATCTGAGGTTTCACGTCGTTTTTCTAGGGAATTCAGATTTATAAGGTGCAAACGATCGAGATTGAAAAAAAATCATATGTTTTTGATTATAATTTTGTATTTACAGCTTTAGGGTAAAAAGTGTGTTATAAGATAAATTGAAGAGAATTGAATTTGGTACAAATTTGTACAAACGTTTTTTTTCTAAGACCAATAAATTTTAAGTTGCCACGAAAAACCTTTTTGAACTCGTTTTTCAATATGGTGGCCAAAAGGTGGGGCTTTCAACACCTTAATTCGAGTTTTATACTTGCACTGAATCCCCTTACACATCAAAAGAGAAAATCTTTGTCCAACCCAAATTGGGAGGTTATTGTAACATTTTAATAGACATTTTGCGAAAATGTTAAAAGCTGCTTTGACAAATTTACTTGGTTATTTTGTTAATACACAAGCATGTGTTATACCATTTTGGAAAGTGCATTGAATAGACAACTTTTTTATGTAACTGGCCATTCATGTTCTCGTACAATTTTTATTTATTAGAGGTGGTCAAACTTTTTTGAAAATAAATTTTTGTACTGAAATATATTTAAAAAAAATTATAGTAAAAAAAATGCAATAACTACTATTAAATTTTACCACCTATCTATTACAACAGTTATTCTAGAAAATTACAAAAATAAAAAATTTTTAAAAATTGTTCATCCATGGTCGTAGCGTTTACGTATTTGAGGAAAGTAGTATTTGTTAACAACTTTTGGAAAAAAAACATCATAACAAAGTAACCACTGGGAAAATATTTTTTTTTAATTCTTCCTGGAAATGTCATAAGGCCTGCTGCTGCTATAACCAGTTGCAAGGTTATCCATTATTTACAGGACATCATGTATATTCCGATTATGTAGCTTTATTTTGATGGAGACAAACTCGAAATCGGTTGTATTTGAGGACTTAAAAAAGGAAGCATCTAGGTTATTATTAACTGCTATTAAAACTCCACGACCGGAGGAGTCATTATCTTTATTTAGACCGTCACATCGAAAGGCAGTGTAGTCACAAGTAAATAATTCACTGCTGAGAAAATCAGGTGTAAGATTTGTTTCAGTCAGTGCATAAATATCGTAAAGAAGTTTTTGAGAATTTGAAAAGACAGTTGACGTTTTTGTTCGAAGCGCTCTTTCATTTTGGTAGTAGATCGTTAGACACGTTGGATGAGTTTTAAGGGGATTAAGAAGGGGGGATTCAATGTTAAAGAGAACTATTATTACCATGGTGATTACGATGACGATAAAAATTACTCCTAGAATTTACATAAGAAGAGTAGGCAGCCAGGTCATCCGAGACCATTTGATTGGTAAAGCTCCATGAAAGGAGTTGAAAATTTTACGAAGGCTGGAGGTGTTGGTAGGAAGACCTTCTTGGTGAATAGAAAGCAAGACATTGGTTTTGGTTTTGCCATCGATGCAGACAAAATCAGGCTTATCATGTAGATAAGCTAAGTACAGTCGGACGTCATCGTAGATTCGGCGATCTCTCAATCTAGCCATTGTGTATCGTGATTCAGTCGAGTCAGAAGTTTGCATGGCCAATTTAACATTAGGAGGGAAAAGTGGATCGAGAAATTGAGGTTTATGTGTTGAGGGATTAGAGGCAGGAAGTGTATTTGAGTGATTATTATTTTGTGGATAGTTAACATTAACATGATTAAGAGGAAGGTTATACGAAGGTGGAACAATATGTTTGCTTGATGTTGGTACAGGTGGGTTAAGAACATGTGAGAGAAAGAAATTAGGATATTTGTAATTGGAAGTAGTTATAGCTTTGTTAGATAAAGGGGGATTGTTTGATTTGCTAGGTAAATTGTTTGAAGAAGGATATTTAAAGTTAGGTATAGATTTAGGATTAGATCTATAATTGAAATTAGGGTGAGATTTAGACTTATAACTATTCCTTGAATAAGACTTAGATCTAAAGTTATTATTTGAAGATGTTGCGACTAACTCGGGAACCATTTTCATCAAACTATTTCTTTGACACAAAGAATGACGAGAGAATAACCATTTATAAGAATATGGTATAGAGATTTTAAATATTTCTGGTTTTTGACGGTCACAATTAACTGGCTGAACAGAATGGAGACGGAGCAGCAACTGGAATAGCTGTCAACATTTTGAATACACACAAATTCAATGATGCGAACAGAACACGACTCAGCTGCAGACGCAGCTGGACAAGTTGGCCAACTTTTAACTTTTGCTTGCAGCTTTTTTGACGTTTCAAAATTGCGAGCAAAACGGAGTGTTTACATGTGGGTTAAAGTGATTTTTAAACTATTTTCAATCACTCATAAAGACGTAAAGCAATTTTACCTTCTTTTTCATCATTATTCATTTTTATTTTTGTTTTCATTTTTATTTTCGATACTAAAATATCAGAAAGCTGTACAGCTGTATTGTGGGCGCGTAAAAAAATCACGTACGACACTTTTTGACAGCTATTCCAGTTGCAGCTGCAGCTCCAGTTGCAGCACTCTATTCTATTCAGCCAGTAATTGGGAGGAATCTATAGGTGTTTTGAAAGTATCTTTGAATCCATGGTTCATTTGCATGTAGAGGTGCACCTTTGATTATATAGTTTGAAGGTTGATTAGATTTAAGTTTTTTCAGGCGATTGTTCCATTCGGCGGGAGTCCAAACTACATTGAATTTAATTAAGTTGGAAGAGTGTTGAGAAGTGACGGTTTGCGTTGTTGTTGGGGGTTGTTGTGCAGCGATGGTTGGAGTCGGTGCTGGGAGTTGGTGTGAAGTGATGTTTGGTGTCGGTACTGGGAGAACAGCTGAAGAAGGAGAATTGCAGTCTTCGCTTGTATGTTCGACGGAGGTATCCACGTCTTGAAGTTCCATGAGTAAGGATTTGTTGTTGTTGTTATGTAGCTGGGGTTGAAGTAAGCAATTCTGACTGGATGCACGTTTCATTTCTTCAGATATATCAGAGATGGCAATACGAGTGGCAGTAGATTCTCTTATCAAAACGTCAGCTAGTGCTAACGAATCACCGATCATTTTATCGTAAGTAGCTGTGTAGTCTATACCAATTGATCTTATAGCATTTGATTGCTTATTTAAAGAAACTGCAATCATTTATAAACTTTCCTTCATCGTGGTTATTGATTGGATACAGGTCGATAATTATTGTAAGGGATTAATTGCAGCAATAGCGTTCTTTATTTTTATAAATTGGGTATTTAGGTGGTTTGGGACCAAATTAATATTATCAACGCATTCTGTAAATTTGTTAAGGGCCTGTTTGGATAGACTTTATTCGATATTAGCAAGTTGGGAAGTAAATACAAAGTGATGATTTTCAAGACTTCTTGTGGTGGATTCATTATTTTCAGCCATGAGATCATTAGTTTTACTAGAGCTGTTGCGAATCTCTTTTTTCAGTTCAGCGATACTATCCGATAATTGGTCTACCCGTTCATTATTACATTTTAGTGCAAGTAATATGTGTGAGATTGTTAAAGTTTTGCATTCTGCTCAATAGAAATTGAAATGTAATAAATATTCTGCTAGATAAGATTTAGCACGTTTGCTTAAACCAACACATACAGGGTGGACAAATTTACCGCAAATACCCTTACAAATTACCCAATCATTTGTTTTTTCATTTAGAGTACAATCAATGTTCCCACAGTGTAATTCCTTATCCATTTTTAGTTGTTGTGTTTACCACGTCAGATATTATTTTTTTTTTTTTTTGCGAAAGGAGTAAATATTTTTAAATGTTTTCAAATTAGAGATTGATCGATTTTGTTTGTTTTTAGTGTACACGGTTATTATGTACACGAATCAAATAGTTCAGGCACTTGTACGTGGGTGGCTTAGTATAAGTGTCGGTAATTACAGATGTCATTTCTTAATATTGACCTTTCACCTTTGTTTCTATGATTTGAGTCGAATATGTATTCATCCGCTTGTTAGTCTTTTTGTACTGTGGTTTATTTAATCTGAAGAAAGATTAAGTTTTGTTGGAAACATGGCATAGGTAAATCAGTTCTTTTAATTTTTCGGTGGGGTCTAACGGGCTTTTATATATTTGTCGCTAACTTTAAGCAGACTAAGGAAAACCTACAAACTTTTTTGTGATTATTCTAATAGGCAGAGAAGTTTGCCAAGGGCTTATTCTATGAGCAGAGGCAAAAACCATCGAGTTCATAGAAGTGTCACCAACTTTGCGGCCAAATTCATGTGGCAACTATAGTTGGCACATATTGCACCACTTTTACCATTTAACTTCGAATAGAAGTGGATCTGGGTCTGGATACCTATTGTATTTTATTTTTTGCTGTCCTTCGTCTTCCCTGTTCAATGTCACTGCAGAGTGTGAACTGTACATAAAGCCTTTTGTATCGGGTAGCGGTTACGGTTTTTCTTTTATCTACTTCCTGATTTATGTAGCTTTCAGAACTGAAGCGTAAACTTTCAGCAGTCTGCTTTCTGGTTTCCGTAGTTATTTCCTTGATCTCTACTCTATGCATTATTAGTATAGTGGTATCGTCCTCTTTTTAGTTAATTTGGTTGCATATAGGCGATTTTTCACTTCATTTGTGGTCAGTTGTAATCAAATCGTTGTAGGTATATGTGAGGGCGTGCTAACATAGAGTTAAGTTCAACAACTTTTCTATGAAAATAAGTCTTCAAAATGTTAGGTAGGTATACATATCTAGATATATACAATGGTACGGAAACATGTGGCGTTCATGTTTTACAGGACAAATTGCAACAAAAATGCCGTAGCTACTATACCTACTTAATTGTGCAGAGCACTAGTTGAAAAGTGTTCTCTATGCGGGAAAGTGGTTAATTTATGTCCGATGTTGAAATTAACCAGAAGCAGAGTATATTAGTAACAATGTATGCTAAACTTCTGGCTAATTGAAAAAAAAAAACTAGGCGTAATAGAAACCAATTCATGGCGAGCATAACAATCAACAGTATATTCCAACGAAAACAGGCTCTAAATTGGCAATTAATCAACTGAAAGTGACAGAGTGGCATGTAGTTGGAAATTAGCGCGGTTAGTTTCTGAACGCGAGAAAGGGATATCCCTGGATGATGTGAAATATTTTTAACTAATTATAGGTACAAGAGTTTGAAATTAAGCAATAAAATTGTTTTATCCAAGTGTACTGATTGCTGGCACACATACCGACTATATCTGCTTAAAAGAACGAAGGACCTTCCTATAGAATCAACATGAGAACGAAGGTTGTTTTGGGTGTTCTGGGTAGCAAGTCAAGTGATATGGGACTTCACAGAGCTATCTCTATAGAGCTTAATAAAAGAGCTCATCAAAATGTCAAAGGGCTGTGCATATGTACGAGGTGGTAGGATATTAAAGCTTAAGGTAGATATCTATAAGGTAAAGGTAAAATATTTTGTGTATGGTGTTATATAAAATGAATCTTACTAGCAATATCCGTTTTCCCTACCCATGCCAAGGAATGTAGCGAAATAATTGTTTAAGATTTTGAGTATATGTACAATTCATATGTGCACAGCTTGCCAACTGACATATTTTTACTCTTCGCTATAATAAACCATTAGGAAAAAATATTCAATTTCAGACTGTTGCAACTTTTCCTGATTGGTTTTTCTGATCGCTATAAATAGCCCCTTTATATGAACACAGAAATATTAAATTTGTTGATTGCGGCTTTCACAGTCCACTAAAAATCACTTGTTAAAACAGCGGTTGCCATGCGTCTCTCTTTTGGAGAGACAGCTCCCTTTTTAATTCAAAAAGTATTTTACACCCTGTTTGGCTGTATAGCCTTATATATCTTTTATATTTAATTTAATAAAAACTTTAAGAAAAATGCCAAATAAAAACACACTTTAATTTACGGCAAGGAAAACACACTTTATTTGGCTGGCGGTAGATGACAAGAATAGTAATGACAATTCTATTGTTTGACAGCTGGTTGACACATTTGGAAAGGTTATGGATGGGCGACCAATGGGGACTTCAGATGGGCGTTCACACTGTAGTTTTCATTACTGTCGCAGACATCATGTTCACACTGGGTGTGTTGAACATTCTCCCCGGGCGAAAGCGAATTGCTGGATTTTATCATCGGAATTGTTGCTGAGTATGAAAAACAATAAACTCTTTGATGGCCTTTCGTGTCATGGTTAAACATGAAATGAAACAATTCATTAATATTTATGAAATAAATAAGTTTAATAAAGAAAATGAAAATAGTTTGTCGAGGCGAACTGTCGCAGGTCGAGATAAATCGCCGCATTATCGATACAGATTTGTTATCGATATTTTGAATTTGCAAAATAGCTCATGTAGTGCCTATTCGTTGTTTCCATTGATAAACATCGAGTAATGATGAAGAAGGAGGCAAACAACAACAAATTGCATTGGCTAAGTTGTGAATGAAAAGAAAATACGGCGTCCATTGATTAAGTGCGCGAGTTTGTAAAATTTTAAAGTGTGTTAATTTTGTAAAATATAACGAAATTGTGATGAGAAATTAAGTGGCTGGTGATGAAAATGATCCAGGTAAGTTTTTTATCGTAAAATATATTACCAATTCATCATAAAATTCGATATAAATTTCGCATTTGACATGGATGTAGTTGCCTGTAGTCGAAGGTATACATTTCCATCGGAGTCTGACTAACGTCCGTTTTATCCATCCCATTTTTATTTCCGCGACATTTTATTAAAATTTGATACTAACGTCCGTTTTATCCACTCCGTTTGAATTTCTTTGTAATGATATGAGTGTTGATGACATTTTATTAAATTGATAAATATTTTAAATAATTAATTCGGAGAATAATTGCATATGTGCATTCTGATTGCGAGAGAGCTTTGACATATTAATGCCTTCGCATTTGGATGGCAGCATGATGCATATGATGATATGATGTATTAGTGTGTGTGTGTGTGTGTGTGTGTGTGTGTGTGTGTGTGTGTGTGTGTGTGTGTGTGTGTGTGTGTGTGTGTGTGTGTGTGTGTGTGTGTGTGTGTGTTTCAGGCTTGATTTGTATGTTGATTGTTGTTAATTGGTAAAGGACACAGCTTCGTAACAGGTCGTTTGAATTCACCATGCGCAGTTTTCAGCTTTACCACTCTGGTGGTGTCATCCTTTCCGGGGAAAGTTTCTAGGATTCGTCCTAAATTCCATTTTGTCGGTGGAAGTCTCTCATCTTTGATCAACACCAGGTCTCCGATTTGAAGTTGAGGTTGAGGTTTTAACCATTTTGGTCGTTGTTGCAGACGGGCCAAGTATTCAGATTGCCAGTGCTGCCAAAAAGTTTGTAAACTGAATTGGATTGCTTTCCATCGATCAACATAGCTCGTCTTCCCGATTGTGAGATCTGGTTCAGGTACAGTAAACATTTCTGCTCCGATTAAAAAATGTGCTGGAGTCAAAGCATTGAAGTCTTCAGGATTCTCTGTTAAGGGACATAGAGGCCTCGAATTTAAACACGCTTCAATTTGCGTTAAAAGCGTGGTGAGTTCCTCGAAGGTTAATACCCCATTTCCAACAATTCGTTTAAAGTGGTGTTTAACACTCTTCACGCCAGCTTCCCATAATCCTCCGAAGTGGGGAGAAGCAGGAGGAATGAAATTCCACTTTGTTCCTTGTGACGCCAAAACTTCAGCAACGCCCTTCCAATCATGGGTAGCATCCTTCAAAAGTCGGTACAACTCCGTTTCAGCTCCTATAAAATTTGTACCGCAATCACTGTAGATCTGGCTGCAGACTCCTCGCCGTGATGTAAACCGCCGAAACGCTGCCAGAAAAGCTTGAGTCGTAAGATCACTTACCGCTTCAAGATGAATCGCCTTTGTTGCTAGGCAAACGAAAATGGCTAAATAGCCTTTGTAACTTTTTGCTCCGCGACCTTTCCAAGCCCGGATACTAATCGGTCCAGCATAGTCAACTCCAGTATGTGAGAATGGCCTGGATGCAGTCACTCTGGGCGCTGGTAATTCTCCCATTAGTTGATAAGCTGGTTTAGTCCTGTGCCGATAACATATAGTGCATTTGTGAATGTATTGTTTTACTGCTCGCTTCGTCTGAAAAATCCAATATTTTTTCCGAAGATAACCCATCATTAACTGAATGCCTCCATGCAGGGTTTTTTCATGTGCTTCGTGAAGAATCAGTTTGGTGAAGTGATGATTTGGAACCAGGATTATTGGATGCTGTTGATCATATGGCAAATTTGCATTCTTCAGTCTTCCACCAACTCGAATGATTCCGTCCGAATCAACGAATGGATTTAGAGATGCCATGCCTCTGGACTTCAAAATGCCATCAGGGAACATTTCCAGCTGAGCTAATTTTACCAAAACCTTTGCTGCATCGCCAAGCTCCTTTGGTGAAATCGGACCAAATTTCCAGTTGGGTATGTATTTTTTCGAATTGTTGGTGAAACGTAAAATCATAGCAACAATACGTATTAATTTGTTTATTTCAGACGATCCATACATAAGTTCATTGATTGGGGGTAAAACCTTTCCGATGTGATGCACTTGTATTACTGGCTGCGTTGGATACTGAAAATCCCATGCATCGCGCAAAAATTCAGGTCCGGTCCACCATAACGGATTATCAAGCAAAGCTGATGGAAGAACACCTCTAGAAACCAGGTCTGCTGGATTTTGCTGAGTTGGAATATGATTCCAAATTTTGACGGGAGTCAATCGTTGTATTTCTCCAACCCTGTTTCGCACAAATGTTTCCCATTTGTTTGGTGAGGCTCGAATCCACGAAAGCGTAATGGTTGAGTCAGTCCATGCAAACTGCTTGATGTTCTTGTTTCCAAATACTTGAGTGGCATGGTCCAGAAGTTTGGCCAACGTAACAGCACCGCAAAGTTCCAGACGAGGAAGACTAACTGGCTGTACAGGAGCAACCTTAGATTTAGCGATGAGAAGATGCATTTTTGCTTGGCCTGTTTCATCTTCAACCCGTAAATACACTGCTGCTCCATAGGCTTTCTCCGATGCGTCACTGAAACCATGAAGCTCAACTCGAGTGAAATCGCCGATGGTTTGAACCCACCTTGGAAATTGAATTTTGTTGATGGCTTGCAGATCTTCGTAGAAGACATTCCATTGTTCCAAGAGTGATGATTCAATTGGTTCATCCCATGACAACTTCTTCACCCACAGTTGCTGCATAAACATCTTCGCCTTCACAATACATGGAGCAATCCAACCCATCGGATCAAAAAGACGTGCTGTCGTAGATAGAATGAATCGTTTTGTCGGTTGTGGATCAGGAAGTGCGTTGTAGCAGAACGAAAATTTATCAACAGAAGGAAGCCAGTGGACACCGAGTGTCTTAACTCGGTCCGTATCTTCTGACGGCATTGAGAATGATGATTCCCGTTCTCCTGTTGGAATGCCCGAAAGTAGTTCGTCAGAATTGGATGTCCATTTTCGTAAGTTGAATCCAGCTGTCTCTAATGTTGTTTTAATTTGTTGCATTTTCTCTTTAGCCTCTGCAATGGTATTTCCTCCAGATATCAAGTCGTCTACATACATCTCTTCACGGATCATGGTTGAAGCAAGTTGATTCTTCGAATTGTCTTCTGCTAACTTCAGTAACGTTCGGATTGCAAGATATGGAGCGGCTGCTGTTCCGAAGGTAACCGTGTTAAGTCTGTAAACTTTAACAGGCTCTTCAGAATTTTTTCTCCACAGAATCAGCTGATAATTTTTATCTTGTTCCGCTATCAAGATCTGGCGATACATTTTTTCGATGTCGGCAGTGAAGGTGTATTTATACAACCTCCAACGAAGAATAATGTCGCAGATATTTTGTTGAAGTGCTGGACCTACCAACATAGCATCGTTCAAAGAAACGCCACTTGATGTTTTGAAGGATGCGTCAAACACCACCCTCAATTTTGTGGTTGAACTGCTTTCTTTGATGACAGCATGATGTGGCAGGAAATAATGCAGATTTTCTGGCAACTGACTCTTATCGACTTCGCTCATATGACCAAGTTGGATATATTCTTCGATGCAGGCAGAATATTGGTCTCGAAGTTGCTGGTTTGCATCAAGACGTCGCTCTAAACCATGGAATCGCCTCAAAGCACCTTGATATGAATCGCCAAAAACCGGAGGAACGTTTCCTTTGAACGGCAATGCTACTTGATAGCGTCCATCAACTGTTCGTTCAGTGTTGGCGATGAAATGATTTTCACATTCAATGTCTTCGACTTTTTGGAATGGCTTGAACGGCGTTTCTTCTAGTTCCCAAAATTTTCGAAGTTGGGTTTCGACATCTACTGTTTGCATGAAACTTCTGACTTGATTGGATTCGGATACGATTGGGGCCTTTCCGAATAAGATCCATCCCAATGTTGTCTTCTGCATGACTGGCATCAATTGATCGGCTGGTGGAATCAACTCGGGCAACAAAAGCTCGGGAAGGACATCACTACCAAGCAAAATATCAATTTTTGACGATTTGAAGAATTCTGGATCGGCAAGCACATAATCGTTGAGATGAGTCCAATTCTCAACGTGAAGGGTCCGGGCCGGCAGATGCACAGACAGTGACTTTAAGATGTAGGCTTGCGCTGTTGTTGCAAAAGTGGAATGCTGCGAAGCAAAAGTGATATCTACCACTCTTAAACATGTGCCACTGCTGACCAAACCCAACCCGGACACCCCCGTATGAGTTGTTCGAGATTTAAGTTGGAGTAATTGGGCAGCATGTTCTGTAATGAACGACGCTTCAGAACCAGTATCTAACAATGCTCGCAACGTCAACCACTCTCCCAACGAAGACTTCACTTTAACAAGGGCTGTTGCTAGTAAAACTTGAGAGTTCTTAGTTGGACTGCTATGATGAGAATGGTGAGAAGTTAAATTGCTAGAACCCGATGGTTTATTGGCAGTATGGAATGAAGGCGCCTCTGCGTTCAAAGCTGTACTTTGCGAATTTTGGCTGCTACTCTGTTGCTGTACTGGGTTGTTTTGCTGACTACTATTTGTTGACTGGACTTGCTGAAAGGAGTTATTATTTTGCTGTACGCGTGAAGGTTGTTGGTTTGGCTGGAAAGAAGTATTATTTACATGTAATAAGGTATGATGTGGTTGTTGACAATGATAGCACCTACGACTAGTTGGACAACTATCAGTAACATGATTATACCCTAAACAGTTTCGACACAAACCCAATTTGTTTATAACCTGACTACGCTCGCTAACACTCATTTTCAAAAATTTACTGCATCTTCTAACCGCATGTTTATTTTTCTGACATATTTTACAGGAAAGCTTTGTTTTATCAGACTGCGCATGTGCAATGAACGAGTTTTTGTGTGAAGAGTCCCGCGATGGCTTGGATGTACCTTGACTGTGCTGCTGGTCGACCGCTTCAAGAGTCCGGAACCTTGTTTCCAGAAAGGACGTAAATTCCTTGAAAGTCGGCAACTTCTTTGGGTCCTCTCTATCATTCAGCTTCTCTTCCCACATTTGCTGCGTTCTGCTGGGTAACTTTCGCACTAGAAGAAAAATTAGCACTGGATCTAAATGTTCTACTTCTATTTTCAGATTCGCAAGACTGTGGATTACTTGGGTCGAAGTGTACAGCAGATCCTTAATCGACTCCGCGCGCTCTTGTGCCAACGACGGCAAATTGAATAATGAACTCAACTGGATGTTGACGAGGACGCGAGGGTGATCATAACGGTCTTGCAACAGAGACCAAGCTTTGGCATAGTTGTGGCCTTGTATCTTCAGCGTGAAGAGCAGCTTCTCAGCATCGCCTGTTAGACTCGTCTTCAAATAGTGCATCTTTTGGATATCCGTAAGGGATGATTTATTATGCACCAGCGTTATAAAAAGATCATGAAAATTTGGCCAGGATTCATAGTTGCCGTCGAACACAGGTATTTTGATTGATGGTAAGTGAATTTCCTCACTCTTATGCTCACTTTCCTTCGCAGGGACTTCGCTGGACGGCTGGCTGCTGCTGCCACCAAGACTTGCCAGCGAATCCAGAAGCCTTGCTCGGAAATCGCAATAATCCTCTCTGAAGCTTTCGTAAATGGATTCTGCTTCTACCTGCTTCTTGGCAACATCATCATCTGCTGCTAAAAACTCCTCATAAACACTTGATACTGACTCCCACAAATCCTCAAGCAATTTCAATCGAGCCTGCACATAATTGGCGGTAATTGCCTTGCCTTTTTTTCCAAAATTTTCTATATCCTTTTTTAATTGTTTATATTTTGCCGATAAGTTTTTAGTTGCCATTTTGTAATTATTTATTTGAAAAAAAATATCTTAATAATAGTAAGGAAAATTGTCACTTACTCAATTAAAATGGCGTCCGAAAATTTCCTCGTGTTGACTTGGTTATGTCTAAATCCCACGTTGCACACACTTTTTTAATCCAAGGACTGTAACTGAATCCTTTTTTAAAATTCCTTAAAATTTTCAGGGCTCGAAGGACCAAATGTTTGGCTGTATAGCCTTATATATCTTTTATATTTAATTTAATAAAAACTTTAAGAAAAATGCCAAATAAAAACACACTTTAATTTACGGCAAGGAAAACACACTTTATTTGGCTGGCGGTAGATGACAAGAATAGTAATGACAATTCTATTGTTTGACAGCTGGTTGACACATTTGGAAAGGTTATGGATGGGCGACCAATGGGGACTTCAGATGGGCGTTCACACTGTAGTTTTCATTACTGTCGCAGACATCATGTTCACACTGGGTGTGTTGAACACACCCCATTCTTTGCGGAAGGGAAGGGGGATACAAATGTCTCCTTTTGTTAACAAACCTTTTGGTATTTTTTTAATCTTAAACCAATACACGATTCACCTTCTCAGAATAACTTATTTTAATCTTTCTAAAGGTTATGGTGTGCATTCTGCGGTACTGACCAAAATAAATTATTTTTATCGGATATTTTGTTCATGTTGCATAAAAGCTCATTTATATTGCATGGTGCATGGGGCAGTCAAGTTCTCCTAAAAGACCATTGTATCCCCTTAAAATACGAAAAGTCTCTTTTGATGTGTATGTTAGAATTCAAGGTTAAAAATGTCCAAAAGAATAAAGACACGTCCGATTACTTTGAGTACAATTTATTCAATGAATTCTAATAAGAAAGTGTATGATATAAAACATGAAATGAGAAATGTGGTAAAAAGAAAGTAATGACAGCTATCGTAGTTGGGTTGCCAATGTGCTTTTATGCAAATAGTTTTGTTCCAACAAACTCCGCCTCAACCCAAGTGCGATTTACATAATAATTATAATTTAGGATCAAAGTTAGTTAATTCATTTAGCTTATGCATGTAAAGTTAAAAAAAAAACGTCTAAAATTATTAAATTTATAAAACCAAAAAAAATCTTTAAATTTAAGCCATAGTACAAACAAATTTTATCTTTAACATTGTACAAGCTAGTTCATGTTTTTTTAAAGACAACGTTTTAGTAAATATATCAGCAGCATTCTCTGATGATGGTACATATTGGATTTCAATTTCGCCAGACACATACTTTTCTCTTATGAAATGAAAGCGTATGTCTATGTGTTTGCTCCTCTTATGAACCGTTTGATTTTTCACCGCAAATTGAGCTCCTTGATTGTCACACATCACTGTAGTGGCTCCCTTAACATACTCGTGGAAACCCATTTCACTTAAGAGGCTACGATGAAAACAAACTTCCTTCACGCCTTGGCACATTGCAATATACTCAGCTTCCATCGTGCTTAAAGAAACAACGTGCTGTTTTTTCGACTCCCAAGCAATAAGGCAGCCGCCAAAAAACAGGGCGTAACCACTCAAAGACTTTCGGTCAACCGGGTCTGATCCCCAGTCTGCATCTGTGAAGCAAATTAAATTTTCATTATTGGGTATATAGTTCAACATACCTTTGGGTTTCAGTTTTAGGTATCTGAGAACCCTTTTTGCTGCAACAAAGTGTTCTTTGTGTGGATGACTATGGTATTGAGCAAGTTTCGACACAATATGCACGATGTCTGGTCTTGTCATTGTGGCCAGATATGTGAGACCTCCAAGTAATGATTGAAACTCTTTAATACTGAAACCGGAACAATTTTCTTCTCTGCATTTTTCCAGCACGATGCCTTCAGAACAGGGAGTTGCTGCAGCCTTACAATCAAGCATTCCCCATTTTTTTACCAACTCTGTTGTATATCTCTCCTGGTGTATAGTGAAACCGCCTCGAAGTCCATCTCGATGAATCTCCAACCCCAAATAATATTTGATTGGCCCACGATCAACAGCTTGAACTTGTGCACTCAGCTTCCGGATTATAGTCTTCATAGTAGATTCTTCAGAACAGGCTATTATCAAATCGTCCACGTATATTGATATTATATGAATTTCATTTTTGTTATTCATAAAATAAACACAGTTATCAGCTTTGCATCTACGAAATCCAATGCCTTTTAAAAGCGAATCAATTTTATCGTTCCAATATCTTCCAGCTTGTTTAAGCCCATAAAGCGACTTTTGTAGTTTACAAACTTTATTCGGATACTCTTTACTCACGAACATTTTAGGCTGTTCCATAAACACTTCTTCTTTTAAGTCTCCATTTAGATAGGCCGATACGACATCAATGTGGTTGACCAGCAATTTATGCTTAGCTGATAGTGCCAATACGAGACGTGTGGTTGCATGCCTTGCAACAGGTGAGTAAGTTTCATAAAAATCTTCGCCGTAAACTTGAGAGCAGCCTTGGGCAACTAGGCGCGCTTTCAGTTTCTCAACCGTGCCATCTGGATTGAATTTTTTGGTAAAAACCCACCTTGAACCAATTACGTTTTTATTGACCGGACGATCTATCAGCTCCCATGTCTTATTTTTAAGCAACGAATCATACTCCGCCTGCATGGCATGTTTCCACTCGATGCTATTTTCTGACTGCATGGCTTCATAGACATCAGTTGGGTTTACGTTCACAGCATTTAACATTTCAGAATTTTCAGTGATATACTTTTTTCTTGGGCGTCCCACACTACCAGTTCTTATAATCCTAGGTCTGCCTCTTTTTCGAGTTCCTGCTATAGCCACATCTTCCGCTTCTGAGGAACTATTTTCAGAATTCATTAAAATTTGATTTCTCTCGGCAGCTTCTACATCCTGAACTTCCTCATCCCGAGCTTCTTCATCCAGAGCAGCTTCATCCTGAGCTTCTTCAGTTAAATCATTAGGTTCAGCTATTTGTATGACAGGATTCTCATCATTAGCAGCTTGTGTTTCTTTGTCCTCAGCTATTGTGGGGAAAACAAATAACTCATATGAACCATCCTGCCCATCCAGGTCCTGATTGTCCAAGTCATCTTTACCAGCATTCGTCTGACTATTTTCAAAGAAAATGACATCCCTTGCGACAACAATGGTTTTAGTCACTTTATTGTAATGTCTATATCCTTTCGATGAATTAGCATAACCAACAAATATGAGACTCGTACCCTTTGGTTCAAATTTCGATCTGGTTCTTTGGTTGTTCAAGGCTACTACTTCACAACCAAATACTTTAAAGTGTGAAACTGATGGCTTCCGACCAAACCAGGACTCATAAGGGGTCTTTGTCATTAAAACTTTTGTAGGAGATCGATTTCTAATGTAAGTAGCAGTGTTAAGAGCCTCAGACCAAAGACTTTGACATAATTTGGAATTCACAAGCATGCATCGCGTCATCTCCACCAGTGTTCTATTGGCCCTTTCGGCAATGCCATTCTGCTGTGGGCTATAACTAACAGTGTTTTGATGGCGAATTCCATTTTGTTTGAAAAAACTCTGAAATTGTGAATTAATATACTCGCCCCCATTGTCGCTCCGTACGCATTTTATTTTACAGCCAGTTTGTTTTTCGCTTTCAATCATGAACTCTTTGAAGGTTTCAAAAGCTTCCGATTTATGCTTTAAGAAACGTGTCACCGTGTACCTGGAGAAGTCGTCAATAAATGTAATAAAATAACGAGATCCCCCTTGCGAAGCTACCTTCATTGGGCCACATATATCCGTATGCACCAGCTCGAGGACATTTTTAGTATAAATTTGTGTGAAACTAGGAAATGGTTTCTTATTAATTTTGCACAATGCACAAGTGTTGCAACTGAAATTTGTTGGCATTTTTACCATCATTCCCCGCACCATGTCGTTTTTTGATAACAGGCACAAATCATTTATATTTAAGTGTCCAAATCTGGAGTGCCACATCTCAACCTGTTTATCGAACTTTGTTGACACATGGTTTATACGTTCGGAATGATTTTTTAAAAACTTTACGTAAAAAATACCATTATCGATTTTTGCATTAAGAATAGGAACATTATCTTTTGTTTTAACAACTGTCTCTTGTTCCGTAAACTGTACAATTTTACCGCTTTCAATTATTTTGCTCACTGAGAGGAAACTACCATGCAAACTTGGAACAAACAGGACATCGCGCAAAATAACATCACAATAACTCGATTTAGCCTTAACATTGCCTATGCCTTTTGCGATAACATAATCCCCTGATGGTAAAACAACAGTTTGATCATATTGAACTAACGAAGAGAACATTTTTTCATGATTCGTCATGTGTGACGATGCACCGCTATCTAAAATCCAAACGGTTTGATTTCCCAATTTCTCCGATGGCGTGAGGAGACCCAAAACTGCCGCTACAGACTTTTTTGCATCGCACTGTGATAGAATATGCCCTCTCTTGCCACATGAATAACATTTCACCTTTTTCCAATTTCGCACTTTTGGAAAAGATTTTTTATGTTCAATTCCACTATCGAAACCTTGACGCTCTCCTCCTGCTTTGACCCAATCATTTTTTTTTCCATCTAGGTACTCTGGCTGCTAGCACACTTTCGTTATTGCGCTCTGTTTTTTCACTGCGTCTCCGTTCCTCCTCTAGCACTTTAGCCTTCAATTGTTCAAATGAAGGTTAATCGTCTCTACTTTCAATTGCGATAACAAAACTGTCCATGCCATCAGGCAAACTACATAGAAGCATAATGCAGAGAAGATCTTCTGGTACCTCGATATCGACCTCATTTAGGTTATCTACTATAGTGCAGAAATTATTCATTTGGCTCGCAAACTTTTCAGAAGACCCAAATTTAAAACGAACTAACTTCTTAAACAAGTTTACCTTTCGAGCGGGTCCATCTGCATTATACAAATTACCTAAAATGGTCCACGCATCTTTGGTTGTCTTGCAGTGCTTAATGTGAATCAATTCAGAAGGTTTAACACACAAGGTTAAATACGCAAGAGCCTTCTTATCGATACTTTCCCACCTAAGCTTTTCGTCAGGAGCATCCGGACACTTCACCTCTAACACAGTCCAATAGTCCAATGTAATAAGCAGACTTTTCATCTGCACTGACCACGTTGCGTAATTATCGGCACACAACTTATCTATCAAAGGGCACGGTAGTGCCCAGCCAAGTTCGCGGCACTACACCCTTTTTACAGGAACAAACTCAGGCTATTTTCAACCCCCCTCTAACTTTAGTACCAATAAAGTCAGAAACTTCAAATTCTTAGTATTTGTTGAGCTGATCGAACGTAGGTGGCTCACCAAATTTCAACTCTTTAGCATTAGTAATTCTCGAGATATAGAACTTCAAAAATCGCAAAAACCGTAACTGACTGACTGACTCACTGACTCACTGATTCACTGACTCACTGACAGATCATCAAAATTATGGAGCACTTCCCGACATCGCAGAAACTTGAAATTTTGCACAACGGTAGGCCTTGTGGTACATACAAAGGAAAAAATCGAAAATCTGCAATTTTCTATTCAGGGGGCGTGGCATCCACCCATTTTCTTAAAAATTCTAATAAATTATATGGAGTACTTCCGATTGTTGTAGAACGATGAAAATTGGTAGGTTGGTAGGCCTTGAAGTACTTAGAAAGAAAAATTTTTTGAAATTGAAGTTTTCCATTCAGGGGGCGTGGCATCCACCCACATACTTGAAAATTCTTATAAATTATATGGAGCACTTCCGATTGTTGTAGAACGATGAAAATTGGTAGGTTGGTAGGGCTTAAGGTACTTAGAAAGAAAAAAATTGAAAAATTGAAATTTTCCATTTAGGGGCGTGGCATCCACCCACACTCTTAAAAATTCTTATAAATTATATGGAGCACTTCCGATCGTTGTAGAACGATGAAAATTGGTAGAACGGTATGACTTAAAGAACAGACAAAATTAAAAACAAAAAATTGAGATTTTCCATTTAGGGGGCGTGGCATCCACCCACTTTCTTAGAGTTGCGGTAATTTATATGGAGCACTTTCGGTTGTCGTAGAATTATTGAACTTTCTAGAGCAGAAGGGCTTGATTTTCACATGGCAAAATAAAATCTTTACAAAAAGGAGTGAAATCACAACAAAAACATAAATGTAAAAAAAAGAGCCAAGTTCTTATATGTACAAGAAACCTGTGCGTAAAAAGTCAACCAAAAAAAGTAATGAGATCTAAAATATATGCCAAGTTTTAAGTTCAGGATATTAAATATCAAATATCTGAATTAGAGTAATATCGAAACAACTCCTAATTATGACAGAAATTTGGTATTTAATGAGGACTGATTAAAATTTGGTGGATTTACTTGGCAAGTTTTCTCCTAATTAATAACTTAATCACAAATTGAAAATGTATGAAAACTTGACCAGTGAACCCACCAAATTTTAAACAGTCATCATTAAATACCAAGTTTCTTTCATAATTAGGAGTTGTTTCGATATTACTCTAATTCAGATATTTGATATTTAATATCCTGAACTTAAAACTTGGCATATATTTTAGATCTCATTACTTTTTTTGGTTGATTTTTACGCACAGGTTTCTTGTACATATATAAGAACTTGGCTCTTTTTTTTACATTTATGTTTTTGTTGTGATTTGTGTTAAGGAACTCATCCTACGAATTTTAATTCTAAATACTATTTTCAGAAATTAAAACAAATTAAAAAAAAATCGAAACTATTACTTTGGAGGACTGGGCCCATAACCTTTGTTAGAATTCAAGGTTAAAAATGTCCAAAAGAATAAAGACACGTCCGATTACTTTGAGTACAATTTATTCAATGAATTCTAATAAGAAAGTGTATGATATAAAATATGAAATGAGAAATGTGGTAAAAAGAAAGTAATGACAGCTATCGTAGTTGGGTTGCCAATGTGCTTTTATGCAAATAGTTTTGTTCCAACAGTGTAAACATCTTAGCGCTCGCTATTCAATAACAAATCTTAGCTCTCAGTATGGGAAAAATTGAAAGTCGGCCGCAGAGGATATGGTAACGTAACAAGTTCCGTTTTGAACCATTTTGTTTGTTGAAAGTAAGGTAGAACTCTGTAAACTCGAATGGGTATGGAAGTTTTCGTTTGATACCTAATGGTTTTGGCATTTGCTAAGTGGAGTGAATTCTTTACGCCCCGACTCCACAGGAGATAATTTCTATCACAATGCTCATCTTGACATGAAATATCTAATGGAGTCACTTCGTTTCATCTCTTGATTAGATGTCAGAGGTATCTCTCAGCGATTATATTTTGACAGAGATATCTGATTCTGGTTCTGGAATTGGATCCAAAAACTTTTCACGCTTTCAAACTCATTCCAATTCCCGTTCTGTGAAAATGTGAAACCAAACCATAAAGAAAAAAGTGTTTTTGTCTAATGCATTCCTCTTAAAAATTACAATAAAATTGAGTGAATCATTCTGTTTTCAAGAGAAATGGTAAGGTGACTCGATCATCCATAATATAGTTTTCATTCACAGAACCAGAATCGCCTATTTGTGCCAAATTAATCGAAAAAGTGAAAGCAATGCTTGGCAGTGAATGTGAAAACGGTTTATTCGATTCACTTTTTCACAGAACCAGAACCGGCTCAAAAGTAAAATTGTAAAAGCTGATGCCAAAAATATCTTCATATGTAGGTAGGTACCCGAAATAAAAACTCATTGAAAGTTAATTAGTGGTGGATTTTTTGCGGAGTGAGTTTTTTCCGAAAGGTTTTTTTTTTTTGTTAAAAAATAATGGTGTGGGACCGCCAGCAATGGGTAAATTGATCATAATTTTGTTCTCGATCATTGTTCTTTCACGTTTGTGTCGTGCGACCATTTTGCATTTTGTTTGAGCGCTTGTATTACAGATGCCCAATTTTTTGCCATACGTGGTAATGAAAACGGATGTTTACACATTTTCAACGCTAGTCTCGGTACTCACACATTTTTTTCCGTTCTCTAATCTGATAACCCTTTTTAAAACTGACACCCGGAGTCGTTGATTCAACAACTTCGTTCCTCGAATTGAAAACCGTTCCTGGTTCCTATTCGCCATATGTACCAATTTATTAGATTTTCGTTTCTATCATTTAAAAATTGTTACAATTCCCTCAAAAGTTTAAACCCTATCGTAGCTTTAATAAAATTGCTTTCTTGTGTTAATTTATTCCGTATTTGAAGCTCCTAAAAGTATTTTAAGTTCTAGAGTTCTTCCTCGTTGCAAGCTTTCCAATAAATTGAAGGTAAAGTTCTAAACTCTTTATGAACAAATTTTTGCTTTGTCAGAAACTCCTGTAGAAACTAATTATTATTTTCATTATCATATCCAAAATAAAAGTATAATCAATCTTAAAAATAAAAATACCCTAACAGCACACATAGTATTCAGCTGATTCAGTCGACAGTCTCATTTATAATTGATAACCTCCTTCGTGCGTGTTTCACTCTTTGGAAACATGTGTGTGTAGGACTATCAATTCTTACAAAATTCATAAGAATATTTCATCATTGGAGTACTTTGGTAACATCTCCCAAGTGCCAAGTTTCTGAAAAAAAAACATCATGGTAGCGGTGGAGGCCAATCATTATCAACTCATCATTTAATGTCAAGCGAGCACTTGGTATAAGGCGTATCTATTGTATAAAACCTCCACATCCACATGCTTTGTCATTTGGCTGTCATGATAGAATATAAATATTTTAGGTGAATACATTTTGATTGATACATTATATTATTTAGTATGAAACATTAAAATTTATCTTCATGTTGAGACCTTCTCCGAAGGAAGATTTATATTACCTACGTACAATAGCACATAAATACATACAACCTACATTTATGCGTAATTTAAAAGTGAGATATACATTTTCATTGTCATGCCATTAATTCAAAGTGTTTCCCTCTTGGAAATCAAAAAAGTTCATAATTTGATTTAACCATTGTGGCAGCCGATGAAACTACAGTGGGCCACCAACCATTCCCGGAAAAGAACGCGTGGTATGATGATGAATGCGTAGAGCAGAAAAAGTTGAAGAAGATTCCCAAGTGAATATGCTGCAGCGGAAAACAAGAGGACCAAGAGAGGAGATTATTGAGCAAGGAGAAGAAAGAGAAGAAGACGTAGAAAGAAAAGGGCGTACGGTGCCTCCTAGCTCAAGGAGATCGAAGAGTCTCGCGATCGAAACAACACTCGGAAGTTTTATAAAAAAGAAAAGCAACTGCCTGCTGGCCTTAAAACCAGAACGCAAGCTCTTCGAACCAGTAAGGTAAGTAGAGCAAGAAATAGGACGAGAAGCAAACCCAACTCCATTCAATGAAGACCCAGTATAGAAGAGTCAGACTTAGCTACAAGGAAGTTCAAGAACAACCAGGCCACCGGATCGGATGGTTTACCAGCAGAGCTCTTCAAGCATGGAGAGGATGTGTTGAAAGGGTGTATGCATCAAGTCATCAACCAAGCTTGGGTGGAAAAAGCATGCCTAATGACTGGTCTCTCTCTTTATGTCTCATCTACAAACAAATGATCCTATGTCATGCAATAATTATCGAGGCATATCTCTGATAAACGTCGGATACAAGATCCTATCCAACGTACTGTGTGAGCAACTTAAGCCGTTCTGCTTTCTGCACCACTATTATCGGCAAGTACCAATGTGGGTTCTGGCCAGGCAGATCGACCATAGACCAAATATTCACCCCCATGCAAATCCTTGTCCTGGAGAAGACCAACGAGTGGAGACTTACCATTTTGTCATAGACTTCGAAGCTACATATGACTGAATTTATCGTCAGGAGCTCTTTATGGTGATGGCTGAACTTGGGATCTCGGGAATACCGGTCCAGTGTCGCGTAATATATACGCGAAAATACGTTCCAAACATGCACATGCTTTCGCCTAGGAGATGCGCTGTCATGGACTGGACGATGCTCCGAGTGCTGGACGATAAGTAAAAAAAAGGGTGATTGATACTGGGCACTTTCGAGAGAAAAATTATTCGGCAGATATTTGGTCCTATATGCGAAGAGGGCGATTGGAGGAGAAGATTCCATCGTGAATTGTACGAGCTGTACCGAGATGTAGATGTAGTCCAAAGAGCAAAGACACGTCGACTACACTGGCTCGGCCACCTCGAGCGTATGGACAACAACGCTCCAGCCAAGAAAACCTTCGAATCCCAGCCTCCAGGTTCGAGACGACCAGGACCAGGAAGACCAAACGCCCACTACAGGGACCAGGCGGTCACAGACTTAAGAGTGTTTGGTCTCGACGACTGCAGTTAGCGTGCGAGGGACCGCAACCGATGGAAGACTGCAATATCTCAGGCAGAGACCCTTCATGGAATGGGAGCCGGATAAGTAAGTAAGTTAGTAAGATGCGCTATCATGTAATTTCCTTATTCTCGTTCTGGAAAAAATAGTGCGCAGGGTAGGCGTTAACAAGGAAGGCACAATTTTCGACAGATCCGTCCACCTTCTAAGGTATACCGGTGATATCGACATCACTGGCAGCTCCCAAGAGACCGTTAGTCTTTCACCGCAATTAAAGGACAGGCGAAAGTTGTTGGTCTTCAAGTAAACGAGGACAAGACTAAATACATGCTATCAACAAACAATGAAAGCGAAAGATCTGTCAATCGACAAAACGTCACTTTTGATATCAATAAGAGAAGTTCATCTTCCCCGGAGTAAACATTAATCCAACGAACGAAATCTTAATGAAGCTCCGACGAAGAACAACCCTTACAAACCAGTGTTACTTCCGTTTGGTGCAACAGTTGGGTTCAAAACTCCTCACACGAAATACGAAATGCACGCTCTATAAACCCTTATACTGCCAGTCAGGGCTGTCGAAGCACTGCAATAGCAGTATTTGTTGTGCGTTTTGAAACTCCGTACTGCCGTATTGCTAGTTCGACCAAATTACTGCTTTTTTTTATTCACCCATCCTTCAAGCAATAAACTGTAAAATTCTTTTAATGGATCCCTTGTCTAGGAAAATTAGACTTTTACTTTTACTTCGAAAAAATTCCGACAAATCTGAACTTTCGTGGGATTTTGTTTTGATGCCTTAAGGCTTATCCCTTTCCCAAAAAACACCCTAAATTATGGCTTTGGCAAAAAAATTTAGGGGGGTGGAAATGGTGTAAGAACTCAGTATTTAGCTAGTTTCTCGCGTTTTTTTTTTTTGTTGAATAAAGTCTTAAGTTAAAAACTGTAGCTTTATGATCTATTTTACACAAAAAAAAACGACCATACTTTTTTCATACAGTCAATAGATTTAGAGAAAAACGTCCAAGAACTTCATAACGTAGCACTTTTATTCAAAAAAATTATTAAAATTGCATTAAACTATAGGCAACATTATTTGTACTATCTGTGTTTGGCTACATCTTCTCGTTATAAAACTTGTGTCTTGTGCTACCCAGTGTAAGAGTTTTTTCTGTAATGAAATCATTTCAATACCACCACTGTGTAGTTCGTACTCTAGAGTTATTGAACCGGTTATATTTAAAAAGAAATTATCTTATTTCTTAAATTGTATTTGTATTCACTGATCCCAAAACTGGTAGAATTTGGTGATGAAATTTTAACAGGACTACCAGAAAAGAGCTAATACATGCCCTAGGAAGGTGGAGTTGTTTTTGTATGGATATGCGATTCTGGAAGTATACCCGAACCGAAGTCCAAATTTTGGCCAGTACCTACGTTCTGTAACTCTCGCATCGATAAAATCAGTCGAGAAACGTTGAAAAATGGAACAAAACTCATGCATTTTGTTTCAATTTTCATCGTTTCTCGACCAGTTTTTTCGATGCGAGAGTTACAGAACGTAGGCACAGATTTTTCGGTGAAATCGAAAAGATGGGGTCAGTTATTTTCTCACCATAGTCGAAAAGGTTTGAATTTTTTGAGGAAAATCGATTTAAAGTTAGCAGGACATGGAAATGTATGGGAAATTGAATGATTTTGTTTTTGCTTCAGATCGTCGAAAATTGTAATTTGAATCGAAAAAAAATCTAAAAGAAAAATTATTTTTTATCATTATTTTTTTTGTGCAAAATTTTGACAATTTTTTTGTTTTTTGTGAAAATCAAGTTTTTTTCAATTTTTATTTTGATTCGCAGAGCATTTAAATAACTCATTAATATAGGACCAAACCCAATTTTCATACTTAATGTTTGTACCATTTTAGGAAATTGTCATTGATTTTTACCAAAAATACTTGGGCATCAATTGTTGGGCATTTAATTAGCATTTAAGCGCTTTATAATGCCATCACAAAATATATGTTTTGCTCACCTTGCTCTGCTAACTTGAGGCTTGGGGGGCATAGAATCAGTCTTTGAATGTGTATCCATTTTACCCTTTCAGTGGAGCAAGAACCGCTCGGAGCACCAGTCTCAATTTTAAAATACATCCGGAAGGAGTCCCTTAGGTTGTTCTATTTTGTTGGCATTCTTCAACTGTTAAAAGAGAATTATAAAATAATACAGCTCTACCAATAACCTAAACTTTTAAAACTTGCTCGATTTGCCCAAAATAGAGGCTTTTTCTTCCCATTCTGCTGCCCGGCAGTATTCATGTTCAGAATAATTTTTTGTATACAGGCACATGTGATTTTTAACTTCGAGTATTAATTTTGCCTAAAAGTCTTTCATTTCTGCTTTCGCACCATCATTATTTTTAGCTTTTTGAAAAAAATTTCTTTGAAAACTGTCTAAAAAAACCGCCAAGATTTTTTTCTGATTGAAATGTCAAAAAACGGATGGAATTCTTTCAGTGGAACAGAAAAAAAATTGGAACACAAATCAGTAGAATTATTTGTTCCTTTTTCTAACAAAAAGCAATCAGCTGATCCGAAAAATGAAATTTCATTCGAAAAATAAATAAATCCATTTAAAACATAAAAATATTATTTTTTGGCAATTTTTTTCGCGAAAAAAATTCTAGCTGAGTTACGCGTCGATTGATATATCATTTGGCTATCAAATCGAATTGAAAAGTAATAAAACTTACTTTTTTTTCTGATCGCTGGCGCTTAAAGTAAATAATCTGTAAGCTTAAGGCCAGATCCACACTATTGTTATTATCGATATCAAAACTATAATGTGAATCTGCGAAGCGAATTGACAATAATGCTCCAACCAACAGAGTCTTCGAATCCCAGCCCCCAGGTTCGAGATAACAAAGGAGAACGAACCTCTGGTTTAAAGCCGAAGCCATCTACGATCTGACTCTAGAATTCTAGGTGATCGAAGAGGAGAAAAGGCTGCCAAGTTTCAGGCTGCGACCCTTCATGGATTGAGAACCGGATAGGCATAAGTAAGTATGTCTTAATTAGAAATGGCATCATCGTCAGTTCGAATTCTTGCATCTTAGAAACAATTTTTTAAAACTTCGATTAAACTATGAGCATCGTACATTGGGATGCGTACATCTTTTAAATACTATTTGAAGCTCTGAGTAACCCGAGTAACTCAGTTCGAAAATATCATTATTCACCCCCTTTACAATATCCGACGAATGAGTTGCGGAGGGAATCAAACTCAATTTTGGCATTTTTTACTATGAGCCAAATGTCAAAATTAGGTCTGACTCCCTCCGCAGCTCATTCGTCGGGTTCTTTAATCGGGGTGATTATAATTGAGGCCATGAGTACAAGAGTGGTGTAAGCACATTCTTCATCCGTAATCAATCTTAAATACTTTTAATTTTTGATTGGAGGAGGATAAGTCACATTTTTGAAAAGCTTAGACATTTAAGAATTTAGAATTTTTCAAAGATGACTTTTGATGCATAAATGTTAAAACAACGGGACAAAAGTATCAATTTTGTTAAAAAAATGAGGTAAACCACTTTTCCGCTCAAGGCCTCAATTAGGTGCATGTTTAATAACGAATCATATTAGTCTAAAATCCCGCAATAGGATGACCTATCCTCATAAAAAACAATTTGCGCGTGGGTTGCCTGTCGAAAAATGGTCAAGGCATATGGTTGCCAAGCAATTACTCTCTAGTTTTGGGGTTTTTCAATTATCTGCCCCAGCTTAGATGATAAGCCTTAAGGATATACAAAAAATGTTATATAAAGACAATTTTATTTAAAAATTATAAACTACGTGATTTTTGAAATTCGAAATTTCAATAGGGTAAATGAGGGTAAAAAAAAAAGAAAAGTCCACAATCTATTTTCCAAACGAAAAATATTATGAAGTTTTTTTCTTTTGCGATCGGAAGATTATTAAAATACAAGAAAATCATTATAAATGCAAACAAAATTTAAAAAAATTTCGAATCGAGATATGAACATTTGAAAGTCGAGGATTGCAAAATAGAGGTTTCAGAAATAATTCACCAAAAATCAGAATGATGCTATATAAAAAATGTTTATATATTTTTAGAAAGATAATTTAAAAAAATATAACCCGTATTTTTCAAATTTTGTGTTTAGCCTTCGTTTTTAGAGAAGTGAATTTTTTAAATTTGCACATCTATGACTTTAATTTATTTAAAAAAACAAATGTAAGTATATGATGCTCTGTCATTTTTCCTAAGCATAAACACCTTAATCTTGACGGTCCAATTAATAGAACTCAAGATATGTGAACCTTATCATCCCTTTTTTGGAGATTTAAAACAAAAGAAAAATAAAGTCTCAAAAAAAAAGGGCTGATAAGGTTTGCTTAAAAAGCTAAAATCATGGCTCTTATTGATCGGATCATCAAGACTAAAGTTTTTGTATCATTTTCTTTCTTCAAAAAGTGAAGTGAAGTGTTAGTGACCATAACACATAGACAGAAAACCAAGTGGGTTTTAACCTTGCACCCGGCCCAAAGGCTGAATGAAAAACCTATCAGACTTTGGTAATCGATATCACGATAGATGTACCTGTACTTGTAAACCCTCATACCCAGATTTTGGTTATACATCCGCTCACAAAATATGCTGTCTGCTCTTGTATTCAAAAATCCAAAATCATACCAAATGTTCCTAAAAAACAATAAGTGTGCAAATTTCAAAAATTCACTCCACTAGAAACGAAGACTAAACACAAAATTTGAAAAAGAAGGTAATATTTTTTTAAACTATCTTTCTCAAAATGTATAAATATTTTTTATATAGCATCATTCTGATTTTTCGTGAATTATTTCTGAACCCTCTATTTTGAAGTTCTGGACCTTCAAATGTGCATATCTCGATTCGAAAATAAAAAAAAAAGTGTGATTTCCGGGACTCGCGTTGAAGATGTGTAAACATTCGTTTTCACCTGAGGGTAAGGGATCGGGTCATTACCTACCCCGTATGGGAAAAATTAGGAATCTGTAATACAAGCGCTCAAACAAAATGGTCGCACGACACAATTTATAGTGAATTTACCTATTTAAAAACCACTTCTGAAAAAACTACTCCGCAAATAAGCCATCACAAATTAAGCTACTTTAATTATCTTTATGACGTCACAAAGTTGTTCCTGGATTCAAAGTTAAAGTGTCAAAAAGTATCTTTGAGTACATTTTTCCAACTCATCTCCTTGATTCTTAGTTGAAATGGTTAATCCGTCAGAAGCAGCTGAAATCACGATGTTTTCATTTTGAGCTATCTTTTGTTTGCTTCTCGATCGTTCGGTTTGGAATTGTTATCATTTTATATTTAATAAAATAAAATAGATAAATGATATAAATAGCTTAATTTAAGTATCCCCCAGATCTGATCCGGATTAGATTATCATAATAAAACAAACAGGATCCCAGTACGACAAGAGTGTTATATGCCTATCCCTGTTTATCCTTTTGTTTCTGTATTTTCTCTCTACTCTTTTTTCTCTATCTTCAATACAAAAAACCATCTACCTGTCAGAGAAAAAACTCATTTTTGCAAAAAAGTACTACGGGTGTATGGTCAGAATTAGTTTGCAAATCGAAATCCAAAAGCAGTTTTGCAAATCGAAATCCAAAAGCAAAGTCGGATTTTGTGTTGTTTTTGTAATACATGTACATATGTATATACAATCCAGATCAGATCTGGGGGAAAATATAAAGCTAGTATATTTTTAGTTTAATATTTAATTGATTTTACCGTCGATAGTGAGTTTGGAAATTTTTTTTCTACGTTTTGCAAGATTTTTTATCCGATTTGATCGATTTGTAGTAAAGAAATTTGTGCTAGTAATGAATGATAAAAACAAATTGGTAATATTTTTGCTTAAATATTCTATTTTGTGCTAGAATGAAGTTAAATGAAATTTATTTTGGAAAATGTATGCATTTTCGAAGTGCTGATAAAAGTTCTTTTCAATAAATCTATTGAAATCACAATTTGTTCTTGATGTGTAATTCCAAATCTACTTCGACTTTTTTTCACCCAATTTGTTTGACAGATCAGCCATATTTTTAGCTTTGTCGTTCCTAAATGAAAAGTAACTTTTTTAATTATGACATTGCAACTCTTCTTTTTGACACATTAACCACAGCTCACTAGAGAAAAATAAAAGAATGTTCCACTTTGCCAATCATGTTATGACATTTCAAATTAAGAAATTGCAAATAACACTTAATATCACAAACCAAAATTGCCACCCGCGATTGCAGAGATTAACATCAAAAGCAGCATATGGATACAAAACAAAGAAATAAATAATTTAATTTCTAGAAAAAAAGCAACAAAATGGCAAAATGTATGTCAAATATCGCTGTCAAGATATGATTGCAGAGATATTCCTGACATCCAATCAAGATATGAAACGCAGTGACTCCATTAGATATTTAATGTCAAGACGAGCATTCTGAGAGAAATTATCTACTGTGGAGTCGGGGTGTAATGAATTCACTTCACTTAGCAAATACCAAAACCATTAGGTATCAAACGAAAACTATCTTACCTATTCGAGTTTACAGAGTTCTACTTACCTACAACAAACAAAATGGTTCGAAACGGAACCGTGAGCCCATATCCGTTGCAGCCGATTTTCAATTTTACCCATACCATACCGAGACCTAAGATGTTTACACATCAAAAAAATTACATAAATGATGATTTTCTTGTAGTTTAATGTTTTACCGATGGCAAAAGAAAAAAACTTCATAACATTTTTCGCTTGGAAAAAAGATTCTAGACTTTTCTTTTTGTTTACCCTCATTTACCCTACTGAAATTTCGAATTTCAAAAAATCATGTAGCTTATAATTTTTAAATAAAATTTTCTTTATATGATATTTTTTGTATATCCTTAAGGCCATCCATCTAAGCTGGGGCAGATAATTGAAAAACCCCAAAAATTGAGAGTAATTGCTTGGCAACCCTATGCCTTGACCATTTTTCGACAGGCAACCCATGCGTAAATTGTTTTTTAAGACACTGTCTACAAAACTGTATACCGCCCATGTGGTACCCTTATGAGGGTAGGTCGTCCTATGGCGGGATCTACTACTATAAGCTTATAAGACCATAAATAAAACCATGGACAAAATTTTAGGGTTCCGAGAGCTGTAGCTTCTATCAACTTTGTTTTTCGATTAAAATAAACACCCTACCTATTATCCAAACAAATCTATGGAGTCTGGTCAAAACAGCATAAGTCCATTTTTGTCAAAATTGAGTTATGAATGCAGAATTATACACAAAAAAATCTAGTTTCGTTTGGTCTTAACAGCTTAAGTCTAAATAAACCGATTCACAAGATATTCTATGGCCCTAACAACACTTCGGTTTTGATTTTTATTTTAAGTTTGGCCAAAACGACACAACTCCACTTGTGTTGTTTTAACCGAACAAGAATTTTCAATTTTTCAAATAAAAATCTGGTCAAAATAACATAACTCTATTGCTAATGTTAAATGCTTGCTGTTTAGCAACGAAGCACAGTGCAATTTTGCCAATTTAGGTGGGCACAAACTCTTCCTTTAAAACCCCAACACATAAAGCAAAAACCATCATGTGTAAGTTAACGGAATGTAATTTCAAAGCTTCCGTTAATATCTTTGGAAAAATGCACGCGAAAATGCAAATCAGTTGTTTCTTATCTCGGGACAAGTGCAATAAATATGAGGTTCGTAGGAAATTCAAATTTTTTTCATTGTTTAATTGCTCAAAGAACTTTGTGTTACGGTATGAATTTCCTTAAAAATAAAAATTTGTGAATCTTCATTATCTTGTGAAATCGATGAGTGATTTATAAAAAAAATCGAAGTTAGAAATTTAAAATTGAGTTTTTATGGTTATATCGCTGAATATCGTTGTCAGCTTATCATCATTGTGTAGTAGTACAGGTAAAATAGTACGAAAAGTCTTTCGAATAAAAAAAAAATTAGTACCATCATGAAACTTGGTGAAAACGTTTCATGTACTATGAGAATGAAAAATCAAAAGAGTCTATAAAAATATTTCACATGGAAGGGTGTGTTTTTTGAGGGGGAGAGGGGGAAAGTTGTGGTGTATCAAACAGAAAAATTAACTTTGGTGCAACCTAAGCATACGACACATGTTTTTAAGGTAGTTTTAAATGCTGAATCAAATAACACCAAAATCAAGTCGATATGGCCTCCTTGAAAAAAGTTATTGTCATTTTTAGGTTACGATGACAATATTTCAGTTTAAAAGTAAATTAATACCGAAAACCAGTTGAAAATAATGGTCCGTCGATGAAACTTGGCATCAATGGTTCATTTGTCATGAAAATCAATAATAAGAAGAGTCTATAAAAATATCTGTTGTTAACGGGTGTTTTTTTGGGGAGTTGGGGTAATGGTGGGATTATTACCATAAAACCTGCGGCAAAAATGGTACCCCCCCCCTGAGATTTTGTTTAAATGTGCTATGGACTAACAGATTGAAGAATCAAAAGAGTCTATAGAAATATTTCGCTGGGAAGGGTGTGATTTTTGATGATAGGGGAAAGTGTGTGGTTATTTTTCAAAAAAACTGGAAAAGGATGGTAACCCTCAAAAAACTTGGTAAAAGTGTTGCATTTACTATGAGAATGAAGAATTTACGGAGTTTACAAAAATATCAAGGAAGAAAGGGTGTTATTGTGGCCTTGGGTAAAGGGTGTTATCTGTTTTTGGAAACAGTTTTAGTTTTTAGAAAAAGTTTTATACATTCCTTCACCCATAAAAAACATCCTTCTACCATATAGATATTTTTATAGACTCTTTTGATTCTTCATTCTGGTAGTTCATAGCACATTTTTATAAAGTTTCATCGTGGTACCATTTTTTTCACAGGTTTTATGGTAATAATCCCACCACTTCCCCAACCGTCACTCCAACCCTCAAAAAAACACCCTTTAACCACAGATATTTTTATAGACTCTTCTCATTATTGATTTTCATGACAAATAAACCATTGATGCCAAGTTTCATCGACGGACCATTATTTTCAACTGGTTTCCGGTATTAATTAACTTTTAAACTGAAAATATAGTCATCGTAACCTAAAAATGACAATAACTTTTTTCAGGAAGGCCATATGGACTTGATTTTGGTGTCATTTGATTCAGCATTTAAAACTACCTTAAAAAAATGTGTCGTGTGCTTAAGTTGCACCAAAGTTAATTTTTCTGTTTGATACACCACAACTTCTCCCCTCTCCCCCTCAAAAAACACCCTTCCATGTGAAATATTTTTATAGACTCTTTTGATTTTTCATTCTCATAGTACATAAAACGTTTTCACCAAGTTTCATGAAGGTACCAATTTTTTTGTTTTATTTATCCTATTTTACCTGTACTATAGGGAATCATTCAAATTACACTTAAGGCAACAAATTTTCTGCGAAAGCTTGCGAAACAACAAGTTCTGTAGTGATATTGAATGGCTCCTGAAAATTATTTTTTGATCCATTTTTGATGTTTGGATCACGAACTCAGGCTCAAACAAATTTGATGACATCTTTGGTCATATTCTAAAAGTGTTTAATAATGCAACTCTAGCCGATACAGCATTGCAAGATAATAAATTTTATTTATTTTATTTAATATTTACTGACTAAAATTTGCTAGGTTTACTCGTCAAAGCCTTTTAGACTGTGGGCAATTGAGCAATAAAAATTAAACCTGCCAAACTTGGGATTGGTCCAAATAATATAATACAAATTTGGGGCAAATGGGCGGATAAATAAAAAACCTCAAATTTTTCATTTCTTCAAAGATTTGAAGATTCTACATTGGATGTCAGGAAGTGCACCATAATTTTAATGATCCGTCAGTCAGTGAGTGATGAATCAGTCAGTTACGCTTTCAGTGATTTTTTAAGTACTGTATCTCAGAAACCACTAATTCTAAGAAGTTAAATTCGGTGATGCACCTAATCTTGACTAGGGCCGTTTTCAATAACGTCAAATCAAAATCAGTTTGATCGTCATTTTTTGACGCAGAAGTTGCTATCACCAAATATGCAAAAGTGTTTTGATCAAAGTCGGTCAATATCCTTGCAAACGCATTTGAAGCATTCGAATAAGCTCTCTGGCTTTTCAATATATAGTAGTTCGTCAACTAAATTTTGTTGTTGCACAGGTGCAGCGTGGATGATGTTTTGAATCTGATTTCAGCAAGCTACACTATCAACACAATTTTATTGCAGTAAAATTTGTTTTCTCGTTTTCGAACATGCAGTTTGCATTAAGAACATTTTGCTCCTTTACTCCATTATTCGTTTCTGTCTTTGAATACTGTTTTTGCAATCAAAGTTAAATGAATTAGTTTGTCTATAAAACAACTTAATATTTATACAAATTATTTCAGTACCGGTCTTATCTCCACCAATTAAAAGAAACCGTTTGGTCAAAACAACATATCTCCCTTAAAACATACATAGAAACATAAATTATGAAATGTGTATTATTTCTGTATAAAAACCATTATTTATAGAAATACTGCATCACAATATTTTTGAAATAACCAAAACCGGATTTAAAGGAAATTTTTAAACTTTAAAATGCATTTTTCTCAAAACTAAGATTTTGGACTTATGTTGTTTTGATCAGACTCCATAGAAATATAACGTTTATACAACATATTTTTATTGAATAGAAGACGAAAGTCTGTTTTATAAATTTACAATACAAAACTCACTCACTCAATGGGTAAATATAGCAATAACAAGGCTACAGGAAATGTTTTTTCTTTGTGATGAAGAAAATGTATACGAAGTATCGTATATAGCGCCTCGATGTTAATATACTGAGAAAAGATCGATAAGAGTCCGGAAAGGGTAGCCCCTAACGTTGAATAATACATTTAACACGACGATTTTTTTCCCGACATGCTACTTTGATTGTTCAATGTTCACAGGATATATGAACCTATTCTCAGTCATATAATGTGAGAAGGTTAATATGTTTTTTTTTACCCTCACAGTGAACACACGCTCAGGACTGCTATCGCTGTTAGCAAATCACTTTCCGATTTATCGTTTTATTTAGTAGAACCATGTCGTCGTCAATGTAAACAGCAGTAACTCATGTCTTAGTTTTTTCGTTCTTGTATTGTATGGCATGAATGAAATAGTAGAAATTAAGGGATAATAGACGTATAGTACATGAAGATCCTGTCAGATGATAAGAGTGGACGGTGATTTAAAACGATGTTTATTCATTGAAAAGTAATTGATATGGAAATTAGCACAAAACTTTATGAAGCTATATAGAAATATTGGCTTCCTACCTATAGATAGGCATTATATGGAGGAGTTACGTCTGAGACGTCACCCAAACCATTACCCCGAGCACCTCCCATACTCCCCTCGCCTAACGGAACATTATTCCTATAACAATGGAGATCATCCAAACCGTTTACCCGAATACCGCCCATATTCCCCTTTGCCTAACGGCATAGCCATAAGATCAATAACGGATTCGCGCACCTTAATGCTTAGCTGGCAAAATCAATCCTAAATGGATATACCCCCTTTTCCCTTGCCGCCAATAAACGGAAAATTAAATACTCATATTTCATTTTATTCAAATGAAATATGAATATTTCAAAAACAAGTGCATTCCTTTCACACGGGAAGCACTTTGCTCTACCAGTTGGAGAGTTCATAAAAATATATTATAAAGTCAGTTCGTTTTTAATCATCCAACCGTGAGGGTCAGCCTAGCTGAAGACAGCGGCCTCCTTTTGGAATCTTGTATAATAAAACCAAACATTATTATTTTAAATAAAATTAAACAATAAATAAATAAATAAAAATAACAATAAAAAAAAAACACTGAACATTTTTGTTTTATTACGAAACCGCAGGTCGCGACCGTTATTGAAGCCAACAGCGTTTTTAGCTAAAGGTAGCCGAAAATCGAAAAAATGGTGCAGGCTTAGTGCAGTGATAACGATTAAAAAAATTATTTTACTATGTATTACGAAATAATAAATTAAAATAAACGTACATAGTTATGTACCTTATGCTACCTTTTTAGTATAGAGATAGATAGATATAACTTCTTTATTTCATTAACAAATTTTATTGAGTGTTTTCTTTAGAATAAGGACATAGCAACCCTGTCGTCTGCCTTATATGACATTTCATATGATGTATGTCTTTTCCGCTTAAGCGCTTAGTTTTCCAAATATTCCCGAAAAATTGCAAAAGGGGACCTTTACCCCCCCCCCCCTGCTGGCTAAGGCTCACGGCCCTGGGCTGGGGACTTTCAGTATGTTATACCTGGAGGTCACCCCTACCACATAAAATAATAACCCAGAGAACATGATTTATTGCATTTATTTTTCCTTCGTTGACTGGACATAGTTGGTATACAACAATTTTAATGATTTGAAACATAAAAGATGATAAGTTTATTTATTTTAAGAAAAAAATGCAATTTTGTATGATTTGCAACATAAAATTAGGTGAGTTTAAGCTGCAATACCTGAATGAATTAAAGTCTTCCAAGAAACTGTTACGGTAAGTAAGAGCATGTTGGCAATATTTATAAAGACTCAACCATCCCAACTCTCCATTTAAAATTTCATAAAATCGGTGTTACGAGAGAAAACTTTCATGGAATATATGTATGTGCTAAGTTTGAAGACTTTCCACCACCTTTTACAATTTAACCGACATTTTGAGTAAAACACTAACAACCTTACCACCACCATGTTCATAATTTGAACTGCATATTTTGAATGCTTATATTCCTTGCGATACTTAAAAAATTTTCAAGTTTAAAAACTTTCCATCAACTTTTTCTGAAATTTTGAGCTTAGGGCGCCATTGAAGTTCTTCATTGAAAGTTTTTGTCTCCAATTTTGAGGAGTTTAGGAAGCAAAATCATTTATTATTTTGATGGACAAATAAAGCCAAGTACTTAATAAATATTTCTTATCTATCAAAAATTTTAAATAGGCTCACAATTTTCTACATAAAATAACTTTTAATATTTCAATGATCATTGGTAAGTGTATTCTACTGATTGTTGCTTTTGAGTCATCATCATGTTCAACTTTGCTGACATCTAGAACCGCCAACCTTGCTACAGGTCTATCATACAATCCTGAAGCTGTTCTTACAGTAGCTTTTCGAACCCCACTATCCTTCACTGTAATAGTTCTTGTAATGATTCCATTTTGTCAAGATCCCCGAGGTAGATTCTATTCTATTACAATGTTGTTATTTTTCTGCAACCATTTGTCCTTCGGGTAAGCGTATGAAGAAACTCATGTACCCAGCGTTTTCATCTTCGCCATTGCTAATGTAATACTTGCTTCACTGATCTAACTAGTAGCTCCCATGCACCACCCATATGCGGCCCGCGCTGCTGAAGGTTTATAGAACCATTTCGTTTCTGAAGTCTCTTCTATTTTGTTAAACTTAAGATCAAAAAAGGCTTTCTGCAGATTTCTATGTGCACCTCTGAGATTCGTCCCGTTGGTTGTCGGGATAGATTGCTTTTGGAGTTCCTCATCTAGACATCAAATTCCTGATAAGGTATAAGCCATTATCAAATAAACAGCTCTTACAGTGAGTCATGTAAAAAAGACTCGCCTTTGTTTCTATGCTCGACTTTCAGTTCCAGCCATCAGCATTTTTCAGGCAACTAGGCATAACTGGATTTGTGGAGAGGATTTTTCTTAATCTTCATGTTTCGGAGGAGAATGTCCTCCAAGAAGATCGTTTGGTTTTCCTCAATTCTTTTTATACAATTTTAGCGATTCTTTATAAGAATCCCAATCACACACTACTCTAGTGCTTTTAGCTCGATTGAAAAGTTTCGTATAATATTTCCTGAGCAGTTCGAGTCCGAATTCCACCAATGTGGATGTGGCTTCCTTTTACCCCTTGTTCGAATAAAAGGACAGGATGTTTCTAATGATTTGCTTAGGGCTAAACTTAGATCATTGACTTTACTGTCAAGATCCTTCAGGTTTGGTTAGTCTCTTAAGTGTTTCTCTGTACTTGGTCCAGTCAGTTTTCCTATGATAACGAAAAGTTAATTTCGTTATTCAGTAGTTAAGCTGAACTACTGAATGTATCTACGATCAATTTAAATTCAATTTGTTTTATTGAACATAATATATACAATTTGGCTTACAACTAATAAGATACATTGAAAAATTTACATTTGTTGGCACATAGGGGGCCTAACTTTATACTATGTCTTAGGTTTAAAATTTTATAGTTCTATAAAATACATGTCAAAATTAATTTAAGCGTCGGTTGACTTTTCATTCTCGGGGTGTTCCATCCCGGTTGTCTAGTGGTGATTTTGGTGTGGATTGTTAGGAGGTTTGGCATTTAGCCGCAGTAGTAGGCTGACCCTTTGTCAGCGTAGAAGGAAACTGTTTCCTCGTTGTCTGTGGGGATAATGTTGTCGTCCAGGGTTTCCATCACACTGAGGTACCTCGGATCGGGCTGTCGTTGCTCGGTGGACATACTTCTTATCAGCTGATTTGGATGACTGTGGATGTTTTCAATTAGCTTCTTTGTAGAGAGCACTAGGTACCTGTCCAGAGGGATTATATTCGCTTCTGTGTAGAGGTGTTCATTCCTGTAGTGTTTCCGTCGCTGGCGGTCGAAGTGTAGTCCGGTGCAAATTCTAAGTATTTTTCTTTCGAACACTTGAAGTTCCTTCATGGCTGTCTTGGAAATTGAGAACCAGACTGGGAAGCAATAGGCTATGACTGGCCGCAGGAGTTGCTTGTACATCAATATTTTCGTCTGTTGACTTAATCCGGTTCTTTTTCTCATCAGGGGGTGTAAACGGTGAAAGACCTAGCTGGCTCTTTTGAGCACACTTCTTGAGTGCGGGTTGAACCTAAGCAACTCATTGAAGTGGATTCCCAAATACTTGACGTTCCGTTTGGCAGTTATGGTGGATCCACCTGGGAGTCTCAAAACGATGTTTCTGCTGATGCGGTTATGATAATCTGGTGACCTAAGAGCCTTACTTGGCATGCTCGCATACGCACGGCTAGGTGACGTCGGATTGGGGAGTGGTTCTTGCTCCTAGGTAGCCAGTCGCACCAAAGGAAAACTTTCTTCATGCCAAGGTTTACAAAAACTTCGTAACTGCGGACGGACCTCTTCTCTTACCTTACCAATTTCACAGGCGACAGGTGTCGGAGTCGCTCAAGGTCTCTATCTCCCTCCCTACCTGCTTCCGCAGACGCCTTGACAGCTCATGTACCTTTGTGAAATTCTATTGAACTGTCCCTCAACTTGCTCCTAGATTACTCTACACAACTCTTAATTTGGCACCATAATTTCGCTCACTCACCCACATAAACTCTTTAATTTAAAACATTATGATTTAAGATATACCAATTTTATTCAATAATTAAAAATTCTGTAGGTTTTTATGGACATTATAACTTTATAGATGAACGTGAGTGCTTGTAAATATAGTACCTATAGTAGATTTTTGCAAATTTTCGTAGTTCAATTCTTAATTTAGGTAGACTTAGCATAATATGTAATTTTAGGTAGGTAGTTCAAATTTAAATTAGTTAAATTAGAAAAAAAATTTAGGTTAAATAGCAAAATGAATCAAAGTAAATAGTAAATAATATATAAAGACAATCTGTCAAAAATATAGTGGTAGTTTGGCCTGTGGGAAAAGAGAAATAAACTTGTTTTATTGGTCGGAGACTTACCGCTTACAGGGATCCTGTGCACAGATTCCAATGGGTTCCAGTAGAGAGAATTATAAGTGGGTAAATTCCAGCTCACCGCCAAACCACAACTATCACAATCACTTTCTTTTTAGATTATTTTAATTTTTTTTTTCTTGGAATTTTTAAATCAATAAAAAAATACTAATACAAAAAAAAATTACTTATACCTTTTTTTCAAACACAATTATTTAGCTTACTTTTTTTTGTAGTTATTATGCACTCACTCTCTATTCCTTTTTTTTCTGTTATTCTAACTTCTATACCTTTTTTTTTTGTTATTTCTTTTTTTTTTCTTATTTCAATTTTGATTAAATTTTCTTTTTGTTGGGTTTTTGAATTCTCTTTTATAATTTTTGTCTAACTGACAGCTAATCCTCATTCGGGTTATATAAATTCGACGCTTTGCGCGAGACCAGGTTGGATTGCAACTCCTTCCTTTCCCCCGCACTTCACCGCACCACACCGTAGCTCGATCGGGGCTTCAGCCAGCCGATTGGTTTCGCGCCCTTCACTTAACTGAGCTGTAGAATGGATCTTAGGTTTCTTGTTCGGGTGTCTATGCTTCGATTCAGTGTTTCGCTCAGGGAAGGAAGCCGTCACTGAACTAGACGCTGAGAGGAAAACGGCAAGTGCTCCAGCTATCGGATTTAAAGCGAAGAGCTCGCCCTTGGCCTTGGCCTTGGCCTTGAATTTGATTTGTTTGTTCGCTTTCTCTTCTTCGTTTCGTTCTTGCACTTGATAAAAAAATGACCACGAGACAGGTGCACGTGGTGCAAATGTCAAAAGGCTGATAATTCGGTGCTCTGCACAGAGGCGTCCTCGTGAGGTTCACAGTCTCGATTTGGTAGTGATATGCAAGTAAAGGCGTCTTGCGGTTTAAAGATAATTTCCCTTTTTTTTTATGACCACTTGATCTTATTTTCTTTAAAAGATTTAGAAAACTCCACAATTCTATTAGAAATTATTCTAAAATGGAACTTGCTTAGAAAATATTATATAGTTTTTGTAACACGCTATAATACCTGAGGAGGAGATCCTATTCGCTTGGTGGTCAAAATGAAAAGATCTACTCGGAACTTTGGCGGGAAGCTACATGATTCAATGCGGTTGGTACCCACTGTTTCCTGAGTGAACTGAGCAACTTAAGCGCGCTAGTTCGAACTTCGAATTTCATATTTGACTACCAGAAAACAGGGTGCAACAAAATATATATATTTTTTTTTGGTGTTTAGGAAAATAGTATAGATTCGTAACAAACCTCTTTCGTTTCTAGAATTTTGAAAGAAACGAAAAGGAAATCGAATCTTTTCTTTCGTTATTGTCTAATATCTTTTGCATGAAATCGCCCTATTAATTTTCCCTTTAAATCTTCCAAATCATACAAGCAGTTTCCTATCCTTTTTCTCACTCTACACTTAAGAAATTTTGGCATAAACTTAGCCGTCTTCTCTTTTGAAAATGAGCTTTGTCCAAAATTCCTCCTAAAAACCTCTTGTCCTTCAACGAATCGAACATTAGTCGCTCGACGATTATATGTTCTTTCAGCTTTCAGATGAGCCTTATTCAAGTTTTCTTTAACCTGAGTCCTAATCAGATGCATTCTATCCGCAGATGGAATCGTTTTAATTTCAGGATCAGCCAAAGCTTTCAGTTTTTTCAAAATCGGGTATTCACATCCGCTTAAAATCATATTCTGACCAAACAACACATAATAGGGTGAGTTATTAATTGAGGAATGGTAATCACTTCTTAGAGTTGAGGCTATTGTTGAGACATATTTGTCCCAATCGGTGTGTTTTTCTCCAACGAATACTCTTATTTTTGAAATTATTTCTCGATTTACTCGCTCGGAGCTGTTTGCTTGAGGAGAGTAAAGACCAGTCTTAATATGCTGAATCTTATACACATCCATTTGTTTAGAAAACTCTTTCGAGACAAACTGTTTGCCGTTATCGCTATGTATAAACTCTGGGGTTCCAAATAGGTGAAAGACATCCTCTTCCAGATACTTACAAATAGCCGTTGAGCTTGCTTTACGCAATGGCTTCAAGAATATAAATTTCGAAAGATGATCGATCGCAATGAAAATTGCAGTATTCCCTTGTTTAGTTCTGGGGTATGGTCCAAGTAGATCAATGTATAACCTTTGCATTGCTCTTTCTGTGATGATCTGGTTACCCATTTTTGGTCGTAGGGTTGAATTGGCAGGTTTCACTGCTTTACAAATATCACACGCCGCAATGAAGGTTTTAACTTGCTTTACCATTTCTGGCCAATAATATTTCTGCCTAACTCGGAAAAGGGTCTTTTCAAGGCCACCATGACATCCAGGTGCCTCACAATGCTCATTTGCAATAGCCACTTCTGTCAACTCTTTTGGTAACCACAACCGCCACAGACTTTCTTCCTCATCCAATGAACTTGTCCTAAATTTACATCGTTTGTAGACATAGCCATCTGAAATGCAGATGTCTGGCAAACAGGCTCGATTTTTATTTATATCTGTTTTTAGTGTTATGTATTCTTGTGAATTGAAGAATTCGGATTTTAGATCTATTTCCGACTGCCTGAAGGTTGTGCTTAATTCGCACATGTCGAGTCTGGAGAGTGCGTCTGGTACGACGTTTAATGAACCTTTGCGATGTTCCATCACAAAGTCAAACGATTGAAGCTTCAAGCTCCACCTAGCAAGCCGTCCACTCAAGTCTTTTTGTGACATAAGCCATTTGAGACTTGAGTGGTCGGTGATAATTTTGAAGGGAAGTCCTTCAATGTATGGTCTGAACTTGTTGACGCAACCAATCGCTGCCATGCACTCTTGTTCCGAAACGGTATAATTTCTTTGCGCTTTATTCAGTTTCTGAGATACGTATGCAATCGGGTGCTCATGTCCCTCATTATCTAACTGGAACAAAACTCCACCTACACCTAAGCTTGACGCATCGCACTGAATCACAAAAGGTTTAGTAAAATTGGGCTGTGCGAGCACTGGAGCAGTGGTTAGAGCTTCTTTTAATTTTTGAAACGCATCCTCAGCTTCTTTGGTTAGAGCAAACTCTTTGCCTTTCCGAAGGCAATCTGTTAGGGGTGCTGACAAGGTTGCAAAGCTTGGTATAAACTGGCGATACCAACCTGTCATTCCAATGAATCTGCGAACTTGGCGAGCAGTTTTGGGCAGTGGAAAGTCCGTTATAGCTTCCAACTTTGAAGGATCTGTCTTCAAGCATCCCTGACCTATGATATACCCTAAATACTGTATCTCCTTCTGACAAAATTTACTTTTGTCCATATTAATGCTCAAGTTCGCGTATTTAAGACACTTTGCTAGCTCAAGAAGAATCGAAATATGTTCATCTAAGGTTTCAGTGCACACTAGCAAGTCATCCAAATAGATGAAAACATTGTCGCGAAACTTGGTTGGGATAACTTTATCCAACAGACGAACGAGTCTTTGGGAGGCGTTGCAGAGCCCGAACGGCATTACAGTGAATTCAAGTAATGGCATTCCTGGGACTGCAAACGCTGTCTTTTCTCTGGAAGTCTTCTCGAGAGGGATCTGATGAAAAGCTTGTTGGAGATCTATTTTGCTTATGAAATGCGTATTCTTGACCCTACTCAATAAACCACCTATGTGTTGGAGGGGATACGCATCCTTTTTTGTGACACTATTCAATTTACGAAAATCTATGCATAGCCTTATTGTGTTATCCGGTTTTCGAACTACTACGATCGGGGAACTCCACGAACTGTTACTCTCCACAACTATGCCTAGTGAACGCAATCGTTCAATCTCGGCGTACACTTCGGCTTCGCGGGGAGGTGACAGGGGGTAGTACTTCGATTTAATTGGCACGGCATCTCCAGTGTCTATATAGTGCTCCTCCAAGTGAGTTTTCCCAAGCCCTGACTTGGCAAACGAAGGGAACTCATCAATCGTCTTAAGCAACTCAACTATCTGATCATCTGTTAATGGAATGGTATTCGAATCTAAGAAGTACTTATCAATGGAAGAAATCGTAGGAATCATAAATTGTGGACGGATGTTGAAGCTGTTCCAGAAATTAATTCCTAGATAAGCTGGTTGTAGCAGAGTTGGAACGACATAGAATTCGATTACTTTAGTAACTTTATCAAGTTGAATTGGTATTTTACAAAAGCTATGGATTTTTTGTTCAGTGCCATCAGCTGTGCTTATTGAATATCTACATGGTTTAATTGGGATTGAGTTACGCTCAAGAAGGTCCAAACTGTTTTTCCCAAGAACACTGACTGATGCACCTGAATCTAGTAAAGCCTTCACTATGTCATTGCCTATTTTAATATCTAAGTACGGTCTTGAGTCATTAGCATCAACTATTATTGTTGACTCTAAGATCTTCTTTTGAGATTTCCTAGCTTGATATCGCTTCCTACAATTCATTATTTTTTTAGGTACTGTCTGGTTATTTGTCGTTCCAAAAATTCTTTTCTTCGCCTTTTGGTAACGTAAGATCCTCTCGTGAAGAGAGAGCTTTGAAAAATGATCTGATTTGGGTCCAGTTACGCTATTTTTAGTGGAGGTCTCTGAAGAAATTATTTTAGGCTCGACATTCTTTACAGCTGGTTTTGAATCCTTATCTTGCCTATTAGTCCAGTCATTAGGTCATTTGACCTTGCGCGCAGAGGCACTGTCTGATTTTTTTTCATGGATCGATAGAGGCTTATTTTAAAAGCTTAAATCCAAATTTGCACCACCTGACAACTTTTTTTACCAAAGTTATTGGTAAAAATGTGTTTTTTGCCATTTTTTCGTCTTTTGTGAATATCTCGGCTGCAGTATGTTGCACAGGAAAAAATGAAATTTGGATTTATTCACAATAAGATAAGCTAGTATACTATACAAAACTTAAATTGTTTAAACAAATAAAAAAAAAGTTATAGTTAGTTAAAGTAAGTTTTTATTGTTTGAAAATCACTCTTTCGTGATTATTAAGAAAAAAGCTCATTTAACGATGAAGTTTTTATTTTTTATTTTTAAAGTCTTTGTAATTACCTACAATTTAAAAAAAAATCAGCTCTTAACTACTAACACAAGCCGAGAAATAAATTTATGAACATAGGTAGGTCAGCGCACCCACGCAATTTTAAGTTTTTAGGTTTTATTTTATATCTCAGCCCCAGTATGTCGCAAAGTTAAAATTAAAAAAAATTATTGTTTATAATAATTCCTTCCTGCAATTTGCGTTAAATTCCAAATAGAAAAAAAGTTACAGTTCATTTAAAGGTTTTTTTTGTCTGGATTTTATACCTTTTTTCATAACTATTGAGAAAAAAACTGTATTTAACGGTACTTTTTTTCAGGTTTACTTTTTTTTTTGTAGTTCTATAAATTTTCTATAAATAAAAAAAAAAATAGTCCATTACGAAACACAGGAGCCAAATTATTCAGTTTTCTAACGCATAACAATATTCTTTCTTTTTTTTTGTGAATATCTCGACCTCTGTGTATGCATGGTATGGAATGAAACTGTATTAATTTTAATAATATTCATTATGGACTTAAAGGAATTTTATTTTCTCTAAGCAGATATATACATACCTACAAAAGTTAAAGTTAGTAGTAACTAATTTAATTTTTTCCTATTCCGCCCACGCTAACTCTTTTCCGCACCACCCAAGGGTTAGAGTATGAGGCGCGTTTTTTTAAATCATGTGGTATACCCTGTAGGCCTAATCCACTGCAAAGATCAATTAAATTGGTCTTATTCTCAACCGTTTTGGGCGTGAGGGTATTTCGTTTTCACTCTCTTCACTAGTGTAATGACATTCAAAGTTTGGTCTCTGCTCTGTTTCATTTTCGTTAGAAACAGCTGTTGTCGTGAGCTCAAGGTCGTAGTTTTCCTCGTCTTCGGAGTCATCAGTAATATCAACTACGTTGAAGCAGCTTTTCCCGCAGCAGATCTTGCAGACGGCTGAACACTTCAGTCCGGCTTTTCGACACCCGCAGGCTGCACCGCATTGTTTCGTACACGTACAGGAAATCATGTCGATGAGTGTGGGTGGGATCGTATGCCCTGAAGCCAACACCGGCTCCAATCCTCTTGCACTTCGTTTCCAGCCCCACCCCTCTGGGTCTAAAGTATTTCCCAGCCAAGCCTGTACTTGATGGAATGTCCGGAATGAGTGTTGTTCTGCTGCTGATTCTGTAGGTGGCAAAGAAGCAAGATCGGACTTGATTTTAACACTTGCGCGTGAGAAAAGATTGAATCTCAAGTGGTCCAGCGATGTTTCCTTACTGCCTCCTCCATATAGTACAGTGAATACATTTTTCCCCACAGACGCGATATCACTTTGACTGGCTTCTTCGGATTTAAAAATCTTCAGGGTTTTCAAAAGGTTTGGAGCTTTCTTCAACGAAGAGATTAGCTTACTTTTTCCAGATTTGAAAATGGCAGAGGTTGTGTCACAGCAACGACATGAACAATTGCTGAAGGCTGAGGAAAAGTGTTTGTGTGTGTGCACCGATTCACTTATGTACATTTGTATGTTATTTTATGGATTGCTCGACTCTCATGAATCATACAAGGCTCAATTTGTTGTAGATAGAAGGTAGAGTACTCCCCGCTTAATTGCACCGACCATTTTGTCTAATTTTTCGATCAATTTACCGGGCAATTCAATTGACCGAAACATTAACATGTTTTAAGTTTCTTAGCTATGGTTTTTTTGAGATCAATTAAGCGGGAAAATAATAAGCGAGGTGCAATTAAACGGGGAATACTGTATACCTTTATCGTTTTTCTTAAAAAATATCTTCAAAATGGCTTTTCAGTCTCCCAGGCCTTAGAAGATGGAAGATGCAGACATCCTAATAATACAAAATGTCCTCACGCCCAAAACGGTTTAGAGTAAGACCAGTTTAATTGATCTTTGCAGTGGATGAGGCCTACAGGGGATACCCCCTGGGTGGTGCGGAAAAGAGAAAATAAAATTCCTTTAAGTCCATAATGAATATTATTAAAATTAATACAGTTTCATTTCATACCATCAGTGGCGTATTTACCCTAGGGGCAATAAAGGCCATGGCCCGGGGCGGCACATTGCGAAGGGCGGCATGCAACTTTGGATGCAAAATTTAAAATTCCTTTGCAAACTTCTATGGGAAAAGTAAAGCCTAGAGGTGCCAGGCAGAATATCATCAAAACGGTGTGATAGAGGTAGAATAGGTACCAATGTATTTAACTCTTATATATTTTTGTAGAACGTTACATTGTCTAACATAGATACTTATATAATAACTTTCAATAGTACTAATCAGTCTTAGACATAATTTCAAAGTAGGAACGCAACACAGTAAATACAAACGTTCATTTTCCCGTATTCAAAAACAGACAAATTATAACGCTCCAGGACAAGGGTAGAACAATCGAACAGCTAAGCACGTCCCTTATTTTGGCAAAATCAAATAATTTTGATATTTAAATTTGCATTTTATTTATTTAAAAATGCGCAATACTAATGCTAGTTTCATTTTAAAAATTGAAAGAACAATCCATATGAGCTACAAAACTCATTTATGCATACAAAATTACTACATAAAAAGCTACAATTTTATGCACTAAAAAAATCATAATTTACTTATTTTCGTTCGGTTACTTCATTCTTGTGAAGCAGAAACTTAAATATTCAGAAACTTTAGAGCTGCAAAATCGGAGTGTGCACATCAAGTTAGCATTTAATTTTCTACAAATTCATATGACAAATACACATTTTTATAATTGTACCTATTATATTTTAAATTTTCACTGCGAACTTCAGACTTAATATTCTCGTAACTGTATCATGGTTCCTTTTGGTTCTATCAACCAATTTTAAAACCTTTTACGATCTAAGAATTATATTTTATTACCTACTTTTTAAATCGGTTTTTTGTGTTTTCTAAGCAAATTTTTAAAACAGACTAACGAGGTTTTGACAGAAAGCCGACGAAATTCAGATATCAAAATTATTTTACTCCGCCGAAAAGTGTCCATTAAAATAAAGGACGTCAGTTAAGCCATCTCGGTCTCGGTCAATTATAATTTATATAATATAATATAATTTATTAATGTTTCAACTAATTTTTGTGCCGTCAAAAATATTAAAAATTCGGTTTGTTATTTAATGACTTTTTGATGGGGCGCCAAATCTTATTGGCCCTGGGCGCCAAATCCTTAAATACGCCACTGCATACCATGCATACACAGAGGTCGAGATATTCACAAAAAAAAAGAAAGAATATTGTTATGCGTTAGAAAACTGAATAATTTGGGTCCTGTGTGTCGTAATGGACTAATTTTTTTTTTAATTTATAGAAAATTTGTAGTACTACAAAAAAAAAGTAAACCTGAAAAAAAGTACCGTTAAATACAGTTTTTTTCTCAATAGTTATGAAAAAAGGTATAAAATCCAGACAAAAAAAACCTTTAAATGAACTGTAACTTTTTTTCTATTTGTTTAAACAAATTGAATTTAACGCAAATTGCAGGAAGGAATTATTATAAACAATAATTTTTTTTAATTTTAACTTTGCGACATACTGGGGCTGAGATATAAAATAAAACCTAAAAACTTAAAATTGCGTGGGTGCGCTGACCTACCTATGTTCATAAATTTATTTCTCGGCTTGTGTTAGTAGTTAAGAGCTGATTTTTTTTTTAAAATTGTAGGTAATTACAAAGACTTTAAAAATAAAAAATAAAAACTTCATCGTTAAATGAGCTTTTTTCTTAATAATCACAAAAGAGTGATTTTCAAACAATAAAAACTTACTTTAACTAACTATAACTTTTTTTTTATTTGTTTAAACAAATTAATTTGTGTATAGTATAATAGCTAATCTTATTATGAATAAATCCATATTTTATTTTTTCCTGTGCGACATACTGCAGCCGAGATATTCACAAAAGACGAAAAAATGGCAAAAAACACATTTTTACCAATAACTTTGGTAAAAAAAGTTGTCAGGTGGTGCAAATTTGGATTTAAGCTTTTTAAATGAGCGTCTATCGATCCATGAAAAAAAATCAGACAGTGCCTCTGCGCGCAAGGTCAGGCCCTTTTTCACGACGTGATGACTGGACTATATGGCCTTCCAAGGATTTGTTGGCGTTAATTATTGGCTCGGGGTTGGAGGTGTGGAACGAGAGTCCCCGGCTGCCATCTCGCTCACCTTGGGGTTTAACGAATGGTTTCGACAATTTGGTGTCGTAACATTCTTTTCACCGCATCGAAAGCAGAATAAACTTCGCTTATCAGATGGACAATCATAAAAAGAATGACCAATTTGGTCACAGTTCCAGCATTTGAATTTGCTCGTGTCAAGAGCATGCCGAAAAGAGTTAAATCTGTTTGAAATTGAAGCTATCTCTGAAGGATCTTCAAACTTGTTTTTATTATCGCTCACGAGAACTTCTTCAATTTCATTTACCCTCCTGTGATTTGGATAACCTTGGGATATTTGATGACTAAGAAATTTTTCGGCTTGTCTTGCCACGTCTCTTAAGTTTTCTAAGCTAGTAACTTGGTACGGAAATAAAAGTGAACCAATGTTTTGTTTCGCGTTCTTCTTAATCAGATCTATCATTTTCGCGTCGCTTAATGGATCCTTCATCCGAGCATTGAAACGCAAAAGATCTGTGTAGAAATCATCAAATGCTTCCTTATAGCCTTGCTTTCGGGAAAGCATTTGAAGAATCTTCTCATGATCATTCTCAACCTTGCTGTATTCCTTAATTATGGCATGTTTTAAATTCTCATAAGTTGCAGAAGGATTTTTCCGTAAATAGAACCAGAACCATGACTCCGCTTTTCCTTTTAGAAGGACATGAAAGCTTGCGAGTACGTGATTCCAGCTGCAATGAGAACGTTCTTTTAGTGTCTCAACTTTGAATAGAAAGTCATGTACGTTATCGGATCCGTCGAATGAAATCTGCCATTTTTCAATTTTGCAATTTAAATCTACTGAAGTCGTATACGTTTGAGAGCTTTGATTACTAATTGGTGGAGCTAATCTATTTTGCGTTGAATAAGACGCATTGTTTAAAAATTGTTCGAAAGCGCTTGAAGGTCTTATAGGATTTTCACGGCTATCTTGTTGGCTTATGTTAGGGTTGTTTATAACGTCCAGACGTTCAACTAAAGTCGTTTTAATTTCCCTCATTTCTTTGATAAAATCTTTTTGATTAGCTTCAAGTATAAGTTTAAATGCATTAGTTAAGGCTTCAATGCCTGAATTGCTAGCTTGAAGAGCTGGTCTTTCACCATGAATATTCTGAGCACCTTGAGCAGGTGCTTCTTGAACATTTTGAGCAGGTGGCTCGTGACCATTTTGAGCATGTGCTCCCGCATTTACATTATCGTTATTATTTTCAATGTTTGGATATTGAATGTCCCCTAAATTTGGATTGACAATCCGTGAACCTTGAGGATCGTTGAATTGGTCAATGTTGACATTATTATTGTTTTGAGGAGGTGTTCTGTTTACTAAGGGCCTATTTTGTATGTTTTGAGAACGATTTACATTCGAAGTTCCTCGACCTCTCGAATTGTTCAATCTCCCTCTTTGTCGTGTATTAGGTGCATTTAAGTTATCCATCTTAATCAATTTTAACTTTAATTTTTGATTTATATATTTTTTTTTTTTTTAATCTATTTAAACTTTTCTTTTTGTTCATGCATTGTTTTGGGGTAAGTGAGTTTGATTATGTTGTGCCATGATTCTAATTATTTTCAATTCTGAAGATTTGTGTTATTTGACAGTTTTAGTTGTGTATATTCATCGGACGGACTATGCTAAAAGCATACTTTGAAAAATTGGATTGGTAAGAAGAAGATTTTATAGTAGCTTAATTGACCAGTGTATTTATCAAGTCAATTGACAATACTATTTAAAAAACAAATACATACATAAAACATCCACATGCAATGACTTTTCCTCCGGAAAGAGTCAGCCAATGTGAACTGAAAATGCAGTTTAGATTGTTAGAAACTCAATAAGTCGCAACGCGGAAAACAATCTACATGTTACTACCGGGACAATACTTTTGAAAAGCTAAAAATCCAAAACTACAATGAGGCCTTTTAAAAAGAAAGACCTGCACGGTGGGCGCCATTTCTTGATGCGGTTATGATAATCTGGTGACCTAAGAGCCTTACTTGGCATGCTCGCATACGCACGGCTAGGTGACGTCGGATTGGGGAGTGGTTCTTGCTCCTAGGTAGCCAGTCGCACCAAAGGAAAACTTTCTTCATGCCAAGGTTTACAAAAACTTCGTAACTGCGGACGGACCTCTTCTCTTACCTTACCAATTTCACAGGCGACAGGTGTCGGAGTCGCTCAAGGTCTCTATCTCCCTCCCTACCTGCTTCCGCAGACGCCTTGACAGCTCATGTACCTTTGTGAAATTCTATTGAACTGTCCCTCAACTTGCTCCTAGATTGCTCTACACAACTCTTAATTTGGCACCATAATTTCGCTCACTCACCCACATAAACTCTTTAATTTAAAACATTATGATTTAAGATATACCAATTTTATTCAATAATTAAAAATTCTGTAGGTTTTTATGGACATTATAACTTTATAGATGAACGTGAGTGCTTGTAAATATAGTACCTATAGTAGATTTTTGCAAATTTTCGTAGTTCAATTCTTAATTTAGGTAGACTTAGCATAATATGTAATTTTAGGTAGGTAGTTCAAATTTAAATTAGTTAAATTAGAAAAAAAATTTAGGTTAAATAGCAAAATGAATCAAAGTAAATAGTAAATAATATATAAAGACAATCTGTCAAAAATATAGTGGTAGTTTGGCCTGTGGGAAAAGAGAAATAAACTTGTTTTATTGGTCGGAGACTTACCGCTTACAGGGATCCTGTGCACAGATTCCAATGGGTTCCAGTAGAGAGAATTATAAGTGGGTAAATTCCAGCTCACCGCCAAGCCACAACTATCACAATCACTTTCTTTTTAGATTATTTTAATTTTTTTTTTCTTGGAATTTTTAAATCAATAAAAAAATACTAATACAAAAAAAAATTACTTATACCTTTTTTTCAAACACAATTATTTAGCTTACTTTTTTTTGTAGTTATTATGCACTCACTCTCTATTCCTTTTTTTTCTGTTATTCTAACTTCTATACCTTTTTTTTTTGTTATTTCTTTTTTTTTTCTTATTTCAATTTTGATTAAATTTTCTTTTTGTTGGGTTTTTGAATTCTCTTTTATAATTTTTGTCTAACTGACAGCTAATCCTCATTCGGGTTATATAAATTCGACGCTTTGCGCGAGACCAGGTTGGATTGCAACTCCTTCCTTTCCCCCGCACTTCACCGCACCACACCGTAGCTCGATCGGGGCTTCAGCCAGCCGATTGGTTTCGCGCCCTTCACTTAACTGAGCTGTAGAATGGATCTTAGGTTTCTTGTTCGGGTGTCTATGCTTCGATTCAGTGTTTCGCTCAGGGAAGGAAGCCGTTACTGAACTAGACGCTGAGAGGAAAACGGCAAGTGCTCCAGTTATCGGATTTAAAGCGAAGAGCTCGCCCTTGGCCTTGGCCTTGGCCTTGAATTTGATTTGTTTGTTCGCTTTCTCTTCTTCGTTTCGTTCTTGCACTTGATAAAAAAATGACCACGAGACAGGTGCACGTGGTGCAAATGTCAAAAGGCTGATAATTCGGTGCTCTGCACAGAGGCGTCCTCGTGAGGTTCACAGTCTCGATTTGGTAGTGATATGCAAGTAAAGGCGTCTTGCGGTTTAAAGATAATTTCCCTTTTTTTTTATGACCACTTGATCTTATTTTCTTTAAAAGATTTAGAAAACTCCACAATTCTATTAGAAATTATTCTAAAATGGAACTTGCTTAGAAAATATTATATAGTTTTTGTAACACGCTATAATACCTGAGGAGGAGATCCTACTCGCTTGGTGGTCAAAATGAAAAGATCTACTCGGAACTTTGGCGGGAAGCTACATGATTCAATGCGGTTGGTACCCACTGTTTCCTGAGTGAACTGAGCAACTTAAGCGCGCTAGTTCGAACTTCGAATTTCATATTTGACTACCAGAAAACAGGGTGCAACAAAATATATATATTTTTTTTTGGTGTTTAGGAAAATAGTATAGATTCGTAACACTGCACTTCGCTGCAGTGCAACTGCCTCTGCCTGTTAAGGGTCTCCTGAAGCAGACAAGTTCCGATTTAGAAGTGTTGATCCGGATGCCCCATTTCCTGTAGAAATCAAAGAGTCTATTGATGTGAGCCTCTACTTTCCGCACGGCGAGTAGCGGTGACGTTGAATTGGCGTAGGTGAGCGAGTCGTCAGCATACAGGAGGTTCTCACATCCAGTTGCGACAGGTTGGTCAGATGTCATCAAGTTGTAAAGAAAGGGGCCAAGTTTCGATCCTTGAGCGACTCCGGCTCTGATGGTCTTTATGTTTGATTTACAGTTGTCCAGTTGAACGAAAAATTTTCTGAAAGAAAGAAAGGAAAAAAGAATTTTGATTAGTGGCAGAGGTAAGTGTAGTAGATGTAGTTTGTGAATAAGGGCTTCTTTCCATACGCTGTCGAATGCTTTCTCGACATCCAGGAAGCATCCAACGGTGACACGGTGACTGTTGAGCGCTGACGTGATATCATGTTGGAACTTTAGCAGCGGATGTAGCGTCGAGTGTTTTTCACGAAAGCCGAACTGCATGTCAGGGATGATCGCGTTTTCACTGCAGAACCTCTTTAGCCTCCGGAGGATTACTTCCTCCAGTATTTTGCTGATGTTGTTGAGAAGCGATATAGGTCTGTAGTTGGACACCAAGTTGAAACTTCCTTTCTTCGGGATCGCCACTATCTTCGCTGTTTTCCACTTCTGAGGGAAGTAGCAGTTGTTGATGCAGTTATTAAGGATGATTGTGAGAAGGATCATCACTATATGTGGAAGCCTTTTTAGGACGTAGTTGGAGACTCCATCTGGTCCAGCTGACTTTTTTGGCCTCGATTCGTGAATAATCTCTGCTATCTCCTCCAGATTGCATAGATGTGGGCTGTCAATTGGGTCACTTGCTGGATTGGTGTCATCGAATATGACTACTTCTGGATTAGGCTGCATGGTCTGCTGAATGGATTCCTCAACTTCGTCCAAAAATGCAGGGTCTGCAGGCGGGTTCGGTGTGAAGTTTTCTTCGAAGTAATTGGCAAACGCTTCCACTTTTTCTTGTGTTGATGTTGCTTCGATGTTGTTGCTGATAATAGTTTCCGGGATTGGTGGCTGCTTTCCAATAATCCTATTAATGTTTTTGAAGGCATCGGGTCCTGGCTTAATTGCTTGCAGTCTCTTCTGGAACTGGATATTGTTATGGTGTTTTATGGAATTTCGGAACATTATGTTGACACATTGCAATTCGATGTATCTACGATCAGAGAATGAGTGATCACTAGATACTTTCCAATTCAAAATCATTTGATGGATGTTGGCGGAGACAGGAATAATGTCTAAAACTTCTTGTCTGTTTCTGGTGACGAAAGTTGGTGCATTGCCTACGTTACTTACTATAAGGTTAGTATCTAAGATAAAATCGAAAAGGGACTCACGTCTATCGTTAATATCGAAACTACCCCATACTATGTGATGGGCATTAGCATCATCCCAATAATGAGGTTGATATTTTGCCTTTTTGCGTCAGTGATAAGTTTCTCCAGGGTTTTTCCTGCGGGAGACGGCCAAGATGGTCATGCCCGAAATATGTTGACGCTGTCCAAAATTTGCCTTTGGCCGTCTCAGTCTTGCAGTCGTAATCTCTCGATCGCTGAAATTAGGTAGTAAATAAACATTAATGCTACTTATATAAAATGAAATAATTGAAAGCAATATAATATTTTTTGTTGGAGACGAAAAAACAAATCATGAATTAATGCTACTTTTGACTAGTATACAGGATCTAAGTTCACCTTTATCGGACGCATATAGTAGGTAGTATCTAGGAGTCATGAGTCCCCTTACAATGGATTTCACAATCCAAGGATCAGGACGATATCCTCTCCGTTGCTGGATAGACGAAGAAGAAGTGAGGCTGACGCCTTGATGGAGTGATGGAGGTTAATCTGAACTAACTGCAGCATTTTGGCTACAATTAGGCAGATCAGCTTCCACCACGGTGTTATCAGGTTCTTCCAAGTCAGAGGACGAGCTTAAAAGCTCATCCTCACTTAAAAGATCTCTGATAAAATAGTCTTCAGTCTCCATGTCGGAAAGGCTATTGACGTTTAGAGATGACTCCACTGGAGCTGAAGATGCCCTGAACGCATCGTCTTCCAAGCATGGGAAGGTGATAGACATACCAGGGTCCCCGACCACAGCTTGGTCTTCTTGTGGGTGTGGAGGAGTGCAAGCCGCATCAACCTCATCTTTTTTATAAACCCTAAGGTTCACCGTCTCAAACACGAACCTAATCACACCTTTAGTCTGCGACGGAGGAACAAGGGATTCTTTATAAATCACAATAATTGCGCTTCTGTAAAGACCTTTTTGTTCCTCCAGTTTTGCGACTTTCCAGTTGTGAGAAGGAAGGGATTGATTCGAAAGCTGGATCATCTGGACTGGAGTATTTCGTCCATACAGGAGAGTTCAGCTGGGATCCAGATAAGTGCCATTGGCCTGCATGGAATGTCCTCCTTAGAAATTACCTCAAGCTTTGTACCTGGCCAGACTTCTCCTTGCCTGCTGATAGCCAGCTTAAAGAGATGGCTCGATATCTTATCATCGCAGGCGATGAGTTTGACATGACTAGTGCCAACCGCCCTCTCTCGTGATTGGGGGTGGTCCCGGGTTGTCCCTCATTAAACTTAAGAAGCCAGCAGAGAGCTTCAATTTCACCATCTGCCAATGATCAGAAGAGATCGTACCATCAACATCATTTCTATCGATAACCAAAACTACGATTTTATCTTTTAGAACATCGCTTAAAGATTTCATAGGGGGTTTGAGGGGAGTGCTGGTGTTTTGCACTTTGGATCGTTTGGCGTAAGGCATGGTCAAAAAGGTGAACTAATTTAATTTAAATTTTCATGCTGATTTTCGAATTCAGCGCGTCAAAAACTATAAGAAAATTTACTTTACATCAACAATACCGTTACAAAGCCAAAATTTGTTACCCAGTGTTATTACCAAAGTTTTAAAAACTCAAAATTGTACATGTATTTCCCATATAAAATTTCTTTCGTCTAGAAAGCTAGGCAAATGGTAAAATATTGGGTGCAGGGAATTAACTTCACGGGAACTTCCTTCACATGGGAATTTACTTCACCACTAGTGGGAATTAATGTCACCTTTTTTTTGTGATGTAATTTCCCACTGAAGGTGGGAAATAATTTCATCCCAAAATTGTGTGAAGTTATTTCCCACCTATGGTATGATAAAAATTACAAAAATGTAAAATTGTGTTTCCTTAAATCCAGATTGTTTAAATGCAAAAGAAACTTGCATACACCCAGCCTCGCACCTACCCCAAACCCTATAATGAGCCCAAGCAGGGGGGTTTCAGGGGGCAGCATGCCCCCCCCATACATACCTCACTATTTATTCGCCGTAATGCTTGCTGCTAGCACTGTTTTTATGTAAGGCAAAGCATTACGGCGAATAAACAGTGAAGTATGTATGGGGGGGCATGCTGCCCCCCTGCAACCCCCCTGCTTGGGCACATTATAGGATTTGGGGTAGGTGCGAGGCTGGGTGTATGCAAAGTTTCTTTTGCATTTAAAGAATCTGGATTTAAAGAAACGCACATTAAAGTGAAATTAATTCCCACAAAAAAGTGAAATTATTACTCACTTTCAGTGGGAAATAATTTCACTTCAAAAAAGTGCAATTAATTCCCACTAGTGGTGAAGTTAATTCCCATGTGAAGGTAGTTCCCGTGAAGTTAATTCCCTGCACCAAAATATTGAGCTAAAATGTAATAGCTTTTTTGTTTTATTTATATGAATCAAATTAAGGGGGTTTGTCTGTTAAAATATAAAACATTGACCTTTTTAAGGACCATCCCAATGTACATACATGGTTTTCAAAATTCAATTAAAACTCGCAAACTGCTTCCAAAATGTCTTAAATATTCCATACTAGGAGATGATGCATTTTTCACTTTTGATTTTTGAAGTCCAATTTGAATAAATGTTTTTATTAAACAAGTCATCCATACCTACATATTATTAATCACATCAAAGTTATTACTGCATTTTCCAGTCAATTGGTTTGATGTTTGAAGTATCACCTACACTACAATATTATTGAGATCAAATATTTCATTATGGCACATCATAGTTTCAATAAAATAAGAGCTATGCAATTAAATATTAAAAAATTAGTATAAATTATTAAGATCATCTATTATGTACCTGATGGATTTAACCGCCATTCCAGCAGTATTGCGCATCATACTATTCCCATGTCTCACCCATAGTTATGATTAAGTTTTTGCAATTTTTCCTCTCTGAGCATCTTCGTATTGTTTGACAACCAGTCGTTGATGAAGATTCTACCTTTGCATGAAGAGAAGATTGTTTCTGTTTTCTGCTGCCAAAATATCCTCCTTCACATTCCGCGATCTTAGGACAAGAAGGTTCTAAGTACACACACATCACTTTCGAGAAAACGAAGGTTGAATATTCAGCGTTGTATAACTTTTTTACATTTATTTCGATCGAGGCGTGTGCATATGTACCTATACTTTAATTTTGCAGGTTTTTTTTCTATTGATAGATTTAAAATTTATTGAAAATGTATTTAGTAATTCAAGTTTAAAAAAATCGATAGAACTTTGTTGCTCATCGCTAAGGTACTTGGCCGTAGGACAAAAAGGTTCTAAGTTTTAACTGCTGATAGAACCTTGTGTCACGGTCTAAATACATTTTTCACACCGCACTTGATTCTAGTAATGGGATGCCTTGGGACAATAAGGTTCTATCTTCAACGTAACAAGGTTCTATCTACTATTCTATTAATTTTTCTTTAGTACGCAAGGTTCTATTGGGAAGTTAGAACCCTGGGAACTTACGATGGAATGGAATGAGTGTAGATAGAACCTTGTTTCCCGCTTTTTCTTCAATTATTTCCGATATGGTAAGAGATAGAACAATATGAATGATGGCAATCGAAAGAGCATAGATAGTAATCGATAGTTATTTAAAACTATCGATAACTATCGATTACTATCGATAGTTTTCGACAATTTTTTGTTTCCACAAATAGATAAAAAAAAAATAATTGTGTTTAAGAAAAATAGTAATAATGACTTGTTCTGAACATGTTGGTATTTTTGGATCTCAAAAACAAGAATGCCAATAGATTACTTGAGTAAATAAAATGGTTGATACAATAATGATTTTATTTTATATGAAATTTACTTGCTTGACTTTACAAATGACATTTAACAATATAAAACCATTGAACAAAAAGAAATTGAAACATGACTTAGCAAAAATTAGAATATGACATTTAAGTAGAATTGACATTTACAAATTGACAGCAGAATATGACAGGAACACTAAAGGTGAGTAATGATGCTCATGATAATATGTAAAAGGATTAAAAACTGAGTTTTTATGTAGGTACCTATAAAATAAAAATAAAAAACTAATGTTGGTGTATCAATATTGAGTATACATATGAGGTGATGAGAACCAAAACTCGCCATATCCATTCAGAAATTCTCTCCATAACAAAATTTAATTGTTTAATAACTTTGAAATGAGAGTAGTTAGAAAAACATTTTTATTTCTAATTATAGATTTTGAAATCTATTTGTTATGGATTAAAGGAAAATTATATTAAAAGTTTCGTTAAAAAGATATTTTACTTTTACCATTGGCAGTGACAAGTTTTTCTGGCATGGATATGGAGAGTTTTGGTTCTCATCGCCTCATATACACTAAACAACGTTTTGGAAAAAAAATAAAAATCCCGTTTATGAAGTATTGCATTTCCAAGTTATTGGCTTCTTTATTTAATATTCTCTGATTAGAACTCAAGCATATTCACAGATATGCATTCATGTGTAGGATCGAACGATTGAGTTGGATTTGGGTTGAATCTTCGACCAAGGTAGAATTTAGACGTGTTAGCTCAATTTGAAAAAGTGTTGATAAGGTTTTGATGAAGAGTAAAGTTTAATTGACTATCGAAAACAATCGATAGTGGTTAAAAACTATCGATTGTTTCTGATAGTGAAAACTATCGATTATAATCGATAGTGCCATCGATAGTTCTCCACCTCTACTGCTCAGGAGCTCGTTAAAATTTTTAGTCGGTGGTTAATTTTTGACATGTCTATGGGCGCGTTCGGCTGCGTATCTTAAGCGATCCGGATTTGTTTGTGTTGTTGTAAACCCTTATAAAAAACTGCTGAGGGAGATGAATGTAGATAAATATTTTATTTTGCTATCAAGAAGTCATGAATCCTGTCGCGAAAGATGAAAAATGGAAAAAAGATTAAAATTAAATGAAAGGATTAAGAAATATAGACAAAGACCTTATAATAAATTTAAGTATGCACTAAAGAAGAAGTTTGAATAACCTGAGATAAATCCTTGATAATGTAAAAGAATCAATAAAATTTATTGAAAATACTTTTTCAGATGATTCATTTATTTTGCAAACTGATATGTTTGCGAACTATCATTACTGAGAAAAATGCAACAACAAAACTAATGGGAAGTGAATGTTAAAAAAAAAATCCCATTTAATAAAATTGACACAGCAAAAACCTTAGGCCGTGTACCAATTGCGTTAAAATTCTGGTTAAATTTGATCCCAGTTAAATGTTATCCCTTTTTATAGGGGTGAGTAAAATTTAAGGTTTTTGCTGTGTCAATTGGATTAGATGGGATTTTTTTTTTACATTCACTTCCCATTAGTTTTGTTGTTGCATTTTTTATTTTTTTTTATTTTATTTTTTTTCCATTTTTCATCTTTCCCGATAGGATTCATGACTTCTTGATAGCAAAATAAAATATTTATCCACATTCATCTCCCTCAGCAGTTTTTTTTATAAGGGCTTACAACAACACAAACAAATCCGGATCGCTTAAGATACGCAGCCGAACGCGCCCATAGACATGTCAAAAATTAACCACCGACTAAAATTTTAACGAGCTCCTGAGCAGGTTAAATTTTGAAGTCTATATTCACCTCGGTAATGTCAAAATTTAGCCATGGGATCAAATTTAACCCAGGATTTTAACGCAATTGGCACACGGCCTTAAATTTCAACTGGGAACAAATTTAACCAGAATTTTAACGCAATTGGCACACGGCCTTCGTAACTTTAATATGTCAAATGACATTTCGGTGCGAGTGTTGCCTGTAGTACTATTTCATATTATGTATAAATAAGTACTTAAATTTACTCGAATATTACTGTGTAATTTTATTAGTGTTTTCATAAAGCCTAATTTTGGGTTGATAGAAAAAAACAATGATATTTGTGTATACCTATAGATATGTATTTACATACACATAATGTACATATATGTAAATGTGAGGTTTGGTACATGTTTGATTTGGTTTAAGTTTTTAACATTCATTTTACATGAATTATTTAATAAACATTTTAATAAGTTAATCAGATTAATTTTTCTTTTTTAAAAATTACCATTTTTTTCTTCAAACGTCTTGTCAAAAATATAACAAGGCACACTTCGAAATTAACGTCAACTGCGTCGTTTCTTTGCATTTTCAATCCGTTTGCATTTCAAAAGCCTTCCAAGGGTTTAATGTTTCCAGTTATGTTTGCGGAGTGTTTTTATCTCAAATTTCATTTAGGAGTGCTCTTTGAACACAATGTAAACAAACGTTAAGTAACTCTTTAGATTACTTGTCACAGTGATACATAAATGTTTTCGAAAATTGTTTGTCAATTCAGGAAGGTGGTCGTTTAATGTATCATTGGAATTAAAAAGGAGTGAAATATCTCAAAAAACGTATGAAAACAACAGTATCGATTACTGATCCCTAAAATAAACCTTAAACAATTTTCTAGTCCAAACCAAAGTTAAACTGATTCTCAAAACGAGATCGACCTAAGATATTCTCTTTCGACCATTTGAATTTTTTGATATTGTAGCATTTAGACTGAAAATACCCATTGACAAAATATGCGAAATTATATGTATATCACAGTGAAAAATAGCGACAGAAAATAATTTGTTTCCGTTGAAATTTCGTTCTAATATGTACAAATGTCAAAAAATTATGAAGTATATTCAAAAAAAGCATGCTTATAACTTTATACATAAAACAAAATTGAAATCGTCCAAACTCTTCAAACAAATAACGTACTAGGTATTGAAAAAGTTACTGTTAAAAATGAGTACGGCAATACTTATCTCCTCTCTTAAAAAAAAAAAAACAAATTGAAATTCATCTGTCATTTTGCCGAGCTAAAGGAAAGATTTCAAATCGTAAAAAAAGTGAAAAAGATTATTAAACTAAAAAAAAAGTGTAAAAATATAAGGATATATAATGTAAAAATATAAGTTTAGTGAACAATTTAAATTTATTTATTTTTTATTTTATTTCGCTTAATTCAAGCTTATTATAATAATAACAATAATAAGATAACTTAAACCATATAATAACAACTTATTCTAACTACAAACTAAAGAGAAGGGGGTTAGGGATAATTAGAGTAAAGGTTTTTTCTAAGGGAGGATACACTTGGGTTAAAATCAAGGAGATGCTGTGCACTATTGGTTAATCGTAACATTCTTGAAATTGGGTAAAAGTGGGCATAGTTGGTTCGGTGAGTAGGAAGGCGAAGGAAGGGAACAGTTCTAAGGCTACGTGGATTGGTGTTAAAGAAAATTAATTCAAGAAGTTGCGGAGAATCGCCCCTGTAATGACTTGGTGAACGAAGAGTATGTCTGCAACGAGAAAAAGTCATGTGTTGACATTTAGCGACATTGAGTTCGAGGAAGTTTTTGGTGCACCATGTAAGAAAAGAATTTAAGTCATTTTGAAGCAGGGAAGAATCAATTGGACTAGATATTACTTTCATAATTTTCATGTCGTCGGCATAGATAGAGAGGTTAGAGAAAGAAATAATGCTTTCAACACCATTGATAAAAGTGGCCCGAGATGACTACCCTGAGGAACTCCTGAGGAAGCATAGATGGGATCTGACACGGAAAATCTTAAAACAACACTATATTGGCGGTTTTCCAAGTAAAACCTCACCCATTGGATGAACAACGGAGGAAACCCAAAGGCTCCTAGCTTAATATAGATAAATTGGTGAGAGATCTTATCGAAAGCTTTTCTGAAGTCAGTAGTGATCACATCAACATCGTAGCCTTTTTCCAGAGCAAAAAGTGCCATGGAAACAAATTGAGTGAAGTTCGTCGTAGTGGACCTGCCCTTAATAAAACCATATTGTAGTGGGGAGACTAATGACTTACAATGAAAACAAAGAGCGTCATAGACAATGCTTTCAAAGAGCTTGGGTATAGAAGAAAGTTTAGCTATCGGACGATAGTTAGAGATTTCGTTCTTATTTCCCTTTTTATGAATTGGAAAAATAAATGAGTTTTTCCATAAAGTGGGGAAAACTGCTTGCGAAAGAGAGAGTTTAAACAGAATTGTGAGAGGTTCGCACAACACGTTAGCACATTTTTTGAGAAAAATGGCTGGAATTCCATCAGGACCAGGAGAAAAGTTATCCTTAAGTAGTTTTATGAGTTGGCAACTCTGTTCCCATAAATAAAGTCAGTGAAAATTAGAGCTCCATCAAAATTATATTTTTTTTTAATTAATTACACTGTTTTAAATACAAAATATTTCAAGTGACATCAGTTTAATAATTACCAGCGCCTAATAAACGAAAAATACTGGGTGAGTCTTCTTTGCAAAAGCATAAAAAAAAAAAAAGAAAAACAAAAGTGCAACAATGTTCGGCAGCAGTTCTGCATTGACTCGATCGCCCATAAATAATAACAAAGGCAATCCACCCAAAAGACCGCATACACATCTGTCACCAATTGCTGCTTCTACATCTAATAACTTGCATGAAAGCAATACAGCTGTTGGTAACTTGTCTATCCCTGATCTAGAAATAATTTTTCAAAATTCTATGGCCAAATTATTGGATGTAAAGTTGAAAGACGTAGCAACAAGGACCGACATTGAAGGCATAAGCACTGAGATATCATCCTTGAAGCAAAGCAACAAAGCATTGGAGACGCAACTACATCAAATGGAGTCTCGATGTGTTTCGCTCGAAAGGCATGTCGAGATGCTTGAAAGAAAAGCTAATGAGAGGAATTTGGTTGTACATTTGCAACCTGCTGAAGCTGGAAGTCCTCAAAGTACAGTGGAGAAAGCTAAATCAATTTGCTTGGATCTTCTTCAGACGGACAACGTCTCTAAAATAACTACGGCTCGGCAAATAAGTGCTGGAAGTCGAATTGCAAATGTCATCGTTGAAATGTCGGACCGAGATGATGTTGTTCGTGTGCTTCGAGCTAAAAGTAAATTGCACAACACTGGTACCTCAATACACAAAGATTACCCCGCGGCAGCAAGAGAACGCAGAAGACGATTAAATCAACTCAAGGCTGATATAGTTTCGAAAAACAAGGGCATAAAAGTGCAAGTGCGAGGAGATACACTTCAAATAAATGAAAAAATTAAAATTTTGTGGGATAAAAATGGGAAACTGACATCCGATGATGAAGAGGGTTTGTTATTGCTGCAACAATTGGCTGGAGACACTGATATGACAGCGCTCAATGACAGATACTCTTATGGCGGAAGCGCAAGTGAAGTAAACAACAGAAGCTCTCAAACTTTCGAAGATGTTCACACGAGTCGTTTTTAATTGTAATGCCGTCTGCCATATTAAAAATGTTTTAAAAAATGATAATGTAAAAATAAATAATTTTAAGTCGTTAAAGTATAAAATTCTTTCTTATAATGTTGCAGGATTAAATAATAAGAGTGTTTATATCAATTTTTATAAATTTATAAATCAATTTGAATTTGTTTTTCTTTACGAAACTTTTTTAACAGAAGAAAACTTGATTAATTTTGAAAATAGATTCATTAGCTTTGAAAATGGATACCAGCTATCAGAACACAGACAAGGGGAAGAGCCAGTGGAGGATGTTTTTTCGGTTTCAAGAAGGAAATGCAGGGTATTAAATGTGAATTTCGAGTATTTGAAGGAATTACGTTCATAAATATCAACTTTAATAATACTTCATTTCGGTTGCTCCCAATATACATTAACTGCAACCATTGGGACAGTGATTTCGGCAAATTGGAAGAAGTAATGGCACAGGAAAAGAGCTTAAATATACTGGTTGTGGGTGACCTCAATGCAAGAATTGGAAACGAAGCGGGAAATGAAAACTTAGAAGTTGGAATAGAGCGAAAATCAAAAGATACAGTCATTAATGCAAGGGGTCTAAAATTAATAGATTTTTGTAATTCTTATGGGTTAAGAATACTTAACGGAACAAGCTTGTCTGATACAGAAGGCGAATTCACTTTTGTTGGCAATCAGGGCAGCTCGATAATTGACTTAAGTATCGTGGGAGGCAAATGGAATGAACACATTGTTGACTTCAAAGTGGAACCTGTCCCATTCTCTGATCATTTTCCGATAATTGTTACTTTTGGAGTCACGGCGATGGAAATGGAAGAAGCAAGACCTATGAGGCTTCTGCCTAAACTTAAATGGGACCCGGTAAAGTCGATTGTGTATCAAGCTCAGCTTAAATTATCTCTTCAAAGTCAACGCCAGTGTGGCCTAAGCAAGTTAGAAGAGATCATCAAATCCGCTTATCCGATCTCTAACACAACAAGAAATGTTCGAGTAGACTATGTTGCTCCTTGGTTTGACCATGAATGTAAAAAAGCCAGACAGATATCATTTAGTTGGTTGGCTGCATTTCGGAATTCAAATAAAAGTTATTTTAAAAGTCTATATCTACAAGCAAACAGCGACTACAAGGCTTTGTGTAAGAGGAAAAAAGCAATGTTTTTCGAGGCCGAATCCAAACGACTAGCCCATTGCCGGAATGCGAAGGAATTTTGGAACTTAGTAAAGAATCTGAACGGAAAAAAACTCATCATCCATCAAAGACTTAGCCCGAACCTTCTGGAAACCCACTTCAGGCATTTATTGAATCCGGTTCAGGAAAAAATCAATTTTCATTATGCACCTCCTGGTTTTACTAATGAAGTGTTGGATGCGGTCATAACTCAACAAGAAGTAATTACAGCAACGATGAAGCTTAAGGATGGAAAAGCAGCTGGGTCCGACGGGATCCCCGCCGAGTTTTATAAATATAGCACCACAGATTTGATAAACAGACTTACAGTAATTTATAACGATGTGTTGGAAACTGGTAGGATACCTCAGGAATTTCAAGAATCTTTAATTTTCCCCATACATAAAAAAGGAAGCTTTTCAGAACTTTCCAATTATAGGGGTTTATCCTTTTTAAATGCTTGCTATAAAATCTTTACATTAATTCTGCAGACACGCCTTCACAAATGGATCGACGAAAATAAAATCTTGAAAGAGTTCCAGGCAGGTTTTAGGCCTGGCTATTCGACGATTGACCATATTTTTGTTTTGAGAAATATAGCGCATTCATTTATAACAAAAGGGAAGAAATTATATGCGTTTTTTGTAGACTTCAAGTCAGCATTTGATGTGGTTGATAGACAGGCACTTTTCTACAAGCTCTATTGTATTGGAATGTCGATTAAGTTTGGCAGAGTCTTACAAAACTTGTATATGGACACAATAGCTTCAGTATGGAATGGCGAAGAGAGGTCGGAGTGGTTTAAAACTGAATCAGGTGTCAGACAAGGCTGCACGTTGAGTCCAAGCTTGTTTGCGTTATTCATTGATGATCTCGTAAACTTTTTACCCAGTGGAATCGAATACGCAGGTCACGTAATAAAGGCACTTCTTTTCGCGGACGATATCGTTCTCTTGGCGTACTCTCCTGATTCATTGCAGCTAATGATCAATCGGCTATTTCAATACTGTCGAATTTGGAACTTAATTGTGAATTTGGAAAAGTCTAAAATAATGATTTTTAAGAATGGAGGAGGCAGAAGCTGTGTAAACGAAAAATGGTACTATGATGGCGAGATAATTGAAATCGTTAAGGAATTTAAATACCTCGGAGTATACTTCACAAGGAACTTAAATATGGAGAAGCATTTGAAGGAGAAGCTGACTAAGGCGAAAAGCGCAATCAGTGCATCGTGGAATAGATGCTTTTATAATAAAAGTATTGCTCATAGCAGTAAATTTAGAGTCTTTGAAGCGGTATCGGAATCTATTTTGTTGTATGCAGCACAGATCTGGGGAGCGAAGCAATATGAAAGTGTAGAGAAGCTCTTGCGATACTATATAAAGCGTATTTTCCGACTGCCACCTAATACGCCAAACTACATGGTTATGTTGGAAACGGGATTATCCCCTCTCTTTATTCGAACACTCAAAATGCAAATAGATTATGTTTTAAAGATTATGAAGATGGAAAATCATAGGCTTCCTAAGATAGTGGCTCTACAAGTCATACGAGATAAATCAAGCTGGTATTCTGAATGGTTGGACCTGGCTTTGGAGTGCGATATAAGCCTGAGTCTAGATAGTTTTGATTTTGTTCGTTGGAAATCTGTGCTCTATCAGCTTATAGCATCAGTTGATTTAAAATGTAGAGAAAAATTTTTTAACAACGCAGCGGAATCACTACACAGAGAAATTTATTGTCGACTTAATCACAATTTGGAAGAGTTGAATTATTTTCGGGACGACAACAGTGTAGACGAAATATCGATGATGGTAAAGCTACGAGGAGAACTTATACAATTGAATTTTTTGCCTCATAGAGAAGATTTACCCATTGTATGCTCCTTGTGTAACTTGGGAGAAAGAGAAAATACTTTTCACTTTATGGGCAGATGTCCTATCTTAAAGGTGATTCGAAGGAATATTTTTGGAAGCTATTTTTTGACGGAAAATCAAATTATAATACTACTCAACGAAATGGAAGTTAAAAAATTATACCAATACTGCAAACTGGCCTTAACCTATAGGGATTGTATTATAAGAGAGAGTTTTTGATGTGTTGATTATTTTTTTATTCTAGTTCTTTTTTTATATGTAAAAATTTAACTATCTATGTAATTTGTTTTGATGGAAAACTTAATTTTCAAAGTACATACAGCGATTATAATTATGTTTTGTCAACTAGGCAGACGGCAGAAAAGCCATGCTTTTTGATTTTTGTTAAACATACTTTGTTATCATTTTTGATCAATATCAAATAAAATCTAATCTAAAAGTAGTTTTATTTTTTCACTGACTGACGAAGGAGAAATATCAAGAGAGACTAGTGAAGTTTGCGAACTGCTTGACAAGTACTCAAAATATTCTAGATGAGGATTATTAACAGCATCGCTATAAGACTGACTGAACAAATTAGCAAAGAGGTTGACAATTACTTCGGGATCAGCAGATGAGTTGTTGTTAAAATTGAAGGTAGACGGAAGACCATCAGATTTTCTTTTTGCGTTAATGAATTGATAGAAACGCTTCGGTTCAGAGATGAAACAGGCCTGCATTTTGTCAAGATATGCATGGTATAGAGAATCGCAGAGGAGAGAGAAATTGGAAAGAGCTTGCTCGTAATTTAAATAATCTGAATATGTTCGGGATTTTAAATAAGTTTTCCATAACTTATTCCTTGTATTTCGAACAGTTCGCAACTCCTTAGTATACCAGGGGGGTGATGACAAACAATTCTTTTGAGGCACGTAAGGGTCACATAGGAGCAAACATTCAAAGATTGTAGTATAGAAGAATGAAAGGGCGATGTCAATGGGGGTTTTATAGTTCAAAAAAAGGCTGAAATCAATATTGTTTAAAAGGATCTCGAGTTGATTAAAGTTGGCTTTCCGGAAATTAAAATGAAATGAGACTTCTGCATCAATGACGGATATACCTTGATCGATAGTGAAAAGAAGAGATAGAGGAGGGTGATATAGATCGAGGGTGGAAAGAAGGTGGAAACTTTTGGTGACAATTGAGTTGCAAGGGTCAGAAGAAAAAATGAGGTCAAGCTGCCTCTCCAAGTTGTTATCCCACTTATTTGAAAAAGGCCATTTTCAAATAAGCGATCCGTGAAAAGAGATTCCTTTTCTGAAGTAGTATTGCAGGGAACAAAGTGCAATTCATCCTCTGATGGAATCCAAACAAGATCGGGTAAATTGAAATCGCCGACTATGATGAAGTCATCACTGGATTCCGCAGCCTCGAAAAGCGAATCAAAAGAGTCTACCATTAATTTATATGCGAGGATGGGTTGTGCAGGGCGAATATAAGAGCAGATAATGTAGAAACACCGATTATAGACAGAGACCTTGATACACACGAATTCGAAGAGTGGCGAATTAGAGATTTCGACAAGGGTTGCATTCAGTCGATTGTGAACAGCCAAGAGAACTCCACGCCCACAGGGACCATCATCTATGATTTGACCATCGGCTCGGAAGACGAAAAAGTCAGATGAGAATAGCTCACTGTCGAGAATACTGGGACAAAGGTTCGTTTCTGTTAGGGCAAAAATATCGAATGGCAGTTTTTGGGAGTTGAGAAACGTAGTAGAGGTTTTGGTGCGGAGCCCTCTAACGTTTTGGTAATAAAGAGATAGCGTAGTTGGGGCAGCGTCAGTAGATAAAGTATTTAGAATAGGGTTACTATTAAAGATGAGGCTTATTACTGAATCTAGTGAAGGGAGAAAGTTTTGAATTAACATGAGATGCGTAAGTAGCAAGGTCTTTCAAGACTGTAGAACGAGAGATGTTAAAACCTTCATGAAAACGGATATATATATTGATAAGAGAGCTGTGGTCGGTTGGGAGACCTTCTTTTTGTATCGATACCAAGAGGTTAGTTGTGGTCTTACCGTCAATACAAACAGAGTCCGGCTTATCGTGTAAGACAGCAAGGTAAAGACGTACATTATCATATAGTTTACTGTCACGAAGCCTTGCCATTATATACCGGCCATCGATCTTATCAATTGTTGGCTTTGGATTAGCGAATTTAGAAGTTAATTTAACAGAAGGCGGAAACATTGGGTCGAAAATTGGAGGAGGAAACATAGGTGTATGCGAAACGAGAGTATCGTTTGGACAGTTAGAAAGGTTTGGAGCAGTAGAAGTAGGGCTTTGAGTGGTGGACTGAGAGGTATGATTTAAGGTGTGAGAATGAATAACATTTCTATAATTTACGTTAGAAGTAGTGCTCTTATTTGATACAGTATTATAAGATGGGTAGGATTTAGCGTCAGTATTAAATGATACGCGTTTGCGTTCGGGAAACTTGGGATCATTTGGGATAATAGGCGTTTTAAAATTGGCATTGTTTATGGAGTTATAACTGGGTGGGTTGGTCTTAGAACTAGTATTATAAAAGTTTACAGTTTTTTTTGAAATTTTATTGACCCAATTAGAGATTTTAATTTTCCCAAGTAAGCAAATAGGATGGGCGGTAGAGACGAGTAACCATTGATATTTAGATGGAATCAAAACTTTGAAACTTGAAGAAGTTAGCTTTTGACATTCTCCAAGGTTGAATTTGAAATTACTCAAAAAAAGCTTGCGAATCCGAGAGTCATTTGCATAAATTGGAGTTCCTTTAACGAAGAAAGGCGTGAATTCAGAAGCCGTTTTAAGTTTATTAATTCTGACATTCCATTCGCTTTCAGTCCAAGTTGTGCCAAAACGATGGATAACAGGTTCAGACGGAGGAACACAGACAGTGTTATCTGATATTGTTGATATGGTTGGTGAAGGTGATGGAACAGGTAAAGTAATAGAGAGAGATGCACTTTGAGTGGATTCAATCATTTCAGTGAGAATGGATGTATCGTAGTTGTAATTAGGTACGCTTGGTTGGACATGCAAAGGTATTTCGTCGATTTTGCAGGAAGTGATTTTGATTTCCTCAATTACATCTTTAAAAGAGGTGCGCGTTTCAGTAAGCTCATAGAATGTGACAGAGGGAGATGTTTTTACACTCATCACAAAGGTGTACAAAATAGTTCAAGTATTCTTTTATATATCCGCAAGATCTTTTACTTAGTCCGATGCATACTGGATGAAATGATTTCCCGCAGAGACCACGACACGGCACTCGTTCGGTCTATTTACTATCGAGAACACAACTCAGGGAATCACATGGGTTATTTTCCATTGTTTGTAACTTTAGAAATAACGTTTTTTTTTTTAAAGTTTAAAGTTTGTAAGTTTATCTTGTATATAATCTTTTCTTTTTTTTTTATTGGTTTTTATAAGATCAATATTTTTTGTTGCAAGTGTTCATTAACGGGAAACAATAGTTGAGGCACACACCGGAAATGCGAATGGTTTGGTTATTAGCTTTAAGGTATCCAGTACAAAAAGCAAAATTGTAGGTAATGTTGTGTAAATTTTGACTTTGGAGATGACAGAAGCCGGTGCGGTAGATTTTAATATGTAAATAAAAACACCCAAACGAAATTAATGGAGTAATACCATAAGGTAGAACTGCTTGGCAAAACACCACTAAAAAAGTACTCACCCAGAAGGCAAGACTGAGAGCAAGAATTAATTTTTGTTCGCTATCGCTGTCGAAGTACGCTGTTTACTTTTCAGTCGGGAGATGAAAGTCCACGCTCACGATCGTTGGCAGCTGGTGTTGGTGAATGCGTATGTAATTAAAGAAGCAAAATCCAAAGAGAGAGGTGTAGTACCCAAATATGAATTGCTTGGCAGAACTATACTAAAGAGAACTCACCCACAAGGTAAGTCTGAAAGCAAAAATAGATTGGCTCTGTTGTTTAAAGATGAGGTTGATATTTGCTATTAAGACGACACCGGTAGCGTAGGCGACGATGATGTTGATTTATATATCTGGCACACTGAACCAAAAAGGTACCTAAAATCAATGAATTTGGACATATTTTTAAAGTAAAAAATCCTGGAAAACGGTCCAAACACCAAGTTCTTAAAAATTAAGTATTGTTTTTCATACTTGTATGAAAAGATTCATAAGGGTATGAAAAATTCTTATAATTTAAGAATTTCTACATAATTCTTAAGATTTGTATTCACAAACAATTTATATAGCTTTTATGAATTAAACCTAAATTTTATGTTGCTGTTCTTAAAAATTAAGTATTGTTTTTCATACTTTTTTGAAAAGATTCATAAGGGTATGAAAAATTCTTATAATTTAAGAATTTCTACATAATTCTTAAGATCTGTATTCATAAACTATTTATATAGCTTTTATGTATTAAACCTAAATTTTATGTAGCTGTTCTTAAATTTTAAGAATAATTTATGAAACGTATGAATTTTCAAAAATTTTAGCAGAAAACGTAAGAAAAATATCATAGCTTTTATGTATTAAGCTAAAATTTTAAGCAGCTGTTCTTATATATTAAGAATACATTCATAAAACTTATGAATTTGTTCATTTATTTAATGTTTTTTTCTTAGTTTTCAGGTTTTTTCAAAAATTTTAGCTGAAAACGTAAAGAAAATTTCATAGCTTTTATGTACTAAGCCCAAATTTTAAGTTGCTGTTCTTATGTTTTAAGAATAAATTCATAAAACGTATGAATTTGTTCATTTATTTGATTTTTTTCTTAGTTTTTAGGTTTTTTCAAAAATTTTAGCTGAAAACGTAAGAAAAATTTCATAGCTTTTATGCATTAAGCCCTAATTTTAAGCTGCTGTTTTTATATTTTAAGAAAAAATTCATAAAACGTATGAATTTGTTCATATATTTAATGATTTTTTATTGGTTTTTAGGTTTTTTCAAAAAGTTTAGCTAAAAACGTAAGAAAAAATTCTTAGCTTTTATGAATTTAACATAAATTCTGAGTAACTGTTCTTAATTTTTAAAATAATTAAAAAAGGAAAACTGGATTGTTTTTTTGTCTTGTTTAAGAACAATATTTTATTTTTATTTAAGAGACTTAAAGAAAAAGTATAATATAAAACAAAAACAAAAGCGTATTTTTTCAAAACTTTTTTAAGAAACTTAAGAAACAAAATTAAAAATTATTTTTTAACTCTTCTGAGAGCAGAAACATTTTTGATGTTTTGTTTTTGGATATTTTAATATCAAAAAAATGATGATTTATGAAAGTCAAAAATTGGGAGCATGCTAGTGCTAAATTGAACAAATGAAATGATTTAATGCATCTACTGCCCCCAAAAAAACTTTTAAAATTGTATTTAGGCCGTGTGCCAATTGCGTTAAAATTCTGGTTAAATTTGATCCCAGTTAAATGTTATCCCTTTTTATAGGGGTGAGTAAAATTTAAGGTTTTTGGATTAAATGGGATTTTTTTTTTACATTCACTTCCCATTAGTTCTGTTGTTGCATTTTTCTCAGTAATGATAGTTCGCAAGCATATCAGGTTGCTAAATGAATGAATCATCTGAAAAAGTATTTTCAATAAATTTTATTGATTCTTTTACAAGGATTTATCTCAAGTTATTCAAACTTCTTCTTGAGTGCATACTTACATTTATTATAAGGTCTTTGTCTATATTTCTTAATCCTTTCATTTAATTTTAGTTTTTTTTTCCATTTTTCATCTTTCCCGATAGGATTCATGACTTTTTGATAGCAAAATAAAATATTTATCTACATTCATCTCCCTCAGCTGTTTTTTATTAGGGTTTACAACAACACAAACAAATCCGGATCGCTTAAGATACGCAGCCGAACGCGCCCATAGACATGTCAAAAATTAACCACCGACTAAAATTTTAACGAGCTCCTGAGCAGGTTAAATTTTGAAGTCTATATTCACCTCAGTAATGTCAAAATTTAGCCATGGGATCAAATTTAACCAGGATTTTAACGCAATTGGCACACGGCCTTAATATTGTCTAAATAAACATAAAAATTAGTTGGGTTTATTAAATTTTTGTCACCTAGTGCCAAGATGAAGGGCTGTATGTTTTCAGATTTAGTTCTAAGATACGAAATGTGTTCTTCTATGTATTTGCTGACTCGTTTCTGCCACAAAAAGGAATGCCACCTGCGAACTTTTGACAATAAATTTCAGCGCACATTTCTTCCCATCGCTGTTTTTTTTACAGTTTTCTGCGTTGAGATGAGAAACGCATGGAGGCACCACATCAGTTTGACCGCTGCATTATCTGTTTGGAGTAAATAATAAAAATATATACAAATGAAACTAGTAAATTAATATTTTATTCTTTTAAACAAATATTTATAAAGTGCTTTCAGCTAAAGAATTTATTTATAGAAACTATTTTTACAAAAACCGAAGGTATATAAGATTAACCTACCATTAGTCACATCTACTTCTTCGATGTTTTCCAGTAGTGCCCTCATTTTTCTGTCCCTTAAACGATTTTCTTCTAATAGAAAGTTTTTTAACCTGAGAACTTTTTCGGGCCATCTCTAAAGTACTCCTGGCCGAAAACTGCAAAATCTTTGCTGGTCTAAAGAAAAAACAAAATTGTTACACATCAACTTTTTTTGGCAACACAAGACTTACTAAACGATAGCCGGTCGGTTTTTTGTATTCTGGCCACTTTTTAAAAATGTCGACCAAGGAACCTGCTTCTTTAATTTGATGCAGTCGAAATTAACTACACGCTTGCCAGCAGCTGTCAAATTCCGGAATCGTCAGGTTGTCGATTTTATCGTGCTGACGTAGTCCTCAGCATTAGGTTCAGGAGCAGTAGGTATCGAATAGGCACACTCGTTGGTCGTTGAGTAGGTTGTATATGTATATGATAGGCAAAAGTTGGGATCAGTGATACCACTTTACTTCAATTGAAGTAGATCTACTTCTTTTTTTCTTAATTTTTAAAAATCTACTTCCTACTTCGCACCATCACGCAAATATGGGAATCTACTTCATTTTAAAATTCTCTATTTTAACCTACCTCAATTTTACAAAAAAAAAGCCAAATCTACTTCCTTTTCCCTTATTTCATTGAATTCGCAGTTAATTCAACCATATTGTGTTATTACCATGCAAATTGTGGCGTAGTTTTGATTTTTTCCCTACTTTATGTAGATTTGCGACTAAAATTTCCTGACGTATCATGCATGATAAGCACCGTTTTGAGCACAAATTGACTGGAATAAGTTGCGTTTACTATTATAAGCAAACAATAGATTCGTAAAAAATTTACACTTGAACCAGGTGTTGTCAGGTTTTGAAGTGAAACAAATAAAAATTACCGTCGAAAAAAAACAATTTGTTTTATAATTTCAGCTATAAGTATGTTGATATGAAGTCTGAGAGAATAACATTTTTGTTTTTAGTTCTTTTTTTAGTTTAATTTAATTAAATTTAATCAAAATATATACTCCAAGAAACAGAACCAAAAAGGCGGTTCTTAATGCAATTTATTACTGAACTATTACTGAACATGACTTAGAAAAACCAATAAAAGAATTGAATATTAGCTTTAAAAAAAAAAATACTTTTATATTCGTACGATGCACGTTCACGAGATATATGATAAAACGCGTTTTCCAAGATGGCGGCTGACGCTCGTGCCTCCCAGTCCCGTCAACTTGGATTTATATTCAAGGGACACCCCTGAACATATTCCATCAAGAAAATCAGTTCAGGAATGAATTGCAAGAAAAATGTACCCGGCTCTTGGCCTAATAAATGTTTGTACAAGAAATTACATTTTGAAATCTACTTCGATTTTTCTAAATCTACTTCACATTTTTCTTCAAAACTACTTCGGCTTTTTTTTCGGAAGTGGTAACGCTGGTTGGGATACAATGTAGATCCAATTATGCTTCATAGGCAGATCATATACTAAAAATGTTTCACTCACCCGGAGAAATGGAAACAGAGAATAAATTAACGGGGGCGAAATATATTTGAGAGAGGTTGAAGTTTTCTCTTGTTCACAATGCGAGAGTAAAAAATTATGTATGTACATTAGGGTGGTCCTTAAATTGGACATTGTCTTGGATAGCCCTCATTCGATTCAAAACATTGAAAAACAATTTCCCTAATTTTTTCAGATTTTTATTTCACCCCCCTGGTCTCCCTTTTTTCACTTCAAGGTACAAATAATGGAGTTAGGGTGATTCTTATAACACGCAAAAAAAAAGTCGGAACTTATAGATTAGATTCAGACGAAAAAAAAATCGTATCGGAGGGGGGGTCTATTCCCCCCCGTTCAGGCAGGAGGGGCAATTTTCTAAAAATTTGACCAAAAATAGAAAAAATTTATTAAAAAACAACGGGACCACTTACAATGTCATGCTATAGCTTCTTTTAAAAGCCATGAATCTAGTCTCTAATATATTTTTTAAATCAAGTTTTTATTGTGAATAGTTTTTGAAAAAATAATTTTCAAACCTTAAAAATAAAAACAAAAATATTAGTTTTTTACGTTTGAAAATTATTTTTTTCAGAAACTATTTACAATAAAAACTTGATTTAAAAAATATATTAGAGACTGGATTCATGGCTTTAAAAAAAGCTATAGCATGCCATTGTAAGTGGTCCCGTTGCTTTTTAATATTTTTTTTTCTATTTTGGGTCAAACTTTTAGAAAATTACCCCTCCCGCCTGAACGGGGGGAAATAGACCCCCCCTCCGATACGACTTTTTCTTCGTCTGAATCTAATCTATAAGTTCCGACTTTTTTTCTTGCGTGTTATAAGAATCAGCCTAACTCCATTATTTGTACCTTGAAGTGAAAAAAGGGAGACCAGGGGGGTGGAATAAAAATCTGAAAAAATTATGAAAATTTTTTTTCTCCACTTAGAGTCATTTGATGCCCATCCAAGTTGTTTCAAAAAAACCCAAAATAAGGACCACCCTAATGTACGTATAACTATACAATATTAAATTAAAACGTTTGCTTAAAGAAATGATTCTTGAAATCAGATAATAATTTTTATCTGATTTCAAGAATCATTTCTTTAATTAAAGATAATTCACTTTTAGAAGCACTTCACCACTATTGAATTAATGTTTTAAAGAAAAAGAAGGTAATAAACTGTTTGGCGAGTAAAATTCACACCGATTTGAACAAAAAGGCTAGAGTAGAGCTTGTATTAAATGAATAAAAATGCGGAGGTAAAATAAAAACGTCTATACTCAATGACTGCTTCACTTGAAGTGAAAATACTTTATTGAATAAAATACAAAATAACATGCGGTGCCACGCTAAATCCTGTAAAAACGCCTAAAACAAAAAGTGTACAAACATTTCACAAGTGTTATCTAATATTTCTTCATAAAGTAATGTGAAGTGATGGTTTTTAGTTTATCAAATTATCGTAGAATACTTTAAAATCCATATTTCATGATATTTTGCTTTTAAAAGAGCATATTAAATTGTAAATAAAAATATATTCCAACCCAGCGATTTTGCTGAGATTCATCTGTCAAATGAGAAATTCTTGTCCAGCCGGGACGGATTAATTTTTCATGGTGATGGTAAGGTGCTTAAAACCGTTTAGCGCCTGTAGTACAGAGTGAATTTCAACGTATTGAATAAAATATTCTTAAACGTCTTTCTGCTGTTGGCTCTATTTATCATGTCAGTTTTTTATCTTCCTCAAGAAATTTTATGTTAGTTTAAAAATATTCTACGATAATGTATTTAAAACATCGCTCAACATAACTTTATGTAGAATATTATAAAACTTACTGTGAAATGAAAAAATTGTTCACTCCGTATTATATGTATGTGTTTTTACATTATTTAACGCAGCATCGCATGTAGTGTTATTAATGTTTGTATAATAAAGTATTGCAAGTATTCACTCTGTATGTTTGTAAATCTTTTTTTTTACTTTTTAACGATTTAAAATCTCTACACTTTCTTATAACGCGGCAAAATGACGAAAACATTTCAATGATTTTTTGGTTTTCTTTTTTTGAAATCTTTTCTTTCCTTAGGCGCCCCATCATACGGCTGTGTAATTGCACGCCGACCCTGAGTCAATGCATGCGTGTTCGTGTATTTCTTCTCCTACGTATTTACTTGTGTTATTGTAGTGTGCGGTTTTGTTTGATGGAATCTTAGAATAAAAAATATAAGGAAGCGCCATTGTTGGAAAAATCTGCGGCATTTTTCATATTAGTGTTTGCTATCACAAACACAAATGCACTCCAACAGGGATGGAGTGATTTTTAATTGCAACTTATTGGGGCGCCATAACAATCATTTTCTAGTTTCTGAACTTATTTTTTTTCTCAGCGGTATGTTTAAGAAAATACTTATTTTTTTATGATAACCGTCTAGGGCGCCGATAAAATTTTTAAAATCTATTTTCCTCAAAATTTTGTTGTTTCAGTGGAACATTATAAATGTACTTAGTTTAATTTACGCGTTGTCATGAATAAAGGCTATCCGAAACCAACGCGAAATCAAAGCAAATCATTGGCAGCGATACAAAATATGGCACCCCCGAATGTGGCCTTACCTTATCAACTTTCAGAATGGTCATCCATTTTTCCTTATACCACTCGACTTTCGGAAACCTTTTAAATTTTGTATTAAATTATTTTAAATATTTCTTTTTCAAACAAATAAAACAAATATTTTCTGGGCAACTTCCTGAATAGACAATTAAATTATTATTAAAAACATGAACAAATAACTTGACTACGAAACAATTCGAGCAAAATTCTGAAGATATAGACGTATGTGAACATAAATATACAAACACCAAACGAACAAAATCGATTTAATAACAAAAAAAATTCCGAATATAAAGGGCACTTAGCGTATAGTTGCGCCTTACAACCACCAACACAAAAAAAAAATACGTCCCTGTTTCACAGAATCGCAGTTTGACATTTCTTTTATACACAATTATATCCGAAAAACCATGTGCAAGTTTTCAATTAATTCATATTATTCTTAACCTTTTTAAAAGATAAATCATTTAAAATATGTTACATGATTGGTGACTAATTAAAATACAAACAATTCACAACACTCTCTTTGAGAAAAATATAATAAAACTCACTTGTAACAGGAAATGATTCTTATCCGCCTTATTTTGTTTTTTTTTTCACAATTTCGCACTGCACTTCATATTTTGTTATTTTTATTAGCAAATATATACACATTTCTTTTTGGCAACCCTGGTCCCAAACTATCAAGAAAGTGCAAATTTAAGCTCTCGGATTTGAACAAAATTACAAATATTTAAAGGAAAATATAGTGAAAGTGATTGATTTCAAAGTGCGCAGGAAGTTTGCTTTTATCTAAACAACACAAAAACTCAACAGAGTAAGTCATATACTTAGATAATAAGAAAGACAAAAATTGATCTTGCAAACAAAGAAATTATATCAAGTACCTACCACTCATACGCAAACTCACACATACTACCTAATATAATATACTATACATATATATATGCTTAAGCGAAAGGTAGGTGAAACTTCACCGGAGACACATAATCCGAACCTAAAAAACCCTTGCACAATGGGTGTGGGCGAAATGTCAGTGGAAGATCTGGAACAATTGTTTGACCGAAAAACAGCCAACCTTGCAACGAAGGGCGATCTTGTAGATTTGCAAAACAACATCGCAGAACAAAAGGCCCAGATAGATGTGCTGCAAAGCCAATTGACGGCCACCCAAGATCAACTGCAGAAAACTCAAGAAGCTCTTTACAAAACACAGCTTAGATGTTGTACGTGGGAAAGAGAGGTGGAATTTTTGGCAAAAAAGGCATGTGAAAACAATATCATTGTGCATGTACCAATAACCTCAAATGCCGACCCGATTGTACGTGCAAAAGAAATATGCGCAGATTTGTTAGAAACCAATGCAAATAGAAATGGGCTATTTAAAGATGCAAGAAGCTTGGGACGTACAACCGAAAGAGGTGCAAATGTACTTGTACAGGTAAACAACACTGCAGATGTCCAAACAATAATGACCAAAGTTCGCACACTACGAAACCCTGGAATTTCAATTCGTAGAGATCTTCCTAGGACAGTACGCGATCGGCGGAGGAGAATATTTAACCTGAAGAAGAACCTACTATCTAAAAATCAACACTTAAAAATTGTACTTAAAGGCGAACATATCCAAGTGGAAGATAAAACATTCTTTTATGATGAAAACGAAAAACTTATTTGGAAAGATGGAGATGGCGACGGAGAAGAAATCATCAATCAGCTGGTTTTGACAGTGGCAAATACAACAAATGGAAGAATCTCTCCAACGATGGCAGAGACATCTACACGCTCAGCTAGAAATGATCTCGTATCCGGGGCACAAACCCAACCTCTAACTCATTCCTAATAGTATTGCCGTCTGCCCTAGTATTAAAGTAGCTAAATCAAATAATAATTTAAACTTTAGTATTTTATCATATAATGTAGCTGGTCTAAAAAATAAAAGTAAATATGTAGATTTTTTTGAATATGTTAAAAAACATGAAATATTTTTTTTATATGAAACTTTTCTAATGGAAAATTATGAAAATTTTGAAAATTATTTTAATGAATTCGAATTGTTATGGAGTGCTGCAATCCGAACACATACGGTAGGAAGAGCAAGTGGGGGAACAGTTTTTGGGATAAATAAAAAATTTTCGTCAAAAACAAACTGCTGCTTTATAAAAAGAGAAAATAGAGAATATGTAAAAATAGATATCAAGGGAGAACCTATGGAGATTTGTCCAATCTACATAAACTGTGGCAACTGGCAAATAGAATACAATGATTTAATCGATTGCTTACTCACTGCAGGCTGCAAAAATATGCTTCTGGTTGGTGACTTTAACGCTAGAGTTGGAAAAGAACAAATAGCACCTATAATGAAAGGAGAATATGAGTCTTTCTGTAACGTAATTAGAGAGTCTAAAGATGAAACTATCGATGCCAAAGGCAAGCAACTTATTGAAGCATGTGACTCTTTTAACTTATGTCTTTTAAACGGTAGAACACCAAGCGATAGTAAGGGTGAATTTACGTTTGTAAAGGGAAACGGATGCTCCGTAATTGATTATGCGTTCATTAATGGTAACTGGCACGAGCTGATACAGGATATGGAAGTAGCAACCCAACTTTTCTCAGATCACCTGCCCCTATCTATTAAATGTGGAACAAAAACAAACAATCCTCTTACCAAAAATCTTTCGTTGCTACCAAAACTTATTTGGAAAGACAACTGTGTCTTTGAGTATCATCGCCAACTAGATGAATGCGTAACAACGCTGGAAATTGAGTGGGACCATGCTTTTTTATACCCTAGTTTTCTAACAAGTATTATCAAACACATAGCAGAACCAAAAACAAGCAACAACAAAATAGTTAGAAAGCAACCTTGGTTTGATGAAGAATGCGCCAAAGCTAGAAAAAAATCACTTGGATCTCTCAACTTGTTTAGAGAGTTGAACACAGAAACATCGAAACAAATGTATATTGAAGCGAATTTGCACTACAAAACAGTTTGCGAATCCAAGAAAACCATATATTTCAATGGGATGGCGAGTGAAATAGCTGAGGTTTCGAGTAGTAAAGACTTTTGGACCATTGCCAGAAAACTCAACGGAAACTCATACAGAGTTGGCACCCGAGTTGAAGTTGACACTCTTAAAAACCACTTCCGAGCAATTCTGAATCCCGAGGGACCACAAGTTTCATATATGTATGCATTACCACAAGTGTTTGATGAAATCTTGGACCCGCCATTCAGCATCGAAGAGCTTTTTGAAGTGTTGAGAAAAGCAAAACAAAATAAGGCACCAGGCGAAGATCGAATCCCCTATGAGTTCTACCAAAATGCAACAATCAATTTTCTTGAAAAAGTACTTAAGTCCTTAAATTATATATACAAAGAAGCAAAGGTACCAGAGGAGTTTCAGAAATCAATAATCTTCCCAATATTAAAGAAAGGTGATCCTGACAACGCAGCGAACTATAGAGGAATCTCTTTTATGAATACTATAGCGAAAATTTTTACTGGCTTATTGAACACACGCCTAACAAAATGGGTTAAAGAAAATAGAAAGTTAAGCCAATTCCAGGCGGGATTTAGAGAAGGCTATTCTACAGTAGATCAGATTTTTAATCTAACAAGTATAGCGCAAACCTACCTTAATAGAGGAAAAAAATTATATGCTTTTTTTATCGACTTTCGTGCGGCATTTGATACGATCAACAGAAACTGTCTTTTCTACAAACTTTCCCAAATTGGCGTATCGACTAAGTTTCTAAATATCCTGATCAATCTCTACAGTGCCAACAAATCAGCAATATGGAATGGGAATGAGCTGTCAGACTGGTTTGGAATTGAAATAGGTGTACGTCAGGGATGCTTGCTAAGTCCCCTAATTTTTTCACTATTTTTGGATGACATTTCAGAGTGCCTGCCGGCAGGAATCATGGTTGAAGGTATCAAAATCACCACATTGCTTTTTGCGGATGATCTAGTAATCTTAGCAGAATCACATAGCTCTCTTCAGCTTATGATAAACAAATTAGAAAATTACTGCAAGTGCAATTGTTTACAAATCAACACAGCAAAGTCTAAAGTACTTGTTTTCAGAAAAGGAAGAGGCCGACTAGCTGGATACGAAAAATGGAAATATGGTGGTGAGGATCTGGAAGTTGTGAAATCGTATAAGTACCTAGGAGTGACGATAAATCATGACCTTTCCTTCAAACAACATTTTAAAATTAAACTTGCTGATTCGAAAAAAGCCATCAATACAACTTGGAAAAATCTAATGTCTAACTCTAGGGTTGAAATACCAGCCAAAATAAAGATTTTCGAAGCTGTAATGCGCTCCATAATGTGCTACGGCGGGCAAATTTGGGGTGGCAAATACTACGAAGATGTAGAAAGACTGTTACATTTCTTTTTAAAAAAACTTCTGCGGCTACCATCAACCACTCCTAACTATATGTTATTAATTGAAAGTGGAATGTCACCTCTTTATGTCTTCACACTTCAACTCAGCATGAACTATGTGACCAAAGTTCTTAACGAGGAAGACGATTCACGACTTACCAAGGTTCTCGTCAAGAAGGCACTTAGAACGAAAACAATGTTCTTCAAGGACTGGGAAAATGCAGCAGCTAAATACAACATTCTGCTAGATCTAACAGAATATAATATCCCAGAGTGGAAAGACAGAACCCAAAAATTCGTTCTTGATGTGAAACAGGCAATCAAAATAGAAGGCATAACACAAGCTGAAAATTCATCAACACGCTTTTTGTATCGACAACTCGAACACCAACAGATTGAGTATCTGAATCTTGGCCTCAGTACTGCACAAATTTCTATGATAATCCGAGTGAGAGGAGAACTACTCAAGCTAAACTGCATGCCCCATCGCGAAGATATTTCACCAATATGCAGCTTATGCAACACTAGGGAAAACGAAGACGTGATGCACTTTCTTGGTTCCTGTCCCATCTTGAAAGAAATAAGGCGATACCACTATGGAGTTAATCTGATGAATATTGAAGAGGTAAAACTTATTCTCAACGACAGCGAAAATTGGAAGAAACTTGCTTCTTATTGCTATGCAGCGCTCAATTATAGAACAAGAATAATTAATGAAAATTTTTGAAATAAATGTAAAATAAACATTTTCCTTACATAAATATTTGTAAATATACTTTTTATATCTTAATTTTGTATACAAAACAACTGTTAAATTTGTTGTCATTTCTCGGCAGACGGCTAAGCCATGCTTAAATGTACTTAATATTAAACAATTACAATTGTAAATTTTATAAATGAATTAATAAAGTACCAAATAATAAAAAATAATAATACACATTTCTTAGTAAATCACTGCAAACTGTTTGTTTTTTTTTCCAACAATTAATGATTTATTAATGTTTTTATGCTTTTATCACTTTTTGTTCACTTTCTTTCTTCCATTCAGTCACCGATTTGACATTTCGAGTATCCAACTATCTGCCTCATTCACGTACACTGTATATGTGATATACACCAGTTCCTTTACTTCTTTTTCTATGGATGGAATTTTATGCAAATTGTAGTAGATTCAAGGGAAGTCTGAGGATTCCCAGCAAACATTTCCCTTCAGAAATGATTTATAAATAATTCAGAGAAGTGAAAGAAACCCTGATTCATGAACTCATTTATAAACCGGTTTGGATCAAATTTACTGGGTAGCATTACTTCGAATTCGAATCGTTTTTATGTTTCATTAATAATAGAGTAATTCTTCACTTTGGAGAATGTAAATAGGACGCTTATATTAATTTCACTGAACAATTCGTGAATCTTTTTTGAATCATTTAAATGAAACAGATTTGATTCATTAATATGAATATAAATTGGGGTTTCCTCATTCAGTTTAGTGAATATAAATTGAACTATATTTAATTCATTATAATGATTCTTTAATAATCCGAATGTATACAATAGAACTGAATGTTAATATTATTTCAGTGTGGTTTACAAAAATGCTATTTTAAAATGGTTAAATTATCTGCATAAACAGTTTGATTTCCCTAGATCTATCGAATAAAACTTATGATAAATTTTGCTAAAGTATATATAATTTTATTTTAACTTCAATTGAAATGTTGTCACAATAAATGAGATGTCACTTTATTTTTATTACTTTATATTTTTATCTGTTAATTTATTCAATTTATCTTTTTTGGATTTTTTTCACTGCCGTACAGTAACAATACGCAAAATTGAATGAAAGTGACGAATTTTCTCTTTACATAAATTTTGTTTCAGTTTTGGCGCGACTAGGTCCTGTTATGGCTTTTCAAAATAAAATGAAAGGGACATTCAGTTTATGTGAATAATAATGGATGCACCCAAGATATACCTCTTTTGAGGATCGCTTGTGTGCGTTCACTTTTATTCATATTATGTGAAGGAAATAAGAATCTCGATATTTTTTATTATGAACAAAATCAACAGAAATCCCCTTCCCCGCGTATGAGGTAAAAGTGATGGGATATTTGAGTATATTCACATTTGATTCACTGAAGTGAGTGTTTCTCGAATATATATTCTTCATTTTCAGTGAATGTTCAATGAACGTACACAAAAATGTTTGCTGGGTTTTGTTAGCAAAAGGGTAAAATTGTTTATTTGTAGCATTCTGTTTAAGCACCACATTTTATTTTAACCTCTCAGTTAGTTAATAGTCGACATTAGTGTTTTATTATTAGTAAGGCCCATTGTGTTTAGACTTTAGAGTGATACATACATATTATACGCTGCGTTATCAAGTCTCTCTCTTATTGTTTTTAGTTCAGCTTTAATCATTTGTCTTTTCTTTAGTATTTCTGAAAGCAATCGTGTCGAGTCTTCAAGAGTAGAAATGTATGCTTGCATTAAAGCAAGTGAATTTTTATGCCCATAGCCTTAAGGTGAATGCCCTCTTAAGTTAAGTCATCTGCAGTCATACTATAGCATTGTAAGTGGCAACCGAAGATGATAGTGTCAATCGGCTCGGGTTGTTCTTTTTTTGTTGAACACAAACTTTACAATTCAATATTTTTTCGATTTGTATATTATATCTTCTACATCTGAAGGTTTAAGTGCGGCACATTTTGAGTGAAATAATAGTAAAAACATGGCAATTATCAAATGGGTTGTCGCACGAAAAACCTTAAACAGAGATTTTTGGAAATTGTTTATACTTTCAATAATTGTACCCTGATGTAACTCACGAATAATTGATAGTTTTCGAGCCATAAGTAAACAACTCCCAAAAAATACATTCTTGCGTCACTTTTTGCATTTCTGTCCATGTTGCGTCGCAAACCTCAGGGGTTTTTTTACTATAGAAATTTAAGAAAAATTTTGTTAAATTTCCTAATTCACGAATATCTCGAGAACTAATCATGCTATCGCTTTCTGGTTATTCTGGTTATTCTACGCCTATTGACGTAATAAAGAATTGATTTGATATTGGAGATTTTCAACGTGTTTTTTCATGAAATAAATGACGATGGAAGCATTGCTTCCGAAATGCATTTAAGTAAATAAATAAATAAAATAAGTGTTTGTAAGTTATTCAAAATAATATCTTTTATTTAATAAAGAATTAGTAAAAATATAAAAAGTTTCCCGTTCATTTGAATAGGTAAAACATTTTCGAGTGTGATTAACCTTTATAACTTCGAAGTGAATGGACTAAATGATTTTACCATTTATTATTATTTCTTTAAATTCATGAGGAAATCGTTCCCCTTTTTTCGTTCATTTCAATAGGTACACCGCCTTTATGATCAATTTTTCTTTAAACTAGTTTTTAAGCTTTTTAAGCTACCTAGGTACCTAAATATCAAAGTCAGTAAATAAAAAAAAGACTAAACATTTAAATTACGTAACAAAACATATTTATTAATTCAATTATATTAAAAGTAATTTAAATGTTTATCATTCAGACTTTTTGTTGCATTTTCATGGGGTGCCTTTGCCAGGAAAACCTACCCACTAATATCCGGCAAAGGCTTCCCACTAGCTGTTTTTTTGAGAATTTACTAATAACATTTTTTTCCTTGTAAGCAACTAATGTAAATCAAAACAATTTACCACAAAAAATATAGTAACCAAAGATATTTGAAGCGAAAAGATATTGAATGTGAAATAAAATAGAAATTAACGAAGATTGCTTACATTGTAGTTTAGACTCTGGCACTTGACAAAAAAAACATACACCTCCAACTCGGTTGGTGTCTACTGTCTAGCGGAGAACTGCTTAACTTTGTCAGAAGTTTGTATATAGAGATGTGCAATAAAAATCGATTTTTCGATATTTTACATTGTTCGATTGACAAAGGTCCTCTTATGGCAAAGGTCCCCCTATGGCAAAGGGTCCCCCTTCCCTACCACCATTTGCTTGCGTCTCCTGTATAAAAATACGCTGATTTGTGGAGCGGCCTGCGAGCACTAAGCCTTTCAAACGGTCTCCGTTGAATGCCCTGTCTCTCCGCTACTTCAAAGCTGGCAGTCAAAAAATAGTCTACTGCCAGTAGAAAGAGAATTTGCAATAGAACATCCCCCTGTCTCACATCCTGCCGCACTTCGAAAGAGTGAGGTAGCTGCCCATTGCGTAAAACAAAACATCTTGCGTTGTTATTGGACTCTCTTATAATGGCAACAATTTTTGGGGGAATTCCCCTACCAAGTAAGTGATATCCATATACATTAACGGTTGACTCGGTCAAAGGCCTTCTCAAAATCCATGAACATGAGGTAAAGCGGTGATTGAAACTCTGCAGATTGCTCAAGAACCATACGCAGAATGTTAATATGGTCGACACACGACCGCCCACTGCGGAAACCAGCTGGATACCTCTTGAGTGTAGACTCGATTCTAACTTTTATCCGCTCCAGAATGATGGTTGCACTTAGTTTTGGAAAAACGGACAAAACTGTTATACCTCGCCAATTGTTGCAATTCTTAAAGTCACCTTCCTTTGGCAACTTAACAATCACACGAATCACACCATCCTTCCAGTCACTGGGATAGATTTCATTCTCCCAAACAGCTTATGTGTCAAAGGGTGTAGAATACTAGCTGTTCTGACGGGGTCAGCTTTCAGGAATTCGGCTGGTATTCCGTCAAGTCCAGCTGCTTTGTTGTTTTTGAGAAGATTTATCGTAGATTGAATTTCCAGTACCTACTGTAGGGGGTTCAATGTCCATGCCCCTATATGATCTACACATTTCGTTAAGCTGGGGCACTTCAGCACTCTGCCCTATAGAATCCTCATTAATAAGGAACAAAAGTGATCCTTCCACCTGCGTAGCTGATCCAAATGTGCACCATCAACGTCCATTACAGGACGATTGGTGTTACTTTTTTCCCGACAACTTCCTTGGATATTTTGTACTATTCCCTCATATCTCCATCTAATCTCACCCTTTTGTCACGTCTCACACAGCGATAGACCATCTTATATACTAGGCGATACTCTCTTCGTAATTGAGCCTCTCGTTGAGCATCTGCTTCGGCATTTATATGCATCTTCAACGATTTGCGAAGCTCGATTTTATCCCAGGTGTCTTTGGATATCCAAGTGTCAAAAATTTATCGTGATAAAAATTTTTCTTTATCTATTCCGAATCCTTGTTCCTGTCGTTCTATCCCTCCCTTTTTTACAGGTGTTTCCTTCAATTTACTGGGGCAACCATGGGCCATTAGCCATTGGTACGCTCTCCCAGTATATTGAAGAAACTAAAAGCGACGTGACTAGCGCTTTAAGTAGAAGAGCGCAATGATATCATAACTCCATGACTAACAGACGGGCGCGGGCGGTCTGTTTAAGTCCAAATCCAATACGAAATTAGAGGCATGGGTGACAGTTGGTCTCCATGCGCCCTTATGAATGACGGACGGGTGGTCTGTCAAAATCCGAAATCATAAAGAAGCACGGGTTACAATTGGTTTCCCTCTGCTAGATGTTACTTTTGAGAATGGCCGATTGCCCAACCTTTTTACTAAAACTATAGTTGTATAAGATGGAACGTTGAAAGCTGGTCCCTAATCGGCCCCAAATTTGCGCAAAAGCCCAACGACTTAGATAATTTCGTAAAGTAGAAAATTACTGCCAATTCCCACCCTTTATAATGGTATTAAAATGTAATTTAGCTTTCCACCAGTTTTTCACTAACGTTGATTTATTTTAATTTCATTTGTCGAAAACTTTTCTTCCCTTCTTCAAAAAATTGGAGTTTATGGCTGGATGCGTTCATCGGATTCGCCGCTCCTGGAAGTGGAACCAGCGATCGTTGATTTCCATGATTATCTACAGTGCAAAAACCTGGGTGATAGTGCGAGTAAGTAGGACCGTCGCACACTGGGACCTCTTGTATGGAGAGCGTGCTCAAAATGCAAAATTGAAACTAATGGTTTCGAATAAAATTGTAATGTGGATTCAAAGTTGACATGATTGCTTATCAATATGTCAAGTTTTGAAGTTTTGGGAGACAGAAATGTAATAGAAAATAAGCGATAAAAGAAACAATTCATGTAAACTCTAAAATCCATTGCGCAGTTGTTGGTCATTTGAAAATTCGAAAAAAATAAATTCGTGGTGAATACAAAAATATAAAAAATATATTGGCATCAAATGAAGGTCAGTAAAAATAAAAAAAATGTTTTTATCAAATTAGATCAACATATTTCACTAGCATTTTAAGAAAATTGAAAAGTTACGTAGAAAATGTTCAAAAAATTTTTTTTTGATTTTGCGCACGATGCTTTTAAAACTGAATACGTGGTCTAGTAGTATCAATATTCCTCAATATGAAACAGAAGTCAAAAGTGAGAGCATGGTGCGCAAAACCGAAATAAGATTTTTTGAATATTTTCTACGTAACTTTTCAATTTTTTTAAAATGTAAGGGTAAAATGTTGTTCTAATTTGATAAAAATATTTTTTAACTTTCCACTGACCTTCATTTGATGCCAATATATTTATTATATTTTTGTATTCACCGCGAATTTATTTTTTCCAAATTTTCAAATGGCCTACAACTGCACAATGGATTTTGGAATGTACACGAATTGCTACTTTTATCGCTTATTTTCTATTACCCTTCTGTCTCCCAAAACTTCAAAACTTGACATATTGATAAGCAATCATGTCAACTTTGAATCCACATTATAATTTTATACGAAACCGTTAGTTTCAATTTTGCATTTTGAGCACGCTCTCCATACAAGAGGTCCCATTGTGCGTCGGTTTTTCAACTTCGTTGGCTCTCTCCAGCAAAGATGGCGGAGAGTAGAGAGTTGAATGGTGACGCGACTGAAAACCACGGCCGCTGATTGGCTGAAAGTACTGGGGTTGACAAAAAGAAGAGGCCGTCTAGGTTAATGGAAAACCTGGGAGGGCACTTCTACTGTGATTCTGAAAGCAACCAGAGGTTTTTATCTCGAAAGTAAAAGAAAAAGGTTAAGAAAAGTTATCGAGGAAGAAAAATAAATTCAGAAAGCTATAAAAAGGTTAAAGTGAGGAACTTGGAAAAAAAAGGAAACATTTGAAGAGGGAACATTCATTTTGTAGAAATCTGGTGGAAGATGTCCTTAAAAACTGGTATTTTATCTTTGGAGGGTATTGGTAGACATTTTTGAAGCTAAGTATTTTCTTTTCTTTTTTCTTAAAGTGAATTTTGTGTAGAGAAGATAATTTTTTTGTTCGGTTTTACGAGTTAATATACTCAATTACAATTTCCCGTTTGGCTTTTGCTTCGATAAAAATTCCGAAAAAGCAGAACTCGTGACCCGTTTAGTAGTTTCTTTGTTCGTTCAGGACCGAGCGATAACGGTCCATCTTCCGCTGCTTTTCAAAAATCTTTGTTCTTTTAAAAAAAAATTGGGTTTTACTCCTATATTAAAAGGTATCCCAAATAAACAATCAATCTTCAAAATTAAAACTTAATTTCGTCTTTTTTTCACATGAAATTGATTCAATTTACTTTATTTTCTTTCACCGTCGCTCATCGCTCCAAAAGGTTTGTAATTTCCTTTATAAAAAAATATTGCTGTCGCCCTTTATATTTTATAATTTTCAGCATCTATTCGCCCCTGTGGCAATCAAAATTTTAGGAGATTTTAAATTACCGTATATTAATAGCCCTATTCTCCCCATCATCACTGATACCTCACAAGTCGCAAGAAGTGGTGAAACTGATTTTGTGACTTTTTCGTATTCTCCCCCTAAAGTCACAACATGTGATATTAATAAAAACAACCGAAACTGTGATCTCCTCCAGAGCAGGTCACAATCACAACCAGTGTTGCCCCCCTAACTGGTTGAAAATGTAGCGTGAGCGTGGCTGATTAAGTTTACTTGAAAACGTAAAAAAACACTAACTGAATTATTTAAAATATCGAATTTTAGAAATTTTAATAAAAATTACTTATCAAATAAATCAAAAATTTTACTTTTATAACCTATGTAACTATAAAATCACTTCAAAATAAGGACAGATATTGCAGATCATTTCTTTAAAATTAGTGGCGCAAAATTATAAACACCCTATCTTAAGGGCATAAACATGACACTAATTAACAATTTTTAACTTTGATGCAGCTCTCTAACTTGTCCTTAACTATAAACACGAGCGTTAAAGTCACTTTTTTTAACGAGTTAAAGTTAAACTCGTCTAAATCAATGACAGTTCTTGAGAAAAAATGTGACAGATGACATACGACCTAGTGTTATGAAATTAATGTCAGGCTTTGACGATTTTAACTTAAATGAAAGTGTTTAAATATAAAGTGGGTTTGACATCGTTTATAGTCTGAAAAAAACTATTCTTATTTAGTGTTTTAGAGAAGCGAAGGGGAATTGACTGTTTTTTGCGATTTTCAAATCAAATAATAATTTAATTTTTCCCCCAATTTTCAATTATCCTACGTAGATATTTTATTCCAAACAATTAGTCTTTTGATTATTTCCGCAAACTAATGCTATGTTTCCACCAAAGGATTATCTCAGTTCAGATTTAATAAATCTATTTGGTGTTTCCACCGCACAAAAAGATTTAAAAAAGATTTACTTTGACAGCCTCTTTTAAAATGCAAATGGTGTTTCCTTTTTTCTCATAAAGAGGAAGTGAGATAGAATGTTTCCTCTGTGAAGAACTGAATTCAGCCATATATGAATCCTTCAGTGCCATACAGGAATAGGATAGTTCGATTTGTAAAAGTATTTGTCCTAGAAAGATTTAACAAGATTAATTTCTAATCTTCAAGATTAACGAAATAAATTTGTACGGTAAATCTTCAAGATTTAAAGGAGATTTGCGGTAAATCTTATTAAATCTCAGATTAGCGTTAGGTGAAAATGTAGCATAAGAATCTCTACGAATTTAAGTACAATTTTCTTGTATATATGAACTTTGACAGAACTCTGGGCTTGATTCGTAGAAATTCGTAGTTTTGGGAAGTATGCGAACAGAACTATAATCAATTTTTTTGCTAAGATTTTATATTTTCTGAAATTCAGAAATTGTAGTGTTTTGTGAATATTTTAGAATTGTACGTAGTGACTTTTTTGGAAAATAAAATGTAGTAAAAACACTACAACTGTAGTAGGGGGGGGAACGCTGATCACAACTCACAATTTACTTGAGTTTCTACAAATCATTGAATTATATTCTTTCTACGGAGGCGTTATGTTCTCTGTGCGAAAGAGAACAAAATGTATGTGTTCTTTTATTTCTTAAGCAAAAGAATAGGACAAAGGCGCGATATTCTTTTGCTTTGTATTTATGAGACAGATAAACTGATAGGTAGCCTATTGAATAGACCGGAAAATGAAGGGTATAAAGGAACAATTACGTGCAAGGGTTTTTATTATTGAATATGTTTGTTTGGCCCATAAGTATGCTTAAAACCGAAAATGCTACTAAATTCACCCATGCGTTTCTGAGAGAATGGTCACACTGGCCATGAAAATTTATAAGATTTTTTACAAATTAGCTCAATTAAAGCTAACGAAAATTGAAACGTTTTTTAAACTTAAACAAAGCGGACGAAAAGCGATAAATAATTTAATAAAAAATGCGTGCTTATCACTTGAAGTATTGGTTTGGAATGCCTTTTAATTCAGTTTATTCTTCTTTGGTTTCTTCTTTTTTTTTGTTTTACATTTTAATATGGCCGGATGGGCGGGAAATTCAAATTTTATACCAGATTCAAATAGTTCACAATAGTTGTTTGATTATTTTAATATCATTATTTTTTAAGTTTTTTAAAATGTTTGCGTCGTCAAAACACCGGCCACGTTGAATGGCTGTAAGGCTTCAAATGAACCTAGTCATCAGGAAGAACGGCTAGCTTGACGATTGGACGTCTCAGGACCCCACCTTGCGTTTTGACGTCGGCGACCCTGACCTTTCCGTCCTGCCCTTCGACGACCGCCACGACTCGTCCCAGTTTCCACTGCTGTGGAGGAGCGTTGTCCTCGTGGATTAAAACGAGCTTGCCCACGACGAGATTGGGTTGCTCCTGTACCCACTTGGACCGAGCTTGAAGGCCAAGCAGATACTCCTTGGACCACTTCTGCCAGAACTGCTGCTTGAGCCAGCATAGAAGCTGCCATCTTTTTAAGCAAGCCATCTGCTGTTCCGGCACTGTTTCTGGTGGGAGCGATCGTAAGCTGCTGCCGATCAGTAGATGTGCTGGCGTGAGTGCTTCGCCGTCGTTGGGGTCGGCGCTTAGAGGGGCAATTGGTCTTGAATTGAGGATTGCCTCGACCTCGATAAGAACGGTGAGCAGCTCTTCGGTTGTGAGAAGAGCGTTGCCCACGGTACGCTGTAAGAGTGTTTTCGCCGCCTTCACTGCCGCCTCCCATAGGCCTCCGAAATGAGGGGCTCTCGATGGTATGAAGGCGAAGCTGAACCCTTCCTCTGCTGCATACCGGTGAACTGCTTCCTTTCCTCTCTCGAACTCCTCTTGAGCCTCTCTCAGAATCCTCTGAGCTCCCACGAAGTTCGTCCCGTTGTCGCAATGGATCGTCTTGGGAACCCCTCGGCGACAGATAAACCTTTTAAGGGCGAGAATAAAACATTCAGAGGATAGATTAGAAGCTAATTCAAAATGTACAGCCTTTGAAGTGAAACAAACAAAAACAACAATATACGTTTTATTCGGTGGCCGGCCACGAATTTTAAGAGTGGTATATACCGGGCCACAGAAATCTACACCGCATATTAAAAATGGTCGTTGCGCTCGCAATCGATCAGCTGGTAAATTACACATTATTTGTGTTAGCAATTTTGGTTTGTATTTGAAACAATGTATGCACTGTCGCACAATTTTTTGGCATGCTTCTTTAGCGTTTATTAGCCAAATCCTTTCTCGAAGCAATGCCACCATAGCTTGAGGTCCAGCATGGTAATTTTTCCTATGTAAGTACGTTAAGTACGTTTTTACAAATGGTGAATTTTTTGTCAATAAAAGAGGGAATTTGGCATCATACTCCATGGGTGCGTTCAACAGACGACCACCTACACGAATTAGCGAGATTGAACAATTGTCGTCAGTATAATCGTTAATAAATGGATTAAGCTTTTGAATACTGTTTTGCAACGTAACTTTCTTTTTAAGTTTTTGAATTTCATCGGAAAATTCATAGTTTTGGACAGTTTCGACTATTTTGAGAAACGATAAATTCAACTCTTTTGCCGTAGGTGATTCTTCGAAAACTTCTGTCTTATTTTTGAATCTTTTGAAGAATCGCATTATATATACTAATGTAGTCGCAAGGTCGATCGTCGATATATGATGTTTCTTCCTCGATATATTCTAAAAGTTTGGTTCGAGGTTTTTCAACCGCTATCAGCGCCATGTTTGTTTTCCTTTTTTCTAAGGCTTCATCTTCTGGAGACAACTCAAAATGCAAATTGACCGGCCACGATGATGGTTCTTCTCGTAAGAATTGTGGACCATTGAACCAAATTGAGGCATTGAGCTCATCAACATTGCAGCCTCTTGACACAATGTCTGCTGGATTTTGTTTTGTTGGCACATGTTTCCATGAAACCTTTTGTGTCCACTCTTGGATGTCAGACACTCTATTTGCAACAAAGGTTGCAAGCGCAGTTGGATGTGTTTTTATCCAATGCAAAGTTATTTCAGAGTCGGTCCAAAAAACAACCTGTTCCACGTCTAGATTCAACATTGCCTCTACTCTTATCCATAATTTGGCAAGAGTATGCGCTGCGCAAAGTTCTAATCGCGGAAGCGATTTCGTTTTCAAAGGGGCCACCTTAGACTTTGCTGTAAGTAGCGTCGACTTGATACCGGCCGTGCTTTGACTTCGGATGTAAATACAACAACCGTAAGCCCTAATCGATGCATCGGCAAACCCATGAACTTGTATTTTTGCGTTCGAATGAGTTTCGACAAACCTTGGAATTTTTATCTCGCCAAGTTGAGATAAATTGGTTTTGAAGTTTTGCCAACTTGTATCAAGGCGCAACGGAATCGACTCATCCCAATCAAGTTTTTCAATCCAAAGCTCTTGTAGTAAGATTTTTGCTTTGGTTACTATGGGGCATAACAAACCAAGAGGATCGAAAAGACGAGCGGAAACTGAAAGTATGTTTCGCTTGGTAGCTCGTAGATCATGAAAATGATTCTCTAAATTGAAGCTAAATGTGTCTTCTTTTGGATGCCAACAAATTCCCAGAGTTTTTGTTGAGTCTGAATCATTGAATTTGATGGATTTTTCAGTACTCTCTGTGTTGTATAATTCTGGATGATTGGAAAACCATTTAGCCAACTGAAACCCACCTTTTTTTAAAACTTCTTGTACTTCATTTTTTATGATTTTAAGGGTTTCAAGTTCATTGGCACCGGTTAAAAGATCGTCAACGTAAAAATCTCTCCGAATTACATCTGACCCTCTGGGGTATAAGCCTTCGTTAGCATCTCCTAACATCTTTAAACACCGTATCGCTAAAAATGGTGCTGGTGACGTGCCATACGTAACAGTGTTTAAGCGGAAATGTTGTAACGGTTGAGATGGATGCTGCCTCCACACTATGAGCTGGTAAATCGAATGCTCTTCAGCAACGAGAACTTGCCGATACATTTTCGTAATATCAGCCGTAATGGCGTATTTATGAATTCGAAAACGGAGCAACGTCGAAAACAACTCCTCTTGAATGGTTGGCCCAACCATCAAGATGTCATTCAATGATAGTTGAGAAGACGTTCGACTTGAAGCGTCGAACACGACTCTCAGCTTTGTGCTTGTGCTTTGTGGTCGCAAAACACACTGATGCGGAATGAAATAGTGCGGGCTGTTTGGGATTTCGTTATCTGTTGGTGACATATGTCCCAACGAAATGTATTCATTCATGAAATCCATGTACATGGCTCTTAGATCGCTATTTTTGGACAGTTTTCGCTCAAGTGCGAGAAACCGACGTTTGGCGGTTTCAAACGATGATCCTAGCGAGTTCGAAGACGACTTAAACGGTAGTTTAACCTCAAAACGACCTGTAGGCAAAAGTTGAGTATTTTCAACGAAATGTTTTTCACATGATTGTTGTTCTGGCGTTAGAAACTTTTTTGTTTCTCCAGGAATTTCTTCCAACAACCAAAATTTCTGGACAATTTTGTCTAAGTCTAATGATTCTTCAGACTGACATACCAAATTACATTGTCTGGTATTTGAATTTGTATTTCTGGGACATTTGCCAGATATGATCCAACCGAGAAGTGTTTTTTGAATGGTTGGATACTCGGGACCTTGCTTAATTTGACCTACTGACAACAATTCAAAGAATGTTTCTGCTCCTATTAATAAGTCAATTTTCTGTGGCTTATCAGCTAATTGGATATTGGAAGGAATATTCCAATTCGAAGTATTTATTGCATGATCCGGTTGATAAGCCGATATTGAATTCATAACCCAGTAATCAGCAGAAAACGAATGATCATTAAATCTTGATTTCACTACAGCATGTACCTTTTTGTTAACAGTGGTACTTGCTTTTCCAATGCCAAGTAAATTTATTGCCTTTTCTTCCTTTCGAAGTTTTAACCTTTGTGCGAGCTCTTCAGTAATGAAGTTTATTTGAGAGCCAGAGTCAAGTAATGCTCGAGCCAGTGAAAATTCACCAGTTATGCCTTTTATCTGCACAATTGCAGTAGCGAGAACGACCTGGTCAGTCGAAACCGAGGCATGCATAGCTTGAACACTTGAAGATGCTTGTGACGGTGAGCTATTAAAGGTTGTTTCATACTGATGTAACAATGTATGATGTGATCTATTACATACACTACACCTACTTAGTTTGCACTTTGAAACAGTGTGTCCTTTTCGAAGGCAGTTAATGCAAACTGGAACACTCTTTGCAAATTCAAATCTCTGCATGACAGGTATTGAAGCAAACGTTTGGCATGTTGTAATGTAATGTTCACTCGACTTACAATATAAATATTTCGATTTGTTTTGTTTGTGGGTTTACGCAAGAAAATGCAGATCTTTGATTTTTACTATGGCTTGATGGTTCATGTTTTGATTTAGATTGTCTATCCGAGTGTTTGAATTTTGAAGATGATGCTTCTTCAGCTGAAAGGTGCTGATATCTTTTATTGAGAGCAGCTTCACAGTCACTCCATAAAGGAAGCGTACTAAAATCTAACTGCTCTTCCCACTTTGACCTCGTTATAGCATCAACCTTAGACATAACTAAATGAATGATTATTGCGTTTGTGATATTCTTTTCATCACCTAATGAAAGAAGAGAATCGTAAACAGCCGAAACAGTGTCTATCATGGTGCGCAATGACGAGGCGGATGGCTTTGTGATTTCTTTCAATTCAAACAGTGTAGACACGTTGTCGAAAAATATCAAGCAATTGTTGTCATAAACTTTTTTTAAACTTGCCAAAGCTTTGGGATAATTTTGTTCCGTAATTTGAAAAGCTTTAACTGTTCCTAAAGCTTCACCCGATAGACAAGAAATAAGATGATTGAATTTTTCTATGTCCGGAAGCATCGGATCGTTATCGACTAAATTTTCGAAAAGACTCATGAAATTTTTGTATTCCGAATATTTCCCGCTAAATTTAGGTAAAGACATTTTTGGCAGACGTGAATGGTGTGGATTGTTGAAGGAATATTCAACAGCACTTGATTTGCGTCTTTTATTCACCATCGATATAAGTAGTGCTTTTGCACTCACACAAATGTTTTCCAATTCACCGCGGAAATTATCGGTTCGATCGACTGACTCGATTTCAGATTGGCAATTCATGAGTTGGTCAATGTAAGAATTTAAAATATCTAATCGACATTCTAGTTCGATTGGATTGAGTGACAACGTTTTTTCTTCTAATCCCGTTTTTATTCTTGTAATATTGTTTTTGATACTTGTTCGCTGATGTATTAAATGGTCAAGATCTGCGTCCTTTTTCGGAGATACCTGCCTTTTCTTGCCCGTCATTTTGCTTTTATTTACGTTTATTTATTTATGAACTTTCGAAAAAAAGTATTCTTACTTGTGCTTTGGAATTAGTTAATCCGCACTTAAGTCAAATTGCACTTTAATATTGAAAAATTATCAGAAAAACTATTGAAAAATTAGTTTATTTTCATTTGAGAATTCCAAAATAAATTCAATTTACTAAATATCTAAATGTGCAAATTGTCGAAAGTCACTTTAATTGTAAAATCAAATGATCTAAAGCGAAATTATTTTATGGATAATTTTCGCTGAACACAGTCTTCGAAAAAATAAATTTTGTGTTGCTGAACACGACCACACTTGGCAATTGATAACTTAACGAAAGATCGTGAACTAAATGAAATGTCAAATCAAATGTCAATGTGAAGTTTGTAATTTGTAAACAAATGTATTTTCGCAACAACTTCGATCGGGTTTTTTTTGTTTTTATATTCAATTAAACTATTAAATATACAAATTAAAAAGTTATTGCAACACCGATCGCGAAATTAACTTAAAATTATGTTAAGTTTCATAAATTTTTTCCGAAAAAGCGAGTGTACGAGATAATAGGACAATTCGAGTGATGATGTACGACGGCGACGGCAGTGGCGGCAACGACAGATCGATGGCCAATTGTTTTATTTTGCTTTTAAGTTATTTAAGTAGTTATTAGTTTAAACTGACTTGTTTTTTAGTTAAATAAAATTCAATAAATAATTTTTTATTATTCCAAACCGCGCACTTTGTTTGTTTCATGAATATATTAAATTGCAATAAATTTGACAAAAACTGAAAGTGTCGTAATGTCAATCAAAGACAAAATGCCGCAATTATTTGGCAATTAATTTAACTTAATCTTTCAGTTTTTGTTAATACCTCTGATTCTTCTTTCGAAGCAACTTCCCTGGTGCACTGGTTGCAAATACAGTGGTCGTGCATGGGGTGGTTCTGGCTTCTGGGGCTTCGTGGTGATGTACAACGACGGCTTCGGCTGCAGCTGCGGCAACACGGGTGTATAATTCCGGTTGTCCTTGACTGTTGACTGGCTCCTTTATTGGGGCTTAATTTTGTTTTTATCGCGCACTAATTAAACGGTTCTACCGATTTTAAAGATTAATCGCGTCGCGGATTTGATATTTCTATATATATTTTATATATGTATTTATAAGAAATATGTAGGTACTTATTGTACAATTTAGTTTAAAATTCGCGAAACTCGAACCGAATTATTTAATTTTAATTTGTCCCTGCTCGGGCGCCATGAAAATTTATAAGATTTTTTACAAATTAGCTCAATTAAAGCTAACGAAAATTGAAACGTTTTTTAAACTTAAACAAAGCGGACGAAAAGCGATAAATAATTTAATAAAAAATGCGTGCTTATCACTTGAAGTATTGGTTTGGAATGCCTTTTAATTCAGTTTATTCTTCTTGGTTTCTTCTTTTTTTTGTTTTACATTTTAATATGGCCGGATGGGCGGGAAATTCAAATTTTATACCAGATTCAAATAGTTCACAATAGTTGTTTGATTATTTTAATATCATTATTTTTTAAGTTTTTTAAAATGTTTGCGTCGTCAAAACAGGCCACTTTTCAATATTTTTGGTGTAACTTGAAAACTAAGCCGAATTTGACAATTCGTAATACTTTTTGTTCAAAATTAAATTTTCTATTGAAATGGATAGTTCAAAAAATTTCACGAAAAAATTTAAGCAGGAAAAGTAAACAAAAACCAACCTAAAAAAAATCAAAAAATCAAGAATATCTAAATTTTTTAATAAATTGTGCATAATTTTTTTTGAAGCAAAGATAGGGTCAAGACATGTAGGGACAAAATAAAGTAGAGACTAAAAGCCTAAATACGGCATGTTCAAAAATCAATATTTGTTCAAAATTGACAGAGATATTTCCATTCAAACCTTTTCATTTCTTATAATTTTTTGCAGTTTTGGCCCAAAAGTCCCTTTTTCGGTACAATATGGCAAATTTCACTTTCGTAAAATTGTTCGAAATCAAATTTTTGTTATAATATGACATTAGAACTATACAAAATTTATAAAAAGGATGTAAGTTCGCAATTTCATTTTTCGGCTGTTTTTAAATGCTTTCAGACCTACAGACCGAACGGCTGGTCCAATTAACATAAGATTTGGTACTAGGTGCTAGGAACGTTAAATTTGTCGTAAAGTACCAAAAAATAGGCTTTCGGGCAAAAACTGCGAAAAATGATAAGAAATGGTAAAGTTTGAACGGATATATCTCTGTCAATTTTCGAATAATATGGCTTTTTTGACATGTCATATTAAGGCCTTAAAACTCCAGTTTACTTTGTTCATGCATGTCTTGAGCGTATCTTTGCTCCGAAAAAAATTATGCGCAATTTAGAAAAAAATTTTAAAATCTTTGATTTTTCGATTTTTTTCATGTTGGTTTTTGCTTACTTTTCCTGCTTAAATTTTTTTAAGAAATTTTCCAAACTATCCATTTCGATAGAAAATTTAATTTCGGACAAAAAGTATTAAATGTAAAATTTTCAAATTCGGCTTAGTTTTGGAGTTATACCAAAAATACTGAAAAGTGGCTAGTGTGACCATTCTCTCATGGGTGAATTTAGTAGCATTTTCGGTTTTAAGCATGCTTATAAGCCAAACAAACATATTCAATAATAAAAACCCTTGCAAGTAATTGTTCCATTTTAAAAGGTCTATTCAATAGGATATGAATACATATTGTGGGTGTGTTGGTTAAGTTCGTTGCGATTACTTGTAGAGTTGTTTATGTGTGCGCTCATCGGTCAAGAAGCTACCAACAAAATGATGTGGTGAATTTCGTTGTGAGTTTTCTTGTGACTACTAGGTGGAGAATACCAAAATGTTATCGAGTCACAACAATCCTCACAAGGAGTAGTCACAAGAGCTTGTGACTTGTGATTCCTCACAAGGGGGAGAATTGGGCTATAAGTGGATATTTGATAACGATATCGTGTGAAAGTTGATCGAAAGCCTTAGAAAAATCTGTATAGATGCAGTCGAGTTCTTGACCATGTTCCAACGCAGTTGAACACTTGTGCAAGAATGCAAGTAAATTGGTTATCGTCGATCGCTTTTGCATGAATCCATGTTGTTGATTGCAAATTATATTCTTACAGTTGAATGTCAAACTATCGCACATTACTTGCTCAAAAAGCTTAGGAATGCAAGATAGCTTGGAGATTGGCCTGTAATTGCATATATCAGATCTGTTACCCTTTTTAAAAACTGGTGTAATAAATGCTTTTTTCCAAATACTTGGAAATTTACCGGAGCTAAGTGATAGGTTAAACAAATGAAAAAGAGGGGGTGCTAATATTGATTTACATTTCTTCAAGATAATTGGTGGGATGCCATCAGGTCAAAATGATGAGCAGTGTATACTACCATTCAATGAAAGATCTGATTGTGAAAGTGTAGTTGTAGACAGCTTAGCCGAGTTTGATCTTCTTCAGATTAATAATATTTCAAATGATAACGGCCGTATTCTTGACTTGATTTTTATTGACAAGGAACTAGACGGAAATTTTAATTTTGTGCCTTCTACTTCACTTTCTACTTCATCCCATCATGTATAGAGTAAGATCCCAGGACCGCCAGACATACGTCATTTTATCATAGCTGAATTTTTTTCTGTGAATGCACACTAGGGTAGGTATGAACGAATGGATAATACGAACCTTGAACCCGGGTGCGTTTCGGAGGTATTAAGTGCTAAAAGTGCATAAAATTGATGCAAAATTACGTTATTTTATCAAAGCTGATTTTTTGATATGTTTTAAAGAAAGTTATGATTAACTTATTTTGAAACTTACCAGACACCTACATGGGTGCACAATGTCAGCCAGACACCATTAAAGGTGCCAAAAAAAATCGTGAAATTTCATTATAATATCAAAGCTGAATTTAATATATGTTCTTCGGGAGACTTACAATATATTTCCCAAGCTGCCCAAGGAACATATGCAATATGAAACTTAACTTTGATATTATAACGTAAAATATACGATTATTTTGACAACTTTGGGGTGTCCAGTGAGTCCAAAGCCCCATTGCAGGTGCCTGGTCGCTTGAGAAATATTGTGAAATAGTTTTCCGAAGTGCATGAAACGTTTACTTTGCCACTAAAACGTAAACTAAAATATTTGTTTGAAAACGTCAAAGGTGTCTGGCTGACATTTGGTCCCTCTGTAGGTGTCTTGCAGCTAAGGAAATATATTGTTACAGTTTCCCGAAGAATATTTGAAATTATAATGAAATTTCACGATTTTTTTTGGCACCTTTAATGGTGTCTGGCTGACATTGTGCACCCATGTAGGTGTCTGGTAAGTTTCAAAATAAGTTAATCATAACTTTCTTTAAAACATTTCAAAAAACCAGCTTTGATAAAATAACGTAATTTTGCATCAATTTAATGCACTTTTAGCACTTAATACCTCCGAAACGCACCCGGGTTCAAGGTTCGTATTATCCATTCGTTCATACCTACCCTAGAGTGCATTCACAGAAAAAAATTCAGCTATGATAAAATGACGTATGTCTGGCGGCCTTGGGATCTTGGTCTAGTAGCTTTAAATTTAAATATCATATTTTATAATTATTTTAAACCATGTCACTATATTAATAATCATTTTATTTATGATTATGTCAAAGCTGATTTTGTTTTCATGTCTAATTTTATATGTTCTTTTGATTGGATGTCTGTTTTAAGCAATACTGAGATTTCTAATGCATATACTTATTTCACTGATAAGCTTAAAGAGGCAATTAATCTGTTCACACCCAAAATTAATAAAAGAAATCTTGAGAAACCTCCATGGTTTAATAAAGAATTAATCAATTTAAACAATCGTAAGAACAAAGCATTTAAATTATATTGATGCTCTGACAATAATTCTGCATTATATGAAATATATAGACGGTTTCAGAAAAGATTCGACTCTCGTAATAAATTTCTCCAAATTCACTATATTTTCAATATTGAGTCTAAACTCAAAAGCAATCCTAAATATTTCTGGAGCTACATTAGGCGTTTTTCTTTTTTAATTCAGAAAAGAGCTCTGAGCAGAGTCCGAGCATGTCGAGCATGTTCTGAACATCATCTGAGCAAGTTTGTTCTGAGCACCCTGAACCATTTTTGAAACACACATGAACACTAGCTGTCAAATGCTATGTGTTCAGCATTGAACTCTGTCTGCTCAGTCATTTTATTCTGAGCTCATAGAGCGTGCTCTGAACAAACTCAGAACACACTCAGAACGAAAAATGAAATACAAATTTTTAGCTCTGAGCGCTCAGAGCTAAAAAAGAAACACAACTTTTTGTTTGACAGTTCGGGCTCTGCTCTGAATTAAAAAAGAAAAACCCCTATTCATAACAAAAAGAAATCTGTAGGAATTCCAAATACAATGCATTATTTAGATGTTACTTCATCCGATCTTCCAACAGTTTGCAACCTTTTTGCTCAGTTTTTTCACTCGGTGTACGTCCCTCGATCAAATAATACAATATTATACAATAATAACTGCTTTTTGAACTCAGCAAACATTGGCAGCCTGAGTATTATTTTAAAAGAAGTAGCTGGCGAGCTGTGTGCGTTAAATTCAGATAATCAGCAGGGCAGTGATGGTTTCCCTCCCATATTATTCAAAATGTGTGCGGATGCAATTGCTATTCCTCTGAGTATCATATTTAACCGTTCTTTTGAACTGAGTATATTTCTCGATGGTTGGAAAAGTTCTTTTTTAATCCCTATTCACAAGGCAGGTTCGAAAAACGATGTAACTAACTATCGGCCAATTTGAAAAAATAACAACTATTCCAAAACTATTTGAGAAATTAATTTATAAATAACTTATTTACTCACCTCTGCAGCATGGTTTTGTGAGAGGTAGATCTACTGTCACAAATCTCGCAATCTTTTCGAACTTTGTCCTTACTTCGCTTGAAAAAGATTAACAATGTGATGTTATCTATACTGATTTTGCGAAGGCATTTGATAGGGTTGATCATCATATTCTACTTCGTAAGCTGCAAGGGTTTGGTTTTCACTCTATATGTTAAAATGGATCGAGTCATATGCATATCTACATATGTGACAGAACACAATATTTGTTCGTATAGATAATAATCTTTCTGATGCTATAAGGGTAACATCCGGTGTCCCCGAAGGGAGTCATCTTGGACCTCTGTTATTCTTAAACGATATTCCAGATGTTTTTGTTCATTCTCAATATCTTATGTTTGCTGATGATTTAAAAATGTATCTATTGTATAGTAAAAGATATTAGACTAACCCCCAGTTTCACAGTCTCGTTTAAACCTTTAACTGAGTTCAATTGTTCTACTAAACTGAAGTTTAAACCAAAAGTAGAGTTTTAACTCTCACTGTGAAACTGAGGGTTAGAGCCCACAGCAGATTTTGGGTGTGATTGATAGCAAAAAGAGAAGTATAGGCGTCGAAAGCTTCATTAAAGGCTATTCAAAAAATCAAGGTCATGCAGTCCACAACTGGGGCCATTGCGAGAAATAGTGCATCGAAAAAAAAATATGAATGCAACTTCGAGGATAATCGTGTTAGCCGAAATTGGTTTTCACCCCTCCCTAGATAAGCTCTGCGGATCCCATATCACGGAATCTGAGATCATTTGAGTGTTTAATTCGCCCTGCCAGACTGTTTAAAAAAACCGTTTTTCACTTAGAATTTTGAATTTTTTAAAAATATAATAAATTGTATTTGAATGTCTCTAAGTGTCAAAGTCTTACATTTTGTCGTCGTTTGTCACCTGTGGACTTCGAGTATAGTATAGGCAATACTCCGATTGTCAAAATACATAAAAAAAGATCTTGGAGTTATATTTAACACCAAACTAAACTTTTCTAGACATATTTACTATTTGGTAGCTAAATCCAACTCTATGTTGGGATTTATAATCAGAAACTCGAAGGAGTTTAAGGACCCATTCACACTTAAATGTTTGTATTTTTCCTACGTTCTGGAATATTGTAGTGTTATATGGAACCCATTCTACTCAAATGATTCTCAAAGATTAGAGAGAATTCAAAAACGTTTCTCAAGGCGCATATTTTATCTTTCACGTTGGAATATTGTCAGACCTTCGTATGAAGTTCGTTGTTTGCTTTTTTGCCTTCAAAGTCTTGAAACGCGAAGAAAATACTTCGATAGAATTATAGAATTAATTGTCCACTTTTGCTGAGAATTATAGAATTTAACTGTCCTTCTTATACTTTAAGATCATGTAATACATTTCGGGTACCTCACCACAGAGTTAATTATGGACTTAATGAGCCACTCTCGCGATGCTTAAGACAGGCAAACTCAATCTCTCAAAATGAAATTATTGATTTCTATCAATTCTATAGTAGAGATGTTTTTAAATCTCATTTATTAATAGTATTATTATTATTGATTATGTTTAACTGTACGTACATTTTTGTATTAATAATTATTATTTTTTGTAAAGTTTCTGTAGGAGCTTTTGTACTCTGTTTGACAAAATAAAAAAAAATAAAAAAAAATAATATAATTCGATCATTTATTAATAAATCTAATCAGTCACCGATTAATTTGATCAGGTTAACCCACCCTCATATGAGCATAGCTGTGGTGGCAGCTCTTTAATTGTCGCTGCAAATTGCAATTTTTAATTCGCTTTGACTTTGACAGTCCAATTTGAACTTCGCCATTATTTGTCATTTATCTAAAGTCCGTCGCGTCGTGTCGGTTTGTTTTCTTGTGTTTCTTTTTTTATTTGGCTAATCGAAAAGTATCTTCGCGAGTTAAAATTGCTATACAAGAGTCTCTAACTCTCGCCTGCTTGGGTACAGTTTCGGATGCAGCCTCCATAAAACACTTTTTATATCACCCCACATCTCATCAAATGTTGAATTCCGTTTAATGACGAACCCCTGTCATTAAGGTTGGTGACATAGTTACGACATATGTTGGGATCACTTAAATCTTAAAGCGTTCGTATTGAACCTCGAACTCCTTGCTGCACCCTGTGATTGTCGTTGTACAGCTGCAGTCCGTAGCTTGAGACTCATGAGAACCAAATGGTGATCGCTTCCCTTGTCGAATACTTCGAACATCGCACATTGAATTCCTCCATCGCATGATATGGTCAATTTGGTTTTCAGTTTGATCATCCGGATGTACCCAGGTCATTTTGTTGCACGTCTTATGTTTAAGCACAGTCCCACCCAGTACAGACGATTAGCATTACAAAAATCGACCAGCAAATCGCCATTTTCATTTCGTGACCCCAAGCCATTTTTCCCCATCACGCGTTCCAGACCGTAGTTGTCTGATCCGACTTGGGCATATCTCCCATGACAATTATGATGTCGGCTCTCGAAACACGTCTGTAAACTGAGTTACGATGAGTGTAGAAAGCGGTTTTGTCTTCCTCGGTCGCTTCATCTGTGGGGGCGTAGCACTGAATTATTGTGACGTTACGAATTTTTGAACGAAACCTTGCTGCTTGCTGTCATTATTCTTGCAGAAATGGGTGCCCAGGATATAAGACTACGCCTCGCTTCTTCGTGCAACATAATTCCGACAGCATGCAGCCTTTGGCCACCCTCTTTTTCATCCTCCCCGGAGTACAGCATTCTCGTTTGACCAGAGTCAGATCTGTATGTCTGTATAATACGGCTCTTCCTCTCCACCTAGTTTTGCTGATGCCCAGGATACTGAGCTTAAGATGAAGCTTTTCCGGATGGGACGGGGAGATGGGGAGTTTTCTGCCGTATTACCAAACGAAAACACCTTTGCTGTTGCTATTGTTGGAAGCACTTCGTACTCCTACTCTTAGCCAAAATCAAAATAGTCAGGTAAATCTACGGAAAATATAGGGCTAACCCCAGACAAATTGTAACAAAAGAAATTCATTAATGACACATGCCAAAACATATATCCAAAATTAGCCACAGTCCACCACTGGGAAATTGCTTAAATTTGAATGCATTTTAGCATGTGCAAAGCGTTTTGCATACCATACAATTAGTGATGAGAGGATGTAGGTTGTACCGAAAAAATAAAAAAAATAACTTCAAAGGGGGGTCCTACTGCCCCCCCCCCCACCCCTTTGAGCGGAAGGGGTAATTTTAAAAAAATCACTTAAATTAGAAAAAAGTATATTAAAAAACAATGACAACACGTACATCATTCTTTAAGAAATTGCAAAGCCAGAACTGCATTCCTTAATTTTCTATTTAAATTAAGTTGTTTAAGAGAATAGTTTTTGAAAAATTCAAGCTCAAAATTTTGAAAACATAATTAAAAACAAGTTGTTCAAACTGATTTTTTTTTCAAAATTGTATGTTATTAAGTACCTACTATTTTTGTCTTTAGTATTCAATCCTTTCGTCAGTTTTTAGTCAAACACATAAGACCAAATGGTTCTAGGACTTTTATTTTTTAGGATATAAACAAAGACCTACACCAACTTAGTGATCAAAAATGTACTTAAATCTTAAAAAACATATGAAAGCCCAATGGCATTACGTACAACATTATGCTATAATTTTTTGTAAGGCCAGAAATCCATTCTTTATTGTTTTTTTCTAAATTTAGTTTTTTAAGTGAATAGTTTTTGAAAAATTTGCCTTCAAACTCAATATTTTGAAAACATAATCAAAAATAAATAATTCAAACTAATTTTTGTTTTCAAATTTCAATATTATACAATAATAACTGCTTTTTGAACTCAGCAAACATTGGCAGCCTGAGTATTATTTTAAAAGAAGTAGCTGGCAAGCTGTGTGCGTTAAATTCAGATAATCAGCAGGGCAGTGATGGTTTCCCTCCCATATTATTCAAAATGTGTGCGGATGCAATTGCTATTCCTCTGAGTATCATATTTAACCGTTCTTTTGAACTGAGTATATTTCTCGATGGTTGGAAAAGTTCTTTTTTAATCCCTATTCACAAGGCAGGTTCGAAAAACGATGTAACTAACTATCGGCCAATTTGAAAAAATAACAACTATTCCAAAACTATTTGAGAAATTAATTTATAAATAACTTATTTACTCACCTCTGCAGCATGGTTTTGTGAGAGGTAGATCTACTGTCACAAATCTCGCAATCTTTTCGAACTTTGTCCTTACTTCGCTTGAAAAAGATTAACAATGTGATGTTATCTATACTGATTTTGCGAAGGCATTTGATAGGGTTGATCATCATATTCTACTTCGTAAGCTGCAAGGGTTTGGTTTTCACTCTAATATGTTAAAATGGATCGAGTCATATGCATATCTACATATGTGACAGAACACAATATTTGTTCGTATAGATAATAATCTTTCTGATGCTATAAGGGTAACATCCGGTGTCCCCGAAGGGAGTCATCTTGGACCTCTGTTATTCTTAAACGATATTCCAGATGTTTTTGTTCATTCTCAATATCTTATGTTTGCTGATGATTTAAAAATGTATCTATTGTATAGTAAAAGATATTAGACTAACCCCCAGTTTCACAGTCTCGTTTAAACCTTTAACTGAGTTCAATTGTTCTACTAAACTGAAGTTTAAACCAAAAGTAGAGTTTTAACTCTCACTGTGAAACTGAGGGTTAGAGCCCACAGCAGATTTTGGGTGTGATTGATAGCAAAAAGAGAAGTATAGGCGTCGAAAGCTTCATTAAAGGCTATTCAAAAAATCAAGGTCATGCAGTCCACAACTGGGGCCATTGCGAGAAATAGTGCATCGAAAAAAAAATATGAATGCAACTTCGAGGATAATCGTGTTAGCCGAAATTGGTTTTCACCCCTCCCTAGATAAGCTCTGCGGATCCCATATCACGGAATCTGAGATCATTTGAGTGTTTAATTCGCCCTGCCAGACTGTTTAAAAAAACCGTTTTTCACTTAGAATTTTGAATTTTTTAAAAATATAATAAATTGTATTTGAATGTCTCTAAGTGTCAAAGTCTTACATTTTGTCGTCGTTTGTCACCTGTGGACTTCGAGTATAGTATAGGCAATACTCCGATTGTCAAAATACATAAAAAAAGATCTTGGAGTTATATTTAACACCAAACTAAACTTTTCTAGACATATTTACTATTTGGTAGCTAAATCCAACTCTATGTTGGGATTTATAATCAGAAACTCGAAGGAGTTTAAGGACCCATTCACACTTAAATGTTTGTATTTTTCCTACGTTCTGGAATATTGTAGTGTTATATGGAACCCATTCTACTCAAATGATTCTCAAAGATTAGAGAGAATTCAAAAACGTTTCTCAAGGCGCATATTTTATCTTTCACGTTGGAATATTGTCAGACCTTCGTATGAAGTTCGTTGTTTGCTTTTTTGCCTTCAAAGTCTTGAAACGCGAAGAAAATACTTCGATAGAATTATAGAATTAATTGTCCACTTTTGCTGAGAATTATAGAATTTAACTGTCCTTCTTATACTTTAAGATCATGTAATACATTTCGGGTACCTCACCACAGAGTTAATTATGGACTTAATGAGCCACTCTCGCGATGCTTAAGACAGGCAAACTCAATCTCTCAAAATGAAATTATTGATTTCTATCAATTCTATAGTAGAGATGTTTTTAAATCTCATTTATTAATAGTATTATTATTATTGATTATGTTTAACTGTACGTACATTTTTGTATTAATAATTATTATTTTTTGTAAAGTTTCTGTAGGAGCTTTTGTACTCTGTTTGACAAAATAAAAAAAATAAAAAAAAATAATATAATTCGATCATTTATTAATAAATCTAATCAGTCACCGATTAATTTGATCAGGTTAACCCACCCTCATATGAGCATAGCTGTGGTGGCAGCTCTTTAATTGTCGCTGCAAATTGCAATTTTTAATTCGCTTTGACTTTGACAGTCCAATTTGAACTTCGCCATTATTTGTCATTTATCTAAAGTCCGTCGCGTCGTGTCGGTTTGTTTTCTTGTGTTTCTTTTTTTATTTGGCTAATCGAAAAGTATCTTCGCGAGTTAAAATTGCTATACAAGAGTCTCTAACTCTCGCCTGCTTGGGTACAGTTTCGGATGCAGCCTCCATAAAACACTTTTTATATCACCCCACATCTCATCAAATGTTGAATTCCGTTTAATGACGAACCCCTGTCATTAAGGTTGGTGACATAGTTACGACATATGTTGGGATCACTTAAATCTTAAAGTGTTCGTATTGAACCTCGAACTCCTTGCTGCACCCTGTGATTGTCGTTGTACAGCTGCAGTCCGTAGCTTGAGACTCATGAGAACCAAATGGTGATCGCTTCCCTTGTCGAATACTTCGAACATCGCACATTGAATTCCTCCATCGCATGATATGGTCAATTTGGTTTTCAGTTTGATCATCCGGATGTACCCAGGTCATTTTGTTGCACGTCTTATGTTTAAGCACAGTCCCACCCAGTACAGACGATTAGCATTACAAAAATCGACCAGCAAATCGCCATTTTCATTTCGTGACCCCAAGCCATTTTTCCCCATCACGCGTTCCAGACCGTAGTTGTCTGATCCGACTTGGGCATATCTCCCATGACAATTATGATGTCGGCTCTCGAAACACGTCTGTAAACTGAGTTACGATGAGTGTAGAAAGCGGTTTTGTCTTCCTCGGTCGCTTCATCTGTGGGGGCGTAGCACTGAATTATTGTGACGTTACGAATTTTTGAACGAAACCTTGCTGCTTGCTGTCATTATTCTTGCAGAAATGGGTGCCCAGGATATAAGACTACGCCTCGCTTCTTCGTGCAACATAATTCCGACAGCATGCAGCCTTTGGCCACCCTCTTTTTCATCCTCCCCGGAGTACAGCATTCTCGTTTGACCAGAGTCAGATCTGTATGTCTGTATAATACGGCTCTTCCTCTCCACCTAGTTTTGCTGATGCCCAGGATACTGAGCTTAAGATGAAGCTTTTCCGGATGGGACGGGGAGATGGGGAGTTTTCTGCCGTATTACCAAACGAAAACACCTTTGCTGTTGCTATTGTTGGAAGCACTTCGTACTCCTACTCTTAGCCAAAATCAAAATAGTCAGGTAAATCTACGGAAAATATAGGGCTAACCCCAGACAAATTGTAACAAAAGAAATTCATTAATGACACATGCCAAAACATATATCCAAAATTAGCCACAGTCCACCACTGGGAAATTGCTTAAATTTGAATGCATTTTAGCATGTGCAAAGCGTTTTGCATACCATACAATTAGTGATGAGAGGATGTAGGTTGTACCGAAAAAATAAAAAAAATAACTTCAAAGGGGGGTCCTACTGCCCCCCCCCCCCCCCCCACCCCTTTGAGCGGAAGGGGTAATTTTAAAAAAATCACTTAAATTAGAAAAAAGTATATTAAAAAACAATGACAACACGTACATCATTTTTTAAGAAATTGCAAAGCCAGAACTGCATTCCTTAATTTTCTATTTAAATTAAGTTGTTTAAGAGAATAGTTTTTGAAAAATTCAAGCTCAAAATTTTGAAAACATAATTAAAAACAAGTTGTTCAAACTGATTTTTTTTTCAAAATTGTATGTTATTAAGTACCTACTATTTTTGTCTTTAGTATTCAATCCTTTCGTCAGTTTTTAGTCAAACACATAAGACCAAATGGTTCTAGGACTTTTATTTTTTAGGATATAAACAAAGACCTACACCAACTTAGTGATCAAAAATGTACTTAAATCTTAAAAAACATATGAAAGCCCAATGGCATTACGTACAACATTATGCTATAATTTTTTGTAAGGCCAGAAATCCATTCTTTATTGTTTTTTTCTAAATTTAGTTTTTTAAGTGAATAGTTTTTGAAAAATTTGCCTTCAAACTCAATATTTTGAAAACATAATCAAAAATAAATAATTCAAACTAATTTTTGTTTTCAAATTTCATGTTAGTCAAACACAAAAAACCAAATGGTCTAGGGCTTTTATTTTCCAAGATATAAACAAATAACTAAATCAACCTAGAACCTACTCATAAAAAACAATAAAAAACTAAGTTGATGAAATGACATAAAATTTCTATTTAGAGGTCCGTCTTATAAGTAAGGATCATATAATTACTGATTCTTTTCCTTATTTATTTGAACATTCATTTTGGTAAAAACTCATATTAAGTTCGAATCAGCATGCAAAAATCATTATAAATAGATGTATCATAAGACTGCTTTATAACTGAATACATTTTGTCATATGCGATATTGGAAACGGCTAAATACCAATGATCTGAGTCCATTCGCACAAAATTTTCTTTTGTTACAATTTGTCTTGGGTCAGACCATAGATTTACTTGACTTAAAATTGTCAGATACAAAAACCTCCTTATATGAAAGGGGTTATTAGTTTTATCTTTATTTTAAGTTTATTGAATTGTTCTGCTATAGTGGCTTCCAATACTATTCGTTAAAAAACTGCAAGCATTTTCCTGAACTAAAATTGTCAGCCTGTCACGTTCAGTGCATGAGCATTTGTAGATATTTATAATATGATATAAACGTGTATGACAAAAGTTAGCTTAGCATCAGCTTTGTCAAAATAAAAATAAAATGAAAAACGTCACCTTCATATCAGCGTTATTATTTTTTCATCTTTTAAATATTTACAGCAAAGTTCATTACTTCAGAACGAACACGCAAACAATATCCTGTGGTCCTTAAATTCTTGTATGTATATACAATTTTGTGTCTCATTCTGTCTATATGCACTCATCTGTCTCCTCTGTAACTGACACTCAAAGAATTAATATGAAGACTATCAAACTGTCGCAGATGGAATAATATGAACTAACCGACCGACCAACAGAACTGCTGATGCTGATTATGGTATTGTAAAAGTATAAGTGACAATGGAGTTTTAGTTTGTCGACTCATAATAAGAACAATACTGCCGTAGGACATGACACAAATAATTATACCAAGTTAAGGACATTTCTGTGCTCTTCTTTTGCTGTTATAGTAAATAGTAAGCTGAAGCTGGCTTTGACAATAAAATATGCAAAATGCGCTTGCTGTGGTTTTGGCTCGAAGGACCAACCAGTCAGCATCTTTGCTCATTCATAACAAAATATAGGACATAACTGAAGAATTAAAAATGGCATACATTTTTCACTGAGGACAACATACATATTTTAAGATTAATTGTTTTTATCTCTATTCTTTACTATTACCAGTAAGCAGGGCCGGTGCAAGAGCAAAATGTTGGGTAATTAGAGCAGCAAATCAAAACTTTGTCTCTCCAAAATATTTGTTTGTTTCTGTTTTAAAATAAAATTCGCTTGTTTTTAATAGTAAATAATAATAGTACCTAAGTGTTATTTTAATAATTGTACTATGGTTCAGTTTTGATGTCGAATTTGTAGGTATTTTCATATTCTGAATGGAGATTCGCTTTAATTTTAGTTTCCACGTTTAATGAATCGAATATTTTAGTTATTGACAAATTGCCTGGACAGCTAGTGGTGAACCATACCATTTGACTTATATAGGTACTCCCAACAAGGGAACAAGGAATGAATGATGAATACAATCATTTTTCATTTGTGAATACCATGCCTACCCATTTCAAAATCATTCAATGAATTCAATTAAAAGATTGCATTTATTGACTTCATCTTGAGAGACTGAAGGATGCATGGTATAACTTTTTATTAAGAAAAGCATCATATCTGGGCTTATATCGAATTCATTAAAAGAAAGGGTTATTTTCTCTTTCACACAGCAGGCATCAAACACGCAAGGCAGTGTGGATTACAACAACAACTGAACAGGTGCAGGAATTATCTCTCGCGCTCAGAATTGTATTCGTTTGAGTTTATAGCATCGTGCTAGTTCAATGCGAACAAAAAACAAAATGTTTAAAACAATATTCCACCTAGGTATTCTGTGCATTCTACTGCATAATATTCAAGGCGACAAATCTTTGCTTTGACCTAAGTCACACATTGGGTCTTAGGCTAGGACCGCACTTGCGATTTCAATCGCGCGACTGTTTAGTCGCCAGAAATAGAACACATGAATTTGAATAAGAATGAACGCACATGCGACCTAGAAATCGCGACGATTAAAAGTCGAAAATTTGTTCCATTTTTCTGGCGATGCGATTGTCGAAAGTTAAAATGAAACAAACGGACTTAGATGGTTGTGCTCACACTTGCGATTTAAAATAGCGCGACTAAAAAATCGTAGTCGCAGCTAGAAAAAATTATACACGCACTTGCGATTTTCAAACGTACGATTATTTAGCCGCAAGAAATGAGACACATGGTTTTAAATGTGAATGCACACATACGCGACTTTAAAATCGCAGCGATTAAAAAAATGGAACCAGATCTATTTTTTGAGCGTTTTTTCTGTCGCAAAATTAAATAGACGCATGTGCGTGCATTCACATTAAAAGCTTTATGTTCTATTTCTTGCGACTAAAAAATCGCGCGATAGATAGCCGCAAGTGAGTGCATGGCAATTATTTGTTGCGACACCGATTTTTTAATCGCTCCGACTGAAAATCGCAAGTGCGGTCCTAGCCTTACTAATAATCAAATTTAGTGTTAAGATTAAAAGAAAATCTCCCGATTTTAGAAAAATCCGCATACCAATAACGAATTTAATCTCCAGTTTAGTCGTTAGCAATATGTCAAAATTTAATACATGGAAATCCATTTTTAAAGTCGAACACTAAATAGAAAGTGTTGCCCTAGTGCTGTTTTATGGTTTTTAATAAATTTGTTTTTAATACTTAAATCTCTTCCCAAGTTATCAGGTAGATTTCAATAGGTATTTTCATGAGTTGGTTTCAATCTTCAGATCATTGTTTTACAGTGAAAAAGAAGAACTTTATCTAGAAGTACTTTATTTATTGTTTATATATTTATGTATTGCAACAGGAACAGATTATTTTTGTTTCATAAATATTTAGTACGTCTGCATTTACGTTGAATATGAGCATAATTTTTTGATTCCGTTGTATATATTTGCATACCAAATTACGTGTACCTAAAAAGTAATTTTTTGTGTTGAATAGTTTTTCATTTATTTATAATATTATATAGGTAAGTTAATCTAATCCATTTGAATATTTTTAAAGTATATTTATATTTCCACAAACGTCTTGTCAAAAACATAACGAGACAAATTTCAAAATGATTGTCCATGTCGTTTTTCTTTGGTCACTCCTTGTAGTCCTTCATTCATTACAGTTATGTTTTGGGAGTGTTTTTATCAGAGAGCACACCCATACACGTAATCATACGTAGTCATTCTTAGGATTACTTGTAAGAGAATTTAATGTATGAAAAATAGTTTCGCATAAAATAGCGTCATTTGGTAAAGTTTGTATGAATTCAGAAAGTCGGTCGTTTCATATTTTATTGGAATTAAAAAGGATACATTTTCTGAAAAAAAAACAATGGAAACAACAGTTAGAATAAGAGCCCACAGTAATTTTTGCGTGTGAACGATAACACACAAAAATTGTTCTTATTCGATAGTATTTATTATTTTATTTTCAAATGTAAGCGTCTTGCAGTTTGTGGTTGGGGCAGTTATGATTAAATAATTGTGATAACACCTAAGATAACATTTAATTATATAGAACTTAATGCCCTGATATCAAATATGGTGGTCCAAGACGTTTTGCAGGCGGCCTTCTCCATGACAGACGCTCCTGAAATATGTCAAAAATCAGTTTTTCAAAAAAATTTTAATTCCTAGGTACATGTAGAGGAAGCTAGCGTGATAACGAAAATGATGGTCCAAGACGTTTTGCGGGCGGCCTTCTGCCTGACAGACGCTTTCGAAGTTAGCCAAAAATCGATTTTTTAAATAATTGTGATAACACAAAAATTTTTGTTCGTATGTATAGAGAAAGCTCACCTGATTACAAAAATAGTGGTCCAGGACGTTTTGCAGGCGGCCTTCTGCCTGACAGACGCTTTTATAGTATTATTTCATTCAATTTTCCTTTTAGTCACAACACATTTTTTCTTTAAATAATTGTAATAGTCCAGTCAATTTGTGCTTAAAAAGGCTCTTTGCGAGCAAATTGTGGGGTAGTTTTGATTTTGTTCCTCCCTTATGTTTTCGGGGATGCTGAAACCTAATCTGAGGTTTGCCAAAAAAATTTCGTGACGCAACATGGAAAAAAACGCAAAAAATGCATTTCTTGGAAGTTTTTCACTAATGGCTCGAAAACTACCAAGTATTCGAAAATTACATCAAAGTACCATTGAAAGTATACTCAATTTCCAATAGATCTCTATTTAAGGTTTTTTTCTACGACAACCTATTTGAACTCAAGCGCTAGTCGAAGATTGACGTATTTTTACTGTTACTGTTACACTCGAAAGCTCTTAGAAATTACTTTGTGTGGCAAAATTTTAATTCGCTGAGTTCGAATCTGCCCTTGAAATTACTCTATCACGTCATGTTTTTGAGATATTCGAATCTAAAAATTAAAAAAAAAATGTATTTTTGATAAAAATTTGGGGTTATTTTTTTTTTCTCGAGGTAATTTTTTTCGAAAAGATGTTTATGGTCATTCTGAAGTATGAACATTTTACTTCAAAATTCTTTTTGAATCCTTAAAATACCTTTAGTCTTCGAGAAATCATTCGTTTTCGTCATTCTTTTCCAGTCATTTTGTGCTCAAAAGGGCAAATTGTGGGAATTTTTGAATTAGGTAATGAGACGAAAGCCAACGATTTCTCGAAGACGAATTTGAAAAATTCAAAAAGAATTTTGAAGTAAAATGTTCAAACTTCAGAATGATCATAAACATCTTTTCGAAAAAAAATAACCCCAAATTTGTACAAAAAATACATTTTTTTAAATTTTTAGATTCGAATATCTCAAAAACGTGACGTGATAGAGTAACTTCAAGGGCAGATTCGAACTCAGCGCATCAAAGACCATCAGAAAAGTACATCTTGGTTTATGTTATAGACAAAAATTCAAATTTTGCCACACAAAGTAATTTAGAGCTTGCGAGTGGATTTTCGAAAACAGTAAAAATACGTCAATTTTCGACTAGCGCTTGAGTCCAAATAGGTTGTCATAGAAAAAAACCTTGAACAGAGGTTTATTGGAAATCGTGTATACTTTCAATGGTACTTTGATGTAATTTTCGAATACTTGGTAGTTTTCGAGCCATTAGTGAAAAACTCCCAAGAAATGCATTTTTGCATAATTTTTTGCGTTATTTTCCATGTTGCGTCACGAAATTTTGTTGGCAAATCTCATTTCAACCATCAATTAAACAAAATATACATAATTCTAGGTACATCCTATGTACATAAGAACAAATTTAAATTAGTATTTATTTATGTGTACATACATGATATGCATGGATGATGTTAATCAAAATATTAGTGTTGAAACTAATTTTTGCAATGCGCACCCAATTGATGAATTCCATGGTCGTCCTCTTAAATCGACTATTCAACTTTTGGTGGCAAAACTCAAGTCGACTGGAACAATCAAACAATAATATGCGGGTGGCAATGGTGCAGTGGATGTAGTGCTTGACTACTAACTTAGAGGTGTGGGTTCGAGCCCCATTCTAGGCAGCATTCTTTTCTATATTCTCCCAGCTTAACTGGGACGCAACCCGTGAGATTTAATGAGATAATAAACACCTTGATCTCAATCCACTGTGCCAAATCTTTCCTATCCTCCTACTCTTTCTAACTAGTGCCGTGCAATTCAGGTTGCATTCAAAAGACCTTAGGTCTTACAGGCATATAGTTAAAATTATTATTATTATTATTATAATATATATGTATATCAATGAATTACAGAATCTCCAGAAAACAACGTGCTCTCCATTAATATGTGCATGAGAGCTCGAGGCAGTAAATTCTGTCAATTCTGTTAACAGAGACCTCTATATCGATCAATGAGAAACAATTTTTTTTGGCCCAAAATGAGCGATGAGTATGTGAATGACGGATGACATGTATAAATAAACATGACATGCTGATAAAGTACATTCTGTATGAACGAAGAGCTATCTCTCGCGGAGGTAAAGTGAATTGGCCACCAAGATCGTGCGACTTGACCCTGTTAGACATTTTCTTGTGGATTTTCTGTAGTCGCATGTCTTTAAAAATAAGGCAGTGTTCTCCAGGCCCTCGCTCATTTAGCCAGATCTATGCACCAAAGTCATTGAAAATTAGACCGCTAGGATACGTCATATCGTGCAAAGTCTCGATGGACATTTGAACGTTGTTTTATTTCATATTGGCATAAATACACTCTGAACATGAATAAAAAGAATTTAGTTAATACCTTATGCACACAATACTTGTTTTATTCCATTTTTGCCTCGACCTATCTTTTTTGGAAAACTCTTCATTTGTATCTAATATTAAATTCGTCAAAATCTTGTGTGACATGAGCTCTTCCTCTTCTTCACTTTAATTATTATTTGAAATCTTCTGTTAATTTCTTCGTGTTTTTTCACCAATTTATCTTCGATTTGTAGCATCGTCTTATAAAAAAATGCAAATAATTATCTTAATTTGCATAATAATTATGATTTACATATGTACTGTACATATGTATGTACGATATTTACCTCCCATAATTTCTTTAAGTCTTGACATTCATGATTCACAGACAACAATCAATATTATTTACTGACATAAAATACAACGGTTGTTTTTCAAATAATATTTATTTTTCCATATAAAAACATTACTATTTGATTTTTATGTTATAAGTGCAGTGCCACTAATTTAAAATTTCTCAAATTACTTTTTAAACATTGCCAGTCATTTTTTTAATACAACCCAAAAATTTGAGCTCAATCTGTTGTGTAGATCTCGAGTCTATAGGTCATACACAGACAAACATTCATTTTTATATATATAGAAGATATAGATATATAGATATAGATATAGATATAGATATAGATATAGATATAGATATAGATATAGATATAGATATAGATATAGATATAGATATAGATATAGATATAGATATAGATATAGATATAGATATAGATATAGATATAGATATAGATATAGATATAGATATAGATATAGATATAGATATAGATATAGATATAGATATAGATATAGATATAGATATAGATATAGATATAGATATAGATATAGATATAGATATAGATATAGATATAGATATAGATATAGATATAGATATAGATATAGATATAGATATAGATATAGATATAGATATAGATATAGATAGATAGATAGATAGATAGATAGAATAGTCATAGGATGACTTTTGTGTTATTGTTTATAAAAAAATGTTGTATTGATCTCATATTTACTAACTTGTAAATTTTACAGTCATAGGATGACTTGACCTTTTATGTTTTTATAATTAATGTTTTGTATGCCAAGACTGCCTTAGTACAAAAAAAAAACTGTTTTTTATGTATTTTTATGTTTATTAAATACAAAAAATACTGTTAACATTGAAAATTGTTTTTTTTTTTTATTTAGTTCCCATACAAATTCGTATTGGTGCTTGAATATTGGAATGTCGTACGTGCGTAAAAACCTTTACACCCCGACTCCACAGGAGAAAATTTCTCTCCAACTAAATATCAGATATTTATATCTTGCATTGTCTTCTATCTTTGCTGGGCAAATCATGTTATGATATTTCATTCCATATCACGACAGCACGAGAGTTTGATGGCTGGTTTTTTGCGCACAAATAAAAAGAAACAAGCTATTTAGTCCAGTAAATAGAGGTAAAAATAGGGGGGTTACCCTACAAAAGGTCGGGTAGTTCTTAATTTTTGATATGTTATATGGTATAGTTCGTAGATGAAAATTCCAAAATTCCACAACCACGCCGCCTCCGCCCCCTTCAAAATCCTGGAAAAACTACCAAAAATCGGCACTTTTTTCAGTTGATTGCTTATAACTTCTATCCGGTATATATTTTTGGAAAAAAATATGAAAGACATTTGTAGACAATAAAATTTCCTACAAATATGATTCAGAAAGTATTTTTGTACAACCACTACAAACGGCGCTATGGAGCTCCCAAAAAAGCCTAAAATTTCGTATTTTGTAAGATTTTCAGTTTCTTCCCTCTTTACAGCACAATAACTCCTTAACCGTCAAGTTTAGGGCAAAAATTTTCATAATCAATCTGGTAGATAATTTAATTGGCTACCAATTTTATGTAACTACAGTCGACGCACTCTAAGTCGAATTTCCCTCTAACAAGAATTTCTCCCCATGTTTATTGTATACTCCTCTCACATTTCCAAACTTATTTATTTCTCTCTAAATCGAATTTTTGCAAAACTCTCTCTAACTCGAAATAATTTTGATATCCCTTTAGAGTTCGACTTTGAGGGAGTCGACTGTATTTTCATTTTGTGACCAATACAATCGGTAAAGGACAATCGGCAAAAATGTATGGTAGGTGGTCTAGGAACCAAAAAGAACAAGACGTATGTCGTTGGAAAGGTAATTTCATGCCCTACAATATTCACTATGGCAGCTCATTTCAAATCCCTGTGTGAAAAAAGTTATTCGCTAACCTAGGTTTTGTTTTAGTGCATTTTAGTGTGGAAAAAATGTATACAAACTGGTCTAATCAATAACAATAAGATGTATATCGTTGGAAAGGTATTTTTATGAACAGTAATAGTTGCTGTAACAACTTTTTTAAAATCACTGTGAGGAAAAAGTTATTCGCTGTTGTAGGGAATTTTGGTACATATAAAATTAATGGAGCATGGGTAATAATTATCGAATAACTTTTTTCACACAGTGATTTGAAATAAGCTGCCTCACTGACTATTGTAGTACATAAAGTTACCTTTCCAACGACATACGTCCCGTTGTTATTGGTGGAAGTTGAACTCACGGTTTTTTGCCCATACTAGAAAATAACAGTTTTTTCACACTAAAATGAACCACACTATTTCATTAGTTTACGAATAACTTTCTTCACACATTGATTTGAATTAAACTGCTATGGAAGATATTGTAGGTAATAAAAATACTTTTCCAATGACATATATATTGTCGTTATTGGTTAGATCAGTTTTCATAAATTTTGCCCAAACTAAAAATATTTTATTCGTACTAGAATGCACCAGAACACAATTCTATTTAGCGAATAACTTTTTTCACACAGCGATTTGAAGTAAGCGTCCATAGTAACTATTGTAGTACATAAAAATACCTTTTCAACGACATATGACTCGTCGTTATTGGTCTTGTAGACCGTTTTGTCCTATTCTCCTTTATGCAAATTTTTTCCACGTTGTTTGTATACGGAGCAAGTCTTGTCATCCATCTTACTCATTGGAATACAAATTTTAGGTAGTAATGATAAAGGAATTTAAAACAAATGCCAGAAAAAAATTTAAAAATCTAAGCCCTGAGGAAAATTCTGGAAATGACCAATGAACTTCAAGTTGAGACACAAAGTTTCTGCATTGGCTTCAAGGCCGCTTATGGAAGCATATTCATCGTAGATAACTCTATATGCGAACTCGGAATCCCGAGAAAAAAGATCCAGCTGTATCTCGTGACATTAAAAACACAAGGTGCAATATGCCAAATGCAATGTGCAACTAGAGCCTAGCTTCTCCGAACTGTTCAAAACATGTACAGTGCACTTGGCGAGGAAATGCGATAACATTTTTGTTTTTATTAATCTCCTTCTGGAACAGATAGTGCTTAGAGCAGCTGTTAACACAGAATGCCCTATCTTGTGTTCCATTGTGTCTTTATAGAGTTCTTCATGGTGATTGAAGAACAGTTGAAATAGATTGGTTTTGAAGTAAACGGGAAAAAGTCCAACTAACTGCTGTCAAGAAAAAAGCATTATGTTTACAATCTAGGCCAAAACATCACTTTATTAGCACCAGCTTCGAAGTTGTTTAGAATTTCATTTACCTTGGAGTCAATACTCGCATTTACTCCACGGATGACCCCACTGAAATAAATCAGTTTGTCAAACAATAACGTTCAACACTCTTCTTACGCTCAAGACACTCCTACTTTTGGTAAGATGAACATCAGAAATGAAAACTTATACTGGATTCTTTCGCAAGTAATACTCGTATTATTCGACGGATTTGTGGAGGAGAAGGCACAATGCACAAATGTGAGTTCAATGAGCTGTTCAAAGACAATGTAGTCCAAAAATTCAAAATACGTCGACTTGGCTAACCTAGATTGTGCGAATGGGAAACAATGCTCCAGCCTTTTGAGTTTCTGAAATCCAAGTTGAGGGCAATAAAGAAGATCAAACCTCTGGTTTAGAGGGTAAGCCATCACCAGATCACTTGTGGTTTCGGCCCTTCTTGGGGCATCTGAACAACAGCCGATTTTTATAATTTTTTCCGGAAATATTATGTTTTAAACAAGTGGGAGCGGCAGTGGGTGGAAATTAATTGTATTGGTTTTTCATCTGATTAATTATCATGTCTATACATTTCATCCAAACTGGTACCAAGAGTGGTTTAGTTTTTTATGGAGTCTTGTGCACTATACGACTATACCTCAAAAAAAAGCGACTAAGACACTGGGTTCAGAATATCGTGATGTCTGTCCAAGTTTTCTGACTCTCCTATGTATACTTCAATCGATTCTGGTGGTTAGAAAAATCTGTAATAACATTTCTACGGGACTCCAGTACACTGTACAAAGCAGACAGAAAAGAAAGTGAGTTCGTAGAAACGTTTGAATAAAAAACACTTTCTCAAAATTCACCCGATTCCTGATTGTATTGGTCACAAAATGAAAATACAGTCGACTCCCTCAAAGTCGAACTCTCAAGGGATATCGAAATTATTTCGAGTTAGAGAGAGTTTTGCAAAAATTCGATTTAGAGAGAAATAAATGAGTTTGGAAATTTGAAAGTAGTATACAATAAACATGGTGAAAAAATTATTGTTAGAGGGTAATTCGACTTAGGGGGAGTTCGACTTAGAGTGCGTCGACTGTAGTTACATAAAATTGGTAGCCAATTAAATTATCTACCAGATTGATTGTAAAAAATTTTGACCTAACTTGACTGTTAAGGAGTTATTATGCTGTAAAGAGGGAAGAAACTGAAAATGTTACAAAATACGAAATTTTAGGCTTTTTTGGGAGCTCCATAGCTCCGCCGTTTGTAGTGGTTGTACAAAAATACTTTCTGAATCATATTTGTAGGAAATTTTATTGTCTACAAATGTCTTTCATATTTTTTTCCAAAAATATATACCGGATAGAAGTTATAAGCAATCAACTGAAAAAAGTGCCGATTTTTTGTGGTTTTTCCAGGATTTTGAAGGGGGCGGAATTTTGGAATTTTCATCTACCAACCATACCATATAACATATCAAAAATTTAGAACTACCCGACCTTTTGTAGGGTAAAACCTCTCTATTTACTGAACTAATTTGACTGTGTTCGTTTTGGTTGCAAAGCGAATACCCATATTTTTCTTTTAGTAAAAAGGAGAATATTGCAAATATAAATCGTTTTTGTTAATATTACTTTTAATGTGGTAATAATTAGAGCATTTATTAATAAGACGATTAAAACATAAATTACAATCCAGGCAGTATACACCAGAGTTTTATCTCTTGCAAAAAGTTGTTTTTGTCAGCACTGTAATTACCTACTAAATATAGATTTATTTGAATGCTTCAGGAGATTGTGAATTTATAAGAACACGCAATTTTCCGAAATTTGTCCAACAAATCACGAAAGCGAAACCGAATGAAAATTAGTTTCCAAAAATATAAAAAACAAAAATTTCTATTTGTCGAAGAAAAAACTGTAACAAATGGATATGGATAGATATACAGAATAATGAGAGCAAATGAGACAACAAGCAAAAAAATCTTCATCTGTCAAAATTCATGTCAGCGATCTCTGTCAAGATATAATCGCAGATAGATATCTCTGACATCCCAACAAGAGATGAAACGGAGTGACTCCATTAGATATCTACTGTCAAGATGGGCATCCTGATAGAAATTATCTCCTGCGGAGTCGGGTGTTATAATTTGAAAACTAAAACAGATAAGACAGTTTTGAATACATTAATCAAAAGAAGATATTCCACACAATATTATTAAAAAAAAGAAAAAACAAACTTTATCGTTCAGATTTTTTTTATATGAACGCAAACCTTTAAAATGCGATTTCCCAAAATCGTAAAATTGGCGTATACAACAAAACAATTCTCGGGCATATTTCATATTTTGTGTTTTTCTGTAGAGCCTAAAAATTAAATTCCCATAAAATCCGAGGATAATTTATATAGAATAATTTAGAATTAACTTTCCTCTTTGAATATGTATAAATGATTTTTTTCGCAAACTTGCACAAATCGTAAAATTTTAACCCGAAGTAAAATACTGGGGCGGAATCGCGTAAGGCGATAGTTGATTGTTGATCATCAAAATTAATGATTTTGCTCCACGTAAGGTGATTATCAAATTGACTATCACTTTTTTGCTATAGTTTGTTGGTGTCAGCTATTTAGGTGTCACTTTTATACATTTTGTTAATTTTTTTTTGGACAAGATAAGTTGTGTTAGCTTCAGCTCCACTATAAATTAAAAGTTTAGTGAAAAAAGTGAAAAATATATTAAAGTTAATATAAATATAACAAAATAAGTGAACAGTAATGTATACTTCAATGCAAATTTTCTTTGGGGCGAACAGAGAAAGAAATGAGGCGAACAGAGCAAGAAATGATTACAAAAAAGTTCAATTGCTGAGAATCAACTTAAGGAATAAAGCAAATATTCTGGAACTTCCAAGCCCAATGTTTGTATCTATGAGACTTTCTATGAATATTTAATTAATAAATTATTTTCAACACATAAATTATATATGTATTTCAGATTCTTGAAAAATTTTCGAATGAACAAAGAAACGTTTGTGTATGTTTTGCAGTTGCTCGATTTACTATCAGGAATAAGATCAACATATATTCCACCTATGTAGTACCTCGTGGCATGATGGTTAGTGCGTAGGACTGTCATGCCGAAGGTGTGGGTTCGATTCCCAGCTGTGCCACCTAAAAACAGAAATGTTTTATTCGAGGTACTGCCTCTTGCGAGGAACTGACAAATCCTCCAAGAGTACCTATACTTGTCATGAAAAAGTGCTTCTCATTTAGCCGTTCGGACTCGGCAAAAAACTGTAGGTCCCCTCCATTCCTGCCAACAAAACTCGCACACAGGTATGGTTGAGAGTTGTAAGTCACTAGGCCCTGGTTCTCCACGAGCTGTTGCACCACCCAATTTATTATTTAATTTATTTATATTCCACCTATCCTTCAACTGGCTGCAACTTGAAATCTTCTTGGAGGTGGTGGTTATCAACGACAAGTTGGGGCTGATTGGGCTGCACCCATGGGTCAAAGTACTGTAGCTGAAATAAGCGCTGCAGTGATTAAGCGCATGCAGTCAGTTCTATGCCCACTTTTAATTAAATTTGAGCCCTTGGATTAGACAAAAGAATATTTTTTTGAAAAATATAGAATTCCTGGAGGTAGAATTTTACTGCAAACAAAATTTTACTAACTATGTATAATTTTAATAACCATATAATGATTCTTTTATTTTTTAGTTATAGGATGTATTGATGGGAGTCACATAATGATTCTAAGGCCAACAGAAAATGAAAATATGTTCTTCAATCGTAAGGGAAGGCATAGCATAAATGCAATGATTGTAAGTACCTACAAACAAGAGATATCTATCTATATGCACCCTTCTAACAACCCTATTACAAAACTTTCAAATTTTCTAGATTTGCGATGAAAACACGAAAATTATGGCTGTAAATGCTAGATATGGTGGATGTGCTCACGACAGTTTCGTTTGGCGCCAAAGTGAGGAGAGAGCGACATTGGAAAGGAATTATTTATCAGACGGGAGATCGTCATGGCTGCTAGGTACATAACATAAAATATATGTTAATCGGAGGTTGTACATTATTTTAAATTCTTTTTCAAGGTGACAGTGGCTACCCTTTGGAGCCTTTCCTATAGAAACGCGAATGAAAATTCTCGTGAACTGAACTTCAACTTTATTCATTCACAGGCCAGAAGCATCGTAGAACGATGCATTGGTCGCGTTAAAGGTTTCTTTAATTTGTTTTAGGTATTATACTAAAAACTTAATCAATCTCATTAATTAAGGCCGATGGCGTATAATTTGGGAAGAAAGGAAGTTAAGATACAAGCCGATAAGAGAGGTGGAAGTAATAAACGTCTGCGCTGCATTGCACAACATATGCTGCACCCGTAATGTGCCCCATCCTGAACCAGAAACTAATGGTTCTCAAAACCATCGCATTCAAGTACCCCCATCTGGAGATAACTCTTCACGTACAGAAGCTAAAAGAATCCGTGACGATATTAGGGATGATTTGTATGCGAACAATTTGTTGAATAATAATTCTGCTAGGCTTAGTTAAACAAATAAAAAAAATCATTTCAAAAAAAATATTTGCTTTTCTAAAGCTTTTTATTAAAAAAGAAATAAACAAAACTTTTCAATGCAAAACAAAACAAAAAGACAACAGAAAAAAAAACTTCATAAATACACATAACAGAAAAAACTAACAAAACACTTAAATCTACCTACTTTTGATTCTCTACTTCCATAATAGTTTTTAAATCATACAGCCTTTGAGTTGAGTTCCAAAAGTTTTAAATCGCTTGCGATTTTTGCGACCTCTAAATCCCTCTTTCTAATCTCTAATTCTTCTTTTTTAAGAGAATTCGATAGATCACATTCCTTTTCCCTGACGTTTGATTGATGTTTTTTGTAGGATTTCATCTGTGGCCCGATTGGGTGAATTTGTCAACTCGTTAAAAGCTGCTCGACGTTATCAAATCCCATTTCACTATTTTCTGGGTTTGTAAAAATGAAAATGCTTTAATGAACATACGAGAAACTTAAACTTTCAATCAACATATCTTTTGTATCGCTGCTGGTGCCAAAAGTTAGGCCGCCTAAAATGCCAGTCACTGCAGCTGCTTTAGATCAAATGGACCGCCACCAGTTTGCTGGATCGTATTTATGTTGTCAGTGAGCTTTTGTTTGTTTTATACTTGCGTACCGTCTAAATCTAATTGAAAATTTGTTTCAATTTACATTATAAACTTGTGGTTGTTACTTACTCGTTTCGTTTCCACTCTGCAACAGATTTTGTTGGCGGCCCATTTGTATTTAAAGACCTCGCCAGCTGCTCCCATTGAAGTTTTTGGGATGTTCGCCCAGAGCTTGACAGGGCATTGTAGGACCTCGCCAGCTCGGGATGTGGTTCCATGTAAGAGGGGATAATTTTTATTTGCTGTTTTGTGGCAATCCTTAACGAAAACAAACATTTTTCCTAATTTATATTATAACTATTGCAAGGTATGTATACTTACATTTTAACAGGAACAATATTTTCAGCAAAATTGAAATTAATTTTCACAACAAAACACAACAGCTGATCAAAATGATATTCCTCGCGTTCCGATGTTTATTCGCTATGTTATCTAGTTATCCCAAAACTTTTGAGATAACTTAAGTTGTTTTTGGGTCAGTGGTCATTAGCTGTTTTTTAACAACACAAATCTATCCGGATAACTGAGAATAACCATCGGAACGTGCCCATTTATGCCTGTGAAATTTTCACCAAGTTTCCCAAACTTGGGTAAGTGCCGCCAAGCAATCATAAATTTTTAGCGATCACTTTACGCAGAGCAAAGAAAAGTTGATAATCAAAATTGACTATCAAAACAGTGACTATCGCTTTACGCGATTCCACCCCTGTATTCCACTGTTTTTTTCACAGAAATTAAGTGCTATCGTTTTTGAAACTATGTGAAAGTAAGAAAAAACAAAATTAAATCAGTCGTTATCAGGAGTAAATTGTGTATTGAATTTTGAAAAAACGTGGATTCGAATTGGTTGCACCCTGGTCGTGAAATTAGAATCGCGGGTGCAACTTTATTGACAACTAACATTATTGAATGATGTACTATATTTTATTATGATAAAATATACCTTAAACTATAATTTTTGTTGTTTTTTTTAACGATTTAATATACTATATTGTTCTTTTTTAGAAAAAAATATAAGGTTAAAAGACAGGGAAACAAAGAATTTCACAACGTGGCACGCAATCTCTCAAAAAAACATCTTATTGATATTTATTTCCAAACAACAAATTGAAAAAGGAAAGGCGTGTTAAATGATAAATGGGAACAATTGAAAAACATACCGGGTTTTCAATAGTTTTTTTTTTTTTTAATCAGAAGGTTGCAACAACATAACTGGAACACGAGCCTCGCTCATTGTCGCGTTGCAAGAGTAGTCATTTTGAAATCTATCTACCATCATCGAAACAGATAGTTTTTGGGAAGATGATGATTTAAAGCCACTTAGCGAGCTTATATTACTTAGGAAGGCAACGAGGCACTTAAGTCTGTTCCAAATAAATCATCCGCGACATTTTTTGATTTCACAATCCTTTATCTTTGGGTAATTTCGTTTTCGCTTACCACGGTATTGACATTTTCATAGTAAAATCCACTTTTCAAAAAACCGTTACAGTCAAAATATTTTCCGAATAACTTTAATAGGGTTTTCTTCGGTAAATTAAGATTTCAATCTGAAAATTTATTTTTTTCGTCGCGAATGGTATACCATTTCAGTTTCAATTGTGTAATGGTGGAGGTAAGTCTAACCACGAAACCAGAAAAGTCTCGGTACCGTTTGGTATCGGTATCGGAAAACCAAACGATACCGAGACGATATCAGAAATAAGACTCGGTATCGTTTGGTATCATTTTCAGAAACCCAAACGATACCGAGACGATACCAGCATAGGCACCCAGAGAGGGGGGCAAAGGGGGACATTTGCCCCCCTGGCTCTGGACAATACCACACAACTAAGAAATTTTTCATTTTTTTCTTTGAATTTTAACAAATACTTTGCCTTCTCTCCATGATTTGCCCCCCCCCTGGCTCTAGATCATACCAAAGACCGTATAATACCAAGATATTGCATCTAGTGTAAAAATTCGCAGTCAAAGCGCTAGTACTGTGACGACCCCAGTGGTGACCCCATAGATGTGTGAGTGAGAACCCCGTCTATGTATAAGTTTTACAATCGTCGGTGGCGTGGTCGCTGAGTCGTGGGTCTGCGGCGAATAAAGGCTTGCATGTCTGTATGTGTTATGTGAGTTCGAATGTGAATGAGGATGTGATACAATACGTGGGAATGTTTCCCTTCCCCCGACCGACCGCATCTAGAGCTGATTTTTGGTGGTTGGTTGAGATGCGGTATCTTGGTATTATACGGTCTTTGATCATACCAAATGTACCTGAAAATATCCTTAGTTTCGATATTGTTGGATAATATGGATATTTTCTTTACAGCTTCTTTATTAAGTTCATGGTTTGCCCCCCCTGACATTACCACGTTCTTGCATGCATTTTTTTACTATGAATTTTAGAACTACATACCTACTTGTCTTTTTTTGTCAGGATTCAAGATTTGCCCCTTCCTGGCTGTGGATCATGCCAAATGTATCTGAAATTATCCTTAGTTTCGATATGTTTGGATATTACAGCTTCTTCATTGAGTTCATGATTTGTCCCCCCTGGCATTACCACGAAACTTGCTTTTTTACTTTGAATTCTAACAAATACCTACTTGCTTTTTTTTGTCGGGGTTCATGATTTGCCCACCCCCCCTTCCCCCCCCTGACTCTGGATCAGGCCAAATATGTATGAAAATATCCTTAGTTTCGATATTGTTGGGAGTATGGATATTTTCTTCACAGCTTGAAGTTGGAGTGGAGTGAGTTACTTTAATGTCATAAGAGCATAACTCATGAGTTTGACGTTTGTACTACGTTTACGTTTAAAACGAACACTAAACCGGGTTTAATAAGATTTACTCAAATCTTCTTTACCATACAAATTGATGTCTTAAATCTTGAAGATTAGAAATTAATCTTGTTAAATCTTCATAGGACAAATAGTTTTACAAATCAAACAAACCTATTCTTATATTGACCTGAATGAAACAGTTCTTCATTCGTTGACACAAATTTAACATTCTATCTCACTGCCACTCCAAAAGAAATAAAACGCACGACTGGATCACACGTACTTGCTCTTATGTTCAAGACACTGCGGGCTTAAGAAAATTGTATATAAAAACATGGAAATTATGAGAGAAAAATGTAGAGAAGCATGAAATACGACATTTAAATTGGCTAAAACAACTCTTTTGAAAGTTTGAGGTGAAGAAAAAGAATGTCATCTTAATTGTATGGAAAAAAAATCTAAATCGTTGGAGCGGTTTTTTAAAAAAATAATTTTTTATACATATATACAATTCTTAAAACATTTTTAAGAGCAAATTTTGATATGCAAATCTAAAGTATATATATGTGTATGTAAAAACAAAATTTGAAAAAAAATTGTCAACCCGTTTTTGAGATATCGAATTTTCAAAAAAAAAAATTGAAACTTTTTTTAAAAATCCAAAAACTTTTTCTTTGAAAATTTTAATATGCAATATTATTAAATCTTATCTGAAATTTGTATATAAAAAAAAATCATCTAAATCCGTTTAGCCGATAACGAGAAAATTCAAAATACAAAAATACGTTCAATGGAAGGTACCTACTATTAATAGTTGCTAAGTGCAAAATTTTGTAATTTTTGATAGTAGATCGTACTAATTTTAGTATATGAAAAAAGTTTAATCAAAATCGTAGGAGTCGTTTTTGAGCAAAAATATATTTTCCATTGCGGTTTTTTAACTTTTGTATGAAAGGTACCGTTATTTTTTCATAAATGTAAAATTTTGTATAACAATAGTTTAGAAGAGAGTACTAAAAAACATTTAAAAATCGAGTTTCAAAAAAATCGATTATGTTGTTTTCGAAATATTTGATTTTCCAAAAAAAGATTTTGAAACATTTTTTAAAAATCCAAAAAATATTTTTTCAAAAATGTTGGTAGGTACACAAAACTATTTTAATTTTTTGGAAGCTTTTGTATAAAAAAATAATTGAAATCGGTTTTACTGTTTTGAAGAAAATCAAAAATTAAAAAAAAATGGTTCTTTGGGAGGTACCATTAATAGCCATTTTTGAAAAGTGGTTTTCTACCCAAAGGAAGCCTTTACTAAAATAAATTAATTGATTTTTTTTAAGAAAAGTTGTCGAGCCGTTTTAGAGAAAATACGATTATGTAAAATTGCAAACAAAATTGTATGGCAGGTACCGTTATTTTTGGTTCTAAAAAAAAATGAAAAAAAAAACGGGTGGGCATAATCACCAAAAACCACTATGTACCAAGTTTAAAGAAAATCGATCAAGCCGTTTAGGCTGTAGATGAACAGACAGACTTTTTTGGTGTTTTCTATCATCGTAATATCATAATTGATTGTTATCTCAAAATTATTTTTTTGCCCGAATCCAAAACTTGCCTTATAGTACCTATATCGCAAGTTAAAAATGAAACCCCGTTTCTTAAAGAAATGAACAAGACAGAGATATATATTATGCCTGTTTTGTAATGTGAAATTTTCAGCAAATGTAAGTAGTATGTAAGTAGGAAATTTTGGAAATTTCCTTTGAAAGCCTATTGGTTGTACTCAACTAACCTAGGTGTGAAAGGAAATGTCAAAAAAATATCTTCAAATACTCGACCGGGGAGATTTTGTTCACCCATCTTTTCTCCTGCCCTTCTCACCAAAAAATTTCAAATGAAATAGCCAATCCTCAGCTGTCAACTTGATTTGCCTACAAGCTGAAGCGACCAGCTGATGTTTTAGATTTGCAAAGTATTAGTGAAAAGCTATGACAAAACGCACACATCGAATCAACTCGTAATTCAGCACATCATTCAGCACAGGTCTTGTTGTTAGGCTTTTTCCTTGGAGGTGGCGAAGTACTTTGCCTGTTTTTTCAATAGAACACATCAAACTGCTTTTCTCATGTAAAATGTATCTACTTGCACATTAGAGCATGTGCAGTTGGTAATACTAGATTTGGGTTTTCATCTACTCACCTTCGACACGAAATGAAATTACAAATACAACAATTTACACAAATGGGTTCTGGAGGGTGAAACGTAAGAAGGATTGGCTCACCCTGGAACTGAAAGTTGATAGCAACTCAGTTTCCTAGTGTGAAAGGGGCCTATAGTGCCGGAGAATTTATTATTTGTTTTTATGGTCGGCTTACACTTAAAAAAAAATATTTACCTCAGCATTAATTTTAATTTTTTAATCCCGAGGCCACACGGGCAAGTACTCATACATACTCATTTGTTCACTAACACATACAAACCCAAGCAACTTGCTCATCAACTGGCATGGAATTTTTGAAGCCAGTTGTGAAGCAAGTTGAGAATCAATTTGGGAGACAAGCAAGTGGAATGCAAGTTTAAAACAGGTGGGAGGCAAGTGGAATGCAAATTACGAATTTGACAAGCAGTGTATGTAGCCAACTTGCTTGCCATTACTTGCCTCCCGGTAAATGTTCTAGGCAAACGCAAATATGGATGAGTATGAGTATATGATATTAAGGTTATTCATAAACGTAGTAAAGTTGTAAACTGCGTAAGTCTGTCAAATTTTACATACAAGTTCTGACAGATGTAGAAAATGGAAAAGTACCTACTATATCTTCGTTGTTGTGTTGTGTTGAAAGATTTCAATGAAATTGACACAGGTGATAGCTTATACAGAATTAAAAAAGAAAAAATATTTTCAAAACAGGGTGCTTTAAAAAATGTCAACTTCGTTGTTCCTTGAGTGATTTCAATAAAATTGAATTTTCAAAACGGTGTTTAAAAAAATGGCACCATCATCACCATGACATGTGGCAATTTCATTGAAATCACTCAATTCGATTTCATTGAAATCTATCAAGGTCAAAGGATTTCGAAACTTTCTTTTGAAGCTGTCCTTTTTCCTTTAGTAAAATTACATTTTTATTTCTTATTTCAAAGATTCGTAAATGGATCTTCAATAACTCTTGCATAATAAATTCGGAACGAACCATATTTTATAGACCCACATCTAAACATTTTTGGTTCGATCGTGAAGATGAATTTTGTTTTAATCGAATCAAAAATAACACACCCTTTTGATTTTTTCACCAGTGAACGAATGATATTTTATTTGTTCTATGAAACTTGCTTTTTATAAAAAAAAAATGCCTGTGTGGCTAAGTAAGTGCAGTCTACTATTAAATATAAAATAATTTTACGCTGGATAACTACCTATTAACAGTACCTGCCATAGAAGATAGAACGTTATTTTGGATTTTTTCATTATCGACTGAAGGATTTAAATGAAATTATTTATAAAAACTTCCAAAAAGTTCAAATTATATTGCATATTAAAAAAGAAAAACAAAAAAATTAAATACCCATTTTTTTTCGAAAATTCGATATGTATCTCAAAATTGGTTTGGTGGGTTCCAATCTAGCAATTTTATCCAACCCATTTTTTCGTAACCAGTACCACCAATAGAACGTTTTTTTTTAAATTTGTTCATTAATTGCTGAACTGATATGGATCAAACATTTTAAACGGCTAACGCGTAGTATACAATGTCTGAGCTTAGTTCTGACTAGTTATCTAACATAGTTTATACATTTTAAGGTAGTCAAGTTAACAAAAAAAAAATACTTTTGGGATTTACAACCCATTCAAATGGGCCATAAAACAGTTTGTGAATTGTTTTCGTATTAACTTATGGCCCTTCATCAATATTTATTGTGTTGGATCATAATCGGGACTATACATACTTAGACATTGTGAAATAACCCTTAAAAAATTATTAAGTCATACAAAAAATTAAGTTAAAAAATAAATGTCTTCCATTCATTATGCATATTTTCTTATAGTGATTTTTGTATTAAATCTTAAAAATGCCAGGCGTTTTAAACTAACCAGACCAATACCGATACCGAGACGAGACCTTGTTATACGAGACCGAGACCGATACGGTACTGACTTATACGAGAGCGAGACCGATACCGAGACGATACTGAAATTTTTCGATTTTAACTATACCAGACGATACTTATAAAAACATCGTTTGGTTTGGTATCGCGGCCAGTGCTAACAAAAAGGGGTAAATCTGCCGAAAAATCTAGATCCGCAAAATTGATTTTCGATCAAAAAAAATTGATTTTTGTGCCCATTGGAAGGCTTAAATTGCCAAAATCTGTGTTTTGACAGATCTAAAGTGGAAAAAAATCAATTTTTATTACGAAAAGAAAACCCCATAAGATAAATTAAGAAATCATTATTCAAAAATGGTTTGATGGCACTTGATTCGAAATAACGAACGTTACGGTAGTGACCTTTTTTTTTCAGTGATGTCAGATAAGATTTCTAGAATCCCACCAAATTTCAAACAAAAAATCCCACCATTTTTGTACTGGAAGGAAAAAAAAACACCATATCCTTTTCTGCTACAAACATTTCCTAGATATAAAAAAAGAAGAATGTTGGCTCTGCACTCTTGGTACTTCATATTCTAATTGGTCAGTAATTGGTGAAGAAAGTCAACCTGTCCTAGAAATTAGTCAGCCATAGAAAACTTGTAATCAAGACTTAAAGTTTCTTAAGATCACGCAAGATTTTTGCCACCTCATTTGTGGAATATTCACAAAAAATGTATACTGATCCGAAAGATCACTAGATCATGATAAGATCAACTATTTTCAATAATTGGTCAGCCAAATTTTGTCTTATAAATTTTTAAAGTTCGTTTCAGTTACAAAAAAAATGTTGGCATCTCACTTGAAAGGTCACTTTACAGTCATAAAAGGTCAGCTAGGAAGTTTTAGTAGATAGCTAATTGGTCAGTCATTGATTTTTATGAATTTTGAGATATTTTCTTCAAGGTCAGCCATTTTTTCTAATGACTGACCTGACATAATAATGTTTTTTTTTGTGCCAAATCATTATAGGTCATGAAATTCGAAAATAGACAGGTATAGTGAATTGTGGTTTTTCCACTAAAAAAGAGAACATTGAAATATTTTCCCACCGTAAATCCCACTATGAATATTTTCGCACCATTTTTCCCACCAAACACATTTTTTCCAACCATTTTGGTTGGAAAAACCACCAATCTGGGAACACTGCTTTTTTTCGAACCAAACTTATGTCAATTTTTTGTTGCTCGATATTTGGAGAGTCGTTTGTTTAAAATGTAAATAAACAGTGATTTATCCTGATTAGAATCGATCCATGTGTATTACAATCCACATAATAACACAGCTGTAGGACGAGGAAAATAAAAGCAAGTTACTTGGCTGACGCTTGGCGTTGGACGCGGAACGCATACTCCTCCCACACTGAATTTTCTATTTACTGTCACCTTTTTTTAATTAATTAAAAAACATTTATTTATTGCAGATTTATTCTTTTCTACTTGTACTGATGGTGGACACAAAAAGTTTATTATTATACACAAAATATTGGGAGTTAGTTCGTTTGGGACCTAGTTCATAAGGATAGTTCCACTGCTGGGACTTATAGGCTTTTCACACCAAACCCCAAAACCGGTTTTCGTCGAAAACTTTTCAAAACGCGAAAAGCATTCACACTGAAAGTTACACGTTTTCGTTTGACATTCGAGTTTTTTTTTTACACAAACCACGCACAATTTTTTTTATTTTCTTCTATTTTTTTGAAATAAAATCGGTGATTTATGTTATAATAAAGAGGATCCATATGAAAAATTTGACTTGCCACAAACAATTATTTATCAATTTTAAATAAAATAATTTATTTTGAGAATCGAATTTTATATTTGATATGAAAGAATTTCGTCAGCTGTTTTCAATTTCTTTTGAAAGCATCCCATCAGTTTCTTTTTGACACTTCAATAGGCGCTGAACTTATTAAAAGGTATGTTTGTTTTGTTTATCTCTGAATTCAAACATTTTTTCGACTGGGTTTGTATAAAACTTGTGTCTTACGAAAACCTGAAGCTACAAAAAATTTATGAGAAAACTTGTGTTTTCGATTAGGTTTTTCTGCAAAACCGATATTTTCGCGAAAACCGCGTTTTGGGTTCGGTGTGAAAAGGCTATTAGTTTATTTTCATTTTGGGACTTTGCTCATTTTACAGTTGGGCCTTGGGCTTCGGCGTTGCCCCTAGTAATCCGGCACCCTGGGTGGGAGGTCACCTATACTCGCCCCCCTAAACCGGGGCTGAGTTCAATTGAAACGCGGCATCTGTGAATTTCAAACAACCGAATACATATCACCGAAATTCTAATTAGTACTTACTTTTTTTCGTCAGTGAAGGCGCAGGGCACACAGTTGAATTGAAAACCTAGATATAACTGCCACGTGCTAACTCTAATATTTCCTGTGTAAATAATTGTCATTCGAATTTCGAATGCATACCGTTGTGGTGGTGTGTCGAAACGGAAGCCCTGGTGATTGCCAGCCGGGAGAATACTTATATCATTTCAATTCGTAAACAGGATAAACAGGGTTATTTAACTTTTTTCGGTTGTAAATTTAAATTGTGATATGGAAAGAGATGCAGGTACATAAGAGGTGTTGGTATATGACGTACTTTTCGACTATATAGGTTGTTTGTCCAGTGAGTGAATTGTGTGGTTTGTAGTTTAAATTTTAATTATTTGCAAGGACGTACTCGAGTTACATAAAGTGATTCATGATTTTTAAATAAAAGTATGTTTAATTGCTTTAGCATCTCTATACAATGTTTGAGGTTCGATATCGCTACCCAACTGAATGTGAGTCCCTGTCAAGTGCTGTTTTACTGTGTCTGTGGTGTTTGTATAATTTCAAGCTGTTATTTAATGCGATATTGCCCCTATCCAATACCGTACATTATGAATGTGGGCCTGACAGGAGCGTTAATAAGGGATACAAATTGTCGATGAGTCGAAATAAATAAGCTTTGTTTAAATATTCCATGGTGATTAATTTAAGGTATAGGAAATGAAAAGGTACTTCAAATTCAAAAAGAAATATCACGAATATAATAAAGCAGATAAAGTTGAACCTGTGGAATACCATTATCCCAGGGGGAGAGTACGATAACTTAGGCGCCAATAAATTAAAAAGGTTTTTCGCAGCACGGTTAAGTACAAGCAATTTTTACTATAGGAGGGAGGGTCTATCTCACCCCGTTTGGGCGGAGAGGGCAATTTCATAAAAAAGTACGTAAAGTCGAAACAAAATATTAAAAAATAACGGACCTACCGTAACTTTTTTTAAAAGCCATTATGGTCTATTAGTTAGTAAGTTTTAAGCTCGAAATTAGGGGAAAAAACGTAAACAAAAGTTTAAAGTGTAATTTTTCAAAACTATAAAATTTTATATTATTTTTGTTCCTAAATTCATTGCCCTAGTTAAGTTTTAATCAAAAATTGAAAACTAGATGATTTATGTCTTTTAGTTTTTGAGGGCCAGTTTTTCAGTGTGAGATCATCCTAGTCTCGAGGTTAAACCTGAGTTAACTCCATAAACGTGTTTTTCATTCAATTGAAAACCTAAGTTAACTCCGAGTTAACTCGTCTAATTTGGTTAGTTAACTCAGGGACTAAAAGATCAGCTATGGCACCATCTCGATTTCAATAAGGACAGTTATTGTCAGTGCGATTTCGTTGTGGTGCCATCTCTATTCCGATGCGTGAAAGGCGTAGAAGGGTGATATCCATAGTGTCGCACATGGTTGGCCCTAGATTTTTGACAATTGAAAGATAGAGTTAGTCCTCTACTGAAAAACTGTTCCTGAGTTAACTCGGGGTTAATTTATTATCAGGATTAGCTAACTCTGATTTAACTCAGGGCTAACCCTGTTCTGGAAAACTGGCCCTCGAAAATTGAAAATTACGAAACCTACTTTTTATTGATTTTTATTTGTTGATTATTTTTCTTTAAGGATTGTGAAAAAATAAGTAATTCCTAATACCTGAGTATAGTATAGTAAGGGCCAGTATTTCAGATCATCCTAGTCTCGGGGTTAAACCTGAGTTCATTCAAGAAACGTGTTTTTCAGTTAATTGAAATCCTAAGTTAGTTCCGAGTTAACTTGTATAATTTGGTGAGTTAAATCAGGGACCAAATTGAGGGTCTTTTTATCTGTGGCGCCATCTTGATTTCGATACTGAAAATTATTGTCAGTGCTATTTAGTTGTGGCACCATGTCTATTCCGATGCGTGAAAGGCGTAGAAGGGTGTTTTCTATAGTGTCGCACATCGATGGCCCTAGATTTTTGACAACTGAAAGATAAAGCTAACCCTCAACTGAAAAACTGTTCCTGAGTTAATTCATGCTCAATTTATTTTCAGGATTAGCTTACTCTGATTTAACTCAGAGCTAACCCTGAACTAAAAAACTGTCCCTAAGCTATTTAGCTGTATGAAACTTTGTATACTTGTATAACTACGCACGTACCCCAAATCCTATAGTGTGCCCATGCAGGAGGGTTGCAGATGGGCAGAAATGCTAATTTTATGTTAAATAAATGTATGATAATTTGATCGGGTGAGTTTGGCTATCTGTAACTTTAAAACGGCTGGATTAACAATAAAATATGTATCCATCTTTTTTGTAGAACGTTCAATTTACTTTAAAAAACGTATACCTACAATAAGTTAAAATACTTGTTATTATTAAGTTATAAAATTCCAAACACAAACAGGTGTTTTTTCCTATACAAATCGTGTGGAAAACCGAAATCTGCGATGAGGCATGCCTAAACATGAATATGAAGAGCTCAAATTTTCACAGATGTCTTTTTTCGCTTAACTGAAACTTCTGAGCCTGTTTGCAAGAAAATCAAAAACAAAATATTTTTTGACACAGTCTTATTAATGTACCTACATTATGTACATACCAGGGATGTTGCGAATATCCGCATCCGCATCCGCAAATGCGGAGCTTCCGCACAGATTTGGACATCTGCATCTGCATCCGCATCCGCAATAATCAATGTGGATGTTCATGCGGATGCGAATGTAATACGAACCTCTGCGTAACCGCCTTGAATCAGAAAAGGCGGTAATATTTCTCTTTATTAAGTATAATGCTCCTATTTTAAACTTCACTTACTAATATAAATTCTGCTTAATACTTGTTTTTATCAATAAAAATGTTAATAATTACTTTATCATTGTTTTAATTCTTCGTTCATATACTTTTTTTTATATAAGATCTTAAATATCCGCATCCGCATCCGCGGATGTGAGCCTTCAAAAATCCGCATCCGCATTCACATCCGCGGATGTGAAAAAATCGGCATCCGCAACATCCCTGGTACATACATATGTTATAATTAAAAAAAAAAACAAATGGTATGAGAAATAGCTTTATAGTCCAGTAAATAGAGGTAAAAATAGGGTGTTGCCCTACTAAAGGTCGGGTAGTTCTAAATTTTTCATGTTATATGGTATGGTTGGTAGATGAAAATGCCAAAATTCCACAACCACGCCCCTCCACCCCCTGCAAAATCCTGGAAAAACTACAAAAAATCGGAACTTTTTTCAGTTTTTTACTTATAACTTCTTTCCGATACATTTTTAGGCAAAAATGTTGTAAGGAAGTTTGTAGACAATAAAATTTCCTAAAAATATGACTTTGAAAATATTTTTGTACAACCACTACAAACGGCGCTATGGAGCTCCCCAAAAAGGCTAAAATTTCGTATTTTGTAAGATTTTCAGTTCTTTCCCTTTTTACAGCACAACAACTAACTTCTTTACCGTCAAGTTTAGAGACAAAATTTTCACAATCAATCTTGAAGATAATTTAATTGGCTAACAATTTCATGTAACTACAGTCGACGCCCTCTTAGTCCAACTCCCCCTAAGACAAATCTCCTTCTAACAAGAATTTTGTTCACTATGTTTGTTGTATACTCCTCTCAAATTTCCAAACTTGTTTATTTCTCTATAAATCGAATTTTTGCAAAATTCTCTAACTCGAAATAGTTTTGATATCCCGTGAGAGTTCGACTTAGAGGCAGTCGACTGTATTTTCACTTCCTGACCAATACAATCGGGAATCGGGTGGGGTTTGAGAAAGTGTTTTTTATTCAAACGTTTCTACGAACTCACTTTCTTTTGTCTGTTTTATACAGTGTACTGGAGTCCCATAGAAATTTTATAACCAATTTGTCTAACCACCAGAATCGATTGAAGTATACAAAGGAGAGTCAGAAAACTTAGATAGACATCACGATATTCTGAAACCGGTGTGCGGTGTTTTAGTCGCTCTTTTTTTGAGGTAAAAACTAAACCACTATTAGGTACTGGTTTTGATGAAATTTATAGACATGATAATTGACGAGATGAAATACCAATAGGTACAATTAATTTCCACAAACTGCCGCTCCCACTTTTTTAAAACATATTATTTTCGAAAAAAATAAAATTATAAAAATTCGGGAGTTGCTCAGATGACCCATGAAGGGCTGAAACCACAAGTCCTCTGGTGATGGCTTACCCTCTAAACCAGTGGTTCGATCTTCTTTATTGCCTTCAACTTCAACTTGGTATTTAGAGACTCAAAAGGCTGGAGCATGGTTTCCCATTCGCACAATCTAGCTTAGCCAAGTCGACGTTTTTTACTTTTTGGACTACATTGTCTTTGAACAACTCATTGAGCTCACGTTTGTGCCTTCTCTTCCAAAAATCCATCGAATAATATGAGTATTACTTGCGAAGGAGACCGGTATCAGTTTTCATTTCTGATTTTCATCTTACCGAGAGTAGGAGTGTCTTGAGCGTAATGCTATATTTCCACCTAACGCTTATCTGAGATTTAATAAGATTTACCTCAAAACTTCTTTAAATCTCGAAGATTTACCATACAAATACCTATATTTCGTAAATCTTGAAGATTAGAAATTAATCTTGTTAAATCTTCCTAGAACAAATACTTTTACAAATCGAACTAACCTATTCTGGTATGGCGCTGAAGGATTCATTGATGGCTGAATTCAGTTCTTAACAAAGTAAACATTCTTTCTCACTTCCTCTTCATAATAAAATATGCAACACCGTTTGAATTTTAAAGGTGCTTTCAAAGTAAATCTTTTTATATCTGGTGGAAACACCAAAAAGATATATACATCTGAGCTGGGATAAACCTTTGGTGGAAACATAGCATAAGAAGAGTGTTGAACCTAATTGTTTGTCAAACTGATTAATAGCAGTGGTTTCCAAAAACTATTTTTTCGTTGAATATACACATAGGTGTCATCCGTGGAGTAAATACGAGTATTGACTCCAAGGTAAATGAAATTCTAAACTACTTCGAAGCTGCTGCTAATAAAAGTGATGTTTTGGCCTAGGTTGTAAACATATGCTTTTTTCTTGACAGCTGTTAGTTGGACTTTTACTCGTTTACTTCAAAACTAATATATTTTACCTGTTCTTCAATCACCATGAAGAACTCTATAAAGACACAATGGAACACAAGATAGGGCATTCTGTTTTAACAGCTACTCTATGCACTATCTGTTCCAGAAGGAGATTATAAAAGACAAAAATGTTATCGCATTTCCTTCCCGACTGCACTGTACCTACATGTTTTGAACAGTTCGGAGAAGCTATTTTCTAGTTGCACATTGCATTAAGCAAAGCATATTGCACCTTGTGTTTTATTATGTCACGAGATACAGCTGGATCCTTTTTCTGGAGATCTCGAGCTCAGCTATCGCCATATAGAGCTATTGACGATGAATATGCTTCAATAAGCGGAAGCAGAAACTTTGTGTCTCGACTTGCAGTTCATTGGTCATTTCCAGAATTTTCCTCTGGGTTAAGATTTTTGATCGTTTACTGGCGTTCGGTTTAATGTCCTTTATAATAACTACCTACAATTTTTATTCCAATGAGTAAGATGGATGTACAGACTTACTCCGTATACAAACACCGTGGACAAAATTAGCATAAATTTACCGATTGTATTGGCCACAAAATGAAAACACAGTCTAGACTCCCTCTAAATTGAATTCTCACGGGATATCAAAATTATTTCAAGTTAGAGAGTTTTACAAAAAGTCGATTTAGAGAGAAATAAATAAGTTTGGAAATTTGAGAGGAGTGGTTGCATGAAATTGGTAGCCAATCAAATTATCTACAAGATTGATTATGAACAATTTTGCCCTAAACTTGACGGTTCAGGAGTTATTATGCTGTAAAGAGGGAAAAAAAAACAGAAAATCTTATAAAATACGAAATTTTAGCCTTTCTGGGGAGATCTATAGCGCCATCTGTAGTGGTTGTACAAAAATACTTTCAAAGTCATATTTGTAGGAAATTTTATTGTCTACAAATTTGCCTACCGTTTTTTGTCATAAAAATATACCGGAGTGAAGTTATAACCAAAAAACAGAAAAAGGTGCCGATTTTTTGTAGTTTTCCAGGATTTTGAAGGGGGCGGATGGGGAGTGGTTGTGGAATTTTGGAATTTTCATCTACCAACCATACCATATAACATATCAAAAATTTAGAACTATCCGACCTTTTTGGTGTAAAACCTCTCTATTTACTGGACTATTAATAGATACCTAATTATTGTTTAAAAAAAAAATCCCATAAAATGTACATACAATCCTACCATAGTACAAACAAAACCGTTTCTGTTTACAGAAAAATTGAATTTTCGTTACAGGTAACGAAATATAGTTTGGTCGATAACTATTATTTTGGTCTTAGATAAGTTTAAAAATTTGTCGTGGAAATTTATATACATATAGTAGTAGTAATGTGTGAATTTTTTTTTTTTAACTTAAATGGTGACGTGAAATAACGCCAAACGAAATACAGCCAAATTTTGAATTTGGGCTAATTTCCATCTCAAAAACGAAATAACGCCAATTTGGTGTTATTTCTTATGCCCGATGGAAATAACACCAAACAAATAATCGAAATAAAACCAAATCTGTCTCAACCAGTTTTTCGGCTCTATTGCGTTGCGAAAATAGAATTAAGGCCAAATATTTCTTGAGAATCGTTAATTCGGCTATATTATTCAAAGGTTCATTGAATACAGGTTTTTTAAATGCAAAAGAAACTTTGCATTCACCCAACCTCGCACCCACTCCAAATCCTATAGCGAGGCCAAGCAGGGGGGTTGCAGGGGGGCAGCATGCCCCCCATACATACCTCACTGTTTATTCGTGAATTTTAAAATTTCACAAACCAAATAAAGGAGAAGATATATATTAGGTTTTTGAAAGTTAAAAATTCGTGAATAAACAGTAAGATATGCATGGGGGGCATGCTGCCCCCTGCAACCCCCCTGCTTGGGCTCACTATAGGATTTGGGGTGAGTGCGAGGTTGGGTATATGCAAAGTTTTTTTTGCATTTAAATAATCTGGAAATTTTGAATTTATCCTACCATTATATTTCTTTTCATTACCCTCCTTATGTCAGCAAAAAAATTTCAGTTTCGGCAGAATTATTTGAAAATATGAAATGAGTTGAAAACAAAATAAAGCCAAATTGGTCTTATTTCGATTTCATAAATGAAATAAAACCAAATTTAAAGTTTGGTCTTATTTCGTTTTTGAAAACGTAATAAGAGAATAGGACCAAATTTTTGAATTTCGGCCTTATTTCGTTTGGCGTTATTTCACGTCACCAGTTTAAATATTTACATTTGTTCACAATAGAGCATTGGCTATTTGCCGTCAGCCGAATAAAAAGAGTATTTTCAATATTTAAAGAATATAAGAGAAGAGAAAAAAAAGATAAATTAAAAATAATATTTAGAAAGAATAATAATTGAATATGAAGAAAATTTGAAAAGAAATTCTTTGAATTATAATATATAGAAAGCTTCGTTTGTTAATTGTTTTCGATACTTTAGAGCTGTTTTGATGTATATGTAGAGATTGTTCCAGTTTTCTCCATTAAGGATTTGAAGAACATCTTCAACAAACAGCATGGGTTTTCCCCAGACTGTTAATCGTATCGCCTTTAGTACTGGAAATCTCCCGATAAAGTGTTGGACATCTTCTCTCTCTCCAAGATTGCACAAAGAGCACGTTGAATCAATATCAGTTTTGTATGGCGTGTAGTTTAAGGGTAGAAGTTCACCTCTGGCTTTGCAAATAGTTGATATTATATCTAGGCGCTAGGCTTGATCCATCATGAAAATAATTTTTGGGCCCAAGGTCATGCTTGTAGGTATCTCTGGTTAGACTCTCTTGGATTTTCCTTCGAAAATCCGTCACTAGGGCGTTCTCGATTTGTTCCAGGAGTTCATGCAGCGTTCTATTCCAGTCCACATTGTCGCGGTAAATTTTACCACAACAAGTTTCACCTACTCATTCCTTTACACTTTTCCTTTTTCTTGTTGCGGCTCCAAAATGCTAGCAGAGTTCAGTGCGAACCTGGTCCATCAGCCAGAGGCCTGCTCCTAAAGCATCTTGGAAAAACACCTTCAATAGGTATTCGACGAATAATCGTGTGACAGGTGGTCCACGCAAATCAATAAAACACAAAGTGAGACAGAGGGTCCACTTTTCTTTAAGGCATGTGACGGATGGTCCTTGCCCGACTATATGTGTGTGACAGACGGCCCACACCAACGATGACATGCGACAGATGGTCCATTGTCCAACGACATGTGTGACAGACGGTCCACATCCAAACTTAAATTGACTGACATGTCAATACTGGCAACGCCAGTCACCAACCCAAGAATGGCCGAGGGCCCAACGTAGCATGTCGTTGCAAGAAAAAGAAAGATGATCTTGTTAGGTGATTCCTCAACTCCCCCCAAATCTGCACGAAGGTCTACGGTGTTAGGGAAATTTTAACTTCGCGTTGAAATCGAATTCTTCCTCGCCATTTAAGATTGGTAAATGGTGGAAGTGCATTCGTCAAGAATATTTTTCTCGATCTTAGTCTGGGTCGGTTTGGGACGGGGACTTTGATCGTGTAAATTGATTTTTCTTTTTACTTTTTGTGTGGCATAATATGACGGAGGTGGACTGGATGCGTTCACTGTGCTACTCCCCATTGTGAATGATCCCTTTCACTAGGGATACTTGAATTGAGAGAGAGTGGATTGGGTTCAACAACGGGGCAGGCTTCCAGCCAATAGGCGAAGTCCTTGCACTAAACTCGTGACCGAATACCGCCACTACTGAGTGGGTGTGAAAGAGAGGTCGACAATTGGAGAGGGCGAAAGTGAGCGCAAAAGGCCGCCATTATGGCACTTTTTGGTTAGATTCTGTACCAGGCAGATCGTTTTAGAAAAGTTTAAAAAAAAAGAAAAATCAAATAAGTGATATTCGTAATTTCTCGTTATCGAAAAATTTGTGAGATTTTTTTCCAAAAGTGGTTAAGAATTTCCAGTGAGGGAAATTCGGAATAGTGTTTTGAAGAGTAGCTAAATATTCTTGAACGGAGCGACTTCAGGAGTCAGGGCCAGGTGGGCCAGAGTACTCAGGGAAAATTCGATATCGTTTTGGAGTTTGGAAAAAGCTAAGTATTCTTTTAATTCTTCATTCTTTATATTCGTTGTTTTTTTCGCATGCCAGATTGGGCAAAATATATTCCGATAGGCCTTCGTTTTTGTTCGAATTGTTTTCCCGAAAATACGGGACTTCTACAACAACCCCATTTTCTTTTTTCCTTTGTTCGGGAATCTTTCCCAAAATCATCTTTCTTCTGTATTGCGTTTGTGACACAAGAATTGTTTTCATTGTTAAATTCCAAACTGTGTTTTAATCTTCTTTTTACATTGGCCTTTTGCCAATATTCACTTTTGTAAATTCTGTTTTCTAAAAAATTTATGGTTTTCTACCTATACTTATAAAGGTTTCCCTAATAAATAATTTAAAATTCCTATTGGAAATTAAAGCTCGTGTTCTGTTCTTATTTAGAAGAAGAATTCAATTTGTTTCAGGTTTTGATAAGTTTTCACCATCATAAAAACTTCCTGGCGCCCATTGAAGTACGCCCCTGTACTTCCATATCATTTAATTGATATCTCATTACTTATTTAATCCAGCGCAGATTGGGTGCTCGATTAATCAAACATTCGTTTTTTTACGAACCCACCCTTCGCTGAGCAAAACCGGTGGTAGCACCTTTAATTGCTGCCCAGTTGCATTTTTTTATTGAACGCGACCCATTTTCTGACAGATTGTCATTTCATTTTCTCTTTACTTCATTCTCGACTTTTACTCATCGCGACGCACACCGGTCTTTGTGCATTTTTATTACTTTCGTTTTATGTATTGAATAATTTGTGGATACGAATATCCAAGGTCGCGGTTTTTAAGTTTCGGTTTGCCGTATATAGTTTAATTAATTAATTTCGCGTTTTAGTAAATAAAATTGCAACAACATCACTACTCTCCGTGAGTAAAATATTATGTTCCCTGCCAAGTCTAGTCCATTCACTGAAAAACTGTGTGTTTCGGCTTTGCAGGTGTTTGGCGATTTTATAAGTAAGACGGTGCGTTGGTTGCATCATCACCTACCTGTGGTTCGTTCCTTTTCTCTAAAATGTTAACAATTGTTAACAATTGTTAACACTGATCGTTCCTAAATTCTCAAATTGTAACATCGTGTAACATTATGACGTCATAAAATCGTTCCTAAACTCAATGTTGAAGTGTCAGAATGTTACACTTTGTAACAATTTCCAACTCATCTCCTCGACATGAATTGAAAGTGTTGATCTGTCAAAAACAGCTGAAACTGCAATTTTTTATTTTGTGATTATCTTTTGTTTACTTTTCGTTGTTTGGATTTAGAATTGTTTAATTTTTGCAAATATGTGTTTTTAATTTAATTAATTTTACAGTTGTTTTTGAGTTTTGAATAGTTTTATGATAAATTTACTTTTTTTCGACATTGCATTTTATCAATTCCGTGATTTTTGGTAAAGAAATTTGTGCTCATAGTTAGTTAAAGTTAATAGAAATTTAATTTAGAAATTATATGTATTTACTTTCAATGAATTTTATGCAATAAATAGTTTTTTCTTGATTATTAATTCTAAATGCATTTCGATTTTTTTTTCCAACCTTGCCGTTTGACAGATCAACAATATTTTCAACATTGATCGTTCCTAAATGAAATGTTACAAAGTGTAACATTCTTAACAATGATATTCCAACATTTTTTTTTGACACATTAACAATTGTTAACATTTTTTAGAGAAAAGGAACGGACCACTGATATAATTGAAATGAAGTTTAAGACGGTGTCCACATTGCGTATGAAAAAGTGGATTTTTAATGACTTTTCAGTATTCATATCTCGCTCCCACTCCTTCATTGAAGTGAGATGTGAATACTGTAAAGTCATTAAAAATCCACTTTTTCATACCCAATGTGGACACCGTCTAAATGTGTACATGTACAGTGGGCTATCACAGTTTCCGTATGAAGTATTAGTTCGGGGTATTGAACGGAAGTCTGAACATTTTTTTGAGGAAGTATCTGACGAGTTTCTCCTCTTCTTCAAACTGCCAGATACCCCAGACTTGAGCTGCATAACACATAATTGATCTCATTACTGCTTAGAACACTTTGTATTTCGCGCTAGGTACAACAACTTCTTTCTTGTTAAGGATTCCACTCCAGCTGCAATTTATTGCTCGTTTTGACTCCTTCAATTTTTCTTGGAGATGTTTGTTAAATGAAAGCTGTGGAGTAATGAGAATACCCAGGTATTGGTGTGGGATGGGGTAACGACAGGAACACACTTACGCAGACAAGGCGTTCATGTACAAGACTTACATAGACGCGACTCACACAAACAATACCCACACAGACAATACTTCCCGTTGAAAGCGAACAACTCGAGCAAGCATTCAATAGTAGAGTATCCACCAAGATCTCAAGCAAAGCGGACGTGTCGTATCGTATACTTAAATAATAAAACGTATTTAATTTAAACTGAATATCGTGTGTGTTTTATTTCTGAGAAGAAGAAGATAGTCACCTAGGACTACAATTGGGGGCTCACCCGGTGATGAACCTACTCGATAAACAATAATACAAAAAAGGGCTTCATCCCAAAACGAAGTAAATCGCATTATCGTTTACATACCTAAAAAAAAATGGCCTTCATCCCAAAACCGAGTAAATCGCATTATCGTTTACATAACCATATAAAAGAGGGGTTTCATCTTTCATCCCATGTTATCGTGAACTAAATTAAAAGTGGAATAACATAAAATACTTGTGCTGTACCGCTATCAAAGGTACATAAAGTGGCGTGCGCAGAAAGATACTGCATAGTTACAAAGTGAAAATAAGAAAAGGGGCATCAACCTATAAGCGGTGTGAGTGGTCGCAAACAAAAAATCTTCAGTGCAAACCAAAGAAAAAAAACTTCAGACGCTAAAACTGTACCGACAGTTGAAGTTCAAATTTGTACCTTATAACACAAAAGAAACAAGAAAAAAAAAAAAAAAAACAAGAACAAGTCGACACACGCAGACCACCGTGGTTGTTTGCTCCAACAAGCAACGTCTGTGAAGTTAGCAGGGCAACTTTCACCCACGCAATTGGGACCTTGACAGGAATTTGCAGTTTTTTTGCATTTCTATTCCCGATTTGGCAGTTCGCCAAATAACGGTGTAATTTAGTGACCTGCTAACTTCACAGTGAAGTTAGCAGGTCACATGGCGTATCTCAGGAACCAAGCGTGCTAGAAACTTGTAGTAAGGCTCCAAATTTGCAGTTTTTTTGCATTTCAAGAAAAGGCTTGGTCAGAATTTTGAAGTCCTTTTTTTGAAAAAAATTTCATACTGACCTGCTAACTTCACAGTGAAGTTAGCAGGTCACATGGTGTATCTCAGGAACCAAGCATGCTAACTTGCAATAAGGCTCCAAATTTGCAGTTTTTTTTGCATTTCAACGATGGGCTATGTTCAAAATTTGAAGTCCTCAATTTAAAAATTTCCCAAGTTTGACTTCAATATGAAGCAAGTAGGTCACATCGTGTATCTCACGAACCAAGCATGCTAGGAACTTGCAATAAGGCTCCAAATTTGCAGGTTTTTTTTTGCATTTCAACGATGGGCTATGTTCAAAATTTGAAGTCCTCAATTTAAAAATTTCCCAAGTTTGACTTCAATATGAAGCAAGTAGGTCACATCGTGTATCTCGCGCCAACGTTTCTTTAATCTCTCTAGACTGCTTTTATATAATGGCCAAGGAGCTATCGCTTCAATAGTCATCCTGTTAAATTGTTATACAATATTTATGTAAGTTTGTGGTTCTTACTTTCTATTAGTGAATATGGTGAGTCTTGAAGCTATATTCGACCATTTTATAATTTATATTTAGTTTTGCATACGAGCACGCATATTTTTTATTGTTGTCAGCCAATGTTTTAGTTTTGTATTTAATAATATATTTATTATACCTATATATTTATTTATTTAACAAAATATAAAACCACCCCAATTAATTTATATTATTCTTGAACTAGTTTTGTATTATTAATGCACGCTCTAGTTTTTTGTCTTATATAGGAGAAAATTTAAGATTTAACTAATTCCGATTTAATCCAATATAGTGTAGACTATATTGGATGATGCAAAGAGACTCGGGTTCTATTCCCTGACCTCCTACATACACTTTTTTTTGTATGTGAACCTTTCTGAAGCCCGTATAATTAACTCCATTAAGGTGCAATAGGAGTGAAAAAGGTCGCCTTTTTCACTCTTTGGAGTATTATTAAACGCTTTTATAAGTGGGATAAATGAAAACGAAAAGCATCTATGGATGAATCTAGGAATGAAATTGTTGTTAGGGGCTAGGTCAAAATTTTGAAGTGAAGTGTTTCATCAAACTTTTCCTATTCGCTAGTCAACTCGCTTGGCTTTTTCGAAGCCAGTTGAGAACCAAGTAGAGTGGCGAGTGATTTGACAATAAATGTTTTTACCCAACTCGCTTACCCTGAGGCAACACGAGCAAGTACTTGCAAGCAAGTTGGCTACATACAAAGCGTGCTCGTATGCAAAACTAAATATAAATTATAAAATGGTCGAATATAGCTTCAAGACTCACCATATTCACTAATAGAAAGTAAGAACCACAAACTTACATAAATATTGTATAACAATTTAACAGGATGACTATTGAAGCGATAGCTCCTTGGTCATTATATAAAAGCAGTCTAGAGAGATTAAAGAAACGTTGGCGCGAGATACACGATGTGACCTACTTGCTTCATATTGAAGTCAAACTTGGGAAATTTTTAAATTGAGGACTTCAAATTTTGAACATAGCCCATCGTTGAAATGCAAAAAAAAAACTGCAAATTTGGAGCCTTATTGCAAGTTCCTAGCATGCTTGGTTCGTGAGATACACGATGTGACCTACTTGCTTCATATTGAAGTCAAACTTGGGAAATTTTTAAATTGAGGACTTCAAATTTTGAACATAGCCCATCGTTGAAATGCAAAAAAACTGCAAATTTGGAGCCTTATTGCAAGTTCCTAGCATGCTTGGTTCCTGAGATACACCATGTGACCTGTTAACTTCACTGTGAAGTTAGCAGGTCAGTATGAAATTTTTTTTAAAAAAAGGACTTCAAAATTCTGACCTAGCCTATTCTTGAAATGCAAAAAAACTGCAAATTTGGAGCCTTACTACAAGTTTCTAGCACGCTTGGTTTCTGAGATACACCATGTGACCTGCTAACTTCACTGTGAAGTTAGCAGGTCAGTACGAAATTTTTTTTAAAAAAGGACTTCAAAATTCTGACCTAGCCTATTCTTATAATGCAAAACAAACTGCAAATTTGGAGCCTTACTGCAAGTTCCTATCATGCTTGGTTCGTGAGATACACGATGTGGCCAACTTGCGTCATATTGAAGTCAAACTTGGGAAATTTTTAAATTGAGGACTTCAAATTTTGAACATCGTTGAAATGCAAAAAAACTGCAAATTTGGAGCCTTATTGCAAGTTCCTAGCATGCTTGGTTCCTGAGATACACCATGTGACCTGCCAACTTCACTGTGAAGTTAGCAGGTCAGTATGAAATTTTTTTTAAAAAAAGGACTTCAAAATTCTGACCCAGCCTATTCTTGAAATTCAAAAAAACTGCAAATTTGGAGCCTTACTACAAGTTTCTAGCACGCTTGGTTTCTGAGATACACCATGTGACCTGCTAACTTCACTGTGAAGTTAGCAGGTCAGTACGAAATTTTTTTTAAAAAAAGGACTTCAAAATTCTGACCTAGCCTATTCTTTAAATGCAAAAAAACTGCAAATTTGGAGCCTTACTACAAGTTTCTAGCACGCTTGGTTCCTGAGATACACCATGTGACCTGCTAACTTCACTGTGAAGTTAGCAGGTCAGTATGAAATTTTTTTCAAAAAAAGGACTTCAAAATTCTGACCTAGCCTATTCTTGAAATGCAAAAAAACTGCAAATTTGGAGCCTTACTGCAAGTTCCTAGCATGCTTGGCTCGTGAGATACACGATGTGGCCTACTTGCCTCATATTGAAGTCAAACTTGGGAAATTTTTAAATTGAGGACTTCAAATTTTGAACATAGCCTATCGTTAAAATGCAAAAAAAACTGCAAATTTGGAGCCTTATTGCAAGTTCCTAGCATGCTTGGTTCCTGAGATACACCATGTGACCTGCTAACTTCACTGTGAAGTTTGCAGGTCAGTATGAAATTTTTTTCAAAAAAAGGACTTCAAAATTCTGACCTAGCCTATTCTTGAAATGCAAAAAAACTGCAAATTTGGAGCCTTACTACAAGTTTCTAGCACGCTTGGTTCCTGAGAAACGCCATGTGACCTGCTAACTTCACTGTGAAGTTAGCAGGTCACTAAATTACACTGTTATTTGGGGAACTGCAAAATCGGGAATAGAAATGCAAAAAAAATGCAAAAAAACTGCAAATTCCTGTCAAGGTCCCAATTGCGTGGGTGAAAGTTGCCCTGCTAACTTCACAGACGTCAACAAGCAACTACATACATGTTATGTACATCGGTAGCGAAGAGGAGAAGTTGCAAGGACAAGATACAACAAGCAACAAGAACAGTAGCAGAGACAACGAGATTCAGCGAAACCCATAGAGGGGCAACGAAATATATAACACAGATCTAAGTTAACACCATAGAAATTGGCAGCATACCGAATGATTTATGATCATTCCCACGCGCTGGAGTATTCTCGCTGACGATGCGTCTGGGCATACCAACAAGTCCAGAAAAGCGCATTCTATCATGTAGAGACGCTGTAAGAGGAGAACACCTGTGGGAACATAGCAAAAGCAACAATGCACAGGGGATAGATAGTGTTAAGTTTATTATTTTATGAATAGCATTAGTTTAGTCTTAAGTTGGATTTCAAGTAATAAAGACCTTTGCTCCTTAAAACAAAAAGTATTTACTTTTTTAATTTAAACTGACTTAAAATAAATTAACTGGCGCCCGAGTAGGGATCGCGGAGATAATTGTGCGTTGTTGTGAAAACCAGTTTTAAAAAAATCCTGTCACGGACTGACGGTATCGCGCTAAGTTTAATTAGTGATCCGTTTTAATAAAATCCTGATAAGGACTGACGGTACCGCGAGTGCGCGCTTCAAACAAACTCTCCGTGGTCCAAATAACTCGTGTTGTGGTGAAAGGACCGAAAGTGTCTACAAGGGCCCCGCAGTAGCCTTGAACATCAAATTCAGGAAGACAAACCGGAAGCTGATTTAAATAAGCTAGCCGCACCACCCGAGGAATGAAGAATCTTCTTCTATTATTGTAAGTTAGATATTTAAGATTATAAAGTGAAAAATTAAAAGAAAAAAGTAATATATATATGGGTCAGTATTTCAAAACATTAATATTTTTCACTCCAAAGTGGACCCTCGCTCAAAAGAACCTATTTTGGTAGACGAACCCTTATGTCTCTTAATAACTCTATAATAACCACTTTAAAACAAGGAGTCATAACATTTAATCAAATCTAACGGTTTTTTAAGTCAGGGAAATGATACTTGTATGAGGGGAATGACAAACATTTATATTTACTCCGTTGATTAGATGGATATTTAATTTTGTGAATGGTTTCAGGAGTGTAAAGAAAAAAGAGAACAAATACTAACATGAAAAATAGCATCCACGACTATGTTGCACGAACTTGCTCTCGTGATTCAAGGATTTTGCGTGACTAAACATTTTATAGTAATAATCGTATTTTTTTATGATATTTTTACCGAGAAAATGTGAAAAAATTCAAAACTACTAAAAATACTGTAAATATGTTTAAATGTAATATTATTGATTCTTCTAGTGTTACCAAAACGCAATCAATCATTATAATGAAAACTTGAAAGTCAGGGGAATGACACAAAAAATGATGTTAGGGGAATGACTCCGAAGGGTGTTTTATGAGAATTAAATGGAGGTTATAAGAAAATTAGATGCTTTTTATTATTTTTCACGTAGGCCCTTGTAAAAGACACAGACGAGTAAAACTTTTTAATTTTTATACCACACGGTTAAGTAAAAAACACGCGTTAGAGGAATGACAATTTCGCTTGACGAAAAACAAAATCACTGCCTTAACTTGAAATAAAAAAGACAACAAAGCTTTTTTGAAACCCTTACTTCAATTTTCATAAAGAGCAATTCTGTACCGTTAAACAACAAAAAAATCAGTTTTCTATTTTGAGCCTATATAATATTTTTTTTTTAATTTCCATTGGTGGGATAGAAATTATCAATTAATGGGGGACACTTACTTAACAGCTCCTATTCAAAAAAAATAAAGCAGCTAAAAATCATTTAACTATTTTTTAGTTAGGATGCATATATTATTAAAAAGACTGCATCATTAGATTTCTTGTATCGTTTTTAGTTTCGTTGCTAAAATTCAGACAGTGTGGTAAGTAGGCCTGGGGACACGTCAGGGGAATGACATTTTGGGTGTTTAAATGGAGATAGCGGGTATGATATTTTTTTTAACTTTATTTTTTCTAGAGCGAATATTAGAACCCGTTTGTTTCAAACCATCCAATTAAAAAACTTATAATAAAATTTTTTACCTCGTTTCAAAAATGAAGGAGACTGAAATATTAATATTTTGAAATATTGACCCATATATAGAATCCAATTTTAAAGAGGATCAATTTTACTTTTATAAACAAAAAGAATTTTAAATAAAATAAAGGAAATATATACATACAATATAAAGTGAAATAGGATTGAAGAAAAAAGTAGTTTCATAGCTTGATTTTAATACACAACGGGAAGCTAAAAAAAAAAATATATTTTTGTTTTAAGAAATATAAGGAAAAAATATTTAACGTAACACAAAATCAAAAGAACATAATTTCAAAAATATAGAATTCAAGAAAAAAATTACTTCCAAAAAATTTTAAATTATTAACCGAGTCGTAGACCCTTTTTTGTTTTACCCAACCATAACGTAAAACATATAATGACCAATACCAGAACAGGCGCGGGAGTAGACGTACCTGCTGATACCGCAAACCCAGATCAGGGCCAAGGTCAGGGCCAAGTTCAAAATCCGCCCGACACTAATTCTTTACCACACGGTTCAACGAACCCAATTCCTGTTATTAACCTTACTTACTCACCACCTCTCCAACCCCAAGACTCAAACAATTCATTCCATTCAAGCACATCGCATAACGATGGAATACAAGAAATCCGTTCTACCCCCGAATTAGACACGCTAGTTACTTCAATTGTAAGTCGTGTATTAGAACAACAGGGGAAGAGAATCTTCGAAGGCGTCATGAATCCGAATACACCACGTTTTTCAAATATAGATCTGACAATACTACCACAATATCAAACCAATTTAGATGGATTAGAAAAAATCCCAGATGTGGTAAGATGCTTACGAAACTTCTCGGGAGAGGCTAGTGAATTCTCTTCCTGGAAGAAAAGCGTAGAAAGGGTGTTGCAAATTTATGAAAATTTTAAGGGAACGCCTAAGTATTATGGTATTATCAATGTGATTAGAAATAAAATTGTAGGACAAGCGGATGCGGCTCTAGAAGCCTACAACACGCCCTTAAATTGGGAAAGTATTTCGCATTGCTTGACAATGCATTATGCCGACAAGAGAGACATTGCCACACTCGAATACCAAATGGTAAGTCTCACACAAGGAAACCAGAGTGTCCAACAGTTCTATCAGGCTGTAAACTCGCAATTAACACTAATAGTTAATAAAGTTTCCTGTATGAAAATCGGTTCTGAGTCAATGCAACTCTTAACTAAGACGTACAGAGATAAAGCCTTAGAAACTTTTATCAGAGGTCTTAAAGGTAACTTGTCTGACCTTCTATGTATGAAGGAACCCGTGGATTTACCACAGGCACTATACCTTTGTCTCAAGTATTAAAATCAACACTATAGGGCCAATTTTATGCAGAACAATTACGGAGGGTTCAAGAAGAACCTTGTTCAGCAAAATCCCCGTCAACAAAACTCATTCACTCAAAATCCTTTACCACAAAGAAATGCTCAGTTCACTTATAACCGAAATACGAACCTTAACTACCCGTCATACCCTAATTATCCTACCTACAATGCCCCTATCCAACAAGGCCCCGCGTTTGGTTTCCAACCGCGCAGTAATTTTATGCCTCAACAGCATACCAATAACTTTTCACAAAACCGATTCCAGGCCTCTAGGACATTCCCAAATCAGAACCCCATTAAGAATGAACCTTTAACGCTGGGACGTAGTAACCAATTAAGAGGCATTAACAATCAAAACCATAAGACATATTTCAACTCAGCCCAACAGCAACAGAAATCATCCTTTCAACAACAGTCGACTGCTTATAAGCCATCAAAGCAACATAATTATCATAATAGACTCAACTCTAGAGTCTGCCGAGAATCAGGCAATTAGTAATCATGAAGGAAATTCATATTCTGAAGATGAAGCATATGCCCAAGTTTGTGAACAATTTACTCATGGCCTAAACTTAGATCAGAATAATGATCCTTTGGCCCAAGGCTTTTCCGATTTTACGGAACATCAAAACCTACCCGACCAGTCGTTAGAATTCAGCGACATTCATTTTTTAGACTAACACAGTCCTCACTACCGTATTTTGAATGTAGATTGAGGACTGGGGAAATTTATAAATTCTTAATAGATACTGGTTCCAGTAAGAACTACATAAAACCCGATATAGTCAAGAAAATGATTCCCAATCAAGATATTTTCTATGCTAAGTCCATAGCTGGTGACGTAAAAGTCAGCCACCACACATTCCTCAATCTTTTCGGATTAAACGACTTAAAAATTAAATTTTTTATCCTACCCACTCTTAAAACATTCGATGGTATCTTAGGTAACGATAGCCTTCAATCATTAGGCACTGTTATCCACACCCAAGGAAGTTTCATGACATATTTTAAACCAAATAAATGTAAAAATTAAGCAACTCAAATCGCAAGATGTCAATTCCATTACTGTAGATTTTGGAAACCTAACAATGTCACAGAGGAAAATATTAAGTGCTTTAATAAATAATCACAGAAACCTATTTTCTGAACCTGAGGAAAGGTTAACTTATACAACAGCAGTAGTAGCAGAAATAAGAACTTCCGTGGATGATCCCGTATATACTCGCTACTACCCTTTCCCAAATTCTCTGAAATCTGAAGTTGAAAAGCAAGTGGAACAACTCCTTAATGACGGAATAATCAGACCTTCACGGTCACCTTATAACTCTCCGGTATGGATAGTTCCAAAGAAAGCGGACTCTTCCGGAGCCAAGCAGTATAGAATGGTTATTGACTATCGTAAGCTCAACACCATTACGATTGCCGACAAATACCCTATTCCCGATATTAACGAGGTAACAGCACAACTCGGAAAAAACAAATTTTTCACTGTACTTGACTTGAAAAGTGGCTTCCATCAAATTCCTTTAAAGGAATCTGATATTGGGAAGACAGCTTTTTCAATTAACAACGGAAATTACGACTTCACAAGACTTCCGTTTGGTCTTAAAAATGCTCCCTCGATTTTCCAGCGAGCTCTCGATGATATATTGCGAGATTACATCGGAAAATCTTGTTTTGTGTACATTGACGATATTATAATATTTAGCGAAAATGAAGAACAACACGCTAAGGATATCGAAAAAATTTTTGGTACACTCAGCAGAGCAAATATGAAGGTCCAGTTGGACAAGTGCAAATTTTTCAGTTCGGAAGTAGAATTTCTTGGTTTCTTAATATCATCTGAGGGCATTAAAACAAACATAAATAAAGTAAAATCTATCATAGATTTTCTCGTACCAAAAACTTTAAAAGAATTGAGATCTTTCCTCGGCTTGTCAGGGTACTTTCGCCGTTTTATTTATGGCTACGCCCAACTTGCGAAGCCACTGACAATCCTCTTAAGAGGGGAGGAAGGACGGGTGTCCAAAACCCAATCCTCTAAAATCCAAATTATTTTGAATAACGAAGCGCTAGATTCTTTTAATAAAATTAAAAACCCTTTAATTTCAAAGGATGTAATATTGGCTTATACATTTGACCTTACAACCGACGCCTCTAATGTCGCAATCGGTGCTGTTCTTGAACAAGAAAACAGGCCTTTAACATTTATAAGCCGGACGCTAACCAAGACAGAGGAAAATTATGCAGCTAACGAAAAAGAGATGTTAGCTATCGTTTGGGCTCTAGGCTCACTTCGAAATTACCTTTACGGTCACGCTAAAGTCCGAATTTTTACTGACCACCAACCCCTAACTTTTGCTTTGAGCAACAAGAATAATAACAGCAAAATGAAAAGGTGGAAATCTATACTCGAGGAGTATAACCATGAATTGAAGTATAAACCTGGAAGGACTAATGTCGTCGCAGATGCCTTATCCAGAGCTCCAAAGGTATCTGACATTAATGCTTTATCTTCAACACAGCATAGTGACGAAAGCTCCTCACATAAACTTATATCAAGTATCGAAGTGCCAATCAATGTATTCAAAAACCAAATTTTTCTTCAAATAGGTGAAACTCCTAGTCAAACCTTCAACATAATTTTTCCTACATATCATAGACACGTAATCACTGAACCAGTATATAATCAAGTAAATCTGAAATATATTCTTAAAAAAATTTTAAATCCCTCTGTAATAAACTGCATTAAAACCGAAGAACACGTTATGGGAATGATTCAGGACATCTTCCCCTTTCACTTTAATAACTACAAAATAAGATTCACACAACTAAAAGTACAAGATGTGCTCAATGCAACAGAACAGGAAGAAATAATAATTCAGACTCATAAACGAGCTCATCGAAACGAGCGCGAAAACAAAGCACAGATCTTAGAAAGATTTTACTTCCCTGGAATGACTACAAAAATTAAAAAAAATTGTAAAAAAATGCACAGTATGCAGAGAAAATAAATATGATAGGCATCCCAGTAAACCTGAACTGCAAGCCACACCAATTCCACAATTTCCCGGACAAATTGTCCATATTGATATCTTCTCTACCGAAAATAATCTTGTCCTAACATCCATAGATAAGTTTTCGAAATATGCGCAAGCTAAAGTTCTCAAATCCAAAGCAGTGGAGGATGTAAGGCAACCCCTGAGAGATATACTTTTCTTTTACGGTGTGCCCGAAACAATAGTAATAGATAACGAGAAACCTTATAATTCAATTGTTATTAAATTCATGCTAGAAGAAGAACTTCAAATTAAAGTATTCACAACACCTCCGTATTCCAGCCGTGTTAACGGACAAGTAGAGCGTTTCCATTCAACGCTCATTGAAATAATGAGATGTTTGAAAACGGAAGCCACTCACCGTTCCTTCACGGAACTCTTAGAACGAGCAGTATATGAATACAACTATTCCATCCACTCTACCACTTCAAGCAAACCCATAGAAGTATTTTTTGGTCATAGGGTAACCTCTGATCCAAAACTCTTAGAAAAAGCACGAGATGATAACATCAAAAAAATCGAGCGCAAACAAGTTGCCGACCTTGATTACCATAACAAATCTAGGCATAAGATCAAAGAATTTACTCCCGGACAAATTGTTTATGTTAGACAGAATAAAAGAATAGGTTCAAAATTAAATCGACGATATAAAAAAGAAACAGTTTCCGAAAATAGAAAAACAACCATTTTAACTAAATCCGGTAAAGTAGTCCACAAATCTTTAATAAGAAACTGAATTTTATTCTAGATTCTGGATCACGCCCATTATTTGTGACGTCAAAATGCTTGACTATACAAATTCGCAACTTATCGCAATTGATACGGGAAGCGCAAAAGTGCAAATCGGCACGTTTAAGCTTGTACACGTCATCGAAATCCAAGAATACCAACAGGCATTAATTGATTTTGACCGAACGATATTACGGATAAAAAATACCACAAATCCCATCCTTCCCCTTTTAGCCAACGACGTAAAGGAGATACAACGTCACCTCGACCGGCTTGTTCCCAAATCAAAAACTAAAAGATCTTTGGATTTCCTCGGCTCTGCCTGGAAGTGGATCGCAGGTACTCCTGACAAACATGACTTTAAATTGATAAAATAAATAACGTTTTGGTAAACAATAACCAACAAATAATAATAAATAACTTAATGTCAACAAAAATAAATGAACTTAATAATGTAACAAATCAAATATTGAAAACCTTAAAATCGGATGAAAAAATTAAAATTGAATTTATGTTAGATTTAAAATTTAAACTGGAAATACTAAAAGAGGAAGTAACAAATGTAGAATATGCTTTGCAATGGGCAAAGGCCGGAATAATAAATACTTACATTTTATCAAATACAGAAATAAAATCAGTAAAACAAATTTTAAAACAGGAAAACATGCCATATAGTAAAATAATAGAGGCAATAGAGTTTTCAGATGTAAAAATAGCTCTAAGCAATAAATCACTTTTATATATTTTAAGTCTACCTACTACTAAAGAAGAAACTTGTAACAAAATGTTAATTAAACCCGTAAAAAAGGGAAAAATATTGTTAAAACAGAATTTCAAGAAATACTTAAATGTAAAGAAAACATGTATGGCATAATTGATAAATGTAAAACTTTCAATTCTTTATCTATTTCTAAACAAGATAAAGTATTAGACATAAGTAATGATGAATGTATTAGCAATTTATTGTCTAGCAAGCCCCATATGTGCATCGATGTAAACAATCAACACATACCCACCATAGAAGAGCTGGCACCTGGAATCGTCTTGCTGAATCAATTCAACGACAAAATAGAGATTGACGGAAACGAAGTTCATCTAAATGGCACTAACGTTTGTCACGGTAAATTTGCCGTGACAAAAATCGTTCTTTCTGTTGTCCAAATCCGCGTTCCTACCTTTCCAGTCTTTTTCTGTCCTAACAGGTGTTTCTTTCAATGTACTGAGAGAGAGAAGGGCAGCCATGGTCCATCAGTTGGTTCACTCTCTCAGTACCTTGATGAAACAAAAATCGTTTTTATCAATCCTGGCACTAAAGTGGGTGAGTGACCCACTCCATACTAAATAACAGACGGGCGGGCGGTCTGATTGTATCCAAAGCGCGGGTGACAAATGGTCCCCGAATATTGACAAGTAACTGACAGACGGGCGGTCTGTTCTAAACCATAATCCAAAAAGAAGCTTGGGTGACAAATGGTCCCCAAACCCATGATGTAACTCCTATGAGAATGGCCGAGTGCCCAACACAACTTCGCACTATCGAAACATGAAAATTTCGGTGAACATTTGGTTCCCGATTACGATGTGACTCTCAAGAGAATGGCCGAGTGCCCAACATATCTTACACAATAATACTGTAAAAGATGGAACGTTATCGTCTTATCCCCCAAGTCCCTCAAATCTAACAAAAATCCACCGAAGTAGTTTGCTTAGAATCGCGAGTAGGGAAATAATTGCCAACTTACCTCTCCGAATTTAACAATACTGGTTATGGTTACTTATTGTTTATTTTCGCTGCCGAAGTTCTCTTTTGATTTTTTTTTTTTTTTTTGGGTTTTACTTGAGAATTTTGGAGGGGAAAAATGTAGTCTTTATTCGAAATTGAATTGTTTGACCTTTTGCGCTTTCTTTTCTTCTTTTGATTTTCTCAAAAACAGTGGGAAAAATAGTGGGAAAATAGTTGAATGCGTTCATCGTATTCGCCGCTCCTGGAAGTGAAACCAGCGATCGGCGAATTAGAGGATGACGAGGCATAAACCAAATATATATGCGAGTAAGTAGGACCGCCGGATTGCGTAAACGGTAGCGCTCTTCAGCAGCTTAGCTGAGAGTAGCTTACAAATGCCGTGATCGAAATCCGCGGCTTCCGATTGGCTGAAAGCACGGGGGATGAGAACAAGAAGTGGTTCGAATAGACATCGAAAAATCTGGACGGACACTTCTTGTCAGAAGAGCATTAAAACGAGTCGAGAAATAAGAGAAATTCGGAAGAGGAGGAAAAGTGAAAAAGGTTGAAAGAATTTAATTTTGGTCATTAAAAGTTAAGTACAGAAAAGTAGTTTGGAGAAGAAAAAAAAGTGAAACTAGTGGTTGGAGTCAGAAAAATTGAAGGAGAATTTCGTAGCAGGGAAAGGAGAAGTTGGCAAAAAGGAAATATTTTTTAGAGGAGAGGAAGTTGGCAATTTTTCTTTATCCAACAAAGAAAAAAAAGATAAGTACAGTGTGTTATTTAGTAGGTAGATTTTTTAAGTCATTTAGTTCGTTATTTGGTGGCAAAATTGTGCTAATTTAAAAGAAAGTTCGGTTGGTTTTTGTTTCCGCTATTTTATCCTGGAATTGCAGGACTCGTGACCCCGTAATTTTTCCTTTGTTCATTCGGGACAAAGAGATAACGTTCAATCTTGTATATACTTCTTTGTTATATTTGATTGAAAAGATTTTGGGTTTTAGCCCTCCGTTTAGCAAGGTTTCCCAAACAAATAAATAATTTCACTTCCCAATTCGGGAATATAAACTTGTTCGTTTTATTTAATTCAAAAAGCTTTCACCGTCGGATTCGCTTCAGAAGGTTTGTAATTTCCTTCAAAAACAAAAAAAATTGCTGGCGCCCTTAATTCTTCTTTCCAGGTACTACGCCCCTGTGGCAATCAAAATCCTCTATTTCAATCCAAATTAATTGGAAAATAATTAATCGCGATCAAATTAATTGGTGAAACCCACCCCTTAATCTGAATTAGCCGTGGTGGTAGCATCCAAGTGCTACTCGGGGTTACACTTCGAATTCGATCTTCGAATATCGCTTTGTCTCTTTGTGTTGACATTCGTGTTGCAACCAAAAGACATAAGTCTTTATTTCCTCAACGTGCCGGTCGGGTATTTCTTATCGTCGTTCTTTTTTTTTTGGTAAATAATAGTTAATAATAAACTATTCGGTTCACGTTATAACAAAAAAAAAGTGTAACACGTTATCCAGTTCCACAATAAAAGCAGGACGATACACTCTTACAGAAACAGAGGCAATTGGTCATAAGCCGCTACCAGCTATACTGCAACCATCAGCAGCGAAACCACAGATTGAAGAACTGCTTTCTCTGAACATGCTCAAAGAAATAGAAATCAACAACACCCTCCACGTCGAGAAGTTAAACATAACCAGTGAAAGAAAATCTATAGCAATGCTAGTACTCCTAATCCTGATATGTGCAGTTTTCATATTCACGCTCTTAAGGAAGAAATTGGTCCAATGTAACCGCCAAAATAATAAATCGACCACAGAAGAAGTATCCTTGGAGGAAGTAAACTCCGAAACAAGAACTTCAGATGGCAAGGAAGATAACCCTATCCCAATACCTAGAACAATAGGGATAAATGACCTTCCTCAACATTTAAGATCGTTGACATCGAACGAGGGCGTTCGATTTTAAAGGGCGGAGGAGTTAACACCATAGAAATTGGCAGCATACCGAATGATTTATGATCATTCCCACGCGCTGGAGTATTCTCGCTGACGATGCGTCTGGGCATACAAACAAGTCCAGAAAAGCGCATTCTATCACGTAGAGACGCTGTAAGAGGAGAACACCTGTGGGAACATAGCAAAAGCAACAATGCACAGGGGATAGATAGTGTTAAGTTTATTATTTTATGAATAGCATTAGTTTAGTCTTAAGTTGGATTTCAAGTAATAAAGAGCTTTGCTCCTAAAAACAAAAAGAATTTTTTTTTTTAATTTAAACTGACTTAAAATAAATTAACTTATATACAAACATGTCTACTCGTATGTAAGGTGTTATTATTTTTATATTTTGCGAGAATTATTGTAGGGTAAATTTTCCATTGTTGTTTGATTTCCCTTAAAGACAAAATTATCTTCATCTTCTCTTTACTTCTATTAAAGCATTATCTTTATTATTATTATATTTGGCGAGAGTTATTGTAGGGTAAATTTTCCATTTTTGCTGGATTTCTCTAAAGACAAAATTATCTTTAGCTTTATTCTTTATTTGTATTAAAGCATTATCTTTATTATTCAAATATAAGTTATAATACCTAAGTAATACATTAGTAATATTTTGTGATGGATGCTCGAGGAGTTTTAGAGTTGACTGTTGAGGGTTTAAAACAAAAATTGAAGGAGTTAAAGTTATCGACTCAGGGACTTAAAACAACGTTACAAGATAGACTCCTTGAACATTACGAACTGACACGACCATTGGACGACGCGAATGAAGACGAAGAATGGGTCGATGCGGACTCAGGGGGTCGTAGACATCTAAGAGTTGGCGCATTTACTTTGCGAGATATAAAAGGTTCACTTCTGAGCTTTGACGGCACAGGATACCCTGAAATCAATGAGTGGATCCTGGAGTTTGAGGAAAATGCGGCAATCGTTAGGTGGAATGAGATCCAAAAATTCATTTATGCCAAACAGCTGGTCAAAGGGGTAGCTCGTCAATTCGTTCGAAGTCTGTCAGGGGTTAACAGTTGGGAAGCACTCAAACAAGAGTTGAAGCAGGAATTTTCACGTAGACTTTCGTCCGCAGAAGTCCACAGATTATTAAAGGCTCGTCGAAAGAAGCCTACAGAGTCACTGCAGGAGTAGAGTATCTTTACTCATTAATTGAAATTGCTAAATCAATAGCATTGGATGACGAAAGTGTGATTGAATATTTTGCTGAGGGAGTTCCTGATTCAAGGCAAAATAAGATTTGTTTTTATTAGGCAAAGACAATTTCAGATCTGAAAGACCAGATCAGACTGTACGAGAAGGTAAGTGGATCCTCTTTTAAGTCACCAAACTACCGAGGAACTCCACAGCCTTCAACCAGTTCTCGATTTCAAGCTAGAGTAGAAAACAAAACTTGTTTTAAATGCGGCAACAGTTCTCATTTGTCAAGGGATTGCCAGGTCAAGACATTCAAGTGTTTCAAATGTGGACAACCAGGTCATGGTGCATTTGAATGTAGGTCAGGCCAACCTGTCACCAAGATGGAAAAGAATAATGTTCAAGTTGCAAGGGCAAGTGGAGGTACTTCTTCCGAGGCAGAAGCCAGAGTGTGTTTTGCAACCGGCTCCAACCGCGTTTTCAAACATATTCAGTTAGGTAACCACAGTGTATTCGCACTTCCGGATACAGGTAGTGATCTGTAATTACTTAGATATGATTTTTTGCTGCTAATGGATTACGTTGAGTTAAATCCTGCAGAAATTAAACTCGTTGGCTTAGGGCGGAAAGAAGTTTTGACAAGGGGAAATTTTACTTGGAAGGTGGATATAGACAGGTGCGAATTGGAAATGACTTTCCATATAGTCGGTGAGGCAGATATGCCGTACGCGGCAGTAATAAGGAACGACGTCCTATGGAAGGTAGATTTGGTTATACAGGAAGAGGGTGTTCTGTTTAGAAGGAAGCAGGGTTTATTGCAACTAGAAATAGGAAAAGCAGTTTTGAGTGAAACGCTTGCAGGCACTAGTAGGGCTGGTGTAGGTAGAGTAGAGCAAAATAATCAGGAAGAAGAAGGAAAAGACATCCTAGCAGAGGATCGAGAGATAGAGAAAAAAGAAAAAGAAGACATATACGAGTTGAACGACGCGTTTCAAAGTATTTGTTTGTCGGCCTGTAAAGGTGAATTTCGGAGTAATCTGATACTGGATTTGGGTCATTTAAAAGATGATCAACAGATGATCATAAGGGGAATTATTAATGAGTACTCACCCAAGAGGAATAATATATCTCCTGTGGAGATGAAATTGGTGCTCAAAGACGAGGTTCCTATTTGGCAAGCACCAAGACGTATGTCCAGGCCAGATCAGGAAGAAATAGGCCAACAAGTTAGTAAATGGCTTGAGGAGGGAATCATACAACAGAGCGTGTCACCATACGCATCTCCGATTGTACTTGTTTCCAAAAAGGATTCGTCAAAGAGGCTTTGTTGCGATTACAGGAAATTGAATGAGAAAATCACTAGGGATAATTTTCCTATGGTACTAATCGATGAGGTCATTGAACGATTAGAGGGGGCGAATGTGTTTACAACGCTTGATTTGAGAAACGGTTTTTTCCATGTGCCAATGCACCCAGATTCTCGGAAGTATCCGCCGTGTTTAGGCCATTAATCCAAGCCGGTGTAGTTATATTATATATGGACGATATGATAATTCCATCAAAGGATGAAGTAGAGGGGATAGAAAAACTGAAACAGGTGCTTGAGGTAGCAATGTCGCATGGTCTTAAGCTGAAGTGGGAAAAAAGTCAGTTTTTGAAGAGACGTGTTGAATTCCTTGGTTATATAATTGAGAATGGCACTATCCAACCATCAATTGAGAAGACGAGGGCTATTGCGAACTATCCTATTCCGAAGGATAAAAAGGCTCTCCAACGATTTTTAGGTTTGACTTCTTATTTCCGACGATTCGTCAAAAATTTTGCGTTAACCGTTATCCGATATGCTCAAGAAAGAGGCTTAATATAAGTTAGAAGACGAACAACTTTTAGCCTTCCAACAATTGAAGACTGCACTCATTAAAGCGCCTGCTCTCAAGTTGTTTAAGCCTAAGGCAGTCACAGAGATCCATACTGATGCCTGTAAGTTTGGTTACGGGGCTGTGCTTCTACAAAAAGACGAAAAAGACCAGAGTTTGCACCCGGTGCAGTATATGAGTCGAAAAACAACTCAGTCTGAAGAGAAATTACACTCCTATGAACAAGAAGTTCTAGCCATTATCGAAGCACTCAAGAAATGGCGAGTGTATGTGTTGGGTATTAGATTCAAAATCGTGACCGATTATAACGCTTTCACAATGACAATTAAGAAACGAGACGTACCGTTGAGAGTGGCTCGCTGGGCGATGTTCCTCCAAGAGTTTGATTATGAGACACGTTGACACTCTTAGTAGAGTTTATTGTATGATGTTCGAAGAGTCACTAAACCTTCGCATCAGACGGCACAACTTGAAGACCCATGGACTAAAGCAGTACGAAAGATATTAGATAGAGAGACGTACGAAGACTACTTTCTTAAAGCAGATGTTCTATTCAAAGATCCTGCTAAAGAATTGATAGTAGTGCCTGCGCAAATGGAGCAAGAAATTGTCTATGGCGCATCAACAAGGGCATTTTGCAGTTAGGAAAACACAGGACCTTATAGAAAAGTCCTTTTAAGTCCCAAACGTGTCCAAGAAAGTTGCTGGGGTCGTTAAAAATTATGTAAAGTATATCATCACTGAAGCAAAAAATAGTAAGAAAGAGGGATTACTTTCACCAATAGATAAAGGAGACGTTCCTCTAGAGACATATCATGTTGATCATGTAGGCCCAATGGAAAGTACTAGAAAACAATACAACCACTTGTTGGTAGTCATCGACGCCTTTTCAAAATTCGTGTGGCTCCATCCTACGAAAAGCACTGGCGCTGAGGAAGTAGTTGAAAAACTTAGGAGGCAGGCTACAATATTTGGTAATCCGAGGCGATTTGTTTCAGATAGGGGCGCAGCTTTTACGTCTAACAATTTTAAGAGCTATTGCAGTGATGAAGGAATACTGCATAATGGTCATTGCAACTGGGATTTCACGAGGTAACGGTCAGGTAGAAAGAATCCATAAGACAGTTACTTCGATGCTGACAAAAGCTTGTCTCGAAGATCCACGAAGCTGGTATAAGCATGTTGATAAAGTCCAGCAAATATTAAATAGCACACCTCCCAGAAGCACTAAAATTAGTCCATACTTACCGGTTTAGAGATGAGAATGCCTGAGTATCCAAACTTAAAGGTAATGTTAGAGGAGGAAACAGTAAGCGAGCTAGATCTTGAACGTAACGCCGTGAGGGAAGAAGCTCGGGAAAATATCAGGGCCATTCAACAAGAGAACAGGAGGTCGTTCGACAAACCTCGATTAGTCGCGCAGAGGTACAAAATAGGGGATTTAGTCGCCATTAAGCGCAGCCAATTTGGTACGAATATGAAGTTACGACCCAAGTTTTTAGGGCCATATAAGGTAACTAAACAATCAAATCATGTCCGATATGAGGTTGAGAAGGTAGGGAACCACGAGGGGCCTAACCTGACAAGCACCGCAGCAGAGTTCGTGAAAAGATGGGGTTCTTCGTTCGAGTCGAACGTAAAGTCAGGATAGCCGGATGTGGGATGGGGTAACGACAGGAACACACTTACGCAGACAAGACTTACATGTACAAGACTTACATAGACGCGACTCACACAAACAATACCCACACAGACAACACTTCCCGTTGAAAGCGAACAACTCGAGCATTCAATAGTAGAGTATCCACCAAGATCTCAAGCAGAGCGGACGTGTCGTATCGTATACTTAAATAATAAAACGTATTTAATTTAAACTGAATATCGTGTGTGTTTTATTTCTGAGAAGAAGAAGATAGTCACCTAGGACTACATTGGTACTCCTTTACCTTTTCTATTTCTTCGTTGTGCCAGGTCCACTTCTCATTTCTTGCATATCTTCCGGCACCATTTCGGAAGATAAAGATTTTTGATTTACCAGTATTTATTTTAAGGTTCCACAAGGTGCAATAAGTTTGGAGCTTGTTGATCATAAGCTGCATCACATTTGGGTTTTCGGCCAGTACGACTATGTCATCCGCGTGCAGTAAGAGTTTAAACTTTATTTCAGCGTATGTAATTCCCCCCTGGTAGATAATCAGTAAAGTCATCTAAAAACAGAGAGAATAAGAGTGGGCTTAGGAGGCAGCCCTGCTTGACTTCTGTTTCCGTTTTAAACCACTCTGATAAAATATTTCCATCCCATACCGCCGCACTATGGGCCCCACTGGGCTTTTGCGTCTCATAAATCTGTAACTTTTTAGTATTTTGAAATAATTCGCTGAAATTTTGCACACATCATCTTGAAGATATAACCAATAAAATAGATACAAATTTTTGAAGTGGAATTGATTTTATTCACGCTAAACAAAATTTCAAAGATGTGCATCTTTACCAATTATGAACAGAACACAATTTTTGATAATTTTTTAATTGTTTATTTTATTTGAAATATTTTTTTGTTCAATTACAATTATACTTATGTACATATTTACATAATTGTATGTTATAAACTTATAAATATATATATTACTAGCTGGCCCGCCCCGGCTTTGCTCGGTTAACCTTTCAAATACAAAAAGGACGTTTAAAATCAGATTCCATATTTTACAAACCCCATTTCACACCAAAGGTATTTAAATTTTGAAATGTGTTCAGTCCTAAAGCCTTGAAGAATAACCTTCCCAACTCAAAAATTATTTTAAATCATATACCAATTTTTAATTTCTGCCCCATTTCACCCTATGTATGAAGACAACATCCTCTTAGTAAACTCTATCAAACAGAAAAAGAATTTTTGTTATTTCATACCTTTTGATTTTACCCCATTTATCTCTACAAATTTAATTTTGTAACCGTAAGGCCTTCCCCTTTGAATAACCTTTAAAACTCAAAAAGAAATTTTGAAATTTCGAAACATAAAAATCAAAAACTCACAAATACCCCAAAACAAGTACAAAAATTTGGATTTTAACGTTGTTATTAATTTGTATCCAAATAAAATTTAGCTTATGTTACTCAGGGACATTATATCTTTCCATTTATTAAAGAATTTTAAGGATCGGTTGAATATTTCCAGAGATTACCCCCTACATACATAGGTACAAACAAACAAATAAATGTTTCAACTTTATAATTTAGTATAGATATAGATAACACTGGTCAACAAGGTTTTTATTTATAGAAACCAAAACATGCTTTTCTATAGGTTTTTGCTGTGTCGAACTCGATTCTGAAGTCAAATATTTCATCGGATCACGTTTTTGAGATATTCCTGTTAGAAAATAAAAAAACCCGTTTTTTCCAAGTTAAGAGCCAGTGGTTGGCAGACTTAAGGCCACTTTACCCGATTATAAAAGTCATATGACTTCTCATATGACCTGTCAGAAAAATCATACCAAATCGTCTAAACGCACTCATACATCGCATATGACTTCTCAAAAGCAAAAAGCATATGACTTTTTTGACATTAGAACAGCAGCTATATCCATTTGAGAAATCAAATGGGATTTGTTGTTTTGATGGAACATAATGAATTCAGAGTATTGAAAACAAAAATGTTCTTACAAAAAATAAAATTTTGAATGAAATAACAATGGATAATTGCAAAAAAGTAATTTTGCACTTAAAAAATTTATTTGCTTATGACTTTTCTTTTCTTTTTCATACAGAAAATATAATGACAGGTCAAATGGCTTCTATTATCGTGTAAAGTGGCCTTTACGGTATTTCAGTAAGGATCAAATTAAGTGGAGCCATTCTATTAGACTTCCTGGACATAGAATGGGCGTTCGATATCCAAAGTTATATCTAGTACCTTGTTATTTAGTATAGCACCGGGATCACAAATTTTTCTAGTGGCAATGTCCGTTACTTTATTTAAATTGTACCTCGTTATTTAATTGTTTTTTTGTTTTTTTTTACTAAGCTTTTCTAACCATGAAAAGAAAGAAATACAAGAAAGTTTAGACGCTTATAACTTTGGATCAACAAATGGTAGTAAAATCAAAGTAGGTACAAAATTCGTTGTCTGATGTTATCTGTATCTTCACTTTTTAATTTAAGATTATAGGGAAAAAGTCACATTTTTGGAAAGCTTAGATATTTCAGATTTAAGAATTTTGATCTAGATGGGCAAGAAATAGGTTACACCACTTTTACACTCGCGGCCTCATTTAAGCGTTTAACATTTTACAATAGCAATGATTTTTACTATCGAGCAGACATTTTTTTTTTTAGTTTTTTTTTTTTAAATATCGTGATTTCGGTTTAAAATACATATTTAAAAAATAATGTACCGCTCAAGTGATATTTTTCTTGTATAAACAACTTCTGGAGATCTACACAGTTTTTCCCATTAGGTAGGTACATAAATCAGACTTAGAACTAATTTTTAACTTTATTTGGTGCACTCTATTTGAATAATTTATTTTATATTTTTGAACATTTTAAACTGCTTGGTTATAACTTTCTTGGGCACACAACAATTGAGGAAACATAAAAATCTTAAAATAATCGCCGCCTGCAATATCAATACAAAAAAGGTGCCCGAATGCAGCTATTGGCGCGAAATTTCAAATAGTTTTAGACACACTTTATGAATTCATAAGAATATAAATGAAAGCTGACTTTTTGTTTTTTCACGATCTTATTTCAGTTTTAAAATTGATTTAAAGCCGTTTTAAATTGATGGAACAATAATTTGCACGAAAAAATAAAAAAATAAGATTTTTTTTATTCTAGACTCTACAGCATTCTTATCGTTCCAGATCAAGGAAAAGCAATTAAAAGCATGAAGAATTTTTTGTATTTTCAAGTTTAGGAACCAAGGAATCAATTGCAATACATATCTAAACAGCGGAAGTTGGCGGAAATATTTAAAAGTCCATTTAACTTTTAAAAAAACTTAAATAAATGTGTTTAAGAAAAAAATCTTATTTATTTAAAATACAAACTTTTCAAAATTTAATTTATTTTTATCAAATAGTCATAAAAACAACCTTTAAATCGATATACAACACTTGTGATTTTACATCACCAATAGCTTAAAATAAGTCCTTCAAAAGTAAGCTTCAGAAAGATACTTGCACAATGAGTTCTAAAGTTGATACTTTGGAAGGGGTTAATTGGGAGAAGGGGTCACTTTAAAAATAAAATTTTTATGGAAACGTAAAATTTGACTCTTCCTGTTTTCATTTTCACACAGAAATCACCCTTTTAACCAATTTTAAAAAATGCATTTATGAGACGCGAATCGTCATTTGGGCCCATAGTGCGCCGTAAGGCTTCCATCGTAGAGTTTTTGCAGAACTTTAAGCATTTTCGTTGATACTCCAAGATTGCAGAGCTTGTAGAATAACGCTTTTCTGTCAATGGCATCGAACACTGCCTTCAAATCCACAAAAAAATGCATAGAGCTTTTTACCACTGTCCAGGTGTGACCGGGCAATGCTTATGAGGATGAAGATATTATCAATTGTGGAATAACCCTTTCGGATGCCAGCTTGGTACTCGCTGAGCAGGTAGTTTTCATGCACCCAATCCGTGAGTCTTTCCAACAGAATACCTGTGAAAATTTTTGTCATTGTCTGTGTTTAGGAATGAGACCCCTCTGTAGTTGCTTGGTTCCGTTGGATCATCTTTCTTCAATATAGGATAAATAATGCTCTTTTTGAAGCTTGTTGGTACTTCGCTAGTGTTGAAAATGAGGTTAAACGTCTTTGTTAGTTCTTCATAGAAGGCATTCGTCGCGTTTTTGAAGAATTCGTAGGGGATACGATCTTCACCTGAGGCTTTATTTGGGCTACAGCAGCTTATAACTCGGATTACATCCGACTGAGTAATAGGTCGATCTAGAGTTTCAATTTCAACAAATGGTACCGCATACTGTATTGAGTCCCCAAAAAGGTTCATGTTTAACAGGATTTTGAAGTATTCGGCCAGAACAGGAGCTTCCACTTTTATGCAACTTCCAAAAGGTGATTTATTTAAGGTCTTCGCGATCTTCCAGAACTCTCTACAGTCATTTACGATGCTGAGTTTCGCTGCTAATTCTAGTGCATATGCTTTTTGTTTCTGCTTGCAGATAGCTTTAAACAGTCTGTTTGCGTCTTGATACATAAGTTTGGCGTGGGTGGAGCCTTCTTTTCTTAGTAGACTAACATAGATACGCAAAAGATTTTTTCCTTGCAGCTTCACACTCCCAGTCATACCATGGTTGTTTTCCCTTGTTTTTTGGTCTTGTTTGCAGTGGCCCAGCAGCTTCTGCTATGCAATTTGTGAGGATATCTATCTCTTTTACTGTTTCGATACTACTTTGGGCTACTTTCATGAATTTTTTAGACGGCCTTCGTTGTAAGTTATGGGTGTAAGACCTACTAATTTTTATTTGTTGAGATGCCAACCCTAAATTAAAATTGGTTTCATCCTTGAGAAATGAGTTGATTTTTATTTTTTTTTGCGGGTCTTAGGTGGTTTCAAGGCGACCTTCGTTGTAGAATGAAGTTGTAAGACCTCGTAATTTTTGCTTCTTGTGTCCCAAATAATGCGTACAGAAAGTTTCAAGCTTGAGAAAATGAGTTAATTTGTCGTTTTTTTTGCGGACTTTCAACCCCTCCTGTAACCCCCCGTTCTACAACTGTGTTGTAAGACCTTGAAAACGTTTTTTTATTTCACTCAAATAATTGATACACAAAAAATGAAGCTTGAGAAAATGGGTTGATGAAATCTGTCGTTACCTCCCGGGCTAGTACTTATCTAGCAGTTTTATTCCAATACTGCCGTGCTAAGAAGAAAAAACGTAACGTATTTCTTGCGTATCTACAGGTAAGTATTTCTCTCTTTTAGATTATTTGTATATCTAAAAATATGAACCAGCCTACTTGTATGGTTGGTACCTAATCACTTTTTTTCTTAAAACAAGTGCTAAAACGACACTTTTTCTTAAAAATAGCATGGTTCCTTGACTGAACTTAATTTATTTATTTTTGCTAACTAGCCGTTTTCAAAAACAACAAAAAAAATCTATATATTTACCTGCCTATACCTACATATACATATATACAACATACATACATTATTGTTTCTTAAAATATATATCTTCTGTAAAAGGTCCCCGAGTTTCATCTCTTGTCAGTCAAAAAATTCTTAAGACCAAACTGTCTATCCGTTCTAAAGATATAAGAAAAACTCGGTTATAAGGAACAAATATTATGCAATTTTTGAGTTTCTTATAAGCATTATGTACTGTAATATGCTTTGGGTTTTTGACTAGTCGTATTGTGCTTTGATTGTCGCAAAATATTGTTGTTCCACCATTTTGCTCAAATCCCAGTTCTATGAGTAGCCCACGAATCCAAATTGCCTCTTTTGGGATTATCCTTAAATCGACAAACTTCTCTCACTGAATATGCAATGTCTGGTCTTGAAACCGTAGCAGCAAGCATTAGTGATCCGCATGCCTGGCGGTAAGGGAACGAAATATCACAGTCGCTGTCATTCGCCTTTACCAAAAAAGTATCAACATCAGCCGGTGTAGTCACAGATTTTGTGTTTTCTATGTTGAATCTATGAAGAATTCGCTCAATGTAGGTATGATGCTTTTCCGATGCCCATCACCAAGCGTAATTTGAAATTGTATTTGCAGCTTTTTAATCAGGTCATCAATTGCACTCTTGCTGCAAGACATAACTAATCCATCATCAACATACAACAACAAAATTACCTTTTCGCCAGTATCGCCAGTAAAGAATACACAAGGATCGGATTGTTATTGTTTCATATCCCTTAATGAATTCAACAAATTTTGAGTTCCATTGACGTGATGACTGCTTCAAGCCGTACAGACTTTTCTTCAACCGACATACTTGACCCTTGGTATATTTAATTCCATCCGGAACCTTCATGTAGATCTCTCCACTGAGGTTTCCATTTAAGAAAGCTGTTTTGACATCGAATTGAACGATCCCCATGTCAAAAATAGCTTCCAATGCCAAAACACACCTTACTGAATCATAGCGTACCACTGGGGAAAATGTTTCAATGTAATCGAAGCCTGCACTCTGTGAATATCCTTTCGCCACTAATCGCGCCTTGTATTTTGGGTCTTCATTTGGCGTCATCTTCAGCTTGAATATCCATCTGCAACCGACTACGTTGATGCAATGCTTTGTTTTTTCAACAACATCCCATGTCTGGTTCTCGTGCAATGATCGTAGCTCTTCTGCAATGGCCTTCTTCCATTCAAGAGATTGATCCGAGTTCATTACTTCTTCATATGAAGATGGTTCAATAAACATTACTAAGCAACCAAGTTCAGCATTATATGGAACAGTTTTCTTGGGATTTTTACGTAAGCTTCTTTCCTTGTGTTGTCCATTTTTGATTTCATCAGCAGATTCTTGAACTGTTCTATTCTCTCGTTCAATAAAACCATTCTGGGGGTCAATTCCCGACCTGTGAAGCTGTGAAGTGATAAATTTTTGTATGTAAATTTGTATATATTTTTGTATCACTTCACAGCTTCACAGATCGAGAATTGACACCCTGCTCTGGAGTGTATGGGGCAATACGTTCCATAGTGATCCCAACTTTTGCCAGCATTGATAAAAACCTCTTTGTTTTTAAATTCGGTGCCATTATCACAGCAATACAATCTGGCTTATAACTAACATGATACTATGATAAATTTACATTTGTTGGCACATAGGGGCCGAACGTTATACAATGCCTTAAGTTTAACAAATTATAGATATTCAAATAACATGTCAAAAAATTTAAATTAAAAATCGGCTGACATTCCCGGTTGTCAATGGTGTTTTTGGTGTAGGTTGGGGGAAGTGTTGGCGCTTAGCCACGGTAGAAGGCTGATCCAATGTTAGCGTAGAACGAGACTGCTTCCTCGTTGTCCATGATTGTGTTGTCATCAAGAGTTTCCATTGCACTGAGTTGCCATTATCTGTAACGTACGCTCCAGATGTTGGTTGTTATGACCATCCACTCTTCATGTTACCACAACGCTTCAGAATTTACAGGTGTTCTGTAACGTATTGGCAACAAAAATGGATGGCTGTCCAAGTTCTAGCCGCGCGGCATGCTAGCGTTGCCAATGGTTAGCTCGTCGGAGGGGTGGTTCTTGCTGCTTGAAACCTGGACGACCGTCACGTATTTTCATGCCGTCTATAAAACGTAAAAATGCGAAGCCAGATTATCCCAACAAGAAGGATTTACCGCCTAGTAAGTAAGGAGAGCTGAGATGAAAAAGCCCTCTGAGGAATGTCCCACCCCAGTGCCACACGATAAACACATAGATGTACCTTGGGACACAACCTGGTTACCACGCCCTCGATTTGTATGGTAACCCCAATTAATATAGAGCTAGATTGTACCTAAACTCTCACCCTTTCGCCTTCGTCGTATCTACCATAGGCTTTTCCTTGCAAAGCCACATCCACCTATTAAACAAATTAAACCATAGTCATGGTTGCTAAAAAGAACTTATTCCCAAAGCAAATTAAAAAGCGAATCTCAAAAAGATCAAAATCGTCTCAAGCTTATGATACAAATTATCTTTCATTGACAGCTGAGTGGATATCGAAGGAACCAGAAATAAAAAAAAATATAACCAATCGAAAAAAACTTGTGAAAAAATAGTCAGCATTTAAATTTGTCATTGTATAATAAACAAAATAAATTTTTTTAGAGACTCGCTGGCTCGCCCTGGCTCCGCCCGGGTAGACACACATTTCGAGAACAAATGAACAAAACAAAATTTTAATTATGATTGTGTCCTCCTCGATTAATCGAATTCCGGATAATCGAGGCTCGACTGTATTTTTTTTTAATTTAATTCTTTTTATGTTGAACTTATTTATTTATTCTTTATTTTGTCAGAACCAAATTTCATGATTGATTGATTTCTTTTCAAACTCAATTGATTTTTTTTTACATAAAACAGGTACCCAGAGTGTGCTTCTGCACCTTTTTGGCAAAACGCAAGACCGAATTTACCCAAAATGACAAAAACACTCCCAATACCAAAGATTTCCTGAAAAGAATCATCGAAATAGCTCAAGCAATTCTTGAAAATACATAGTGGTGGTCAAAGAGCCGTGGCATCGAGTCTTGTTAGTAGCATGTAGTTTGCACAGATCCAAGCAGTACGTCGACAAAGCTTTGAGCAAAGCTTTCACCACCTCTAAGACTTTATATTTATTGTTTTAATTTAACTGTCTGACACTTTTAAAATCGATTATTTCTACTTGTTTATAATCATTTCCTATATATTAATTTTTTGTTTCGACACAATTTTCCCTTAATTTCATTGTTTTTCTAATATTTCAAAGAAACCGTTAACATTGTTGCAATTTTAAAGTAGCCTAGCCTAGATTACTCCCTTAGTTGTCCACTACATGTATGAAAAGTCCCGTCATAACCTGTTCTGCCATTTTGAAGGTTACCGCGGACAAACAGACAAATAGCAATTAAACAACCACCTAAGCTCAAAAACTTGAAATTATTTCAATATTAACGACAGACACTCCAATTTTATCTATATGTATAGATGTATAGATGAATAGATAACCAGAATCCTAAATTTAAGTTAAAAGCTCATATAACAATTCAATTTTTTAAAACTTGTAACTTGAACCAAAAGGAAAGAGAAAACAATAAAACTAAACCCTATATAAATTAAGAGCATAGGTTAGGTAAACCAGAACTCCTATAAATGATAAATCAAATAAAACGTTTTAAATAGAAGCTTTACGAGATAATAATTGTGTAAACTATTGATTTTTCTCTTATTCTCAGTAGATGGATATGTTGTTATTATTTTAAATTTTTGTTCAGATAATTTTAAATCAAATATAAATTAACAAAGCTAAACAGAATTTAAAAAAAAATAATATTATGAAGCTTCTCAGTAGGTTGTTTTTTCGCAAATTAATTAATATATATTTTTTTTTCTTTTGTTTTTGTATTTTTGTTGTATACCTTTTTATATATTCCTATTTATTGTTTCAATTTATCAATGTTTAATTAGCATTCATTCTTAATCAAAAAATCACAAAAAATGACTTTAAGTTAAAAATGACAAAAAAAAAATCACTTACCAAATTTTATTTATTTTTAATACTTTTCTTGATTTTATAGTTTACTTGTATTGTTGATGAATTCTTGATTATGTTTTTTTTTTCGTTTCGTTGATGTTCTTTATTTCATCCTGATGGTGTGCACAACATCGAGGGATTGCGAAGACGTTTGTTTATTAAAATTTGAGCTATTATTAAAAAAAAATGGAAAGAGGATTTTTTTTAAATCTGAACGAACTAATTTGTACAGTGTATTATGTTTGTATGGGAAAAGTAAAAGAAAATTTAAGACTATTAATTAAAAAAAATAATATAGGTAGGTATTTAGCTTTTAATAAATTGTGGTAAATTATGAATTTAGCTTTGATTGGGTTTTGTTTGGTTTTTTTTTTTTTTTTTAATGATGTCTGGTTGATGGAATAATGTTGGTGTTGATTGTCTTCTCAGCTTGTGCGGCGAGCTTGGCTTTTTGCAGAGATGACACTGGTGCTGGATAGACTATAGAGATAATGATGGATGTTCTTGGAGGATGGCGCTTAGCTTAGGCCAGCTTGGCGACGTTGAATGTGAGGTTTTTTTTTCCTTTTTTTTTTGCTCCTTGGTCTGGACAGAGTTTCTGAGTTTGGGGCTTTTTTGTTCTTTTTTTTTTTTTTTTTTTTTTTTTTTTTTACACTATCAGATCTTTGTCGAAGAGAGCTTAGTACAAGCGACATCTTGCGACCAAAGAATTGCCAAACACAAATTAAGTGCTTATCAGGCTCATCACTTAGTGTAGTGTTAGTAGTTAGTAAGCAACAAACTACTTAAGACATACACTTTACAAAATAAAATCAAAAACAATAATTATAAAATAACAAATACAATGACATTGAAAAAATTAACAATTACAAACATTTAAGAGCGTCGTACACTGGTCTTCAATGTAGCTTTGAGACTATTCTTAATTATATTAAAATCAAAAATATTTGAATTCAAATTCAGAATGTTGCACATGCGGGTAAAAGGCTCATGCATTCCATAATTGGTACGGTGTTGAGATATATGCATTAGTTCTAGACTACGAGTGTTGTTACCTCCCCCACGGTAGTTAAGGCTAGTACAAGATAATAAATCAGGTGCATCAATAACTCCCGTTAAAAGTTGATGAATAAATACAATATCATTATTAATTCTCCTTTGTGCCAAAGTTTGAATCTGAAGAAGCTTAATCCGGTGTTCGTAAGGAGGAAGATTATAAGGATCGGACCACGGTAGACCTTTCAAGGCAAAACGTATAAAATTACGCTGTACTGCTTCTAGTCTATTCTTATGGACATCGTAAAAAGGAGTCCATACCTGTGATGCGTATTCAAGATGAGGGCGAACAAGACTGTTGTAGAGAGCAAGGGTAACATAAGGATCCTTAAATTCCTTAGACCATCGTTTAACAAACCCTAACATAGAGTTTGCATTGTTGACGATTAAATTGATATGCTTCGTAAAATCAAGATTAAAAGTAAAATGAACCCCTAGGTCTTTGAAACTATCAACACGGCGCAATGTGTGCTGCGATATTTTATAATCAAATGAACTAGGAACTTTTTTTTTAGAAAAAATCATCGCCTGGCATTTAATAGGGTTGAGATTTAAATCGTTTTTATTACACCAAATAACAAAACTGTTATCTTCTTGCAAAAGTAACCGATCATTCTCAGATTTGACGCTTTTGAAAATTTTCATGTCATCCGCAAAAATTAGAATTTCACTATAACGTATTCAGAGGGATACGTCGTTGATAGCTAAGATAAAAAGAAATGGGCCTAAATGACTACCCTGGGGAACTCCAGATTTGGCAAAGAAAGGGTTGGAGACAGAGCTCCTAAATCTAACCTGATAGGATCTATTATAGAGATATGAAGAAACCCAAGTGATGAGTTTAGGAGGAAACCCAAACGTGATGATGTCATGAGAAAGTTGATCGAAAGCTTTAGAAAAATCTGTATAAATGCAGTCGAGTGCATGGCCATGTTCCAACGCAGTTGAACACTTATGCAAGAATGCAAGTAAATTGGTTATCGTCGATCGCTTTTGCATGAATCCATGTTGTTGATTGCAAATTATATTCTTACAGTTGAATGTCAAACTATCGCACATTACTTGCTCAAAAAGCTTTGGAATGCAAGACAGTTTGGAGATTGGCCTGTAATTGCATATATCAGATCTGATACCCTTTTTAAAAACTGGTGTAATAAATGCTTTTTTCCAAATACTTGGAAATTTACCTGAGCTAAGTGATAGGTTAAACAAATTAAGAAGAGGAGGTGCTAATATTGATTTACATTTTTTCAAGATTATTGGTGGGATGCCATCAGGTCCAGACGAGTAATCATCATGAAGTAAGGACATATAATGTAACATTTTTTCAAGTATAATTGGGATATTATTGAAGGTAGTTTGTGGACAGTCTTTTAAGTAGCGAAAGAAGTTCTCATCAACATCAACGGGGGTATCAACGAAAGACTGGCGAAAGTTGTTAGCAAACGCATCACAAATATCCGGAGGACTATTTAAAATAATATTATTATAAGCAAAATTGACTGGGTAGCCATCAGATTTCTTTTTTAAGTTAACGAAACTCCAAAAACTTTTGGGGTCAAGCTTAAGGGAACTTTCCATTTTTTTTAAGATATTCAGCGTATAAATGATTGGAGAGGTTTTTAAACTCATCAAACAAGGAAATATACAATTCTCGGTCCTGAAGGGACATACTTTTTATGAAGTTCTTCCAAGCTCTGTTTCTTTTATTACGAAGAATTTTGAGTTCTTTCGTATACCATGGATGGCAGAAGCTAGAGTATTTGGGTAATTTGTGTGGAACTATGTCATTTATACAGTTAGTCAATACTTGATAAAAGTATGAAACTGCAACGTCAATGTCACTTGAAACTGGTATATTTTTAATACCAGATGCACTTAAATGCTCAGAAAGCAACTGAAAATTAGCTTTCCGAAAGTCAAAAGAATATGAACAGTCTTGTGAATTACTATTATTAAGTAAATGCCCGTCCAAGTCAAGAAAAATGTCAAGAGGAGGATGGTATTTATCTATGTTTGATATAGCAGTAGTAGACTCTACCACTACAGTATTAACAGCGTCAGATGAGAAAACTAAATCGAGTATTCGATTTAAAGAGTTTTTAATACAGCTTATTTGCTGTAAGTCCGTAGATATAATATGGTCTAACAATTGAAGCTCCTGTTGAGATGAAGTCAACGACGACGCTTCAAAGTAAGACTCGTATTCTGAAGGAATCCAGTCAATGTATGGAAGGTTAAAGTCGCCTAAGAGAGTAATAATACTATGAAATCCAGCAATCTCAATAATATAGTCGAGAGCAAGGGAAAGCTCAACATATACTGAAACTGTACTTTTGGGGGGAATATAGACATTAAGAATAAATAAATCTTTTGATTGCATGGATATTTTGATGCAGACAAGTTCTATTGAAAGATTAAAAGGGAATATGATAGGGGTTGTGTTGAAATGATTTCTTACCGCAATCAGGACGCCACCTCCTACTAAATTTTTACTATCCACATGACGGTCTTTCCTGAAAACTATGAATTCTTGATCAAAAAGTTCTGTGTCTAAGATCGTGTCATTAAGCCATGTTTCAGTGAAAGCAAATAAATCATATGGAAAAGCTTGGGAGTTTTGAAAGATTTTGGCAGTTTTACTGCGAAGCCCTCTTACGTTTTGGTAGTAGAGGGAGAAGGAGAACCTACTAAGTTTTTTGTAGTTAAATTATTATTGTTGTTGTTAGCAATCTTTCTTTGCCTAGGAGGGATTGTAAATTCTTTTACCAATGTGTTAGGAGGCCAAGAGCTATTCAAAATTGAATCGAACAATGAGAAGGGAGCTGTAATTTTGAATGATGAAACGAAACTGTTAAAGAGCTTAAGACGCACAAACTTGGCTTGTATAATTGTGACCATAACGGTGGTGGATTGAAAATCCAGGATTTTGGATACTTGCGTGAGGTGTTGGTTTTGAACACGGAGCACCAATTTTGTAACGCCTGTACTTTTAAGATAGTTCTGGCTGTGTGTCGAATAGGTTACATTCCAGATTTCGATCTGGAAGCACGTTGAGAACTGTACCACTTCGTAAACGTTTTATATATAGAACAGAACTGTTCTTTTTGTGAGCCCCTAAGCGTTCTGGTTTGGTTGGGGCTGACTCTGGCGTTTTAAGCCGCTAAAATATGAAATATATACGGGTGTCCCGTAATGAGTGGATAATACTGCAACTGGTTATAGCAGGCCTTATGACTGCTCAGAAAAAAAATATAAAAAAATATTTTTCTTGTGGTCTCCATGGTATAATTTATTTTCGAAAAATGTTAAAAAATTCAGGGTCTCCTAAAATATCTAATTACAACGGCCACCCACAAAGGATTCTTATTATTTTTGTATTTTTATAATATTTTTGAATAACCGTTCTAAATGATGGGTAGTAAATTTTAACACCAGCTGATGCATTTTTTGTGTTATAATTTTTTAAAATTATTTTTTATTCAAAAATAATTCAATATTTTTTTTTCACCAAAGTTTGAATAATAATAAAAGGAAAAAAATTTATGAGAACATAAGTGGCAAATTTGATAAAAATTGGCCTGTTTAATGTACTTTCTAAAATGGTTTAGCACATGTTTGTGTCTACAACCATAACCAATAAAATTGGCATTTAATCTACTAAAGTAGTTTTTTAACATTTTATCAGATGAAATTAATTTACAAAGTTAAGTAAACACTACGACGATGCTTGAATAACTCATATTGTTTTTTTAATTTTGATTGCATTTAAAAATAATCGTTCCTAAATAAAGGCAGTAACATTTAACACTAGTTGCCGGATTGTTTTTAATAATTTTTTTTAATTAATTTTTTAATAAAAAAATGATTTAATATTTATTTTAATCAAAGTTTGTAAGACAAAAAACTGAAAACTTTCGTGGCAAATAATGTTAAAAAAATCTCCTTTTAATTATACTTTCCCAAATGGTAAATCACAAGCTTCTATCTACAGCAATGACACATTAATTTGGCTTTTAATCTACATAGAAAATTTTTAACACTTTCTCAAATCAAAATTGACTTGTAATAAAATAGGCATTAAAATGCATAAAAAAGTATTATTTGCAAATATTGTCAATCTCTGTTCGTCTTGCAATCACCCGTGTTGATGTACTTAGTTAAATCTGCTTCAATTTCATTCAGCACAATACCATCAATTTCTTCTCGCGGTAAACGTTCTCCGCTAGTGCTGCCCAGTCCATTACCAGGCAGCATTCGTCCTTCTGAAAAACATTGGTGGACTCTGCTAAACATGAACACTCGATAGTCCGGATGTCGCGCATTTGGATATCGCTTTCTATAGAGTGCTGCAGCTGCGTTAGCGCTTCCTCTGCATTCCCCGTATATTAAATGCATATTTGCATACTCCAGCGGACTATACTGTGACATTCTTAATCAGTATTAATTTAATCAAATTCAAAAATTCGTTTAATTGACGAAACCAGTATAACAACGTTATACGTTATGTAATGACAGAGAATTGACAATATTTGCAAATAATACTTTTTTATGCATTTTAATGCCTTTTTTATTACAAGTCAATTTTGATTTGAGAAAGTGTTAAAAATCTTCTCTAGTAGATTAAAAGCCAATTTAATGTGTTTTTGATGTAGATAGAAGCTTGTGATTTACCATTTGGGAAAGTACATTAAAAGGAGATTTTTTTTAACATTATTTGCAACGAAAGTTGTCAGTTTTTTGTCTTTTTTATTAACTTTCAAACTTTGATGAAAATAAATATTTAATCATTTTTTTATTAAAAAATTGATTAAAAAAAATCCAGCAACTAGTGTTAAGTGTTACTGCAAGAACGGTTATTTTTAAAAGCAATGTTTACTTAATTCAGTAACTTAATTTGATCTGACAAAATGTTAAAAAACTACTTTAGTAGATTAAATGCCAATTTTATTGGTTATGGTTGTAGACACAAACATGTGTTATACCATTTTGGAAAGTACATTAAACCTGCCAATTTTTATCAGATTTGCCACCTATGTTCTCATACATTTTTTTTCCTTTATTATTTTTCAAACTTTGGTGACAAAAAATATTGAATTATTTTTGAATAAAAAAATAATTTTAAAAAATTATAACACAAAAAATGCATCAGCTGGTGTTAAAATTTACCACCCATCATTTAGAACGGTTATTCAAAAATATTATAAAAATACAAAAATAATAAGAATCCTTTATGGGTGGCCGTTGTAATTAGATATTTTAGGAGACCCTGAATTTTTTAACATTTTTCGAAAATAAATTATACCATGGAGACCACAAGAAAAATATTTTTTTTATATTTTTTTTCTGAGCAGTCATAAGGCCTGCTATCACCAGTTGCAGTATTATCCACTCATTACGGGACACCCTGTATATATTTTTTTCTTCTTTATCTTTTTATTTTCTCTTAGGTATAAGAAGAGTTTTTTTTTATAAATCGTTCACCTTTTATTTTGCAGTTTGTAGTTTTTTTATTTTATCTTTAAATGGATTTTTTTATTTTTCTTTTAATTGAAAATTACACTTTTTATCGGTTTAAATATTCCGAGCAGCGTTTTTTAAACTTTTTGTTTTTCTATATGATATACGTTTTTTTATCACTTCGGGGCTCACGTACGCTTTCGAAATTGAATGTTGCAAGAACTAAACCAAAAGAGAGTGATTGATGAGTTTCCAGGGGTATTTATAGTCCTGAAACCCAAGCGCTCGGACCCTCACACATACATTTAAAAATTAATCATGGATGATGTTTGGGGCCTCCGGTTTTTCTTTATCTGGTTGACATTTAACCAAAAAAAATCGAATTCTGGCTCAAAAATCAAAAAATTTCTTGGTCAAAATTTTGAAATATTTTTGGTCTCGGAAGTCATCCATATCTCTTTTCTTCATTGTATTGGTGTGGCTTTTTTCTTATTTTTATATAAGATCAAAACAAGCCTTCGAACGACTCTCGAAAACCAGGCAAACAGCTGCGTCATTGAACCATATTATGCGTACAGGTACACATAATTGCTTGTGCTGCTTCGCTTGATTTGGTTACTCTTTGGATACAGATTTTTCAAGTTGTTCCGTGGCGTAGTGGGTATGTTAGCCGGGTTCGCATTAATGGTCCCGGGCCCGGGTTCAAATCCAGCTGGGTGATCTCTTTACATTTTTTTTTCTTGCTGCTCTTTTTTTTTAAACATTTTTTTTTGATCCATAGTATTTTCACATATTTTTTTTTTTTGCTTAAGTTATTTATGTAGTTCATCTGTTTTCATCTAACCTGTATCTATTTGTTTTGTAGCTTATCGTTAAAAATAGTCCTGTGAGGTAGTCGTAGCATAAGAACAAGCTTCTATAGCCTCTTCATCTTCCGCTTTGCCCAAAGGTATGCAAGGGTTTAAATATACTTTCTTTATATCGTAAATTTAAAATATTTCACTCAAACTCTATTCCTATCTCTTTAAATTGTTAAAAAAAATAACGCTCAAGAGCACTACACAACAGCTCGTAGAACTTAAAAATACTAGGATTTTGAGTTTAATTAGAAAGATAATTTTAAAAGAAGGAAGAGAACTTAAAATCCAGCGATGTTATATAGCTAATGACATATATATGCAGAGCATATTTATAAAGATCGTAACATTAACACACAAGATTACTGCTAACGATGACCTTAACGATGACCTTGAAGGAAACAAAATTTGAAGCTTCGACAAGCGAAAACAAAAATGGTTGAAGAAGATTTTTCTGATCAAGAGAATTGTTAAAATGTGTGTATAACTGTTATACCAAGAAAATTTGAATTGATATAACCCAGAAAATCAAAAGCTAAAGTGGAGGCAAGAAAGTCGTTATGTGAACAGAATTTGAGTTTCTTATAACACTTCAAAGGTGAAGGCTCATATTTCCCACATATCACAGCGTATTCTCTTTACATTGCAGTTCCAAGCATTTTTGCATAGGGCCAAAAACTCTTCTAGGAATATTGGCACTTTAGACTTCTGTTGTAGAAAGTAGACAAATCTAAACCGTGTTGCTTCATCTTTCAGGAGCATAAAGTAACAAACACCACCTATTCCAACAGCTTCCATCGGTCCACACAAATCAACGTAATTACATTCACCCTTCACTAAAATACTGATACTCGGTGCATCTTTCCAAGTTGGTATGCCTCGCAAAGGAATCACTTTGGTTAGTTAGTTTAACACCACTTACCAACCCTTTTGAGCACAAGGACTTGATGCTTGCAACATTGACATGTCCTAATCGTCGATGCCATTGCTGTAAAGAACATTCTGAAGCTTTGGCACTTGTTGAGATACATGCATGTTCCGCTTGAACATTTCTGAACGCCATTCTGATTAAACCATTGCCGTCTGTGTAACCAGTAGTAGATACACGTTTATCAGTCTCATTAACAACGATGCATCCTTTCTTAGTGAACTTTGTTTCAAAGCCTTTCTTTGCCAATTGGACGATAGAAAACAGATTCACTATTGCTTTTGGAACATAGCGCACGTCTTCAATGATTCTTGTTACCCATTTTCCATCTCGACAAGCTTCTATTTCAATCAAAACAATTCCTTCGATGTCTAAGGTTTTATCATTCGCAATTTTTACCCCTTTGAATGCTCCTTCAGATGAAAATGTAGTAAACCAATCTTTTCGAAAGGTCGTATGTCGAGTCGCTGCTGAATGTGCTAACCACAAGTCAGAATAGTCAGCAGATAGAATGTCGTCTGCTATAGCGTAAGCAACAAGTTTACCACCTCTATTTTTGCCTGTATTGCTGCCACATCTGTTTTCATTTTTATTATCTGGAGAGTTTCGTTTCCAATGACCCACCTGGCCACAAAGATAACAAGCAGACTTATCTTTTCGATCGCTTTTATATAGTTTCTTGAATGTCTGTTTGGTACTAAACTCTGCTTCGTGTGTCCTTAAGTCTCTGCGCTGGCGCTGTATTGTATCTCTTTCTGCCTTTTGTATTTGATCTTCTTCCAGCTGTAATTTTGACAATAGAGTTTCCATAGTACGACACTCCTTGATGTTATACCAAACGGTATGAAAATTTTGGAATCTTGGAGCCAAGCTGCTAATTATACGACACATTTTCAATTTATCGGATAATTTCTATCCAGGGTCATACAACTCCGATGCAATTTGACGTACTTCATCCTCGGCCATCCTAAGACTGAAATAATCTTTGTAAGGCATCATTACTCGGCCGTCACTCTTCTTTTGATGAATACCTTTGAGCATTCCCATGAGCTCTTTTGACGACTTGCAGTCCAAAACGTACGATGCTTGCTCTTGATCAATCGATGCAAATAATATTGCCATCGCCTTACCATCACGTTGCAACCATCTAATTTTGATTTCTGCAGTTGCGTTACTATTCGGCTTTGCAATTGTCCGATTTACAATGTCTAACAAATAATGGCCTCGGAGAACTGAATCCATTTGAAATTTCCAACATCTGAAATTTGAAGAATTCAAACGATGTGAAATTATAGAGTTCTCAACTTCTTTTGTTTCCATTTCTGCGTCCGTCCGTAAGCTTTTCGGATAACTAGGCTCATAACCTGTTGAGAGTCGACACACAAATAAAATAATATTAATTGAAAAGAAAAATTATACAATTGGAACTCGTGGCCCGTATAGTAATTTCCTTTTTCGTTCGGGACCAAGCGATACGGTCCATCTTCCGTCGCCTTTCAAAAAACTTTGTTCTTTGTTCTTTTGAAACATGTTGGGTGTTACTCCTATATTAAAAAGTTTACCAAATAAACTATCAATCTACAAAATTAAAACGTAGTTTCGTCTTTTTACTCTACTTCAGATTACTTTATTTTCTTTTACAGTCGCTCTCCGCTCCAAAAGGTTTGTAATTTCCTTTATGAAAAAAAAAAATTGCTGGCGCCCTCTCTATTTTATAATTTTCAGCCTCTGCGCACCTTTGGCAATCAAAATAATAGAATTCGATCATTCATTGATAAATCTAATAAATCACCGATTAATTCGTTCAGGTGAACCCACCCCCTTTTGAGCAAAGCTGTGGTGGCAGCACTTTAATTGTTTTTTTTTTACACTTCAGATTCTATGTTCTAGTGAGGTTAGAGCAAGCTGCATTCTACAGGGTGTCACGTACCTGAGTGGAAGTATTTTAGGATATGATTCTTGGAGTTATTCTAAGAATAAAATTGTATTGGGGAAAAGTTGTATCTCCCCTCCCTGAGGCAGGGTGGGCAGTTTCTGAAACATTGACCTTGATGGAAAAAAAAACATTAAAAATCAACGAAAATACATCTAATAATGTGCTATAATTTTTTTGAAAGCCAATACTTCATTCTAGTACCTCGTGGCTTGATGGTTAGTGCGTAGGACTGTCATGCCAAAGGTGTGGGTTCGATTCCCAGCCGTGCCACCTAAAAACAGAAATGTTTTATTCGAGGTACTGCCTCTTGCGAGGAACTGACAAATCCTCCAAGAGTATACTTGTCATGAAAAAGTGCTTCTCATTTAGCCGTTCGGACTCGGCAAAAAACTGTAGGTCCCCTCCATTCCTGCCCAACAAACACGCACACAGGAATGGTTGTGAGTTGTAAGTCACTAGGCCCTGGTTCTCCTCGAGCTGTTGCGCCACCCAATTTATTTATTTATTTATCAATACTTCATTCTTGCATTTGGTTTTTAAATCAAGTTGTTTAAGCAAATAGTTTTGGTAAATGTACCTTTTGTTTTTTTCTTAATTTTTCAAAAACTAAGAAAGATTTTTACATTTGGTTTTCGCTAATGGACTAAAAAATAATGAGGGCATTGAATATTGAACACAAAAATGCACTTAATTACGTAAATTTTGAAAAATATCGACTTAAGAAAAAAAAAAAACACATTTTTTTTTATTTTGACTTTGAAATTTAATTTTTCAAAAAGTATTCGTTTAAACAACTTGATTTAAAAACCAAAGGCAAGAATGAAGTATTAGCTTTCAAAAAAACTATAGCACATTATTAGATGTGTTTTCGTTAGTTTTAAATGTTTTTTTTGCATTAAAAGTCAATGAAACTGCCCCCCCTCCCTGCCTTGGGAAGAGGAGATACAACTTCCCCCCCCCCCATACAATTTTTTTCTTAGAATAACCCCAAGAATCACACTCTAAAATACTTCCACTCAGGTGCGGGACACCCTGTATAATCAGAGTCTCATCAAGAGTGCATGTGTTAGTGGTTAGTAAAATTAAGTAAACTAATACAAGCACATACACAAAAATACAGATAATTAACAATACTAAGACAATATACAAAATTAGAAAAAATATAAAACATATCTATAAAATTAAATATTCAAAGTTAAAACATTAAAACGAAAGTGGAGCACCGGTTCCAAACAATGTTTTTAATCCTATGTTACTCATGTTAAAATCAAAACATGAGGCGTTCAAGTTAAAAAATTTTGCACTTGCGATTGAGAGGTTCGTGTGTTCCATAGTTTGTTCTAGAGCCCCCTAATGCCCGTGTATTTAAATACACGTGTTACCCGTGTAATTAATTATCCGTACATGAACCCGCGTCTGTATATTTACACGTGTATTTATAATTACCCGTGTATTTAGCAATACACGGGTAATTGTTATGGGAATCGGCACAAATCGGCAAATCGGATGCAAAGGAACTTGAAAATCGGTCTAATTATTGTTTGAATAGTTAAAAAATTGTTTTATGATAGGAATTTCTACTAGTACATTCGTATAACACAGATTTTTCTGTATTATTTGTATATTTATGCTTTGTTTTACTTCTTAAAGTTCAAATAAAAAAAGTTTTTTTATTTAATTTGGTAATTACTTACATACACTAATATATTTCGAGGACTATTTTTAGGTCTAAAATTAATATCAAAAATAATAATATATATAAAAAAGAAATAATTACCTAAGATATTATTTCTTGTATACAGATTATAATGTTTCTGTATTATATGTAAATTTATTTGATTTTTCTGAACGGCTATATCGATTCTGAAAAAATTTTAAGAGTTTGTTTTAATGAAAGATAAAAAAATCTTAAAAATTGGCTTTAGATACATCCGCCCAATGCCACGGAACCTTTGCTTTGTTTAACTGAAATACTTTTTTTCTTGGAAGCCACTCAACCGATTTAGATGAAATTTTCTGCCTACCGTCACTCCCATTTTAATCTATTTTAGAATTTAAAAGAGCAATTTGCAGTATACATTATGTATTTTTACGACTTCTATGATTTGGATGAAATATAATATTTAATATAATATAATTTAACTTCAAAGTTGATCTAGACAGGAGTCACCCAGGACCAAAGCTAAGGGGGTGCCAAAATTTAAACTAAAATGTTTAAACTAGATTCTTCCTCTAGAGAAATATTTTTTTCTATAATTTTTTGGCGATACAAATTTCCTTTTTTTTTTGGTTAGACAATTACTCTTCTGGGGCATTTCTTTTTTTAATAAAACTTCGTTTTAAGAAAATTTTTGTTCATAATTTTTGTATGAGCTTTTAAGCTTAGATACATATTAGTAAAGAACATAATCTACTTATTCTTCACTTTCACTGTGTCTGAAATTAAATTGATGTGTTCTTTATATTTATCATTATTTTTCAATGAGCGCCTTGGGCATGTTACAATCAACTTGTTGTATAGGTTTTAAGTAAAAAGTATAGGTATGTTAGGTACGAAGTGCTATTTGTTTTCTTTCGAAAGGTACTAACCTACTTTAAGGAATCTAAGGACTTATTTTCAAAGAAAAAGAAAATAATGCATAGAAATTCGTTTAAATCATCTTTATTAGTAAAAAAATGAATATTTATTCTTCATAAATTTACTATGTACATAAATAAGGTTGGTTTCATTGGTCTATGTGCCTTAGGCTAACTGTTAAAAAAAATATACCTTCTTCACCCCTAATAAAATTCCATAGTTTATAAGTTTTTTTTACCTTCTGATAGTTTTGCTATTTAAAAGGAAGTTTTTAAGTATGCTTTCAGATGAAAATTTACAATTTTTAGAAATTTTCGTTTCAAGCGTAAGAATGGTTTTTATTTATGCTGCGAAGCGTCCTTTTTAAATATAATGCACGACGTCTGGTTAATCATCAGAAAGAAGCAACGTTCTTTTAAATACACGTGTATTTTTATTTACACGTGTATGTAAATAGTACACGGGTACAAGGGTATCAATCCCTTAAAACACGGTAATTAATCGTCCGCCCAAAATCGAAGGCTCTATTGTTCTGTGAAAAGGAACATGAAAAAGTTCAAATCTTCGCAAGTAGTGGGATCCTCCCCAGTAATTAATGCCTACATGGGCTAACAAGTCAGGCGCATCAAATTTCACCATTGATAAGTTGATGAAAAAATACCAAATCATTATTAACACGCCTTTGATATAAAGTTTGAAGTTGGAGAAGTTAGAGAAGTCTTATTCTGTGTTCATAAGGTGGCAGGTTATACGGATCTGCCCAGGAAAGACCTTTCAAGGTAAAACAAATGAATCTAGGTATGTAGGTTGTATTCCTTCAATACGACTTTTATGAATTTCGTAGAAATTCTAATCTTGTTGGATATAGTTTACAGTGGATTTTCGTTGAAAAATTCATGTAAGTTGAACTGAACTTATACAAATTGCGTATGACAAAGCCCTTACTATGTCACTGATGAGTCCAAGTAAGTAAGCCGGACGAAACGCCAATTTGTAGGACTAAAGGCCATAAAAAGCTTTTTTGAATCATTATGTCAACAAGTCCAATCCTAAATGCTAAGTCTTCTACTTGGCTGATTTATTTCCATAGTATATAGAATTTGTATTATGGTCCTTCTTATGTATCTTTGATAATGGCTTCAGCTTTTGCTGCCGCAGATCCATTTGCTTCCAGAACATCGACTTTTCCTTCATCTATCACGGTCTTGAGTTTGTTTACGTTCAACTTGGAAATTGGGCTTGGTTTCGTTAAGGAGCTCGAGCTCGTTGGTTCCGTTCTTGGACGAGGATATTGATCTAATTTAAAAGCAATTGAAAAAACGTATTTACATAATACGAGTAGCGTCATGAAAGCAATTCGAAAAATGAAAAAGAAGATACCCCATAGAATTAAGTTGACTTTGAGGGCTTCGGTTCATTAAGAAAACGAAGGTACTTGTTTTAAGGTCACCACTGTCCTTTTCTTACTCTTATTGCGCTTAACATGAAAACTAAACGAAAATCATGACACAACTCAAAGCTTAAATCATACTTATAATCTTTTAGGCGCCAGTTATAGCTATCATTGAAACTCATCATTCAAAACTTTAATAATTGATTTTGAGATGTCTAGAAAGCAAAATCATTTATTATTTTGATAGACGATTAAAGCTCAAGACTTAATTAATATTTTTAGCAAAAAAAAAAAATTTCAAATCGCCCCAACCTTCCACAAAAATTGACTTTTAATCTTTCAATGATCATTGGTCTTTTTATGTGGAAAGTTGGGGCTATTTGAACTATTTTTTTGGCTAGATATCAAAGGGCACGGTAGTGCCCAGCCAAGTTCGCGGCACTACACCCCTTTTACAGGAATTTTTACAGGAACAAACTCAGGCGATTTTCAATCCCCCTCTAACTTCAGTACCAATAAAGTCAGAAACTTCAAATTCGGAGTATTTGCTGAACTGATCAAACACAGCTGGCTCACCAAATTTCAACTCTTTAGCATTAGTAGTTCCCAAGATATAGGACTTCAAAAATCGCAAAAACCGTAACTGACTGACTCACTGACTCACTGATTCACTGACTCACTGACTGACTGACTCACTGACTCACTGCCTCACTGACTGACTAACTCACTGACAGATCATCAAAATTATGGAGCACTTCCCGACATCGTAGAAACTTGAAATTTCGCACAACGGTAGGCCTTGTGGTACATACAAAGGGAAAAATCGAAAATCTGCAATTTTCTATTCAGGGGGCGTGGCATCCACCCACTTTCTTAAATATTCTATAAATTATATGGAGCCTTTCCGATTGTTGTAGAACAATGAAAATTGGTAAGTTGGTAAGGTTTGAGGTAATTAGAAAGAAAAAAAATTGAAAAATTGGAATTTTCCATACAGGGGGCGTGGCATCCACCCACATACTAAAAAATTATTAAAAATTATATGGAGCACTTCCGATTGTTGTAGAACGATGAAAATTGGTAGGTCGGTAGGGCTAAGGGTACTTAGAAAGAAAAAAATTGAAAAATTGGAATTTTTCATTCAGGGGGCGTGGTATCCACCCACATTCTTAAAAATTCTTATAAATTATATGGAGCACTTCCGATTGTTGAAGAACGATGAAAATTGCTAGGTCGGTATGCCTTGAAGTACTTAGAAGAAAAAAATCGAAAAATTGGGAGGTTCAGTTCAGGGGGCGTGGCATCGACCTACATTCTTAAAAATTCTTATAAACTATATGAAGCACTTCCGATTATTGTAGGACGATGAAAATTGGTAGGTCGGTAGGACTTAAAGTACTTAGAAAGAAAAAATTGAAAAATTGGAATTTTGCATTCAGGGGGCGTGGCATCCACCCACATTCTTAAAAATTCTTACAATTATATGGAGCACTTCTGATTGTTGTAGAACGATGAAAATTGGTAGGTCGGTAGGACTTGAAGTACTTAGAAAGGAAAAAAATCGAAAATTTAGAATTGTCCATTCAGGGGTTTCATCCACTAATTTTATCAGAATTGCTATTATTTGTATGGAGCACTTTCGGTTGTCGTAGAATTATGAAACTTTGTAGAGCGGTAGGGCTTGACTTTCACCTGGCAAAATAAATCTTTGCAAAAAGGAGTGAAATCACAACAAAAACATAAATGTTAAAAAAGGAGCCAAGTTCTTATGTGTACAAGAAACCTGTGCATAAAAAGTCTGCCAAAAAAAGTAATGGGATCTAAAATATATGCCAAGTTTTAAGTTCATGAAGTTTAATATCAAATATCTTAAGTAGAGTAATATCGAAACAATTCCAAATCATGACAGAAATTTGGTAATTAATGATTACTGATTAAAGTTTGGTGGATTTACTTGGCAAGTTTTCTCTTAAATACTTACTTAATCACAAATTTAAAATGTATGAAAACTTGACCAGTGAACCCACAAAATTTTAATCAGTAATCATTAATAACCAAATTTCTGTCATGATTTGGAATTGTTTCGATATTACTCTACTTAAGATATTTGATATTAAACTTCATCAACTTAAAACTTGGCATATATTTTAGATCTCATTACTTTTTTTGGCAGACTTTTTATGCACAGGTTTCTTGTACACATAAGAACTTGGCTCCTTTTTTAACATTTATGTTTTTGTTGTGATATTAATTAAGTCATAAGGTTTGTTTGTCAATCAAAATAATAAACGATTTAACTTCCTAAGCGTCTCAAAATCAATCATGAAAATTTCCAACGATGAGTTTCAATGATAGCTATAACTGGCGCCTTATAAAAAAGGTACATAAGTAAATTGAAACATTTTTATTCATTGACTATAGTTATTTCATCCCCAGGTAACGTTTTGAAATTGCATTTCAAAATTCAAACGAACTTTGTATTCTGGTTGCATTAATTAAAAAATAAAATCAGAGAAAACTCTACAAAAATGTAAATCAGCCCTTGAATATTCATTAAAAAATATTTTATATTATTTTACAAACAAAATTTCGATTGCACAGTGCACACGCAGCATTCTCTTACAAGCCATCGTGTCGTCACGTCACCATCCGTGCGTCCATCGTCATCGGTTAGTTGTCTGTGTCTGTAGTCTGTCCGTAACAAAATTAAATCGCAGACGCTAGGTAGAGCTTAGAGGTGATTTTATTTTTTTTTATATTTTATGTGACATCACATACATAGATAGGTAAGGTACATTTATGCCAAACAAAGAGTCCTGGAACCTGAATTGACAGCTTGCTTATCTAAAATATGAAAATCACTCATGGAGTTGCATAAATAAATTTAATTAAATCTTACTTAAGGTGAGGTTATTCGAATTTGCATGTAGCTCGAAAGGGTGTATAGAATTGTCTAAACTGGAACATTTTTGACTTTAACTTTTTAAATATGTATATTAAAAACAACCGCAACACTTACAATTTTGTTTTGTAGCTTTTTGGAAAGCAGGGAGTGATGAATAGTTTTGGCAAAAAAAAATGAAGAAATATACAACACAAAATATAATTTTTTTAATTTGTATGCAGTTAAGAATATATGTACATATTGTAGGTACATATACATTAATGTGGAGTGAAACACAAAATCTTAGCTCGATCAAAAAATATCTTCAGGGTTCACAACGCCCTTTGAAAATTTATTTGCTTTGTCCCCATAGAACATAAGGGGAATTTTAATTGTTTTGCAACGTTTCACTGATTTTTTTATAAAACTACCCAGAACTCATCACGTGGAGGAAGCTGCTCCGCCCAACACCATGCCCAACAAACCAACCAACCAATATTCGAATGTTCTTTTACTTTTAGTACCTCGTGGCTTGATGGTTAGTGCGTAGGAATGTCATGCCGAAGTTGTAGGTTCGATTCCCAGCCGTGCCACCTAAAAACAGAAATGTTTTATTCGAGGTACTGCCTCTTGCGAGGAACTGACAAATCCTCCAAGAGTATACTTGTCATGAAAAAGTGCTTCTCATTTAGCCGTTTGGACTCGGCAAAAAACTGTAGGTCCCCTCCATTCCTGCCAACAAACACGCACACTAGAATGGTTGTGAGTTGCAAGTCACTAGGCCCTGGTTCTCCACGAGCTGTTGCGCCACCCAATTTATTTATTTTTTTTTTCTTTTACTCAATTGCTGTTTCCATAGTGAAACTCTTTTTTCTGTTCTAAACTCGTGCATTATCATTCCACAGGAAACTCTACCCTTATAAGCCCATCCCTGTTTTTGTAACCAAAAACTTCAACAGAACCTTCGGTAACCAGCTTAACACATCGTTCCATGCTTTGAGTGTGACATGGGAATCGAGGGTTAGTAAGTTATACTTTCGATATCTCCACTACTTACAAAACTGAGGATTTTGTCATCGGCGAAGAATTTAGTAACCTCAGGTTCAGTCACTTTTACGTCCTGCCATAGTTGATATAGTCCACATAATCGTCGGCTTTAAAATGTATGTTAGGAACTAAAAGTTTTCGAATGTTTATCTGATTTTGTTCTCCTCGTGCTTTCAACAATCGCCTGATTGCCAGCTCACGAATCGAATTTCTTGAGTCATCATATTCAAGAGCAAGTTTTCCGGATGGGCGTAAAATGAATTTCGTTGTATAATCAATATTTTTTTTTTGTTTTGAATCCAGATGTCGAGACAATGAAATCATTTTCCACAATTGGTGCGAACCATCTTTGCAAGAAGGATGGCTCTTGATGGGTTTACTGGAGTATAAACCCGACCAATAAAATTTACCAAAATCACCAAATTCTCTGATGTGATGAGTTTTTAGTTCCTAAATCCTTTGTGTAGCAGTTAGCCAACGAGCGTGAAATAACTTTCCGGGATTTTTCGACAGTAAAGATAATGAGCAGTTTCGTATCGGAGGCGCAGTTCGTTACAATGTAGCAATCAAATGTTCCATTGTAAAGGTTTTTGTAAACTTTCTTCTATCAATCTAATAGCATCGCCCTTTGCCTTTGAACCAAAATTTGCAACTGTTCCGTCGCAACCTACGGCAACAGGATAATCCAAGGAAATCTAATTCACATAAAAAAACTGCATATACATAGATTCGCAAATACCTTTCGATTTTTCATCGCTGGGAGAAAGATGTCTAACATATTGTGATCTAGGTTCTTGAACAAGAGAAATATGTTCTTCGATGTTCGATGGAAATTTTATGATATGATTGTTCGCCTTCCATTGGTACGATCTTTACTACCATCAAAATAAAGGCCCTCAAGTCTGGTACCATTCGCTAAAATATTTTATTAGAAGTTTTTCCTGACTTCAGACTTCGACCGCCTTTTTTCGAACGATCTATGACCTTTGATTTGTCTTCTTCTGATATTATGCCAACGTCTTTCAAAATACTACTTCCGCTTGAGGCAGAATTTCTCTCCGATACTCCTGTTCGATCACAAGCGATCCCTTAACAAGGTAAATTAGTTTTTTCATTTTTAGCAGGAGACATTTTATAGCCGCTATCACTGTCAGCTGCTATTGGTTGGTTGGCAATTTGTCTTCTGTCAAAGTGGACGCGAAAATAAAATAAGAGTGTGAATAAGTGCAAATATAAGAAAGAACCTTTTCGAGCCTTAAATTAAAACAAACTCAATCAAAAGAAAATAAATACTGAGTAAGTTTAAGCTTTTAAATCTCTGTATAGCAAAGAAAAAGTGTATCCCAAAAAGTTAACCTCTAAATGTTAAAAAGAGGATTATCCGACACTTCTCCAGACCAGCCAGGAAACGAAAAACGTGACCCAAGCTTGAGGAATACGAAAACAAAACTCGCAATGGGAACTTCTACTGGTTTAAGTGTTGAAAAAATGCAAGAGATCTTAATTGAAAACAACAAGAAGCTCGTCGAACAGCTTGCTTCAAAGTCAGACCTGCAACAACTATATAACCAGATATCGGATCTTAATCTGCGCCACGATGAAATGTCTCAAAAATTAAATTACCTTGAGCAACGAAACAAACAGCTTGAGGAGCAGCTGGATAAAGTTCTGCAAAAAAACATGGAGGCAAACCTTGTAATACACCTGTTGATGGTCAATCCGACATGGGTGAAAAGGCTAAATCCACCTGCGCAGGATTACTAGATGTCTCCCCGGATCAAGTTATTGATTCAGCTTATGGAGTTCATAGTCGAGATCCAAAAAGTGTGACATTCATTGTAAAAATGAAATCCAAGGAAGCTGCTTGGGACGTATTGAGAAATGCCAATAAGCTCAAAGGGTCAAAAATAAGCATTCATAAAGATTTGCCCTTCAATATTCGTCGGCGTCGTGCAAAAAAGATTCCGATCATGAAGGAGCTTCATCTTAATGACCCAAAAGCAAGAATTTCTCTAAGAGATGATAGGCTTGTTATTGAAGGCAAAGTCTTTTTCTGGGACTCGGCGCAGGGGTTGAGATGTGGTGAAAAAAGTGGGGTTGAAATAATTAAATCACTTTTTGGAGACATTCCAATTAACTATAAATTATTTATGAATGAAACCACATTTACAAATAATGGAAGTAAAACTTCAAATTTGACACCAAATGACACTTCTGTTAGTGAAGCCAATGCTCAATTAGTGCTGCCATCAAATGTAAATTCTTTGGGTGTGGCCACATGCTCTAAGGCGACTTTACAAGATGCATGATGTGTCCCAGTCTACCAGAGTGAAATCGAGAATATTTTAGTAAATAAGAAAATAAAAATATTAAGTTATAACGTATCAGGCTTAAAAAATAAATTAAATTTTGTGGACTTTTTTAATTATATTAAGAACTTTGATATATTCGTATTATTTGAAACTCATCTATTAGAATATGATGAAATAAGATTTAAAAATATATTTTTGAATTTCGAACTTAAGTGGGTACCAGCAGTAAAGACACCTATTTTTGGAAGAGGAAGTGGAGGTACATTATATGGATATCGTGACAATCTTGATGGTATTTCTATTAATTTTAAAAGAATGGGTGAATTGCTGAGCTTGGATATTAAAACGGACAATGGCTACGTAATTTTGGCAACAGGATTATGACAGATTATGTGACTTGCTTCAATTCTTGGATACGTCTGATGTAATGCTTGTCGGTGATTTCAATGGTCGGATAGGAGTTTCCCAAAATAACTTCGTAACTGGATATTATGGTGTGTGTTTGAACAAAGTGCGCAGATCTAAGGACTCAGTTTGTGACAGTAAAGGTTCAAAAATACTGGAAATTGCCGATGCTTTTCACTGCCGTGTTCTGAATGGAAGCTGTGTTGGAGACTCTGAAGGCCAATATACTGTAACAAAACCTACTCAGTGAACACGCTCCGAACTGACGAATGCTGGTCATCTCTTTCTCTCAGCGATATATTAATCTCATACAACGAAATGTCAGATTGTTCGAGAACATTAATAGCGAGATAACCAAACCACGAGGCCATTCTTTTTCTGGTGTCTTTATTTTCAAGTTTTAATAAAGATATTTACCACGTATTTTTCTATAATTTATTCAGAGTTTCATTTCTTATAGGTGTTTTTCTGTGCTGGAATTAAAAGAATCCCTTAAAATCGTTATATTGGTGTCAGAAGTGGGATTCTGGCAGGATGGCATTAGAACCTTCACCGCAACTAGAAGAAATTCTTGCTAAATTAACCCTCCTTACGGAGAGCGTAACAAAACAAAACGCTGAAATAACCGAGTTGAAGAATGAACAGCAGCGGCAAATTTCTGAAATGCGAACCTTAGGAGCTACCACTTTCGTTGAGAAAGTCTTTCAAAGTTCAACCCCAATTACTCAGTCTACACCTAACGCAAGTGATGGGACTCCAACAGGAAAAAAGAGTAGCAATGGGAAAACCGACAATGTGTCAACAACTGCGGCAAGTCCCTGCAAAATAAAGCCAATCTTTCGACAGCAATGCAGCTCATTGGCTTGATTACCGTCTGCAGTTCGAGATAGTCGCTGAAGCTAATAATTGGGACAACCAGCAAAAAGCACTAGTTCTAGCATCGCGGTGATTATAACAAACTTACGTCCATCCTGGAGCTTAGATTTCTTTCTCAACAGGCGTATATTACCCACGCAACTTTTAGAAGCAGACGCCAGCGTTACAAAGAAGATTTGTGTGCTTTCGGCTGTGATATCAAACGGCTTACGCGACTTGTTTTTAGTGATTGCCCACCTGAAGCCCAGGAGCGAATCTCGTTGATGCAATTTCTTGACGGAATATCCGACCGCTCTATACAAGACGCTGTTCGAGTGGCTAATCCAACAACCTTGGGTGATGCTTTAAGTAAGGCCATCGCTATCGAAGCAGCTCATATCTCTACTCAAACGAGTCATTTAGCTCGTGTTGCAGCAGTTGAAGATGGGAACCTCATCAACCATCTTTTACCCGAAGGGAAAATGTAAACAACACTGGTGAGCAGTCATCAAATGGCTGGCAAACAGCTCCGGAAAACTTCGAGAGGTCAGCGTCGAGAGGCGGCCGTTGACTCAAGTAAAAAGTCCTCAAATATCCAACATCTACTTCAATGACCAGTCCGGTGGATTCCTTGTGCCTGTTTGTGTCGGTACTGTTACTTGTCAAATGCTGATTGACACTGGCTCGTCAACTGCTATAGTGAGTAGAGATATCATTCCGAACGGTGCACATTTACACTCGAGTAAAGCAATCCTAAAGACATTATGTGGAAACACTCTTCAAGTTTCACATGAGTGGCGGACTACTTTGCAGCTGGGTAGGTTTAAACGGCGTGTTAAGCTTAAGGTTGTGGATTTTTCTCTATCTGCTAACAGCCAAGGAATTCTGGACATCGATATTTTAAGACCCTCTAAAGGCATCAGAGGCCATAAGATCCCGTTAACGAATGAATGCAGTGAATCTTCCCCTTCCCAAATTGGTGATCAAGTGGAAGAAAACATTCGCGTTATCTCACTCAGAACGTCTGATTCTGTAGACCTCCCTCCTCGGAGCGAATCATTTGTCTGCACTCAGACGTCTGGTCAAAGCAATTCCAAATCATGACAGAAATTTGGTATTTAATGATTACTGATTAAAATATGGTGGGTTCACTGGTCAAGTTTTCACACATTTTAAAATTGTGATTAAGTAAGTAATTAAGAGAAAACTTGCCAAGTAAATCCACCAAATTTTAATCAGTAATCATTAAATACCAAATTTCTGTCATGATTTGGAATTGCTTTGATATTTCTCTACTTAAGATATTTGATATTGAGCTTTATGAACTTAAAACTTGGCATACATTTTAGATCTCATTACTTTTTTTGGCTGACTTTTTACGTACAGGTTTCTTGTATATATAAGAACTTGGCTCTTTTTTAACATTTATGTTTTTGTTGTGATTTCACTCCTTTTTGCAAAGATTAACTTTACCAGGTGAAAATCAAGCCTTAGGGCCTTACAAAGTTTTATAATTCTACGACAACCGAAAGCGCTCCATATAAATAATAGCAATTCTGATAAAGTGGGTGGATGGCGCGCCCCCCGAATACAAAATTCCTACTTTTCAGTTTTTTTTTATTTCTAAGTACTTCAAGCCCTACCGACCTGCCAATTTTCATTGTTCTACAACAATCAGAAGTGCTCCATATAATTTATAAGAGTTTTTAATAACGTGGGTGGATTCCACGCCTCCTGAATGGAAAATTCCAATTTTTCAATTTTTTTCTTTCTAAGTACTTCAAGCCCAACCGACCTACCAATTTTCATCGTTCTACAACATTCGGAAGTGCTCCATATAATTTATAAGATTTTTTAACAAAGTGGGTGGATGCCACGCCCCCTGAATAGAAAATTGCATATTTTCGATTTTTTCCTTTGTATGCACCACAAGGTCTACCGTTGTGCGAAATTTCAAGTATCTACGATGTCTGGAGGTGCTCCATAATTTTGATTATCTGTCAGTGAGTCAGTCAGTCAGTTACGGTTTTTGCGATTTTTGAAGTCCTATATCTCGGGAATTACTAATGCTAAAGAGTTGAAATTTGGTGAGCCACCTATGTTTAATCAGCTCAGTTTCTGACTTTATTGGTACTGAAGTTAGAGGGGGGTTGAAAATCGCCTGAGTTTGTTCTTGTAAAAAGGGTGTAGTGACGCGAACTTGGCTGGGCACTACCATGCCCTTTGATTCCAGAAAATATTACTCTATAAAAGAGGAAATAAAGTTAAAACCAACAAAGCTTTTAATTAATAACAAAATATATTTTGATGAGATGAAAACTGAACTAAAACATTTAAAAGAATTTGAAATGTGCAACCCTTGTAAGAAAATAATAAATTTAAATGAAAACATTGCTTATGAAATAAAAATGGAGTTATCATCATAAAAATTCAAATCTAACAATATTAAGCAATTGTGATGAAAGAAAAAATATAAAGGTTCAAGATAATGTAATTATTAAATTTGAAAATTGTAAAATTAAAATTAAATTAAATTAAAATAAGCTTAGATATAACAATATCTAATTTAACTACTTTTGATGTAGACCTAGAGTTAGATAACATAGACATTATTAAAAAGAATTTGATTACTCATACAAATATAAGTTACTTCAATATCTATGTATTTCTTTTATCATAATAATTGTATTAAGTTTATTCTGTCGAAAAATGTATAGTTTCATCAGGTGACGAAAATCTAAGGGTGGTGGAATTATGATAAAATCAATACCACCAAATGAGATCACAGATCTCAATATAAACATAGACAATGCAAAAACAAACTGTCTCCAGCATCCGGCCACTAACACCGTGAATCCGAATTGTTTATCATCATGCTGATTCAGCATCGTATATCAGATTACTTAGAGTTCAACGACAGAGGAACATTAGTTTTAAGTTTAGTTTTAAGATATAACCCTAAGAAGAAGGTTTGTAATCTACATACTCAATAAAATAATTCTTTTTTAAAACGCCAAAAGCGTGAAGTATTATTTAACTCGCTCGAGTAAATCCATTTGTTTTCCTATTTCTACGCTCCCATACAGCCACCCACCACGCAAACCGGCAGATTAACATACCACCGTTATTAGAAAGACACAGGCCATATATGTACACTTTTAATATCTGACGCGCTCGAATATGTCCACGTGACTGTTTTTTTTAACATTTTTGAACACCTGTAGATGCTCCCCCCACCGATGAAACGGTAAACTTTACTAACATTTTTTCTCTCTATCATCAAATCTTCAAAATCTATTAGGCCCATTTCACACATGCCCGGCAGCCGGTTAGCCGGCATCGGTTACCCGGTTTTCAACAAATGAACCGGTTCGGGCATGTGTGAAAGCTTCCATAAGATCCTTAACTAAACGACCGGTTAGCCAGTTCTGAATACCCGGTTGCCGGCTATGTGTGAAATGGCTCTTAGGTCCCAACGACGCTCGAGTGAATCCACATTTAGCATCGTGGGCTCCCCTACTACAAGAAAATATGCATGTTCGCTTATTCTTGAGCTGTGTACAAAAACGGCATTTAGCGAAAGGTTCTTATAACCTGTTACCAGATATTGACTAACACAATTTCCACAACACTAATCGAGTCGAAAAGGAAACAATTACTGTAGTACAAAAGCTCAGGATTACACAGAAGTTGCAAGGAAACGCAGGAACGTAACGTACCGAACGTAGATAGTAGCGTTGGCGTAGCGAGCATTTTGGGGGCCCCGTTTCAAAAATTTTTAGGGGCTTCCTTTTTTCTAACGGGCGCACAGCCTAAGGTATTACTTTTTTTCCTAAAAAATCAACTTTCATCAGAATATTAGATATGTACATAAGTTCATATTGATTTTTGATTTTGTATAATTAAAGGGACAAAATACAGAGAAGCCCTCCGATCCAGAATTCCAAACGAACGAGTTGCAACACTTTTTTTTTATTCTGAAGTTTGGGTTTCGTCGTATTTGTGTATTTCTCTCTCCGAGTGTCGTGAGGTGCGCATCTCATTTGAGTTAAGACAATTTTCAATAATGAATTGCACAGAGTGTTCAAAAAAAATATTAAAAAACGATTCATTGCGAATTTCGTGTAGTGATTGTAATTGGTCATTTCATGGTGCATGTGTCGGTCTACTAAAAGACGATCTCGATTTTATGAAAACCACAAATAAATCATTCCGATGTAAAAAGTGCTTTGCGAAAAGACGTTCAACTATTCATCAGCCCGATCATGTGCCAGGCAGTGTTACGATGCCGAATGTCAATTTAAGCCAAAGCTCTTCGAGTGGTGAAAATTTAGTTCAATACACTGATATTGCGCCAACACAAGAGAAAACTAGTGTAGAAAATCAAGATCAAATTACCCTGCAAATGATTTACAAAAAAATTACAAACTTAGAAGCGGTTAATAAATTTCTAGTTTCTCTATCAGCTTTAACAAAAGAGAACGAATTGCTTAAATCTAGAGTTCATCTTCTAGAAAACAGGTTACATTGGCAACAACAAAGCCAATTAGCTAACTGCATCGAAATCACGGGATTAAACGACATCAATGACAACAACTCCAAAAGTGTTGCACAAAAGATCTTCCGTGAAGCTATTGATGTTGAGGTGAATGATTGCGATATAAGCAAGTGCTATGTTAAAAAAAGGAGAGGCAGAGAGTCGAGCGAAAAAAATCAAGAGAGCAAACCAGTTATTTTCATAGAACTAGCTGATAAATCTCTTAAACAGCGTATTATGAAAGAGAAGTCGACGACGTGTTTGCGATAATCAAAAGAAGTGACCTAAACACCACGTTGAGCTTGTTAAATGAACAGTATTCGGAAATAAATTTCACTTGTGAAGTTGAAAATAATCAAAAACTGACTTTTTTGGACCTCGCCTTACAGAGAGACCAAAACAAAATCGAAATTTCAGTTCATCACAAACCAACAAGCACTCTCAGATACATTAGACCAGGAAAAATAGCACAAATCGTATGGGGAACCTTGAAAAAATTAATTCATGAAATATTAAAATTGGAATCGACGCAGAATTGCAACCTCTATAACATATCCAAAGTCCCCCAAAATCCCCGCATTGGCTTTTTGTGTAGATGCATTTGAAGAGGTGCAGACGGGGAGAATTTGGAGGTATATCAAACTAAAATATTTGTTTGGGTAAAACCTGATCATATGATACATGCTGCTTTAAGGGTAGTTTTTAACGCTTAATCTAATGAAATCAAATTCAAAATGATACAACCACCCAAAAAGAAGTTATATGCCTTTTTATGTAATGATGACTTTCTTTTCAGGTACAACAGGTAAAATATTACCGAAAACCCTTTGAAAATAACGGTATGTTAATGAAACTTGGAATGAATGTTTCATTTGTCATAGGAACTAAGAATCAAGAGAGTCCCTAAAAATATCCATGGTCAAAGGGTGTTTTTTTTAAGGGGGAGGGGCAAGTGTAGAATGTTAACCATAACACCCACGTAAAAACTCTTACATTCATGAAACTCGCCAAAAATATTAAACTCTTCATGGAAACCAAGAATCAAAATAGTCCATACAAATATCTTTGTTAATAGTGTTTTTGGTGACTGTTAACTTGTTGACTTGTTCTACGGAAAATACGATTTCAAAAATTAATTTTTGCTTGAAAAGGCCCATAACTTTGTTAAGAGTGCTTGTATCATTTTAGATTTGCTTTTATTAGATTCAGCGTTAAAAAATACCCTTAAATCATATACCATACTTTGTGTATATACCTCAATTACACCAAATCGGAATTTTGGCTCAAATCTTCCAACTTCTTCCCAGATTTTCCCTCTCTTTAATAAAAAACCCCAGAACAAATATATTTATGAGGACTATTTTGATTCTTGGTTGCCATGACAAATTATATATTTTTGGCAAATTTCATGAGTGTAAGAGTTTTTTCGTGGGTGTTATGGTTAACATTCTACACTTGCCCCTCCCCCTTAAAAAAACACCCTTTGACCATGGATATTTTTAGGGACTCTCTTGATTCTTAGTTCCTATGACAAATGAAACATTAATTCCAAGTTTCATTAACATACCGTTATTTTCAAAGGGTTTTCGGTAATATTTTACCTGTTGTACCTGAAAAAAAGTCATCAATACATAAAAAGGACTATAACTTCTTTTTGGGTGGTTGTATCATTTTGAATTTGTTTTCATTAGATTCAGCGTTAAAAACTACCCTTAAAGCATGTATCATATGATCAGGTTTTACCCAAACAAATATTTTAGTTTGATAGACCTCCAAATTCTCCCCGTCTGCACCTCTTCAAATGCATCTACACAAAAAGCCAATGCGGGGATTTTGGGGGACTTTGGATATGTTATAGAGGTTGCAATTCTGCGTCGATTCCAATTTTTATATTTCATGAACTAATTTTTTCAACCTCGGAACCTATTTTTCCTGGCCTACATCCCTAATGATTCGTATTCTCCAATTCAACATAAATTAGCGGCATTTCACTCACTTGCACATCGATTGGTAAGTTTACCTCTATCGTTGCCAAACCACATCAAAGAACACAAATACATACAAAAAGCAGCAAAAATAAATGGTTACAGCGAAGAAACTATCAACAATATTATTCGGAAACATTCACAAAAACTGAAAAACGCAAACCAATCAACACTGTTTCAACAAAACAGAAACATCGATAGAAACGAAAATTTGAAACGCGTTTCTATTACTTTCGCTCCAAATATAACAAATGGATTAAAAACAGCCTTTCACCGGCATAACATGCAAATTGTGCATACCAACCCTTTCAAATTGAAAAACCATCTTATAACACCAAAAGACAAAACCGAATCTTTGGACAAAGCAGGGATTTATCAAATCTCTTGTGGAGTTTGCAATCGCAAATATTATGGTCAAACCAAACGATCAATTAGAAAGAGATACGGTGAGCACAAACAGTATGTCTTAAACAACGAGCCCAAGAAATCTGCATTCGCTTCACATGTTCTTGAACAGCAGCATTTGCCTTTGTCTTCAAGTGAAGTCAAACTTGTAAAGTGCGTTAAAGACGAAAGAAAATTAGACGCATATGAAAGTATGTATATATACAAAGACAACACCAGTTTGAACTTGGACAAAGGTAACATACAGTCTGAGCTATTCTGCTTGCATTGATATCACAATCCCCAAATACGGTGTTATGTTGCGAGAATGATCGCCGATGCACTCCTTCGCTGGTGATGATGACGATGACGATGGTGAAGATGATAACAAAGATGATGACAAAGATGATATAGATGGAGATATATATATTAAGTTATACACTTTTTTGTTAACGTTAAAATATGCAACCAATTTATATTTAGTCGTGTTGCTGATGATGGGCGGTAAACTGCTCGAAATGCATTCAAGTGTAAGACTCAATAAATAAAAGTTTTGTTTTTATTAAGAAAAAATTTGAAAACTCAATTTAATGTGTGTTTTTATTTCATATAAATGTTTAAATGTATAAGAGTTTTCGTTAATCGTTTCAACTTTTTATTAAATATAACGACAACCATGTCAAAAAGAAACGAGTTTACCCGATTAAAGACTAAAGTGGCGATGTTGAAACTAGACATAGCATATTTGAAGCGCTGCAAACGGTATAATATCACACCAGCATTCATAAAAATTAAAACATCAGTTATAAATTCAGTGACTAAAAAGGTAATTGATTTAGCGCAAAGAAATTGGTTAAATTTGGAACTCAAATCCAAATATGCCGATTTATCTACGATAGAACTCCGACTTTACTCATTGCATCTGCAGTTAGCATCAACTTGTCACAATAGAGAAATGATAGCAACATACAACTGTGAGTGGTACGAATTTCTGCGGAAAACTTCAACTGAAATTGAAAATCTTGTTAAAAAAAGAGAGAAAAACAATTTAACAAATTTAAAACGCTAGTTGAAAAAACACCGAAAAGAAAAGAAAAATTCACCACACCACTTCCAGTCGACGATGCAGTGATTAATATTTCGAATGTGGAATTATCAAATGATGAATTGAACCTTTTGAACAAGGGCTTAAATTATGGTTTACACCCCAGATCAACACCAGTGAGAGATGTAGTTGCGGACATTGAAACTGTTTTGAAATATAAATTTCAGCTCACCAAAAATGAAATCCGAGAGCGTACGAAAGTGTGCATTGACAAAAGCAATAAATCAAAAAGAAGACAGTGTTCAAATGAAGCTGAAGTGATGGAAAATTTGAAGAAGAAAGACATTTACGTAATGAAAGCGGACAAAGGTAACAAAATCGTCATCATGAACACGGAAGAATATGACAGGAGAGTTTGGAAGCTTATAGAAACGAACAACTACAAGGAAGTTAAAAAATCTCCACTCAACAAAATGGTTACAGCAGCTAATAACGTTCGTAAAGAAATCAGCAATGTTTTTGGAGAGCGATTTAAATGGCGTCTTCTCGTTTCAAATCCAGAAGTACCAAAATTATATTGCCTACCGAAAGTGCATAAGCCAGGTGATAACATGAGACAAATAGTAACCCTCTTATTAGCACCATGCACAAAAATCGCACGCTGGTTAGTTGATGAAGTCAAAAAGTATCCGCCCTTCGATAGTTGCTCGGTGAAAAATTCAATTGAATTTGCTCATTTAACTAGCGATATTCCAATAAGCGACGACGAGATCTTGGTTTCATTTGATGTTGAAGCGCTTTTTCCGTCCATCCCAATTAAAGAAGCACTCTTAGCACTGAAGACGCATTTGTCAAAACAGAACATCACCGAAAACGAACTTAACCTCTACATGCGAGCAGCGGAGATGTGCATGGACACGAACTATTTTGTTTTCCGAGATCGTTTTTACAAAATAGATTCTGGGACGAGTATGGGAAATCCATTATCTCCGTTAATAGCAGAAGTGTTCATGTCAAAGTTCGAAATTGATCTGAAATCACGAAACCTGTTACCAAGAATTTGGCATCGTTACGTCGACGACGTGTTTGCGATAATCAAAAGAAGTGACCTAAACACCACGTTGAGCTTGTTAAATGAACAGTATTCGGAAATAAATTTCACTTGTGAAGTTGAAAATAATCAAAAACTGACTTTTTTGGACCTCGCCTTACAGAGAGACCAAAACAAAATCGAAATTTCAGTTCATCACAAACCAACAAGCACTCTCAGATACATCCCTAGTGATTCGTATTCTCCAATTCAACATAAATTAGCGGCATTTCACTCACTTGCACATCGATTGGTAAGTTTACCTCTATCGTTGCCAAACTACATCAAAGAACACAAATACATACAAAAAGCAGCAAAAATAAATGGTTACAGCGAAGAAACTATCAACAATATTATTCGGAAACATTCACAAAAACTGAAAAACGCAAACCAATCAACACTGTTTCAACAAAACAGAAACATCGATAGAAACGAAAATTTGAAACGCGTTTCTATTACTTTCGCTCCAAATAAAGGGTAATTTTTTAGCTGGTTTGGTTTTGGCAACACTGGTTTTGACAGCTGACGTGTGTTTAGTACCTTGTGTCACTGTCAAACAGCTTCAGTTTGGTTTGCAATTTAACCATGGATCGTCTTACAAATGAACAACGCTTGCAAATTATTGAATTTTACTATCAAAATTCGTGCTCGGTTCGAAATGTTCATCGCGCGCTGCTTCGAAAAATTGTGTTCAGCGATGAGGCTCATTTTTGGTTGAATGGGTACGTAAATAAGCATAATTGCCGCATTTGGAGTGAAGATCAGCCAGAAGCATTGCAACAGCTACCAATGCATCCCCAAAAAGCCACTGTTTGGTGCGGTTTATGGGCCGGCGGCATTATTGGGCCATATTTCTTCAAAGATGATGCGAATCGCAGCGTTACTGTCAATGGTGAACGCTACCGATCGATGATAACAAACTTTTTTTTGCCCGAAATGGAAGTTCTTGACTTGCATGATATGTGGTTTCAACAAGACAGTGCCACATGCCACACAGCACGCGAAACAATGGCGCAATTGCGAGGCGAGTTTGGTGAACAGTTAATTTCACGTTTCGGGCCGGTCAATTGGCCGCCTAGATCGTGCGATTTGACACCATTAGATTATTTTTTGTGGGGGTATGTCAAGGCTAATGTCTATAGGGACAAGCCCGCTTCGATTGACGCACTGGAAGCCAACATCCATGCATTCATTCGTGAGATACCGGCCGATATGTGTGAAAGAGTATGCCAAAATTGGACTCAGCGGATGGGCTACCTGAGACGCAGCCGCGGTCAACATTTGCATGAAATTATCTTTAAACATTAAATTGCAAGGTTCAAACTATCGATTCAAATAAATATTTCATTCATTTTTTCGAATTTTTTGTGTTTTTTTTTTTTTAAAGTTCTAAACCTCTTAAAAAATCACCCGTTATAACAAATGGATTAAAAACAGCCTTTCACCGGCATAACATGCAAATTGTGCATACCAACCCTTTCAAATTGAAAAACCATCTTATAACACCAAAAGACAAAACCGAATCTTTGGACAAAGCAGGGATTTATCAAATCTCTTGTGGAGTTTGCAATCGCAAATATTATGGTCAAACCAAACGATCAATTAGAAAGAGATACGGTGAGCACAAACAGTATGTCTTAAACAACGAGCCCAAGAAATCTGCATTCGCTTCACATGTTCTTGAACAGCAGCATTTGCCTTTGTCTTCAAGTGAAGTCAAACTTGTAAAGTGCGTTAAAGACGAAAGAAAATTAGACGCATATGAAAGTATGTATATATACAAAGACAACACCAGTTTGAACTTGGACAAAGGTAACATACAGTCTGAGCTATTCTGCTTGCATTGATATCACAATCCCCAAATACGGTGTTATGTTGCGAGAATGATCGCCGATGCACTCCTTCGCTGGTGATGATGACGATGACGATGGTGAAGATGATAACAAAGATGATGACAAAGATGATATAGATGGAGATATATATATTAAGTTATACACTTTTTTGTTAACGTTAAAATATGCAACCAATTTATATTTAGTCGTGTTGCTGATGATGGGCGGTAAACTGCTCGAAATGCATTCAAGTGCAAGACTCAATAAATAAAAGTTTTGTTTTTATTAAGAAAAAATTTGAAAACTCAATTTAATGTGTGTTTTTATTTCATATAAATGTTTAAATGTATAAGAGTTTTCGTTAATCGTTTCAACTTTTTATTAAATATAACGACAACCATGTCAAAAAGAAACGAGTTTACCCGATTAAAGACTAAAGTGGCGATGTTGAAACTAGACATAGCATATTTGAAGCGCTGCAAACGGTATAATATCACACCAGCATTCATAAAAATTAAAACATCAGTTATAAATTCAGTGACTAAAAAGGTAATTGATTTAGCGCAAAGAAATTGGTTAAATTTGGAACTCAAATCCAAATATGCCGATTTTTCTACGATAGAACTCCGACTTTACTCATTGCATCTGCAGTTAGCATCAACTTGTCACAATAGAGAAATGATAGCAACATACAACTGTGAGTGGTACGAATTTCTGCGGAAAACTTCAACTGAAATTGAAAATCTTGTTAAAAAAAGAGAGAAAAACAATTTAACAAATTTAAAACGCTAGTTGAAAAAACACCGAAAAGAAAAGAAAAATTCACCACACCACTTCCAGTCGACGATGCAGTGATTAATATTTCGAATGTGGAATTATCAAATGATGAATTGAACCTTTTGAACAAGGGCTTAAATTATGGTTTACACCCCAGATCAACACCAGTGAGAGATGTAGTTGCGGACATTGAAACTGTTTTGAAATATAAATTTCAGCTCACCAAAAATGAAATCCGAGAGCGTACGAAAGTGTGCATTGACAAAAGCAATAAATCAAAAAGAAGACAGTGTTCAAATGAAGCTGAAGTGATGGAAAATTTGAAGAAGAAAGACATTTACGTAATGAAAGCGGACAAAGGTAACAAAATCGTCATCATGAACACGGAAGAATATGACAGTTTGGAAGTTTATAGAAACGAACAACTACAAGGAAGTTAAAAAATCTCCACTCAACAAAATGGTTACAGCAGCTAATAACGTTCGTAAAGAAATCAGCAATGTTTTTGGAGAGCGATTTAAATGGCGTCTTCTCGTTTCAAATCCAGAAGTACCAAAATTATATTGCCTACCGAAAGTGCATAAGCCAGGTGATAACATGAGACAAATAGTAACCCTCTTATTAGCACCATGCACAAAAATCGCACGCTGGTTAGTTGATGAAGTCAAAAAGTATCCGCCCTTCGATAGTTGCTCGGTGAAAAATTCAATTGAATTTGCTCATTTAATTAGCGATATTCCAATAAGCGACGACGAGATCTTGGTTTCATTTGATGTTGAAGCGCTTTTTCCGTCCATCCCAATTAAAGAAGCACTCTTAGCACTGAAGACGCATTTGTCAAAACAGAACATCACCGAAAACGAACTTAACCTCTACATGCGAGCAGCGGAGATGTGCATGGACACGAACTATTTTGTTTTCCGAGATCGTTTTTACAAAATAGATTCTGGGACGAGTATGGGAAATCCATTATCTCCGTTAATAGCAGAAGTGTTCATGTCAAAGTTCGAAATTGATCTGAAATCACGAAACCTGTTACCAAGAATTTGGCATCGTTACGTCGACGACGTGTTTGCGATAATCAAAAGAATAGACCTAAACACCACGAGATTTGGATATATAAGTTTGAGATAAGTGATTATACTTTGCCTGGGTTCAAATTTTTTGCTAAAACGAATGATGATTACTGTGCTGGCGGTGTGGGTTGTTTTGTTAGGGATGGTTATGAATGCGTTCAAACGGAAATAGATTTTTTGAGTGCCGACATTTTAAAACTGTCTTTTTAACAAGATCGAGAAGAAATTGTTATTCTTTGCATTTATAGACTTCATAAATATAGTGCGTCGGTGTTTATGGAAGAATTTTTTAATCTTTTGGATAGAGAAAATTCAAAGAATTTAATCATTTTAGGAGACATTAATATCGACATTTTGGAGAATTCTGATGCCGTTTCTGCTTATTTGTCGGTTCTTGCATCTCTTAGCCTCCTTTATCAACGAACAAACAAGACCTGCGTCTGGGAAATGTTTAGATCATATTTATGGTCGTTTTTCCAACTGCTCGTTAAGCACAGTTGAAAAATGTATTTTTGATCTAGGTATTACTGACCATGCCATGACAGGTATTTTAGTGAGCTGCCCTAGTAAAACCGAAAATTCATCTCCTGTTTTAAGTGTTGAAAAAACTGAAATCGATTTTTCCTTATTGAAAACAAAACTTTCTCATGAATATTGGCAGTTAGTTTACTTGGAGGATAATATTTCGAAAGCCTATGATATCTTTATTGAAACTTTAAAAAAATATATTATTCAATGTAGTTATACTATAAATAAAAGATGTAAGCAAAAAAAATTGAAACCGTGGATAAACAACTATATTTTAAGGAAAATTAATCTGAAAAATAAGCTAAGAACCAAATGTGCAAAGCATCCACTTAACTTGAATTTAAAAAGACGATATGAAAAGATGTGTTCAAAACTTAGAAAAGATGTTCCGCTTTGTAGAGACCGCTATTACAGCAACCTATTTGATTGGGCTAAAGGCGATATTAAAAATGAATGGAAATTGGTAAACAGTAGGTATGCTCAACAAGCCTACATCTTCCAAAAAGGATATTAACATTAAAGTTGGCGAAAATTTGGTATCTGATAATTACATTATTGCCAGTACATTTATTGATTACTTTGTCAATGCAACAAACTCCTTGCAGTCTTCTTTTTCTTCTAACTGTACTTCTTGCAGATCTGCAATTATTTATGGTGATCCTTTGACCCAAAACTCGTTTTTCTTTGAACCCATAACTGGTTTCGAACTCCTTAAATGTATTGGAAGTCTTAAAAATTCGGATTCTTGTGGACCTGATGGAACTTCATCTAAGGTGCTTAAAAATATTGCGTGTTTCATAGTAGATGTCTTAGCCTTTATATTCAATCACAAATAATTATATACAGATGTCTCACCTCCATAGAAAATTCTGTCTTCAAAAATTTTATTAGCCGACAAATCATCAGCCGACAAAATGCTTTTTAAGTTGACTTCATGAGAAGAAGAGAATTTTAAGCCGACAAATATCCAAGAAAAAAAGCTTTTTCTAATAAGAAAAGAGATCAACATGGAAAACTCTTTGAATACTTTTCTCATTAACACAAAAACAAATGACAGAAGAATTTCTCTCTACAAAAAAAAATGATAGATACAGGAGAAATTTAGCTTTGTGCGTAGTTATGTAGATTTTCAGATGTTTTTTCTTCTGTGGAGCTGGTTTTAATTACTTTGCTATTCAGATGCAGATCGTGGACACTGGCATTGTGTTGTGATTTTGAAAAGATAAACAGCTATTTTTAAGTTTCGTTTCTAAAATTTAGGGGTTTTAATCAAAACTAACGATTATTGAGATGTCCAAACAAGTGGTTGTGGTTTTTGAGATGCATGTCGTCCGTCGGTGTCTATGTGTTTTATATGCATGTTCTGTGTCCAGGTGTAAATCGAGTTGGAGCCAGTATACATATGTATATTAACGGATTTGCACATTTCTGTGTTTTACTATACGATAAATTTAGTAATTTTTTTAATTATCCATAGAACAGTAGTAGCTCCGTTAATGGGGGTATGACGATTTTGGGCAGTTAAGCATAGATTTAAAATGTTTACAAATAAATTATTTACATGCATATAGTACAGAAAAATAGTACAAAAAGTTTTTCGAATAAAAAAAAATTGTACCTACCATCATGAAATTTGGTGAAAACCCTTCATGTACCATTAGAATGGAAAATCAAAAGAGTTTATACAAATATTTCACATGGAATAGTGTTTATTTTGAGGGGTAAAGGGGGAGGTGGAGATGTATCAAACAGAAAAATTAACTTTGGTGCGACCATAACATATGACACATATTTTTAAGGTAGTTTTGAATGCTGCATCAAATGACATCAAAACCAAGTCGGTCTCCGTGAAAGAAGTTATTGTCATTTTTATGTATGGATGAATATATTTTTCTTACTGTTTCTTTTTTCATTTTTGTAAATGGGTACCTTCTTCTTAGTAGTTCAAGTAATATGGAAACAGTTTTTTAATTGATGGACAAATTATACATTGATAGTAGGTAGCACATTTTAAACACTTTTTGTTTCAATTCTATCAAAAAATATTGGTATGCAATATAAGTTCTTAAAAACCTTTCGCTGTCGGCTATACGTAAGTTTTAGTTGTTTTTTTTAAATTAAAATTGTGACATTAAAGGATTGGTTACTTCATCAGACAATTTTTATTAAGTTTAATCATAAATCACTGGTATATTTGTGCTTTTTTCTATCTTATAATTTTTTTGAAAATACTTGAAAAGACAATTTAAAAAAAAATTAATTCAATTCGAATATTTGTTCAAATTCAGAATTATTACAAATATTAACAAAAACTGATCTAAGGGGGGCGATTCAAATTAAAAAGGTCACGGAAAACGAATAACTTTTTTGATATGTATGTAGTAATGTTCTAGCAAAATTTAAATAAATTGGTCAAACTGTTTTTGAAGAAGAAAATGGAAAATGGTTCTTATAAAAAAAAAACATTTAAAACCTTTTTAAGAACTTATTTGTAAAGTAGTAAACATTTTAAAAAATAATTTATTTTTCTGGATTTAATCGGACTCGCATTTCCATTTGAGAAAAACTTATTTTAAAAAATCTCAAAGACTTTGTTAGAGTTTTGGAAACTTAACATTTAATTTTCCCTAAAATCGGTTTTTATTCTAAATTAATTTTTGTTTTATGTCCTAATTTTGGGGCTTTTAGGTTAAAACAAGTGGAAATAAATACCTAACTCATATTTAAAAAAAAATTCTCAAAATTAAAAAATTCCATTTAATATTTTTATGAACAAGAATTTGTTTTTCTGTCAACTTTATTTTGTGTAGGTAACCCCAAATAAAAATTTCTTAAATATAAAAACATATTTTTTTCATTTCGTTCGTTATTCTTATAGAAGGGGGTAAAGGAAGGTTGGGCCCTTCTTCAATTAACTTTGAAGAAAAAATTGACTTTTTTGAGGGAGAATTTGATTGCTTGCACTCGCCCAGCTAGGATTTTGGCAGAAACTATGGGAATTCAAGGTTGTTTTTTTGTATGCGCCTTTACCTCTGTTTTGTGTAAAGGATGTCATTAAAGAAAGTAGTAAATCACTAAGTTGCTTTGTGTTACAAGACAAAAGCGAAAAATTAATCTTTTAAGGACTAAGGTTTTAAGGCCAAAAATAACGCTTTTAAAATATATTTGCAATAAGAATAAATTAATTTTTAGTACAATACCAATACCCCAGGACCGTAGCTACGGTAGGGCTTTGTGTGGCAAAAAATACCAACGCCCTTCCTTAATAAATACCACCAATATTACGATGATGGGAATAAACAAAAAACGTCCGCCGCACAGTGGTTCAAGTTGTATGGAGAAGCGGTCTGAAATCTATAAATCTGAAGTGGTGAACCAATTCAGATGAAATTTTCTGACATGATAAAGAATATAATAAAAAATCATAAAAGCAAATTTCAGCCCACTTATGCTATGCTTCCACCACAGGTTTATCTGAGTTTAGATTAAATAAATCTTTTTGGTATTTCCAAAGCACAAACAAATTAAAAGAAAAATAAGTTTGACAGCACCTTCAAAAATGCAAATGGTGTTTCAATTTTTCTTATGAAGTGCGAGTGAGATAGAATGTTTGATTCATATCAAATAATTTTTTTTTTTTTTTTCCGTCTTTATATATAATAAATGCCGCCTTTAGGTTAGAATATGTTCCGAGCCAATGGAAAGTTGCGGAAGTAATAATGATTTTGAAACCTGGCAAACCATCTCATGAAAAGAAGTCTTACAGACCGATTTCGCTTCTTCCTGTAATATCAAAAGTTTTTGAAAGAATACTACTCCTTCGCCTGCAGCCGATAATAGAAGAAAAACCATTAATACCTGAACATCAGTTCGGATTTAGAAGAAAGCATTCGACCATTGATCAAGTGCATAGGATAACCGACGTAATTGAGAGAGCTCTTGAAGAAAAAAAAATCTGTTCGACGGTCTTTTTGGATGTGTCGCAAGCGTTTGACAAGGTGTGGCACGAAGGCCTCAAATTCAAATTAAGACAAGTTCTGCCTGAAGGACTTTATAAAATTCTAAACGAATATCTAGAAAACAGACTTTTTCGTGTAAGACACGGAAATGAATATTCTAATTTCAAAGAAATAGTGGCTGGGGTACCACAAGGTAGTGTTTTAGGTCCAGTTCTGTACCTTCTCTTTACACGTGATATACCTCAAACAGAAGACACTATCGTAGCAACGTTTGCTGATGATACCGCAATTACATTAAATTACAAAATGCTCTTAATAATGTTAATGAGTGGACAAAAACATGGCGAATAGCGCTCAATGAACAAAAGTCAGTCCACGTGGACTTAACGTATAAAAAAATAAATAGATTGCCCGTCTTTCTTAATACCGGTCGTGTACCATTTGCGAATGAGGCAAAATATCTGGGAATGACTCTAGACGCGAAATTAAAATGGAAGCCGCACGTAAAAAAGAAATGCGAAGAATTAAAAAGTAAATTAAGAGATATGAACTGGCTACTCGGTAAATATTCCAAGCTTAGTATTGATAATAAGTTGGTTTTATACAGGCAGGTACTTAAACCTGTCTGGACTTATGGTATACAACTCTGGGGTTGTACCTGCGATACAAATTTAAATATCTTACAAACGTTTGAAAATAAATTGCTTAGGTCATTTGTAAATGCGCCATGGTATATAAGAAACGAAGATCTTCACAGGGATCTCGGGATTCCTACGGTTCGAGACGAAATTGAGAGTTTCGCGCGAAAACATAGAAATCGGCTATTAGATCACGCTAATCCAACGATTATTGACATTCTTGACGAGTCGAACTTAGTACGCCGTCTGCAAAGAACAAAACCTTCCGACTTGGTGCGGTGAACACAAAACCGCTTTAAAATCGCGGAATAAGCAGAAACTTTCACCGGAAAGTTACCTGCAACACGTTACTTAACTTCGTTAAAAATAAATTGCTAGATAAGTTTCAACTTAGTTGCAATCGGGAAGTGGAGGTGGTTTTAGTGTAGGAAGAATCTCACACTTCTATGAGCACGCGTTTTCCGGTCCTCATAGAGCCTGATGCAGGTTTTGCACCTACCCACGGACAAAAAAAAAAAAAAAAAAAAAAAAAAATGTCAAATAATGAAAAAATTAATCGAGTCTGGAATGAATCGTTCACCACCATATAAGAATAGGTGAGTTTGATTTGTTTAACTATTTAATAAGATTAATTTTCAATCTTCAAGATGAGATTTGAGATGAATCTTATACAATCTCAGATTAGTACTAGGTGGAAATGTAGTATTACACGTTCTCTTTTAAAATAGGTCATCAAATCGTCGCAAGTTGATATAAATTTAGGGGTGTGTTCTAAAGCTTTTTCCTACGCCCACTTTTGGAGACATTTTTGGTAAACAAATTAGAATTTTGAATAATTTGTATGAAAACAAGGCAAAATTGCCCCTATAGCAGGTTAAGCACAAAGATACTGCAAAATATATGACCCGCCCACTTTTGAGGGCGTTTTTAAACAAAATTCTTTTTATCGTTTCCTAAAAAATATGAAAAATGATGCCTGGAAAAAAATGTGTTGGAAATGTCCATTTGTAAGGGAGAGGTTGTACAGCTTTTTCCATAATTTAAAGCAAAGATTTGAAATCCAATAAAAAAAACGTAATTCAAGAATTCTTTATTTTCAAAAGTCTTAAGACATAAACTTAGTCCTTGGTGTTTTGAAGGTTTGCAGATATTAGCAAAAAATTTTGTTTGTGTATAAAAATTGATGGTTTATTGTAAAATATGTTCTTTTAGTCCGACCGGGAAAGATCAGTAAGCACTAAATTTTTCTTAGTTGAATTTCACTTAAAAAAGTACCGATTTTAAACATTCGAGCAAAATATTCCAACTATCATAACTTTATTTTAAACGAACTAACAAAAAAGTCATACCAATCAGAAATATGTATATTTAATTATAACTTGATGAAACTGGATTTCACGTTTGTATGTCTATGCGTTCACTGTACATCGAGCTAGACGCTTGATCTTTATAGAGTTTATCAGTTTGCTTCAAACTTAGTACAAGGCATTTTTGTGTGGTTCCCTTAGAAGAAAAATTCAAATCATTGTTGTGGCTCATCTCTAACTGAAAGCTGCCATACAATAGTTCTGTTTTTTTTTCAAACTTTTTAAAAGACCATATACAAGGATAGAGTTTCGTACCTTAAGGTATGTCCTCAAGGTGTTTGAGAAAATTGTCTTATTTTTGGTTTATTTTCTTATAATATATTTCCTTTACTGCTCGAACAATTTTATTCTAATTTTGCAGCACTCTTGTACTTTTTCAAAATACCTTTCCGAAATGTTTCAAACCATTTTTTTTGTTTAGGACTGAGTATATCTATTGAACAAAATCAAACTTTGTGGTGAGAAAAGGAAATTTCATAAAATTAAAAACTTCCGTTATGTAAACGAAATATTTTATTCGTCAGGTTTACTATTTGCAGAAAAAACAAAATCGCCATGAGACAATTCTAAGTTCTATATGAAAACACAAATGCGACCCAGTCAAGTCAAAATTTTTGCAGGACATACATCAAGTAAAATTTTGAATTTTGCCCTTCCTGTTTCCATCGCTGCCCTACCTGTAATTCGACTCTAAATACGGCTCTGCCCCCCCCCCCCCCTCCCCCTAGCCAAAAAGTGCCACACTTGCTGTGAGGCATCACGCACTATTAAAATGTTCTTCTCGACGCTTGATGCAAAATTGACAGTTCTCTTTTACTGTGAAATTCGGTGCTACTTTTAAAGCGGTTTGTACAGTGTCTGTATAGGAAAAATACGGCAAATGCTAAAAAGAAATAGGTATCAAGAAGAGACTCGGAAGCCTTGCCCCACGACTCACAGGCAACTGTTTTTCCGTCTCATCTTTTTTCTCTTTCGCACTCATTTATGTTCGAAAAGAGTCAGTCGCAAAGAATCATCGTGTAATGGGGAACACAGATATTTTTTTTTCTGTTTCAATATAAAAAAGTGATTTTTATGCTTTAATTTTAGTTTGTTTCTGTAACATACACAAAATTTATTTTATTCAAAAGTATTTAATGTCCTGAATTCGAATTTTTGGTAATAATTGCTCAAGAACGTCAGGTTTTTAAGATATTTCTATTTATATCTTAGAAGTCCTCATTTCTTATTTATGAAATTAGCATGTTTTTATATAACATATGTAATTTAAGATGAAAGCTAACAACTAACTACCAATTTCTCGAAGCGGAATGCAAGTACCTACTTATTTGAAAGATCAAAAAAGAATTTGAAAAAAATGTTTATGCCTCAAAATAACGATAGCAAAATAATTCAAAAAAAAAAAAACTTAAGAAATATCTAATAAAACCCGAAATGTACCTGAGCATCGAGCTATTTTTCAAATTTTATACTGGAATACCTACCTCAAAAACGTAACATACTAGCAGTTCTGAAACCAGATTCGGATTAACCTCATCAAAAACCACCAGAAAAGTAAAGATAAATCTGTAGTGTTTTGTAGAACCATGATACCTAGGTAACTCCATTTTAAAATTTGCGTCTTTAAGTCCACTTAACATTAAGCTAGATGCTGGAGCCCAAACGAGTTTACCGATTTTCTTCAATTTTGGAATCACAATCTTTGACAAATTATATTTCAAATTTGAAAGATCTCGGTTCATCTGTTTAAGCTCGATGAAAAGTGGACGAAAAGACGCAAATTTTTAAAAGCAGTTATAATATTTCTACCAAACTACGGATTCTAGGTATGTTATTGGTTTCAAATTCAAATTTTGTTACATAGTGTTATTATAGCAGTTTTTTATTTATACCTACCTATATGCCCATTGAAAAATATAAAAAAAATACGTTACCTATGCACTATGCCCATTAAAAAAATTCTCATACCTAGATAGGTATGGGTACATTGCATTTCTTTTATTTTTTAGCAGACACACAAATCTTATCAAATCAAATCAACAAAAATTCATCATGATCCGTATCACTCATAGATATTATTTTTCCAAACTTATACCTATCAAGAAAATTTAAAAAAATGCAAATAAATTCAAATACCTACATACAAACATAATGTATCTTTCTACATCTATGTAACTAATACGAAAAATTCAGTTTTGGTTTCCTTTAATGAATACACAAGAAGTTATACTTACCTACCTACAATCGGAATACACAACGCACCTGCACTTGCATTTTTTTCTCGTCTCACTTTTTTTCTCGTTAAGATCCCGCTATGAGAAATTTAGGTACATAACCATAGGTATATCCCTTACGAGAATACTTGAAAAAATACTGTGGCGGGATGTTAGATTAAAAAAAGAGTAACGAGAAACAGAAATAAAAGTGAGAGAGCGTCGCAGAAAATATATTTTTGTTGTGATTTTAGAAGGTACAAATTTGAAAGAGAAAAAGCACTTTGATCTTAAAATAATTCCATGAAAAGAGCTTTCATAAAAGCTCATTGAATTGTAGATTTTCAGTTTCATATCCCAGATTTTTCTATGAGCGCGAGACATCTGTATATAATTATTTGTGTCTAAAGAATAGAATCGTTATTATATCCATTGTCGTCAAAGTCATCTTGAGCATCAATATCGTCATTATCCTTTTGACCATTTGCGCCTGGAAAATGGGTAAAATTATGTTATTATAGGTATAAAAAGAGAACATATCTTAATATTTACTTTTTTCATTAATATAAATAACTACTATCCAATTTAAATATTAATTCATAAATTCATACAATTCAATGAATACCAAATACAATCCAAATGCACATACTGAATCTATTCGCGTCAGTAAATACATTTTTGACCTACCTCAAAATTAGTGCATTCTTTTTATCATAAACACTACGCGAATACATTCAGTGTGCAAAAGCATAATAAACGACAAGAATTCCGGATACCCGAAACATGATGCCCAGCCAAAAGAAAATTCACCTTGAACTGCTACTGCAGGTTAATAAACTAAAGGCGCAGTAGAGTGGCAATGGCAAAGTGTTTCGCGTATCCGAAATTCGACCCTTTAAAAAATACATTATGTTCAAGGTTTGTCGATAGAGCAAAATTTGCATTATTTTATTTTTCATTTTATTAGTAAGATATTTATTGTTTAGGTTAGCAATTATTGAATATAAATATTCCCGATTTTGGGACAATAAAGTCATTCAATTTTCAATCGCCAGATAAGAATTTTGTTTCATTTCAATTCATATTAGCTATCCCCCCACCCGAGGTAAGGTGGCTAATATTCAAATACTATAATTGTGAATTGGTACATGAACCGATTTCACACTCCACAAAAGTCACGGTGTTCTACCCTGGCTATCGATTCGTTGAGGCAAAAGAGCCTCATCGTCAAACAAAAAGTAAATATCGGCAAGGATAGTGCTTCAAGAAAAACGGCACAATACAAGGAAGACCGTATTCAGCGCGTCGAACAGTATTGGAATCGATTTCAAGAAAATCACAAGCAAATTGAGGGTTCGCTTAAACATGACACACCCTATGTTGCTGGAAAGACATATCAGAAGGTACAAGTTCTGTACAATGATCTGATGGCAACCCTTCGAGGTATTAATCCCGTGGATGTCGAAGAAGGCGATACAGAAAAAGAAGGCGAAGCAGACAAATCTGCAAACAAAGATGACCAGGAATTAGCCAAGACTAAGCCAATTCCAACCTCTAGAAGTTCCTTACTTCAAATAGACACATCAGTCCCCATCATCAGGCGGCAATATGCTGCAATAGCAGGGCTGCAGAGAGCATTAGAAGGAGCATCAACTCAAATGGCAAATCGTTTTTCGGAATTTTATAAAATAAAAATAAAGAACATTGAACGGTATTGGGAGGAAGTTCTGCACATCCACAATTTAGTGCATGAACAATATGAAAATCCCTCCCTGGAAGGATACAACGTTCAAGATTTCATTAAAATTGAAGAACACACTGAAGAGAAGTTAATTGAGCTAAACGAACTAGCAAATCAAGGTCAACAGGGACCCACAGGTCACAGCTCCAACTCTTCAAGCAATTTAAAATTACCTAAAATTTCATTGCAGAAATTTGATGGTGATTATTTAAAATGGCGGCAATTTCATGACTTGTTCGTCCAGATGGTACACAATCAACCAATGGCTAAATGTCAAAAATTATGGTACCTTAAAACTAATTTATCGGGAGAGGCTGAAAGGCTTATCCGACACTTCACAACGTCAGATAATAATTATGATGCTGCATGGAAGACAATAGTTGATCGATACGACAACACCAGATTGTTGGTATCGGCATTGATCAATAAATTAATGAATCAACCAAACGGGTCGTCCGACAGAGGAACATCAAGTTCGGTAAAGGCTATCCATGACACTACACAAGAATGTCTGATGGGATTAACAAATATTGGAATTAGCATTGATAATTGGGATCCACTCATAACCCACATTGTACTGAAGAAACTTGACAGAGACACTCATACCTTGTATGAACAGTCACTTGAAAATCCCAGAACCGTCCAAAAAATAAATGATCTACTTGAATTCCTGGAAAGGCGTTTTCAATCTCTTGAAGCTTTGGGTAGTAAAGGAAAGTTCCCAGAGGAACAAAGACGAGTACACTTGATGAAGAAGGTAGCAGCAGCGTCAGCTCCAACAACTTCATCATGTATAAGTTGTAATGGCACACATCCACTTTATGCTTGCCATGAGTTCCTACGTATGACACCTGGACATCGACTGAACCTGCTCAAGAAACATCAAAAATGCGTTAACTGCTTTATGACAGGTCATCAGGCTTCAAAATGCAAAAGGAGAGGATGTACTAAATGTTTCAAAAAACATAACACTTTAGTACATCTTGACACGATGAAACCAATCGAACACAACAAAACATCAGTAAGCAAGCTTCAGCAAACTCCAGATCAGGGGCGTGACCAGACACTAACAGTGAGCGCAGCAAGCCAGCAGAATCCAGAACAAGGCCGTGACCAGACACTCGCACTAAGCGCAGTTAGCCAACATTCTAAAACATATATCTTGTTGGGGACTGCTAGGATCAGTTTAGAATCGAAAAATGGAGAATTTATAGAATGCAGAGCACTCTTGGACTCAGGATCCCAAGTAAACTTTATAACAGAGTAGTTAGTTGGAAGGCTGGGGCTCTCAGCAAAACACGACACGATGCAGATCCAGGGTATAGGCCATGCCACTCAAAACTCATATAAAAGAGTCAACATCCATTTACAATCCAGAATAAATGGGTTCTCTACAAGAATAGAGGCAATGGTTCTTCCAAAGATTCTTTCTCAACAACCGACACAGTTTATCAATATTAAACAATGGAACGTCCCAAAGAACATCCAGCTGGCTGATCCAAAATTCAACTGTCCCGGCAACATCGACCTGCTCATAGGCGCGGAGTTATATCATGAACTCCTCTCTGTTGGGCAAATCAAATCCGATGAAGAAATGCCAACATTACAAAATACAGTTTTCGGTTGGATTGCCACAGGAAGAGTTGGCCATCATCCCAGATCAGCACTGACTTGCGGTATGTGCATAGAAGATGAAAACCTAGATGCACTCATCGAAAAATTCTGGTCAATTGAAGACCCAGAGGATACGCGTAGATCAATAACAAGTGCAGAAAAATGTTGTGAAACACATTTTACACAAACCACACACCGAGATGAAAATGGCCGATTTATCGTAAGACTGCCATTCCAAGACGATCCATCATCCTTAGGAGAGTCAAAAAACATAGCTTTACGACGACTGTACTCATTAGAGAGACGTTTAGCTAATAATTCAGAACTGAAAAAAACAGTATCATCAATTCATGGACGAATATATATCACTAGGGCACATGCAAGAGGTTGCTGCCCCGCCAAGCGAATCACCACACTACTTTCTACCTCACCATTGTGTGCAGAAACCAGACAGTAGCACCATTAAATTGAGAGTAGTCTTTGATGCTTCCTCAAAAACATCGTCCAATATATCACTCAACGATATATTACACACTGGTCCAAAAATTCAAGATGACTTATTTACAATTTTGCTGAGGTTCCGCTTACCACGCTTCGTGTTTACTGCTGACATTCAAAAAATGTACAGACAAGTGCTAGTACATGAAGAAGACAGAAAATACCAGCTTATTCTATGGAGAAGATCCACATCAGAACCTATCAAGTGCTATCAGCTCAATACATTAACATATGGTACATCAGCCGCTCCATACCTGGCAATTAAATCCCTTCAACATCTATCTCAATCATCAATAATGTCACATCCAATCGGCAGCAAGGTCCTTCAGCACGATTTCTATGTAGACGATGTCATGACCGGATCAAACAGCCTCTCAACAACATTAGAAATGCAGGGACAACTTATTGATGTACTTCAGACGGCAGGATTTAAGTTGCGAAAATGGTGTGCCAATCATCCACGTTTACTTCAAGCGTTTCTACCAGAAGATAAGGAGATGGAACTTGACTTCAGCCTAGACTCAGAAGACAACATTAAAACACTCGGTTTAACATGGCTGCCAAAGATGGATGACTTCTGTATCAAATCACATGGGATTACCGAGACCAAAATAACAAAAAGAATTGTCTCTTCAGAAATAGCCCGCTTATTCGACCCTCTTGGATTTTTGGCCCCAGTAGTAATAACCGCAAAAATCTTCTTACAACAATTATGGCAATTGAAAATAGATTGGGACGCAGCATTACCTCAGGATCTACACTCCAAATGGATGAAATTTCGTGATGACTTCAAATTGATAAACCAAATCCGAATACCAAGGCACATATTTTCACAAAAAATACCAGACAAAATACAACTTCATATCTTTGCCGATGCTTCAGAAAGTGCTTATGGAGCTTGCATTTACGTACGATCCATAGTCAACCCTGGTACAATCATAGTGCGGTTATTATGTGCAAAATCTCGTGTAGCTCCAATTGAAAAGAAGACAGTAAAGAAACCAACAATACCACGGCTCGAATTATGCGCAGCCAAGTTAGCGGCTGACCTTGCTAAAAGGGTCAAGAAGGACATAGAATATGAGAAGGTCGCTACATATTTCTGGACCGATTCTGAAATAGTTTTGGCGTGGATTAATTCAACCTCAAAAACACTACCGATCTTCATTGCCAATAGGGTATCGTCTATCCAAGCTAGTACCATATCACAACAATGGCGTCATGTGAGATCTAAAGAAAATCCAGCAGATTTATTAACACGCGGTATATCTCCTGAAAAATTGAAGGAATCTAATCTATGGTTCTATGGGCCAATTTTTCTTCATGGCCAAGAATCAGCTTGGCCACAACCTTATGCCAAACCAGTAACTTCAGCTATCATGAATGACAATAGGGATTCAATACACTTCATTTACAAAATTCAGCATGGAAATTCGTTTAAGAGGTTGCAGCGAGTAACTGCATTTGTACTAAAATACATCCAGTATCTTAAAATTGAGGTTGAGAGGAAGAAGCAAGAAAAACTTCATCCAAATCTATCAAATCAGAACGAGAAAAAACGTCTTGAGAAGGTTCTTTCCACGGAAGAAGTTAACAAGAAAATCCAAGAGGTGGTTCTATCAAGTCAGGAGCTAACTCACGCACTCAATACCATAGTCCAAGTGATGCAAAGAGACGAATTCAGTGCGGATATTTTACAACTTAACAAATATCATGAATGCAGCAAAACAAGTGCTATACTCTGCCTTTCTCCATTTATAGATGAAAACAAAATCATACGCGTTGGAGGAAGACTGGAATCATCAACATTGCCATATGAAGCAAAGCATCCTATTCTATTGCCTTATGAACACCCGTTTGTAAAGATGATAATGAAGGACATCCATGAAGACCACAAACATGTTGGCCCACAAGCACTTCTGGCCATAACCAGACAACGCTTCTGGCCAATTAAGGGTAAAATTATTGCACGAGCTGTAGTAAAAGGTTGCATACGATGTACCAGAGCAAAGCCTGAGCTGCTTTCTCCAAAAATGGGAAATCTGCCAACAACCAGAGTAGAACCCGCCTGTCCATTTGTGAATTCAGGGGTGGATTTTTGCGGACCAATTTGGATCCATTATCGAGGCAGAGGAAGTCGACCACAGAAGGGATACATCGCAGTGTTTTGCTGCTTTGCTACAAAGGCAGTCCATCTAGAGGTTGTAAGCGCTTTGACAACAGAAGCATTCATAGGTGCATTAAAACGCTTTACAGGAAGGAGAGGTCACGTCAGAAACCTTTATTGTGACAACGCAACAAACTTCGTCGGAGCTAGAAACCAACTCCAGGAGCTGAGCCAGTCATTATATTCCTCTGAAGGAAGTAACTCCATAATATCATCCTGCACAACAAAAGGTATTGATTTCCATTTCATACCGCCTCGATCTCCTCACTTCGGTGGCCTATGGGAAGCTGCTGTAAAGTCAGCGAAACATTTTCAATTTCAATTTTTGTTTTATTGAACATTTCTATTTACAATTGGCTTAAAAGATAATTTATAACTATAAGATACATTGACAAATAATAAGATTTTGTTGGCACATAAGGGGCCTAACGCTATACATTGATTCAATATAAAATACAAATTAGATTTATAATATATGTAAAAACTTAACATAAAAGTCAGCGAAACATCTTCTTTACCGAAGTACAACAACTGCATCATTGACATATGAAGAATTCGAAACACTTATAATCGAAATTGAGGCAATTCTGAATTCTCGGCCTCTGACACCTCTATCATCCGATCCAAATGATCTGACAGCCCTAACACCAGGTCATTTCCTAATTGGTGAACCATTAACAGCATCAATTGATTCTAATGTTGAGACAAGAAGAATGAGCCTGCCTACACGATGGAAATTGGTCACGTACATCAAGAACGAATTTTGGTCGAGGGAGTATTTGAATGAATTACAACAAAGAAGTTAATGGAAGCAAGACAAACAAAATCTTCAACCTGGAGCTATAGTTTTAATTAAAGAAGACAACATCCCACCACTAAAATGGCCACTGGGTAGAGTCGTCAAAACTTATCCGGGAGAAGACGGTGTAGCTCGCGTAGCAGACGTGAAAACAACAACTAACATTTTACGACGAGCAATTCACAAACTTGCTCCTCTTCCAATCGATGATGATGATGACAAACCAAAACAAGAATGTCCATATAAACAAAAGCCCGAGGATTTATCACGCAAGCCCAATGGTTCATCTAAACGAAAAGCAGAAGATTATACTTCAATGGTAACGAAGGCTAGCACCAGCAACAGCGAACATGATCAACCACAAAGAAAACATCGAAGGTCCTTCAGTTCGGCAGTAGCAACAGTGCTGCTAGTATGTCTAGCGTTACCAATTATAAGTAGTCACCCTGTGGAAATCAATCAATTTCCTGCTCAACTTGGACTTCACTTTGAATCTCTTGGAATAGTTAATCTGGCATCAAACGATTGGAACCTGGTAGTGTATTATGATCTAGAACCATATTGGGCTGAAAACGCAGAATTTACCAACGGAATACTATCTTTGCGGCAGCTTTGCAAATTGATATCGCACAACAGTTCCTGCATATCAATAATCAACCAATTTGTCCAGCTACAAGAAGAGTTAAAAAGAGGCAATGAGCTATTCACTAATACATAACAATCACAAACCAAGAGAAAAACGGGGTGCCTTTAATATAGTGGGGACCTTAGCTAATTCTTTATTTGGAGTCTTAGATGCTGACTATGCCCAGGAGTTATCAAAAACCATCAGTGACATAAAAGGAAACGAAGATTATGTTCTACAACTCTTAAAAAACCATACATCCATCATAGACTCAACAGTAAACATAATTAAAGGGGATCAGGTTTCAATTCGCGAAAAATTTAGAACTTTGAAGGAGCAGGTTAATAAAATAATTGATCACACAAATCAAGAAAACTTGAACAATTTATTCCTGGCGCTGTCGATCGAGCTGACATTGATCATCACCAACACACAACGAATACAAGCATCTTTAATCAATGTGCTAATCGACACCAATCATGGAAAGATCAACCCACTCCTTCTATCACCACAACAACTTAACAAAGAAATACTGATCATAAGAGGACACATCCCCTCTTCGCTTCGACTACCGGTTGAATCATCTGAGCTGTTGCAGTTATACAAGCTTATGACCCTAAAAAGTCGAATCATCAACAACCACGTCATGTTTCAAATAAAATTCCCTCTTGTCATCATAGAATCGTTTGACATATTCAGAGTAATACCCATACCAATATTTACAAACGGCTCGTTCACGGCAATCAAACCAGACACACCATATCTGATTGTCAGTCAACATCGTGACCAATACTATCCACTATTGGATCAAGAACTGGCAACATGTTTAACAACTGGACCATCAACATACCTTTGCGAACAAACAAAACCTTTATACCGCAAGGGATCAAGTGTATGCATATGCGAAGTTTCCTTATTAAACAACATGCCATTACCATCAAAATGCAAATTAACGCAATTAATCAAAAATCAAATATGGACACGACTTACACATCCAAATGAATGGATTTATGCAATCAAAAACAAGACAATCATCAATGCTGTATGCGGCAGTGTCATCTCCTCAATCTGTTTGGAGGGATCAGGCCTTCTTAAAATACAACCAAATTGTGTCATCAAGCAAGACGAGTTAACGTTTCAAGGACATACAATTTACACCAGCAATACGAAGATCTCATACACTAAACTGAGCAACGTGTCAAGTACAGCAGTGGCAAACGACCTTGTTCCAGCAGAACCATCATTTAAATTTGAAACAGAGAAGATCGAAGAACTAAGCCGGCGAATTAAAAATCAAATACTCACTGAATCATCCCACAAACTTAGTAATCACGACATTCATCAGTACTCTGTAGGATACTTAGCCCTTATCTTATTGGTATCATTCATCATAATCTGGTGTTGGAGAACAAGAGCTAGTATAAATCGCATGGACCTAAGAAGAACTCCAAGACAGAGCCCTATCCCAAGAATACGGACAAAACTAAGTTTACCTGCAGAACAAGCTTAAAATTTCAACTATGTAAATTATATAAATAAAATTTAAATAAATAAATTAAATTGCTTGTAATAAATTTGCCTACCTGAAAAATAAGCTCAATTTTAACCATGTAAATTTACAATTAATGAATTTGTTTCCTTTGATAAAATATCATTAGTTTTGTGTAATAAATTTGAAAATATTGAACTTAAATAACTACATCAAATAATAACATTTATTCATTTTGAAAAATAAAAAAAAAGAAAAAGAAAAAGATGAAAAATAAATTTTTGTAATCAAAAAAAAAAACTTGTTGAATGCATATCATTCAACGAGGGGGAGTATGTTCACGAACAGAATGAATGTACATACACACACCCTAATATAAATAACTACTATCCAATTTAAATATTAATTCATAAATTCATACAATTCAATGTATACCAAATACAATCCAAATGCACATACTGAATCTATTCGCGTCAGTAAATACATTTTTGACCTACCTCAAAATTAGTGCATTCTTTTTATCATAAACACTACGCGAATACATTCAGTGTGCAAAAGCATAATAAACGACAAGAATTCCGGATACCCGAAACATGATGCCCAGCCAAAAGAAAATTCACCTTGAACTGCTACTGCAGGTTAATAAACTAAAGGCGCAGTAGAGTGGCAATGGCAAAGTGTTTCGCGTATCCGAAATTCGACCCTTTAAAAAATACATTATGTTCAAGGTTTGTCGATAGAGCAAAATTTGCATTATTTTATTTTTCATTTTATTAGTAAGATATTTATTGTTTAGGTTAGCAATTATTGAATATAAATATTCCCGATTTTGGGACAATAAAGTCATCCAATTTTCAATCGCCAGATAAGAATTTTCCGGCAGGTTTTGAATAACCACTTCGCTTACAGAGGAAGGTAACTGGTCACCTTCAAACTATTGAAACTCCATTTTTCCTTCAATTACTTCCCATCCGCAGATTGAGGGGGATAGGTGATGGGGTTTTGGTGACTTGCATTGCACCATATACTTGATATGTAAGCACATCGCAAAATATGCTGTCGAAGTTCTGATTTACAAGGTGGTAAGGTCGATCCGTACATCCATAAATGATGCAAACAAATCTCTCCAGTACTTCAACTATATCTTCTTGAATATTTGGATAGTTTTTAAATTTGGCAAATGCATCAACAATTGGAGGAGAGTTTTGAAATGCTGTGAAACGCCGCTTCTTGCCTTTTTTGAAGAAAGATGGATTGAAGTCACATCCAGTGAATGCGTGAAATCCTGTTCCGAGATTCAGCTAAATCGAAATCGCAGGGAGTGAGTGAGATGAGTCACTTTTCGTCGAAAATCGATTCAGCTAGCAAAAGTGAGTGAGTGAGCGAGTGAAATGAAATGTCAGATTACTCGTCAGATATTTCCGCAGTGACTTGGTGTACCTATGTGTTGGAAAATTTCCAGTTTTGGATAGGTATGTGTGCTTTTCACAAGAATTCCTATTCATGCATAGGTAACGAAAAAAAAAAAACAACAACGTAGATAAAAACAACTACCCTTTTATTGATTCTTTAATTTTATTTTATTATCATATGCACATATATATATTAAATAAATTTATATTCTATTCACTTTCGACACTTTTAAACTTTTTATTTCTCAAGGGTGAAACTCACATTAAACTTTAATTATGACAAACAAAATTATTGAAACAAAAGATACTCAAAACTCCATTATTAAAGATTCCAATGTTTACATTGTTGTATTTGTTGTTTCATTTCGTTTTGCGTAACGAGTGTGACAAGCAGGTAGAATTTAGCTCTTTTATATTTATTCTTTGTCTCATGTTCGAAACTAAATTCGAACTTACTCATTTCACTTAAATAGCTGAATCACTTTTGCAAGTGAAGTGAGATGAGTCGGCGGGTAAGGCGAGTCATCTCATCTCACTCGCTGAAATAGCTGAATCTCGGCACTGGAAGAGTTTCGCCTACCTACACTTTGTCCCAGTTCATTGTACATTTTCGTTGCCTTTATGAATCTTAACATTGTAAAAATTAAATATTTTAAAATTTCAAATTAAGAAAAAGTTATAAGAAATACATAAAATCTGATTTACAAAAGCAATTCTTTTGCTAGGTTTAAATTGCGCGAAATAAAAACACTTTTAAAAGTATTTTTTTGGTTTTTGCTCCAAAAGAACATATCGTCAGCCTTCTGTCAAAATCTTGTAAGTCTGTTTTGAAAATTTGTTTAGAATACACAAAAAACCGATTCAAAAAGTAATACAATTGAATTCTTAGATATTAAGAGTTTTTAAAACTGGTTGATAGAACCAAGAGGAACCGTGACACAGTTACGAGACATTTATATCTGAATTCAGTCCTTTGATCTGGAATACATTAAAATACCATTTTAAGACTTACGAAGTTTTGACAGAAAGCCGACGATATTACTTACCTTTAAGCATGAGATGTTGATGGTGCTGATAAATTTTGTTCATTTCCAGAAGTAACCGAAGTATCCGATTCAGAGTTATGAGTTTTGTGTTTTGCTTTGAGAGCAGTAAAATTATTCAAACATTAAGAATGGTAATCTGCACTTTCACTCATTACGGTTTGCAATTTAACGTTGCACCCCACCAAGTTATTTTCTTGCCGAATTTTTAAAATTTCAAGACATTTATTTTAACGTTCTTGATTAAATTGAATTATTTTACCTTTTTTCCACCACAAAACACAGTTCAATGTAATTGAAGCCATAGCACACAATTATTAACACGTCCGAGCACAAGAAGAATAAAATTCACAATGAATAAACACGCAAATAGGATATTGTACAGGCACAAAATTATTCCTCTTTATAAAAAACTATTCAAATGCAAAAACTCGCACCGGAAGCCAAAAAATGGATAACACACGCGTAATCATACGCAGGCAGAAACCAATTCTTGTAAATGTTAGAAAAAAAAACTCAAATTTTAAAATAGTCCAGTAACTATATACATTAGACCATAAATAATTATATACAGATGTCTCACCTCCATAGAAAATTCTGTCTTCAAAAATTTTATTAGCCGACAAATCATCAGCCGACAAAATGCTTTTTAAGTGGATTTCATGAGAAGAAGAGAATTTTAAGCCGACAAATATCCAAGAAAAAAAGCTTTTTCTAATAAGAAAAGAGATCAACATGGAAAACTCTTTGAATACTTTTCTCATTAACACAAAAACAAATGACAGAAGAATTTCTCTCACACAAAAAAAAAAAGATAGATACAGGACAAATTTAGCTTTGTGGGCAGTGTTGCCCCCCCAACTGGTTGAAAATGTAGCGTGAGCGTGGCTGATTTAGTTTACTTGAAAACGTACAAAATACACTAATTGAATTATTTAAACCTATCGAATTTTAGACATTTTAATAAAAATTACATATCAAATAATTTAAAATTTTTACTTTTATAGCCTATGTAACTATAAAATCACTTCAAAATTAGAAAAGATATTGCAGATTTTTATCATTTCTTTAGAATTAGTGGCGCAAAATTATAAACATCCTATTTTAAGGACATAAACTTGACACTAATTAACAATTTTCAACTCAAAGAAAAGTTAGAGAGCTGCATCACTCTCTAACTTTTCCTTAACTATAAACACGAAAGTTAAAGCCATTTTTTTGTATTTTTTTTTTTATAAACGTGACACTAATTAACAATTTTCAACTCAAGGAAAAGTTAGAGAGCTGCATCACTCTCTAACTTTTCCTTAACTATAAACACGAGCGTTAAAGCCATTTTTTTTAACAAGTTTAAGTTAAACTAAATCAATGACAGTTCCTGAGAAAAAATGTGACAGATGTCATACGAGCTAGAGTTATATTGACAAATTAAAATCAGGCTTTGACGATTTTAACTTTAATGAAAATGTTTAAATATAAAGTGAGTTTGACATCGTTTAGAATCTAAAAAAAAGCCATTCTTATTTACTGTTTTAGCGAAGCGAAAGGGAATTGACTGTTTTTTGCGATTTTCAAATCAAATCATAATTTAATTTTTCCCCAATTTTAAATAATCCTTACGTAGATATTTTATTCCAAGCAATCAGTCTTTTCGTTTACTTCCGCAAACTACGAATTTTAGTATATTTTTTTTTTTATATATGAACTTTGACCGAACTCTGGACTTGATTCGCAGAAACTCGTAGTTTTGGGCAGTATGCGAACAGAACTATAATCAATTTTTTTATATTTTCTGAAATTCTAAAATTGTAGTGTTTTGTGAATATTTTAGGATTGTACGTAGTGACTTTTTTGGGAAATTAAATGTAGTAAAAACACTACAACTGTAGTTGGGGGGCAACGCTGTTTGTGGGTATTTATGTAGATTTTCAGATGTTTTTTCTCCTGTGGAGCTGGTTTTAATTACTTTGCTATTCAGATGCAGATCGTGGACACTGGCATTGTGATTTTGAAAAGATAAACAGCTTTTTTTAAGTTTCGTTTCTAAAATTTAGGGGTTTTAATCAAAACTAACGATTATTGAGATGTCCAAACAAGTGGTTGTGGTTTTTGAGATGCATGTCGTCCGTCGGTGTCTATGTGTTTTATATGCATGTTCTGTGTCCAGGCGGTGTAAATCGAGCTGGAGCCAGTATACATATGTATATTAACGGATTTGCACATTTATGTGTTTTACTATACGATAAATTTAGTAATTTTTTTTAATTATCCATAGAACAGTAGTAGCTCCGTTAATGGGGGTATGACGATTTTGGTCAGTTTAGCATAGATTTAAAATGTTTACAAACAAATTATTTACATGCATATAGTACAGAAAAATAGTACAAAAAGTTTTTCGAATACAAAAAAAAAGTACCTGAAATTTGGTGAAAACCTTTCATGTACCATTAGAATGGAAAATCAAAAGAGTTTATACAAATATTTCACATGGAATAGCGTTTATTTTGAGGGGTAGAGGGGGAGGTGGAGATGTATCAAACAGAAAAATTAAGAAATCGTTTATATATTAAATAATAAAAATAAATTATAAAAAGAAAACTTTTTTAAAACTTGTTTTATTTAATTTAACTTAATTTAATTATATCACAACATAAATTAATTAAAATAGCGACGCGTTTCGGATTTAATATTCCATCATCGGGCTTTATGCTGACGAACTGTGGTGTTACTAAGCCAAAGTTGGTGTATGGTGTAATATTGTTGTTGAATTTTAAATTATTGTTTTCGGTTTATGTATTTGTCTCTTTTTATCTTGTATTTCCGTATTGATGTTTAATGGCGGTGTCGTATAGTGTGTTGTTTTTAATTGTCAATTTGTCGTTCAGTACTCTGTCTTGTTCCATTTTGTTTGCTTTGTAAATTTCATATTCTTCAAGTGCGTCAAGTGTTGTCCCTTTTCTACATACGTGTAAAGGTTCCAAGTTGGTGTCGAAGTTGGTGTAATTGTGGTTGTTGTCCATTGAATGTTGTGCAAATGTCGATTTCGTATTAGGTTTCGGTTTATGTTCTAAGAACCTGTCATAGAAGGTTCTACCAGTTTGTCCAATGTAGTAATTGTCACAGTCATTACATTTAATTTTGTATACGCCGGAGCATGCTTTAATTTCTGTTGTAGTTTTTTGTTTAAGTATTTTAAGAAAATTAAAAACAACAACAATAACAACAGAATAAACGAAGAAAACACCGCCGATAAGAAATACATAGCCATAAATTACACCAACCTACTCCCGCAAACATTACAATACGAATTTAAAAAACTAAACATTAACATTGCTTTTAAAACAAGAAACAACATTGAAAAAATACTTAAACAAAAAACTACAACAGAAATTAAAGCATGCTCCGGCGTATACAAAATTAAATGTAATGACTGTGACAATTACTACATTGGACAAACTGGTAGAACCTTCTATGACAGGTTCTTAGAACATAAACCGAAACCTAATACGAAATCGACATTTGCACAACATTTAATGGACAACAACCACAATTACACCAACTTCGACACCAACTTGGAACCTTTACACGTATGTAGAAAAGGGACAACACTTGACGCACTTGAAGAATATGAAATTTACAAAGCAAACAAAATGGAACAAGACAGAGTACTGAACGACAAATTGACAATTAAAAACAACACACTATACGACACCGCCATTAAACATCAATACGGAAATACAAGATAAAAAGAGACAAATACATAAACCGAAAACAATAATTTAAAATTCAACAACAATATTACACCATACACCAACTTTGGCTTAGTAACACCACAGTTCGTCAGCATAAAGCCCGATGATGGAATATTAAATCCGAAACGCGTCGCTATTTTAATTAATTTATGTTGTGATATAATTAAATTAAGTTAAATTAAATAAAACAAGTTTTAAAAAAGTTTTCTTTTTATAATTTATTTTTATTATTTAATATATAAACGATTTCATAATCCACACAACATGGAGACTACACTACAATTAAAAAGAAAAATTAACTTTGGTGCGACCATAGCATATGACACATGTTTTTAAGGTAGTTTTGAATGCTGCATCAAATGACATCAAAACCAAGTCGGTCTCCGTGAAAGAAGTTATTGTCATTTTTATGTATGGATGAATATATTTTCTTACTGTTTCTTTTTTCATTTTTGTAAATGGGTACCTTCTTCTTAGTAGTTCAAGTAATATGGAAACAGTTTTTTAATTGATGGACAAATTATACATTGATAGTAGGTAGCACATTTTAAACACTTTTTGTTTCAATTCTATCAAAAAATATTGGTATGCAATATAAGTTCTTTAAAAACCTTTCGCTGTCGGCTATACGTAAGTTTTAGTTGTTTTTTTTAAATTAAAATTGTGACATTAAAGGATTGGTTACTTCATCAGACAATTTTTATTAAGTTTAATCATAAATCACTGGTATATTTGTGCTTTTTTCTATCTTATAATTTTTTTGAAAATACTTGAAAAGACAATTTAAAAAAAATTTAATCAATTCGAATATTTGTTCAAATTCAGAATTATTACAAATATTAACAAAAACTGATCTAAGGGGGGCGATTAAAATTAAAAAGGTCACGGAAAAGGGAATAACTTTTTTGATATGTATGTAGTAATGTTCTAGCAAAATTTAAATAAAATTGGTCAAACTGTTTTTGAAGAAGAAAATGGAAAATGGTTCTTATATAAAAATTATTTAAAACCTTTTTAAGTACTTATTTGTAAAGAAGTAAACATTTTAAAAAATAATCTATTTTTCTGGATTTAATCGGACCTGCATTTCCATTTGAGAAAAACTTATTTAAAAAATCTCAAAGAGTTTGTTAGAGTTTTGGAAACTTAACATTTAATTTTCCCTAAAACCGGTTTTTATTCTAAATTAATTTTTGTTTTATGTCCTAATTTTGGGGCTTTTAGGTTAAAACAAGTGGAAATAAATACAGTGTTCCCAAATTGGTGGTTTTTCCAACCAAAATGGTTGGAAAAAATGCCTTTGGAGGGAAAAATGGTGGGAAAATATTTAGAGTGGGATTTATGGTGGGAAAATATTTCAATGGTCTCTTTTTTGGTGGGAAAAACCTTAATTCACTATACATGCCTATCTTCGAATTTTATGACCTATAACGATTTGGCACAAAAAAACAGAAACTTAAAATAATATTTTTTTTTGTGAATACCACACAAATGAGGTACCAAAATTCACTGACCTTGAAAAAATTAAAAAATAATTCATAAAAATCAATGGCTGACCAATTATTGAAGCATACTAGCTGACTTGATCTTATCATGATCTAGTGATCTTTCGGATCGATATACCTACTTTTTTTGTGAATATTCCACAAATAAGGTGGCAAAAATTAAACGTGACTTTAAGAAACTTTAAGCCTTGAATACAAGTTTTCTAGGCACGGCCGTAGCCAGGATCAATCGTGTGGGTGAGCTCGAGGTATTTTTGGGTGAGCTGAAATTTTTTAACGAAAATTATAATTGTAGATACGTAGAATATTACGTTGTGGAACTACTGCACGAGTTTTTCAATTTGTAATTATAAATGAAAACTTCTTATCCTCGCACAAATCTAATTTTTATTAGTAATCTAATTTTTATTAGTAAACGTTTTCGATAATATTTATTCTCATCTTCAGACTAATAGCAAAATAATAATATTTTCATTAAAATACACAATTTTTATCAAAACAATAAGGGTATTCATGCAACAGCGTAAGGCCGTCATAAACTTTTAAACTTCGTAGAAATTGTATGGAAAATTGGACAGATTTACGAAGTTTACAACTTTACTACAATTACGATGACTTTATGCTGTTGCATGAATACCCTTAATATTACCTGAGCCTGATTACAAAAATACATAAAATCACAAATATGAGCAAAAAGTGTTTGAAAAAGTTAGGCTCTTCGCGTTTTGTTTGGCAAATTTACCCAATATATCGTCTATTTACCACAAATTCAATCATGTCTTTTCGAGAGCAAGGAAATAAATACTGCACTGGTTTTGATCGGTCGATCGGATGATGACCATATCGTACAGAGCTTCTATTTGTGAAAGTGCTGAAAATAATGACTCGTTTCGTAGACGTGTGGCCACTTAATGTATCGATTGCTTCAAAAACCAGAGATATAAGTTGTCGAAAAAATACAGAATGTGAAGTTGTCTTCTTACTCCGTTTTTTTTTTTTTTTGTTGAGTAGCAGAAAAATTTTGTTCAGTGGTGAAATTATGAAGCCAATGATTTAAAAAAAAAACGCTCTCCTTTGACTAAATCGTATAATCGGGAAGATCAACTTCTTATTCTCTGTGGCCCTGAGGCTGGCATATATTCAGCATTCTGTTTCTCGTCTGCTGTATTCATTATTTAAGGATTTAATTAATTTGTTTACCTATATACCTACCGGTTACAATTATCTATCTGTCAATTAATTAATTTGTTTATATACCGGTTAAACGTCCCAGCTTCAAAATTGTTCTCAATTATGTAACCCAACAGAGCTCTTTCCTCTGCAGTAATGTTTTTTCCGATGCCTTTCTTCGACGAATGAAGTAATATCGTTTAATATTGGCGCACATTAAAAATTTAATTTTGAAGCAAAGAAAATGTCCAAAATATTTAATTTGGGTGAGCTCAACATTTTTTTGGGTGAGCTGAGCTCACCCTAGCGTAGGCCTGGCTACGGCCGTGTTTCTAGGGCTGACTAATTTCTAGGACAAGTTAACTTTCTTCAAAATTACTGACCAATTAGATGACATACTTTTTTTTGCGAATATGAAGTACCAAGAGTGCAGAGCCAACATTCTTCTTTTTGTATATCTAGGAAATATTTGTAGCAGAAAAGGATATGGTGATTTTTTTTTCTTCCAGTACAAAGATGGTGGGATTTTTTTTGGAATTTTGTGGGATTCTAGAAATCTCATCTGGCATCACTGAATAAATACCTAACTCATATTTAAAAAAAATTCTCAAAATTAAAAAAATCAATTTAATATTTTTATGAACAAGAATTTGTTTTTCTGTCAACTTTATTTTGTGTAACCCCAAATAAAAATTTATTAAATATAAAAACATATTTTTTTCATTTTGTCGTTATTTTTATAAAAGGGGGTTAAGGAAGGTTGGGCCCTTCTTTAATTAACTTTGAAGATAAAATTGACTTTAGCCGGAGAATTTGATTGCTTGCACTCGCCCAGCTAGGATTTTGGCAGAAACTATTGGAATTCAAGGTTTTTTTTTGTATGCGCCTTTACCTCACCTCTGTTTTGTGAAAAGGATGTCATTAAAGAAAGTAGTAAATCACTTAGTTGCTTTGTGCTACAAGACAAAAGCGAAAAATTGGTCTTTTAAGGACTAAGGTTTTAAAGCCAAAAATAACGCTCTTAAAATATATTTGCAATAAGAATAAATTAATTCTTAGTGCAATACCATGGGTTTTAAAGAACGTGAATTTTTGGTAATAATTGCTCAAGAACGTCAGGTTTTTAAGATATTTCTAATTATATCTTAAGTCCTCATTTCTTATTTATGAAATTAGCATGTTTTTATACAGGGTGTCCCGGACCTGAGTGGAAGTATTTCAGGGGGTGGTTCTTTGGGTTATTCTAAGAAAAAAATTGTATGGGGGGAAAGTTGTATCTCCCCTCCCTGAGGCAGGGAGGGGCAGTTTCTGAAACATTAACTTCAAATGCAAAAAAAAACATTTAAAATCAAGGGAAACACATTTAATAATGTGCTATAATTTTTTGAAAGCTAATACTCCACTCTTGTATTTGATTTTTAAATCAAGTTGTTTAAGCAAACAGTTTTTGAGAAATTAAATTTCAAAGTCAAAATTTAGAAAAAAAATAGCAATTTTTTTTCTTAAGTCGATATTTTTCAAAATTTTACGTAATTAAGGGCATTTTTTGTGTTCAATATTCAATGCTTTCATTATTTCTTAGTCCATTTCCGAAAACCAAATGTAAAAATCTCTCTTAGTTTTTGAGAAATTAAGAAAAAAAATTTGTTTTTAAATAAAATTTTTTTAGCTGATAGTTTTTGAAAAATTTACTTTCAAACTCAAAATTTTGAGAAAAAGACGATTTTTTTTTGTTAATCTATTTTTTTTTTATTTTATGGTTTTAAGTACTATTTTTGATTTTGATTTTCAATGCCCTTATTAATTCTTAGTTACAAACTGAAAACCAAATGCTAAAATGACTTCTAGTTTTTGAGAAAACTGAAATTAACATGATCAACTTCACTGTTTTCAGTCTAGTATCCTTTTTCTTTGGGGTGGGAGGGCTCTGCCTCAGATGCGGTAGTTCTGATTTTTAGATGAGTTGTTTATGATGTTGGCCTTAGCAATAATCCAAGTTTTCGACCTCGAGCGCCGAACGCAACTTTGTCAAATACGCAAAAAACCGAGAAATTTTCGCGGTTTTTTCAGTTATTGGCTATTTTAACCTTTAAGGCCTGGTTTTCGATTATAACTTTGCGCTACCATTTCAAAATAATTAAATGGGCTTAAATTTGAGCTAAAAATTAATTCAAATTGTGAATTTTTTCATCAACTTTTGAATTTAGAATGCTGCAAATCGAACTGAAGGGGGCTTATTCACCCCTTGTGTGAAATCGTTTGCCCCTTTTCAATGATTTTTGTATACTGTATAGCGTGTCATGTTGGCTTTATTTTAAGATCTTAATCATGAACATCGGATGAGTAGAAACGGAGTTATGATTTTTTAAAGCCAACCATATAAAACTCGAACTAAAACATTCGCTTCAGATAACTCACTGGTGGGTACTGAACTGAGTACTGTTTTAGTTCGAGTTTTATATGGTTGGCTTTAAAAAATCATAACTCCGTTAAAATTAAAGAATGGATTTCTGGCTTTAAGATGAGGAATGGAAGACCATGTTTTTGTTATTATACTGTTTTATATACTACTTGTTGTTTTAAATTTTGTATTGCTATATTTTGAAATGCCGTCCCTTGGAAACCGTTATGTCTACAGAACCGGCTTTGGACTCAAATTGAAGCAAATTTAGTAAGGTTGAAATCGTAGAGCAATGTTTTATTCGGAAGTTAAGGCGTAATGGTTAAAATAGCCAATAAGTGAAAAAACCGCGAAAAATTCGCGGTTTTTTGGATTTTTACCAATGTTGCGTTCGGCGCTCGAGGTCGAAAAATCAGATTTAATACTAGGCCAACATCATAAATAACTCAGCAAAAAATCAGAACTACCGGACCTGACGCAAGGTCTCAGTACTATGAAACTACAAGGTTACTGGACTAAAAAGGATCGCATACGCAAAATAGCAGAGGCAGAAACAAATTCTTGGAAATATTAAAAAGAGGATCGCGCATCCATGCATGTGAAGGCAGAATCATAAAAAAAAATTTCAAATGCACCGGAAATCAAAAAAGGATTTTACACAAGAATGTGTACTAGAAACAAAAAATGGATCGCACACGTGGGTACACTTGTGCAGAGAGAAGCAAAAAAAAAAAGAACATCAGTTCTGGAAAAAATGGCTTAAGTATTTATAAAAGAATATCCTTACAATTTTAAGCATAAGTTATTAAAAGGGCAAAAGCTTCTTCCCTAGTGAAATAGTATCTAATTTAACCCCCACCCCTTAAATTATTTTTAAAACATTGTCAGGAAATTAAGTACATAGTAGGTAAAATATAACGAAAATGAGAAGATATTTCACATTTTATTTTAAGTGTGATGATATGTGGAAAAAAATCGTTATAGGGTAGTTTGTTCACCATTTCTCCTCTCATTTTTAAATATTTAAATCATATAAAAAAGATTTCCACAAAAAAATCCCCATAAGTGATTTTATTATTTTTGATGGTAGGGCAAAAAATTGAAAAAGGGGGTATAAACCCCCCCCCCTAAGCCACCATCTCACCTTTTTCTGGTAGTTTTGGTTTCATTTGACCTTAATTTATGTCAAATATACCATCACATCATCAACATTTGGAAAATAAATTAAGTTTTCAAACGAAAATACTCGAAAAAACAAAAAAAAAAACAAATAAAAAAAGGGGTTTCCCCCTTTTACCCATTTTTAATGATTTGGCAACGCTTTTTGAACCGGAAAGTATTTTTTTCTTAGTCTTTGTCTAAAAATCTATAGAAATCAGTCAAAACATTTTCGTTTTCTTAAACTTAAGGCCATACAAAAATTAATAACGCTTCAACGAATTATGTGGGTGTGTTACTCCTTTTTATCCTGCCGATGACTTAGCCCCGCTATCCAGGTGGCAGGCATGGTTTTTCTAGTAGTTTAAATGTTGGACTATCGAATGGTATCAATTCCATCCTTTATCAAATATGACAATTTTTCGGTTTTTCTTGCAACTTTAGGCCGCCAGCAGGACTATTTGGCCCCACTGTCCAGGTGGCAGGCATGGCTTTTTTTTCTAAGCTCAGTGCCAACTAGGGTTCCCAACATTTTCCAACTGATTATAGTATGTTTTAAATAAGCTGTAAGAAAATATAGTACATTCTCAAAAAATATAGTATTTTATGAAAAGAGTAAGAAAAAAGCTGTGTTATTTTTTCTATGTACATTTATTTTCATAAAATCTGTATTTTTTTGCACTTCTGGCATCGTTTAACAATTTTTTGTTAACAATAAAAGTATCATAAGCCTTATCGCATTCAATTTTTAAATTAATAGAGACCAAACGTTCATTTTTAATTAATGAGAGACTTGCTCTGTTTCTTTCTTCACGCCATTTTGAGTTCATGATTGAAAAAATCCTTTCCGTGAACGCCGAAGTGGCAGGAATGGAGAGTAAGAATAAATTTACCTTAAAAATATTTGGTAGGTTGTTTTCGGTATTTTGAAAAATATGGAGCCATTTTTGATCAGTAGTTCGTTCGGTAAATTCTCTTGAATTCATAACTCTTGCAAAGATTTTATTGAGAATTTTTATTTCATTATAAAGATCGTCCATCTTGATTTTCATTCTTTCTTGTAAGTTAAGAATTTCTAATGCCATCTCAAAGTCACTAAAGGAAAGCTCTTGTTTCAAATTGAATCTTTGAATTTTGTATAACCAATTGTCTTCTCTAAAATTAAACCATTTACTAAGGTATTCCAGACATTTATCAGCGAATACTATAAAATTCTTTTTGATTTTATCGCTTTCTTCTAGAGATTTAGCTTGTAAGGATTTCAACAATTTCTTGGTTTCATAACCAAAGAAACAATCTTTCTTACGTTGTTCAAGTGCAAGCTTTAAGGTCGACATAATGTTATACAAATCTAAGACGGTTATGTTATTACCCTCAAGCTCAAAAAGATTTGAGCTTTAAAGTTTCCATCAGATCCATGCTTACACAAAATATTTTTGATATGGGTAGGACATTCGTCACCTAAACTTGTAAAATAATCGGTCAGAGGTTTCCAATTCAAAAGTATATTATCCACCCACACAAGGCAGCAATGAGAGCCACCTAGTGCCAACATGTCGTTTTAGCTCATGCCATTCACCTTCAACAGCCGCAACAAATCTTTTCAGTTCTTCTTGTCGAACTGCGGACGAAGAGAAATGGCTGTAAGTTTTTAAAATTATATTTTCAACATCAATTTGTAAAAAAATTCATTGCTTATTTGACTGTGTTGTGAACTATATGTGCGTGGCAATTGCCCTTCACTAAATTTGGAACTAGTTGTTCTATTTTTTTATACAGAGAATGATGAATGCCAAAGTTTGCATTGGTATTGTCGGCGCTCAGACCAGACACTCTTTCAAAAGGAAGATTGTGTTGGGATAATGAATTATTAATAGCGTCAAACATCCCATTAGCTGATTCGTCGCAATTTTCGTAAAAAAATCTGACATTTTGTTTTGGATGGCATTTTCAATATCAAAATATTGAATAACTAATGGGAATAATTTTATATTCTTTCTGTTGCTTGCATCAGTTTGCAAGCAAAAATATAAGTCTGGGTTATTTAAGTCACTTATTAAAGTTTTAAGGGCATATGGTCCTAAAACCTCCTCAACTTAAGCTTCCATTTATGTTCGCCCTAACTTTTGGTTTAAGGCAGTTTTAGAATCGACATATATAATCTTGTTAATTTTCACGGTGCAATCCATGCTATTATACGAAAGGTTGTGCTTGACAGTATGGTAGGTTAGAGCAAGTTCACTTGCTGTTATTTTGTCATCACAGGTGTTCGTGTTGGAAAAAGAAGAAGAAGCATCCGATGAAGATGAACCAAAAAAGCGATCTAGTGTTGCAGTTTTCTTGTTTAGTTCCATTTTTAATTTATGTTGCTTTGTTTCGCTATGTTGTTTGATCTGCAACAATTTATAAAAATTCATAAAACACCAAAAATCGTACATATTTTCATTCAAATCAGTCAAAAATTTCATTCAATAAAATTAATTCAATATAAACGACAAAGGAGGATGGAAATACCTAGCATGACTCAGAGAAACTCACCTGGGCAATTCCACTTTTTCCGATAGAAATAGTTATGTTGCATGGTATGCACTTTGCATTAAATACATTTTGGGGATCTTTTGTAATAAAAACATACTGTTTTTCCCATTCTGTTTTATATTTCTGCAGTCTTTTTTGAATTTTTAGCTTTTTAGTGGGCGTTTGTGGGTACTATTTGTACTTGACCAACTTTCGTTGTCACTTTCTTTTTCCATTAGCACAACAATTATAACTCTAAAGACACTTTAACAATTTTGTGAATAAAATTCCGATTGAACAGCAAGAAAAAGACAAAATTTAAATATTACAAGGACACGAATCAGTTGTAACTGATAAAAATATCTCATTGCTGTCAACAACTGACATTGGGAACGTTCCGCTGGTTATTCTCAGTTATCCGGATAGCTTTGTGTTGTTGTAATCCCTTGTTAAAAAACAGCTGATGACTGCTGACACAACAACAACTCAAGTTATCTAAAAATTTTTGGGATAACTAGATAGCATAGCGAATAAACATTGGAACGCGACGATTGACAGCAAGAATAAGGCGAGTTCAGATTCATGTATGATAAAATGAAACCTTAAGGTGCAATCAAAATGGAAGATCTGTTTGCTATTGACTCAACGGATTGAAATATCCAGCTGGCAGGCATCGATTTTGTTGCTTAACTCAAGTAGTACAACACATTTAAGAAGATTTCATCCTTTATCATTATCTTACACCCAAAATGTCGCCAGCTCCCGGACTATTAGAAAAATAGCGGAATGAATACGTATACCAACAAAAGTAGGCGAGATGCACACTGACTGAGCAGCGAAACGGTGTTATAGCTTGGAGATAAGTCGAATCTAGATCTCGAAGGCCATAATATCAAAACGAGATTTTAAAGTGTGGTCTATTTCATACCCTAACCAACCATACAACATTATTAAGGATTAGGATCGGATTGGTTTAATGTGAATCAATTTTTAATACAGAATATTTTGTATAATCCAAATTTCAGCGCACTATGCAAAATGTTTGAAATGATTAACCATTGAACTGTTTGCTTTTCTTAATCTCCGAAACTTCCAGTCCGATTCTAAAAATTAATTTTTGTGTTTGAAGGTTTAAAGTTACAAAATGGCTATTAAAAATGAGTATTTTTGAACCTCCAGCAATTTTTAAGGTGAGATGATGAAAAAAAAGTTTACCCATCTACCAAATTTCAACAAGGTATAAATACATGTCATAACTCATAAACGGAAATATTTTTTTCGGGAACCAATTTTTCCTCAAATTTATCATACAAATTGTGTTCCTATAAACGGACACACATTTAAACGGACCGGGAAACTTAATTTTGCTCATTTCAAATAGAAAAAGTCGCAACAAACGAATATATCATTTTATTTAAGGGTCTATTTTGTATCAAAAAATGAAACGCAAAAAGCGTAGGATCTGTTTTCAGCACGGTTTCTAATTTTTATTTTGAATACATAAGCAAATCCACTGAAAATTTCTGTTAAACGGACAGATCACTGTTACGTTGAGAGCTTAGTAGGGGATTTCCCGCGTAACGAAGTTAACATAAGAGAGTGTATGATTCCTATTTCTGCATCGCGTTTCGGCATTGTAAATGTAATTCTGCTCATATTTTCGCAGTCATTTGCATTTCATTTTGCGATACCAAAAAGTTCATCAGGTTTCATGTTGGCAACCTTTCTCTAGACCGGACAGTTGTGATAACCGTGCAAAAATAGGGGACGATGAGTGTGTGTCTGCTAATTGGAGCTTTTACTGTACTAGGTTTTCCTAACACTCAGTAGTTTTATATAAGTCTACTCAAAAAATATTATATTACAAAGTACAGTATTTATCGCTTATAAGAAACACGGTTATAAGAAAACCTCGCTTAGAAGAAACCTGAACAAATGCACCGTGTACTTTCCCATATATTTTAATGTTGAATTGTGTGTTTATTAGAAACACGTTTCTAGGAAAAACACTGATAAAAGAAACATTTCTCAAACACGAACTTTCTTTTTTCCATGTAAAGTTGGTTCGATTTAAGAAACTTGCAAAAAAATCACGAAACTCATAAAACATGAATAGATCCTTAAGAAAAATTCAAAGCAAACTATGCTAATTTTAATTATGATGCAATTTGACATTTGAAGAGAAGCTCAGTTCAGTCTTCATTTGACATTGAATTTGTTATTCGTTGTGTTTGTGTTAATTTTTGTTTCTTATTTCCGTATAAGAAACTTATTTCTTACATCCGTTCTAAGGATATAAGAAAAACTGGGTTATAAGGAACAAATATTATGCAATTTTTGAGTTTCTTATAAGCGTTATGTACTGTAAGGTGTATTTCGGCCGTCGAGAGTGAAGTTTGTTCAAAATTGGATTTGGAGCTTGACAAAAACTGCATTTTTTAAGGTGATAAAACGTTCGCTGGGCTTCCCTATGAAGAGTTACACTCACATTTCTTAAATTAATTTATGGTGGAACGAAGTTCACCATATAGTCATTTATAAAATACGTTGTGTAATACCTATATGTATTTAATCCCGTGCGAAGGAAGTATCTGACGTATTTTAATAATATAACTTATACAACTCCCCCCCACCACGAAATATTTGTTTTGTTATGGCCTTCACCCTCACACTCACTATTGCAAATTTATTACCAAGAAAATTAGAATAATACTATAATTTTTTAGTAGATGTATGTGTATATATGCAATAATGTTATAGTACGTTGCAGTACCAATTACCTTTAATGACGCCTTACTTTGAATAAGTTAATTTTTTGTAGAAAAAAATATTTAAACGAAAGCATTTAATTTTTCTACAGTTCTTTTACTCATGTCCTTGTGGGTCTCATCTTCTTTCCTTTACAACTCCTCGTTAAGCAAAAACAACAACTTAACTCTCCCATGCCATATTTTCCAAACTCCAATCTTCCAATTCAGAGAATACCAGGATACCATCTCTAGAGCATTAAATGAATTACAGGCAACTAAGTTGCTAGGATTAACAAAAATACTCACAAAACTTTAGTTTTTATACTGAACATTCGTGGAATTTTAAGTAGAGAGATCCTCCTGATTAAGAATCCCGATTTGTTTAAGAACAACATTACCTTGTCTCTTACTTCGTGACATATCTTCACGAACCTCTTCCCTATTACACAATAGGGTGTGTCACTTTCGTATGGCGAAAAAAATACTGTTCAGATTTAAAATCTAATATCTACCAAAGGTTGCATTAGCATCGTAGGAATAAAAATATATGAAAAATTTTTGAAATTAGATGATGTTTTGGCTCGCTAAACAACAAGGTTTATTTTCGAAAACTGTGTTCTTAGTACTTTTTCTGTATATTGCTTTGATATGCATATATAGTTAATCTGAGCTGATTTAACTAATTTAAATAATTTTGCATAAAGTATACAAACAATTAAAAAGATAAATATTTAAGGCAATACAAATTTGAATTAAAAATTCGAAATCACTCAAAATTGTATTTTCATACAATTTTCAAGTGCGACAGATATTAATAATTTTTTCTTAAATCAACTTTTACTCATCCAAAAAATTGTTATGGTCACTGAAAAAGAAAATAACCATCAAATTTTCTTGTAAAGAAACCTTTTTGAAATAACCATATCTAAAAAAGCATTAAGAAACGTTGGGTATCTATGCTACATCAGGAAATATTTTTGTTTCTTCAAAAACTCCTTTTGGAATCTGAAACTCCAATTTCCCTTTATTTAACCCTCCAGTGGGCGCGTGGTAATTTCAAACACGAGAAGGCGCGTGGTCTACAATCGTAGACCATTTTTCTTCGTTCGTAAAACGTGAGTTTTAAGCAATTGGGACCTTGAAATAATTTTTTTATATAAAACGGCTTATTACTTTTTGTATTTAATAATTTAAAATTTTTGTTTTTTAATGTTACAACAGAAAAAAATTATGAACTGATATGACTCGATTTTTTAGCTTTTTTTTACTTTAAAGGATTTTTAATAAGAAAAGAACAGTTGTATGTAACATTTAGCAAAACATATGATTGTTTACAGTAAACAACAAACGGAATTTAGTATAAAACTTTAAAATTCATTAAAAAACAAAAAAGTTATTAAACTTTAAACAAATAGGATTTTTCTTATTTTTTTATTCATTCCAACCAGTAGTTTTTGGTAAAAAGTTCAATATAAACAAAAAAAAAAATTCTTAAAGTTGGTCAAGAATATTAAAAACAGCAAACAATTGTAGATAAATAATTACAAAAAATTAAAAAAAAAAGTATTTGCGGGTCACAAAACCAAATTATCTTTAAATATTAAATGAATCATAGTCAGTGCAAATGCTTTTGATATGGTTCTTGCTACTAAAGCTTTAACATTTTAAAAATCTAATATGAAATTATTTTTTCTTAGATTAGAGAAATAAAACAATTTCTAGAATAGTTTTAACTTGTATCAGGACCCCCAAGTCCCAAAACACCCAAAAGCGTCTTCCCAACTATGCGTGATGAAAAAAGGAACGTAAGTGGGTGCGTGGTCTACGATCGTAGACCAGTTGAGTTTGAGATCTTATAACACCAATATTTGCCTTCACCAACTGCAGTTTGCACACTTATTAGTAATAATAGTTAATTTTAGGAAGCTATTGAAAAGGACGGACAAAAAAAACATTATTCCTAGGTAATAGGATCATTTTAAAAAGGGTGATCTACGATCGTAGACCACGCGCCTACTGGAGGGTTAATATCCATTTTGCAATACATAGTTTGACTTCTTACGCCGAAAGCCAAAGTTGAAATTTGTCGGTCTTTTAAAAATTTTCACAGAAGACTTTTCTCTAATTTTTAATTTTTCGAATAAAACAAATCCTAAGACGGTAATGGGATTTTATTGTACAAATAATAAAAGGGATCATTGAAGATGAGAAAACAGCGGAGTGCGATTAAATTAGGGGGTGCATTTTGCAGAGAGGGGTGCAAAAGCACCCTTTATGGCTTTTAGCAAAATTTCGATATAATTCTGAAAACCCATTTTTGGAGCATTCCGTGGAAAAGAGGAACTCTCAGCTAATTTACAAATATTTGAATTTTTGATTTCAATGTACTCATAATAATAATAATAAAAGTAAATAAAAGGTATTCTTACAACCAAACTAATACTATGTATTCATTTTGAAAGCTTTTAAATGCAAAAAAAATTAAATTTTGTCTAAATTATAAAATTTGACTGTACAGTACCCACCATTGGCAAAATCGGTGGTTAGCACTAACATTTCGAAGTAAGTCACTCATCTTAACACAAATTTATTTCAACTATACTATTAGTTTGTGAAGAATGAATCGTAAAATATTTTGGAACTGACTAAACACCAACGAGCCTGCACAAGTTTCAGGTTCTTAATGCAGTCGCAGCCGGCGATTGACGATTGCCAATTAAAAACTTGATAAAAGTGAATAAAATATATATTACATACATAGTTAAGAACAACACACGTACAGAGACTTAACACTCAGGGAACCATTTGTGCAATACCAAGGAAAATGTAATTGACAAAACAATAAATTAATTACATTTTGTGTAATGATTACTGAAAAAAGTAATCATTACACATTTTTTGATGATTACTTTTGTTTTCAATTAAATTAATTTGCCCTCTAAAAGTACTTGAGAGTGCTAGGACGCCATATGGCCCTAGGCTCAATGATAGGAAAATCCCTATGCACACCTCCGCGTGGTAGAGGGCGGGTAACGCTAACGTGCAGGGGGACCGAATGGATGCCGGGATAAGCAGACAACCCAGCTATGCTGGTCAGGGCACAAACTTGTCCTCGGGATGGTTAAAAGCCCCCTTAAGGCGGATGAACTGCAGGTGGCGGTCAACGGCATGATAGTCTGGTGGCGGAGGAGCTTTTTTTGTTAAAGGCCAACGGCAGCAGCAGGTAGCGTCTGTAACCCATATTGGGCGGCTACAAAAGGCGTCTGTTTTCCCATAGTGGGCGGCCTCGAGCAGTTATGTGTTTGACCATACAAAAGGCGGGTGTGCCTGTCAAATCTGAGCTTATGTATGTTATTAATCATATCTCGGAAAACACCGTGGTGGAAGGATATATGCAAATACATGAATTATGACAACAAATGGAAATGAGTCCCCAAGAGGTAATCTTTTTATAGAAAATCCTTCTGTAGCTTCGGCTGCAGTAAACCGCGCATCGGATTTGGGGGTGCGGCATCCTTCATGTACGAGCGTCAATCAAGACGCCATAATAATAAATGAATCGTTGACAAATAGAAGAAGTCTTTCAAGAAGCGCAAATGTTACTGTTACAAATGTTAGCGAGGCGTAGTTTGATCTCATGGGCGCCCATTTCTGCGAGATTAATGACAGCAAGGTTTCGTTCAAAAATTCGTAACGTCACAATTATTCAGTGATACGCCCCCACAAATGAAGTGACCGAGGAAGACAAAACCGCGTTCTACACTCATCTTAACTCGGTTTACAGTAGTGTTCCGAGAGCCGACATCAAAGTCGTTATGGGAGACCTTAATGCCCAAGTCGGTTCAGACAATTATGGACTGGAACGCGTGATGGGAAGAAATGGCGTGGGGTCACGGAATGAAAGTGGTGACTTGCTTGTCGACTTTTGTAACGCGAATCGTCTTGTGATAGGTGGGACTGTATTTAAGCATAAGACGTGCAACAAAATTACCTGGGTGCATCCGGATGGTCAAACCGAAAACCAAATTGATCATATCATGATTCAGCAGCGATGGAGGAAGTCTATGTGTGATGTCCGGAGTATAAGAAATGCCGATGTGGGAAGCGACCACCATTTGGTTCTGATGAGTCTCAAACTACGAACCGCTGCCGTACAAAAACCAGCGCAGGATGCAGCAAGGAGCACAAAATTCATTACTAATGCTTTAAATGACCCCAACATATGTCGAAACTATGTCACCACCCTTAACGACAGAGCCTCGTCATTAAATGGAATCCAGAATTCAACAATTGATGAGATGTGGGGTGAAATTAAAAGTGTTTTTATGGAGGCTGGATCCGAAACTGTACCCAAGCGAACGAGACGTAGAGACTCTTGGATATCCCAAGACACCTGGGATAAGATCGAACTTCGCAAATCGTTGAAAATCCAAATAAATGCCGAAGCTGATGTTCAACGAAAGGCTGACTTGCGAAGAGAGTACCGCATTGCACATAAGATGGTCTACCGCTGTGTGAGACGTGACAAGAGGGTGAAGTTGGATGGACTCGCAGATAATGCGGAAAGCGCTGCCAGAAGAGGAGATATCCGGGAATTGTACCAAATAGCCAAAGATGTTATCGGGAAAAAAAGCAACACCAATCATCCTGTAATGGATGTGGATGGCACACTTTTGGTATCAATTGAGGATCAGCTTCGTAGATGGAAGGACCATTTTTGTGCCCTGCTAAATGAGGATTCAGTTGAGCAGAGTGCTGAAGTGCCCCAACTAAACGAGATGCGCAGGTCCTATAGGGGTATTGACATCGAACCCCCGTCAGAATCGGAAATTCGTACATCAATAAATCTCCTCAAAAACAACAAGGCAGCTGGACTGGACGGAATACCAGCTGAATTACTGAAAGCCGATCCCGTAGCAGCGGCTAGTATTTTACATCCGCTGATACAAAACATTTGGGAAAACGAAAGCTATCCCAGGGACTGGAAGGATGGTGTGATTGTTAAGCTGCCAAAGAAAGGTGACTTAAAGAATTGCAACAATTAGCGTGGTATCACCGTTTTGTCCGTTTTCCCAAAACTAATGGCAACAATCATTCTCGAGCGAATAAAGGATAGAATCGAGTCTACACTCAAGAGGCATCAAGCTGGCTTCCGAAGTGGTCGATCATGTGTCGACCATATCAACACCCTGCGTATCGTCCTCGAGCAGTCGATGGAATATCAATCACCGCTTTACCTCATGTTCGTGGATTTTGAAAAGGCCTTTGATCGAGTTAACCGAGAATGTATATGGAGATCGTTGCTTGGTAGAGGAATTCCACCAAAAATTGTTGCCATTATTAAAGAGTCCTACAACAACGCGAGGTGTTTTGTTTTGCACAATGGGCAGCTATCCGACTCCTTCGTAGTGCAACAGGGTGTGAGACAAGGGGATGTTCTATCGCCAATTCTCTTCCTGCTGGCGATGGACGACGTATTGACGGCCAGTGTTGGTACAGCTGAGCGACAGGGCATTCAATGGAGACCGTTCGAAAGGCTCAGTCATTTAGACTATGCCGATGACATATGTCTACTGGCAAATAACATCAGTGGGCTGAACGGGATGTGCCAAACACTGCAAGTGAAGGGAGAATCGAGTGGTCTAAGAATTAACAGCAAAAAGACAAAAATAATGCTCACAGGCCGCTCCACACAGCAGCGTATTATTTTACAGGAGACGCCAGTTGAAGTAGTGGAACAATTTAACTACCTTGGCAGTATTGTTTCTGCAAACGGTGGTACGGATCTGGACGTTAAAAGTAGAATAAATAAAGCTCGTGCTGCCTTCGGTACTCTGTCCCCAATTTGGAAATCCAGTCAAATCTCCTTACGCACTAAGTTGAGATTCTTCGAATCCAATGTCAAATCCGTGCTGTTATATGCTTGTGAAACCTGGAAAGTCACGTCTACCATTTCGAAGAAATTGCAGGCTTTTGTGAATCGCTGTCTTCGCCACATCCTAAAGATTCGCTGGCCACAAATAATATCAAATGAGGAATTGTGGCGCAGGACAAGTCAAGAGCAGCTAGACGTCGAAATAAGAAAGCGTAAATGGCGTTGGATTGGTCACACACTGAGGAAACCAAACGATGAAATTGCAAAGCAGTCCTTTGAATGGAATCCTCAGGGTGCACGGCGGGTTGGAAGACCAAGAACAACATGGAAATCAACTGTCTTAGCGGAAGCAGAATCCCAGAGAAAGACGTGGCCACAGCTTAAGTACATTGCAGCAGACCGTGAAGGATGGAGACGTTTTGTTGACGCCCTATGCCCCAGCCGGGGTTACAGGACACGATGATGAATTGAATTACAAGTAATTGACACTTTTCAATTAGATGTAATTAGTAATTGAATTTATTCAATTACATTTAAAAGTAATTGAAAAAGTGATCGGAGATTTCAATTACAGGGAATTGAAATTGAACTTTTTTTTATCATTACTTCCCAACTCTGGTCAGAACACAGGCAGGTGCTTAGCTTTTAGATTACTACTAAAAATTGCTACTAAATTGAACTCTGTCTGACACGTGACGTGATTTGTCTGTACGTGACAAGACATTAAAAAATGGTTTTAAATATACGGATGTGCTTATTTGATTTTTTTTTCTCGCTAATACCGATTTTGATTCATTCTCATAATTTGGTTCTTACACATTTGTGATCGACGATCCATAGTTTCGCTGAAATTTGAACATTAAAATAGCAACCTGGAACATTGGTAGAATTGGCCCGTCCGTACGTGACAGCTCTTCTTATTTATTTTTTTCTTAGACATTCAAGGGAATACCTTCAGAATGTTTGCATATAATAAAAGATTGATGTAGAAACTGTTAAATAAAATTAATATATGACATTTCTAAGTAACGTTTCAAAAACTAGACGTTAAATGATAACATAAAAGTATTTGAATTTTGTCCGTACGTAACCATGGCAACTTTTTGAAGGTATTAGATGTGGAAATTACAGAGTTGAAATAAATGACACACCCTATTACACAAGTACCTAGAAACAAATCCACAGTTCAGCTTGGAGGGTTGTAGTTGTATCGTAATCTTATCTTGTACACACCTCCAACCTGCATTCGTTCTTACTTTTTGTGACGTCCATCGTCCTTGTCTTTGTTGTTTCTTCCAACTTTTAATGTGGTTCTTGGCCTTTTGTTTTCCAAATCCCACTTTACATCTTGTGTCTGCCCTATTAACAAGAGAAGAAAACATTCTTTTGTAAAACTTTTTGCGAACTCTTTATGACAATGGAATAAAGAAGAAACTAACGAAGCAGTAGGTAAGGTACATATGATCAGCGTTGCCGTTTTCGCGTTTGATTAAATGGTAGTGGTAGTGCGAAATCACTTATTATTATTACAGAACAAATATCTATTCGTGAAAGTTTAAAGAAATATATCGAATAGACATTCTGAAGCTATACATATGACTCTTCATTACGAACATGGCCGCCATACAGATACAAAAAAGTATCTACTAATCGTATTAAAATCTGAGATCGAAGCCACCAAAATTCTATTCGGGGAAATGAATAAGTACATAAACAGATAGTTAAAGAACTTCTTATTCTCATACAAAATTTTCCTTTTCTTGCAAATGTTTTTGAGAACATACATTCTCATCTTCTATGATCTAGGCTATTGATTATGTCCTAAAAAAAAAGAGCAATAAGGAAGTAAGACGTTCATGGGATTTCACTGTAAAAATCAGCAAAGGGGTCATTAGGCCTGCCAGACGTCCCGATTTTGGCGGGACAATCCCGATATTTGAACCCTGTCCCGATATATAACCCGATATACAAACTGTCCCGATTTTGTCCCGACTTTTCTTTTTTACTCATGAGAATAATTTTCTTGTATCAAAGAATATTATTAAAATGATTTCCCGAATTAAGAAGAAATATGTGATGTTGTACATATTTAGCTTAGTTTATTTCGACGGTATTTCTTGCAAATTTCTTGTAAGGGAACAAGACATGCACATGATCGTTGCCGAACCTGGAGTTTCTGCCACCTTCGGAAAATTGTTATTTTGCCGATAAAAAATTAAAAAAAAGAAAACCATACAATTAATATTTACGGTTTTTTATAAAATTTGAAAATTATAATGCTGCTCTGCATGATTTCATTTTGTCAAATTTTAATGTGTTGCCTTAAAACATGAATTTTCATAGACTTTGCAGCCCTAGTCAATGTGAAAAATGGGTTCCGAGGTTGCAAAAATTAATTCATGAAATATTAAAATTGGAATCGACGCAGAGTTGCAACCTCTATAACATATCCAAAGTACCCCAAAATCCCCGCATTGGCTTTTTGTGTAGATGCATTTGAAAAGGTGCAGATGGGGAGAACTTGGAGGTCTATCAAACTTAAATATTTGTTTTGGTACAACCTAACCATACGATACATGCCTTAAAGGTAGTTTTTAACGTTGAATCAAATGAAACCAAATTCAAAATTAAACAAGCACCCAAAACAAAGTTATAGTCCTTTTTATGTAATGATGACTTTTTTTCAGGTACAAGAGGTAAAATATTACCGAAAACCCTTTGAAAATAAAGGTATGTTAATGAAACTTGGAGTGAATGTTCCATTTGTCATACGAACTAAGAATCAAGACACTCCCCAAAAATATCCATGGTGAAAGGGTATTTTCTTAAGGGGGATGGGCAAGTGTAGAATGCTTAATATAACACCCACGAAAAAAATCTTACACTCACGAAACTCTCCAAAAATATTGAATTTATCATGGCAACCAAGAATCCAAATAGTCCACACAAATATCTTTTGTCTAATAGTGTTTTTGTGGTGGTTACATTTTACCCTGTTCTACGGAAAATACGATTTCAAAAATTGATTTTTGCTTGAAAAGGACCATAACTTTGTAAAGGGTGCTTGTATCAATTTGGTTTTGCTTTTATTAGATTCAGCGTTAAAAAATACCCTAAAATCATATACCATACTTTGTGTATATACCTCCATTACACCAAATCGGAATTTTGGCTCAAATCTTCCAACTTCTTCCCAGATTTTCCTTTCTTCAATAAAAAAAATCCCTGAACAAATATATTTATGTGGACCATATTGATTCTTGGTTGTCATGAAAAATTTAATATTTTTGGCGAGTTTCATGAGTGTAAGAGTTTCTTCGTGGGTGTTATGGTAAACATTCTACACTTGCCCATCCCCCTTAAAAAAACACCCTTTCACCATGGATAATTTTGGGGACTGCCTTGATTCTTAGTTCGTATGACAAATGGAACATTCACTCCAAGTTTCATTAACATACCTTTATTTTCAAAGGGTTTTCGGTAATATTTTACCTCTTGTACCTGAAAAAAAGTCATCATTACATAAAAAGGACTATAACTTTTTTTTGGGTGCTTGTATAATTTTGAATTTGGTTTCATTTGATTCAACGTTAAAAACTACCCTTAAGGCATGTATCGTATGGTTAGGTTGTACCAAAACAAATATTTTAGTTTGATAGACCTCCAAGTTCTCCCCATCTGCAACTCTTCATATGCATCTACACAAAATGCCAATGCGGGGATTTTGGGGGACTTTGGATATGTTATAGAGGTTGCAATTCTGCGTCGATTCGAATTTTAATATTTCATGAATTAATTTTGTCAAGGTTCCCCATACGATTTGTGCTATTTTTCCTGGTCTATTAGGCAATTGCCTAAGAGGCACCGGACATGATAATTGCGATTAGTTTTAAAATTGTATTAATTAATCCTTCAAACAAAAATTGCTTTCATATATTGATCACGGCGAAATCTTAAAATTATTTGCAAAGACATCAAGTGGAAATAAGAAATCGAGACATTTTTATTTTCAAGTGATCATTAGACAACAGCTAGGTCAATGTTTAAACATTTTACCAGAATTGCAAATCTTTCGAAATGAAAGAAAGTAGCAAAGAACCCGAAGATATTTTAGTTACAAAACTGAATTTTCAATGCTCCCGATATAATTTATTTATTTCTTTTTTGTCATAAGTGTTAGCTAGTAAACATGTCTCTATTTGTTGTATATTTAACAGTTCACTGTCTTTTCTTAGTCCCGATTTGTCCCGATTTTTTGTCACTGATGTCCCGATATTGCGAAAAATTTATCTGGCAGCCCTAGGGGCCATTGAAGATGAGAAAACCGCGGAGTGCTATTAAATTGGAGGGTGCATTTTTTAGAGGGGGGTGCAAAAGCACCCTTTTTGGTCTTTTGCGTATAACTCGAAAACGAAGCAAAATTTCGAGATAGTTCTCCCAATCTTTTTTGTAGAGAATAAAATTTACCATCAAAACGGATTTTTGAAAAAAAAAAAAAATAAAAAAATTTTAGTTAGCTAAATTTTTTAGTTTTTTTTACGTATTTGCTTATAACTTTCTTACCAGCAGAGATAGGTATAGGCATTGTTCCATATAAATGAAATATAATTAAATTTTCTTTAAAATATATATATAAAAAAACGGATTGGATAAAAATCTACCGAGAAATAGTCGTTCAAACTAGGCTGATTTTAAGTTTTTAAAGCTTTATGAACGGCATTTTGGGCTATTTTGATGGACTTGTTAGATTATAGGGTGTATAAGTGAGCCATGACTAGTTAAGTCAAAAATAAAAGTCAAGTTTCAATTTTTCGCAGTTGTAGGGTTGCCATATATTTTTTTTTTCAAAATTTAGAATAATTGTCAAAATCAACACACTTGCTTTTACAAAGCGGGGTTTTGAGCACATGTTAGCGTATACCTTCTAGAGCATGAAAAAAAAATTGTGTTAGACCAGTTTTACGGTTGAAGGTCCTTGCCAGACCAGCTCAACATTTTCTGAGTAGGTATCAAAAAATAACTTTTTTTATTTTGGAATACCTTACTCGTCTGGCACTATTTTGTCCATATAACGAAAGGCATAAACTACAAAATACCCCGGCTTGTGAAAGTAGATTTGTTAGTTTTGATAATTATTTAAAAAATTAGAATTCAAAAGGAAAAAATATCACCAACTTCATCACATTAGGGGCCGTTTGGCATGCATTTTCGATAGCCAATCTCGTGTGGCACAATTTTATCTCTATTTAAGGAGACATTAGCTTACACATATTGAAAACCCGGCTTTGTTAAGCTAATTTGTGTTCAAAACCCGACTTTGTAAGAGCAAGTGTGTTGATTTTGGCAATTATTCTAAATTTTGAAAAAACTTAAATGGCAACCCTAAAAATTGTGTGAAAAATTTTTTATTTGATTTTTATTTTCGACTTAACTGTTCATGGCTCACTAATACACTGGGTTTGAGCGTATAATCTAACAAGTCCATCAAAATAGCCAAAAATGCCATTCATAAAGCTTTAAAAACTTAAAATCAGCCTAGTTTGAACGACTATTTCTCGGTCGATTTTTATCCAAACCATTTTTTTTTCAAAAATCCATTTTGATGGTAAATTTTATTTTCTACAAAAAAGATTTCGTGAATTATCTCGAAATTTTGCTTCGTTTTCGAGTTATATGCAAAAAACCAAGAGGGGTGCTTGTTCACCCCCCTCTAAAAAATGCACCCTCCAATAATTTAATAGCACTCCGCGGTTTTCTCATCTTCAATGACCCCTCTGAGGATTCTTACAATAAAATCCCATGAACGTCTTACTTCCTTATTATATGACATAATCAATAACCTATTCAGGCTAGCAAAAATCGTATAACTATAACTATATTTTATTATACATATATACGTACCTTTTATTGTTGAGACCTATCTTATGCCACCCACAGCACTGCCCATTGGAGGAGATCCGGTTGTGAGCGTGTGAGAAGAACCGGCTATACTCTAGAAGGTTATTATCTTTATAATGATAGTAATAGCCTATTGAATAGACCGGAAAATGAGAGGTATAAAGGAACAATTACGTGCAAGGGTTTTTATTATTGAATATGTTTGTTTGGCCCATAAGCATGCTTAAAACCAAAAATGCTACTAAATTCACCCATTCTTTTCTGAGAGAATGGTCACACTGGCCACTTTTCAGTATTTTTGGTATAACTCGAAAACTAAGCGGAATTTGACAATTTTACATATAATACTTTTTGTTCAAAATTAAATTTTCTATTGGAATGGATAGTTCAAAAAATTTTACGAAAAAATTTAAGCAGGAAAAGTTAACAAAAACCAACTTTAAAAAATCAAAAAATCAAGCATATCTAAATTTTTTAATAAATTGTGCATAACTTGTTTTGAAGCAAAGATAGGGTCAAGACATGCACAGACAAAACAAAGTAGAGACTAAAGGCTTTAATATGGCATGTCCAAAAATTAATATTTGTTCAAAATTGACAGAGATATTCCCATTCAAACCTTATCATTTCTTATAATTTTTCTCAGTTTTGAACCGAAAGTCCCTTTTTCGGTACAATATGGCAAATTTCACTTTCGTAAAAATGTTCGAAATCAAAATTTTGATATAATATGACATTAGAACTGTAGAGAATTTATAAAAAGGATGTAAGCTCGGAATTTCGTTTTTCGGCTGTTTTTAAATGCGTTCAGACCTACAGACCGAACGGCTGGTCCGATTTACATAAGATTTGGTATTAGGTGCTAGGAACGTTAAATTTGTCATAAAGTACCAAAAAATTGGCTTTCGGGCAAAAACTGCGGAAAATAATAGGAAATGGTAAAGTTTGAATGGCTATATCTCTGTCAATTTTTAAATAATATGGCTTTTTTGACATGTTTTAACAAAAACAGGGATGTTCATCCAAATAATGAAAAATTATGGAAAAAGAAAAGTTTACAAATAATGAAATTCGAGTGGGGATATACACTCAAGTGTCGGCAGAGGTCACGGCTGCCGGCGAGGGCTTTGGCTTCGGATGAGGCTAAGTCGCCAGTGACAAATGTAAGCAAAGAAATTAATAAACCAGTGTTAAAAAGACAATCCAACGCTCTCAACCTTTCAGCGACTCTTCTTCCTGCACTAAATAGCTTGGCTATTGATGGTAGGCAGACCTTGGACAGACTTCCCTCTATAGGAAGTCAAACCGAGGACGAGTTACTGGAAGACTCGAGTCACGAAGAGACTACGCTGAAGCCTACTGCACCCCTCAATGCTTCGAGGCAACGCAGTAACTACAGATCCTCTAAGCGATTCGTGAGTGCTACGGAGAAAAAAGACCCATCTTCTCTCAGTCCGAGAGACAGGGCCCTACTAAAAAAGCATAGGAAGTTGGTGAGAAACTATGAACGGCAGTTGGCAGAGTCTGCCACTGCACCCACTGTTTCCACCCAGCAGTTGAACGCTAAAAAGCCGGACAGCGAAAGAGTAAATGCTGCTACATCTAGGTCTATCCCTAAAAAGATAAACCGTGAACAGGCTGGCAACAACTCTACTGCTCGTACCGGCTCAAATCCGAATCTGGCGTCCTCCAGTAAGAAACAGCAGACCAACGCTATATCAAACCTGAAAGGGAATGAGAAAGCACAGGTAGGCAGCTCTTCTGGGACGAAGCCAGGTTCAATCAAGAGAGCAAGATCGGAGGAGGCAACCAAAACTGAAGGCTCTAAAAAACTTAAAACCAATAGTTTTGACACCACCCCGATCGATCTGCAGGTGGCCATAATAAGTCGAGACGACCCAGATGGGAAAATCACGGCAAAAAATTGGTTACTTGTGGAAAATGAAATCCTCAAAGCCATGATGGCGGCATCGGAGAGTGATAGTTCTGACGACTACACCTTTGATGGAGCTGGATGGCGGAAAGGCGTTAAAGTGGTATGCTGTGGGGACCAGAAATCCCGGGAGTTCCTCACTCACACAATCGCCAATATTGGCGAACTGTGGGAGGGAGCTTCTCTCGGGGTTCTTCCCGTCACATCTATTCCGCTTCGCCAGCAGGTTAATATATGGATTCCTCCTCCTGCCACGCACGAGGACTCATCCATAATTAAACTGCTGGCGAAACAGAATAAGGAGTTCTCCATACTCGAATGGAAGCTCCTGCATTCCAGGAAGAGCTTTAGCGGGGAAGGGAAGGACCTCTTGTTCGTAATTGACAAGATATCTGACCTTCTCCTCAAAGAGAAAGGGGACGTGCTGAGATATGGTCTCGGAACCGTAAGGGTAAGGAGGCATGATGGCAAAGGGGAGTCAAAAGCTGCTAGTGGTGCAAATTAATTTGCACCACGCCATAGCAGCAACGCACGACCTGATGCTCTTCATGTCTCAAGAGGCCGTGGATGTGGCCTTAATCCAAGAACCTTGGATTCGTAAGAATCAGGTACAAGGATTGAGGTCAAAAAACTATAACCTGTTCCACTCCACGTCCGAAGGTGAAATAAGAAGTTGTATTCTAGTGAAAAAGTCAATTAACGCTTTCTTTTTATCTAGGTACAGCAACAGAGACAACGTGGCAATCAGCGTTGAGACCAAGGAAGGCAACTTCGTCTTGGCATCAACGTACATGCCGTACGAAAAAGAAGACCCACCATCAAAAACGGTCCGCGACCTTGTGGGTTACACCATAACACGTGGGACACCTTTGGTGATGGGCTGTGATGCCAACGCACACCACACTCAATGGGGCGGTAAGGATATCAACAAAAGGGGTGAGTCAATTTTTGAATACATTCTCTGTTCTAACCTCATGTTATGTAATAAGGGTAATCACCCAACATTTCGAAACAAAAACAGGGAAGAAATTCTTGATCTCACTCTTATGAGTTATAATGATAAGATCTCTGTAGAAAACTGGAGAGTCTCACCTGAGGAATCCTTTTCGGATCACTTTAGGATACTCTTTACTTTAGACAGAAATCAAAATGATATTAAACCTTTTAGAAACCCTACTAGAACAAATTGGACAGAGTACACAAAATGGTTGAATGAACGTATCAACCCACCTGAGGAAGAAACGTTTTCGATAACCTCAACCATTGACACTGTTGTTCAAAACCTAACTAGTAAAATGAGAACGGCCTTTGAAAAAAACTGCCCTATATCTCGTAACATTAAACCCACTAACCCACCATGGTGGAACAGTGAACTTAAGAAACGAAGAACAGGGGTCAGAAAACTTTTCAATGTAGCTAAGCTGAGCAAATTAGAGAAAGACTGGATTTCATACAGAGCCAAACTTAACTTATACACCAAAGAGTTAAGAAGGGCAAAGAAAGATTCATGGTCTAGGCACTGTGAATCCATTGAGAACACAAGTGAGGCGGCGAGACTTCGAAAGGTTCTTACCTTTAACCCCACGAATCCAGGATACATTAAGCATCCCGATGGATCATGGTCGAATTCGAGCCAAGAAACACTTGAACTCTTCATGGAAACACATTTCCCTGGGTGTAAGAGTCCTGAGATCTCAGGTTATTCACAACCAGACTACTTAGAAATTTTACAATCAACACCAGAATTGGAACAGGTTATCACAGAGCAGAAGATTATGTGGGCTATAAACTCGTTTAAACCCTATAAATCAGCTGGACCAGACGAGATTATTCCGGCATTTCTTCAACACGCTCTACAGATAATCACCCCATGGCTTAGGGTAATCTTCAAAAGTTGTGTCAAACTTAGATACGTCCCTACTAGCTGGAGAAAGGTTAAAGTTGTCTTTATTCCAAAAGCTGGAAAACCGACACACTCGACTGCAAAGGATTATAGACCTATAAGTCTCTCTTCGTTTCTCCTCAAGACACTGGAGAGAATAATTGATCTGGATGTCAGGGACCTTCTTAATCCAAACATTTTGTGCAGCTACCAACACGCTTACCTCAAAGGTAAGTCAGTGGAGACTGCATTGCACGAAGTCGTTACACAAATTGAGAAAAGTCTCGAACACAAAGAACACACCCTTGCAGCATTTTTGGACATTGAAGGAGCGTTTAACAACGTAAAAACGGAGTCCATTAAATCTGCTCTGGAAGAGGTTGGGGTTGAGTCTGCCATTGTGGACTGGATTTATACCATGCTCAATGGTAGAATCATAAGCTCCCAACTTGGAGATACGATTGTTGAGAAAACAGTAACAAGAGGCACTCCACAGGGAGGGGTGATTTCGCCTCTTCTTTGGGTCCTGGTTGTTAACAAAATTCTTACAAGATTTAGGAATCAGGGCATTAAAATCGTGGCCTATGCAGACGACATAGTAATTTTGATATCGGGTAAGTACCTTACCACCATCAAAGATATTATGGAATCCGCACTCAAAGAACTATCTTCGTGGGCAGTACAAAACGGTCTTGGGGTTAACCCCTCACAAACTGAGCTAGTTTTGTTCACGAATAAAAAGAAATTAGAGGACTTTACTCCTCCAAGGCTTAATGACATTCCTTTGAAACTTTCCAAAGAAGCTAAATATCTTGGCGTAATCCTTGATTCCAAGCTAACATGGAAACAGAACACAGAGGAAAGAATGAAAAGAGCACTATGCGCTTTCTATACATGCAAGAAAACCTTCGGTACACGGTGGGGAATGCGACCGCACGTCATCCAGTGGATGTACACGGCGATTGTTCGTCCTATACTAACCTATGGTTCTATTGTTTGGTGGAAGGCTGTTGAAAAAGTAAGCTATCTCAAAAACCTGAACAAGGTACAGAGACTAGCCTGTATAGGAACAACGGGGGCTCAGAGGTCTACGCCACAAGCAGGGCTGGAAATTATTTTAAATCTTCAGGCACTTGACGAGTACATAAGATGCACAGCAGCCAAGAGCGAACTTCGACTCAAAGAACAGGGCTCTTGGAAGCAAAGCACCTATGGTCATGGGTCTATCCTCCAGAGGTATGACACAGTGGCCGCACTTGATGTGACGACTGACTACATACCACCTTTTATAGATTTTAATAAACACTTCTCTATTTTAATACCCCAAAGGCATGGCTGGGAACCCAACTCACTTACCAGGGAACAGGGTATCTCATTCTACACCGATGGATCTAAAATGGAAGAAGGAACGGGAGCTGGGGTGTTTTGTGAAGCTCTGAATATTAGATATTCGTATAAACTCCCAGATGAGTGTAGTGTCTTTCAGCCTGAGATTTACGCTATTGAAAAAGCGGCAGAAATGGTACAAACGAAGAAACTGAACTCGTCGGAGATCACATTTTTCGTTGACAGCCAAGCTGCTATCAAAGCTTTAGCCAGTGAGACTATAAGATCCAAAACTGTAGCAAAATGCCGAGGCAAACTGAATGATATTTGTGACACTAACCGAGTCAAACTCTGCTGGGTTCCTGGACATAGCGATATAGAAGGGAACGATATAGCAGATGAACTGGCAAGGAAAGGGTCAGTATCAAATAGAAACAGTAGTAGCCATTTAGATATGGGACTTAACATCCCGATCGGCGTGATTAGAACGAAAATAGACCTAAAAACAAAAGAGCAAATCAATAAATCCTGGAGGACTAGGAACGACTGTGTTATCTCTAGAAGTTTATGGCCTAGAATTAATGAAAAGAAATCTCGGTATATTTTATCACTGAGTAAAAAGAATATTAGAATCTTGATAGGTGTACTAACGGGCCATTGCGCCATTGGCACAATGGCCATCAGACTGGGTGTATTTGCACCCGATTTCTGCAGGAGCTGTCAAGACGTAGAGGATATAGAAACCATTAAACACCTGCTCTGTGATTGTCCAAACCTCCAAACAAATCGACTCCGTTATTTTGGAAACAGGTTTTTTGAAGAACTGGAAGATCTGGCACAGGTCTCAATGGCAAACATGAGAAAATTCATAGAAAGCACAGGCTGGTTCGCAAACGATCCAGTCTATGTGAACCATTAGTTTGGGTGCATCTCTGCCTTCTATTTTAAGGGGATCACAATGGACCAATAGGCCCCCGTGTACGCAACAGCCTCTGTGCTGTGCACGCCCCTCTTAACCTAACCTAACCTAACCTAACATGTCATATTAAAGCCGTGAAACTCCAGTTTACTTTGTTCATGAATGTCTTGAGCGTATCTTTGCTCCGAAAAAAGTTATGCGCAATTTAGAAAAAAAATTTAAAATCTTTGATTTTTCGATTTTTTTTATGTTGGTTTTTGTTACTTTTCCTGCTTAAATTTTTTTAAGAAATATTCCAAACTATCCATTTCGATAGAAAATTTAATTTTAAACAAAAAGTATTATGTGTAAAATTGTCAAATTCCGCTTAGTTTTCGAGTTATACCAAAATACTGAAAAGTGGCCAGTGTGACCATTCTCTCAGAAACGCATGGGTGAATTTAGTAGAATTTTGGGTTTTAAGCATGTGCTGTTCACAGCACATTTTCACATCAAATAGGTACCAAATGACTAAAAAGTTACAACCGGAAATTTTCTTAATGCAGGTAACCAATTTAAAAAAAATACCCGCCACCCTTTAAATCCAAAATTTTAGATGTGGATTAGTTGTTTATTTTAAGATTATAGGTCAATTACTCAATAAACAGATTAATCTTTTTTCTTTTTCCATCCTCAACTTTTGTCTTGTAGGCAAGTAGGTAATAAAAACAAATAACCTGGATTAATTTAATTTTCTGGTTTTATTTCATCATTTATTCTTCATCTTTCATCATTAACATCATCATAAACATCTTCAAAAACATCATCATCATTGTTATTTACAGTAAAAAATTCGAGAGTCTCCTTTGAAAACGACTGTTATTTATCTTATTTTTTGTCCTTAAACTACTGAGATAAGGGTCTGACGTCAATAGAAGCCGGTTAATCACATCCTCGTTGCATGCCGTCCTGGAGAATTTTCCTGAAAAGTGTTCCCTGTATTGGAAATACTTATTTCTAGCTTCCGCGGCTTCTTCGGACAACTGGCCGATTGGCAACAATGCATGGGGTATGACACTAGCAGAATGAATTAAAATCTTATGCACTGTTGGAGACATAGGCTGCCATGGATACAATTTAACATAATATCTAGCAGTATAAATCGTGAATTTTTCGATTTTTTTAAGATCTATCTCATAGCCAGAGGATATCACTTCTAATATAATTTTGAATTTGTTAATTAATAATAAATCCACGCTTGTAATGGAAGCTGCTCCTTCTTGGCTATACAAAAATCTAAGAGAGGTATTGTCGTCATTGGTGTTTCCATACCCAGCCCCAGATATACATAGGTATATCACTTCGTATTGACTTGCAGTTAAATAAGCCTCGACGAATACCCTCAAAGTGTTTTCAGGTGTGTGTTTCTTCGTTTTCAGGGTTTTACTGCCAATCGCTGCTGCTTTCCGAAACTTCATAGCCCTGGTTGGAGTATTGGTCACAACCTGCTCACTTTGGCTGTATCAATATTACCCGCTGCTCTTTGACTCATCTGTGCCGCGTATGTCAGTTCATCAATAGTCACACTTTTTCGAAGTTCCACCGTTTTTCGACGTTTTGTTCGGTCACTTGATTCCCCGAATTCTTTGCTTGGGTGACCTTGAGACCTTCCGGGAAGTATGCCAACAGGTAGTGTTATTTCTTCGCTGAGCCATTCTTCATTGTTATCCAAGAAACATCTTTCTATGCTATTGTAAAGTTGCCATCTTCGTTTATAATTAGGTTTGAATGCCTTGATAGTTTTTAAAAGTTCATTTTTTTTCTCTGGGGGAAACTTTGTTATTTCCATAAGTTTTTATCCAAATCTTCAAGTTAATCGTCAAGGAGCCTTTGTGAGCTTCCTCTTACCAACTCATGGAGCTGTTTTCTGGTCATAGACAAGTTGGAATTAGAGTCATCTGGAATAATATAAAAATCTTTTATAAAGGGTCGTTTCAAAGTAGTATTTTCAAAGGCTCTGTTTTTTCTCAGGTGAAAACTTGTGAATGGTTTTGAAAGCTAAGATTGTTCTATATATCCAGCAGTTAAATAAAATATATAATAGACTATGTTGCAGGGTGTTGCGCTATTTTACAAACATTAATGTTTTGAAAAAAAAACAGCGAAAAAAGTGCAAATTTTTTTAGTGACTACTTTAACTCATCGATATGAAAAAATTAAGTTGAATATACAAATAAATTTTTGCTTAAAATATTAAACATACATACCTTGATTAACGATATCCATGATAGCTGCCCAACAAAACTCCTTGCGTTGTTGCAGGACTCTTTAATAATGGCAACAATTTTTGGCGGAATTCCTCTACCAAGCAACGATCGCCAACGTTCTCCACGATACAATTGATAAAACACGTTTTCCAAGATGAAGGTTAACGCTCGTTCACCCCGTCCCGCCAAGTTGGATTTGCATTTGGGGGATACCCTTGAACATCAGTTTCTGCTGAAGGAGAGAGGCCCATTAGGTACTTCAAAACGTTTTCAAGAGACAATTTATCGTAAAAAGCTGTAAACTTAGAATTTTAAAAAGCTGTTGGTAGTTTAATGCTTCTATGAACGCTAAGTTATATAAATATTGCCTTTATTTAATAAATGCCTTTTTTGACTTTTTATGATTTTATTTTGCTTTTTTTAAGTTTTTTAGGTCAACAAACTCATTTCCCTCGTCATGAGACAATGATAACGACTTGAATCTTGATAACAGTCGCCGCACTATGGTCAAAAATAATTTTTTTTTTGCAAAAATCATAACTTATTAACGCATTAGGATATCGCTACAATTTTTGTTTGCTTAAAGAAAAATAAAAAGAAACACTTCTGGAGCTTGTACATCATAAAGGTAAAGGGCTAGTGCATTGGGTTCTGTTCACCGGAATTTTTACGATCGAATCACAGCTTATGCCACCCACCATTTTCAAAGGATTAACAAATTTTCCCAGCGTATCAACTAGTCGGAGTCAGCAGAACTAAAGCACTAGACCTTCGTTCCCCACGCAGAGTTGGCACCAAATAGACCCAAATTCGGCGTGTACGATTTCAAAGGAGAATGGGCAAAGTGGCCCATACTCAACGAAAATGTGTATTACATTTTTGAAAAACTTATTGTTAGGATATCAATTAATTGAATAGCCTTTAAGCTCTAAATCAAGGCGTTCCCCAGATATTCGGCTTCAAAGCACCGAATAGAACAGTAATGCAACTCCGTATTTGGACATTGTCTTCCTACTCAACATCGTTGATAAGTTTATTACATGTACTTCATTTTTCTGCAAGACCGACCGTTAAGTTGTAGACCATGGGGCTTGGGAGATATTTGGCAGCAAAAAATGTCAATAGAACAATAATGCAAGAGCAAGTCCACATTGGATGCTGGTCTGCTAGCTCAACAGTAATGTGTTATACTTCATTGAGAAGACTATTGCCTACTTCATTTTCTTTTATTATTGACGTTAAGGTGAAGTAAGTGGGATTCAAGAGATATTTGGCAAAAGTGCAGTGCAGAAAAATAATGCAATTCTGCATTGGAAGGTGGTGTACCAAGTCAACAGTAATGTATCGTTCATCGTCGAAAATGTTATTTCATGTATGTACTTCATTTTTACTTGCGATATATGTATGTAGGTACATACCATAAGGCAAGTTTTGGAACAAAAAATTTGAGATAACAACCAAACATGATATTACGATGATAGAGAACTCCAAAAAAGTGAATGGCACAATTGTGTCTGTCTGTCTGCCTGTTTGTCTATAGCGTACAGCCTAAACGGCTTAATCGATTTTCTTCAAACTTTAGGTGATTATGCCCACACGTTTTTTTCATTCTTTTTAGAACCAAAAATAACGGTACCTAAATTTTTTTTAGCAATTTTACATAATCATATTTTTCTCAAAAACGGATCGACAACTTTTCTTAAAAAAATTCAATAAATTTATTTCAGTAAAGGCTTCCATAATAACCAAAAATGGTTATTAATAGTACCTCCCAAAGAACCATTTTTTTAATTTTGTATTTTCTTCAAAACGGTATAACCGATTTCAATTATTTTTTTATACAGAAGCTTCCACAAAATATAAATAGTTTTGTGTACCTACCAAAATGTTTGCAAAAATCACAGTACACATATCTAAGGTATTATCTTGCGCATGTGGTCCGAAATGAGAACTGTCAAAGAAATTCAAGATGGCAGCCTTACGTGACCTCTTCCACTGTATTACAACAACAACGAAGAAAACAAACACAAAAGGATAATTTAAATAACACTAAAAAAATGTTAATAAACACTAAAAAGCTTGAAATAATTGTATTTGTATTTAAATAAGTAACAAATGAACACATAACACACAACAAATTTTGATGTTTAACTAGTCGGGGTCACGTAGAGTCACCATTTTTCACTGATTTTGATGGATGCGCAGAACTGAACAAAAATGAAAACGCTAATGATATTACCTTCTGTGTGCAAAAATATTTTTTGGATTTTTAAAAAATTTTCAATTTTTTTTTTGAAAATCGAATATTTCGAAAACGACCAGATCGATTATTTGGAAACTCGATATTTAAGAGTTTTTTAGTACTTTGAAAAAAAATTTACATTTATGAAAAAATAACGGTACCTTCCATACAAAAGTTAAAAAACTGCAAATGAAAATATTTGTTTGCTTAAAAACGACTCCTACGATTTTGATTAAACTTTTTTTCATATACTAAAACTAGTACGATCTACTACAAAAAATTATAAATTTTTACACTTAGCAATTATTAATAGTACCTGTCATAGAACGTTTTTTTTTTTTATTTTGAATTTTCTCGTTATCGGCTGAACGAATTTAGATTAATTTTCTTATATTCATATCTACAAATTTCAGATAAGATTAAATAATACCATATTGCATATCAAAATTTTCAAAAAAAAAGTTTTTCGATTTTTTAAAAAAGTTTCAATTTTTTTTTTGAAAATTCGATATCTCAAAAACGGGTTGACAATTTTTTTCAAATTTTGTTTTTATATACACATCAATACATACTCTAGATTTGCATGCCAAAATTTGTTCTTAAAAATGATTTAAGAATTTTATATATAAAAAAATTATTTTTTAAAAAACCTTTCCAACGATTTAAATTTTTTTCCCATTCAATCATATTCAATCAAGAATTAGGATGGCATTCTTTTTTCACCTCAAACTGTCACAGGAGTTGTTTTAGCCAATTTAAATGTCTATTTCATGCTTCTATACATTTTTCTCTCATAACTTCTATGTTTTTTATATACAATTTTCTTAAACCCACAGTGTCTTGAACATAAGAGCAAGTTCGTGCGACCCAGTCTTGCATTTTATTCATATAGCCGTTAAATTGTATTTTGGGCTTCAAGACATATGTGGCATAAAAAAGGCAAATAGAAAAATAGTGGAATTTTGCACTATACTTACTTTACTTACTTTTGCCAATGGTCTACCACCTCAACAGTAATGTGTTTTACATCCTAGAAAACGTTATTGTGTTGTGAGTACATCTTTTCATTATATATATGGCTGCTAAGCACTAAACCATAAGGGGCAAAAGAAGGGTGTAGTATGTTTCGCCAGAATTGTTTGGAACATTGACGTTTCGCAAGCATTTCGTTGTTCAGCGTTTTATTTTTGACAAACTACGTTATTTTTTCTAAATCCGGGTTTCTCAAAGTGTGCTCCGCGCAGCACTTGGTGCTCCACCAAGGATATGCAAGGGCTCCGCGGAAAGATCGGAAAAAATATTAAAATTCCACTACATTAGTCAATTTTACTTTTGAATAAAACAAAATGTCAAAGAATGCAGCAGTATTCATTACGCGTTCTACACATATAATAAAAAATGCCATTTTCTTTTCTTCACTCAGAAGTAGTGCCGTTCTCACGACAAAACACACGGCTTTCGAAATGAGGGCTGAAATCAGAAGTTTTGTAATTGACGGCAACTTTGTTCTGGGTGACAGGTAGTGTAATGTAATGACTAATGAGCGTTTTGCTATTGTTGTCGGCGTATCTTACAAATAGTAAAACAAAAATATTATTTGAGTGAAAGGCAATAACTGCTTTCGATGCCACTGATATAGTAGAAGCATTTTAAGGCCTGGTCAAAGAGAGCGCGGTTCGGCGGTCTTTGTAAAAATTTACAAACAAAACTCGACCACCGCGTTCCATCCTTCCAGTAAAGTATTGACCGTCCCGTCCCGTCCCGTCCCGTCACCCCACCTTAACAAGAAAATTGAGAGAAAACTTCGCTAATTTCCCAATAGTCAACGAGTTTAAAGAAGAAATAGATTAAGACATTCTCAAATATGTTTTAAAGAGTTTCAAATTCACCCGGTAGGTTTGCTCAATAGCTTTCACTGATATTTTTCGGAAGAATACATCGCAAATATTAAGGAAAACCCTTGAGTTACAAACCTGTTAAAGTTTAGATAATTGAAATGAAAGGCAACCACTTGTATAAAAGAAGTGGTCGGTAATTCAATAAAGACTGTACATTTGATAATTCAACAAGTTAACATGAAAGCAGAATTGCAATAATAGCTATTGACTTTACAGTTAAATACAGTGGTGAAAATAAGTTTTACAACACTCCCCCACAATAGTGGTGATGTTGATATTCAAAATAATTTTATTTGAGCGGGATGCCCAACATCGAACTGAACTTCAGGTATTTCGTCTTTGCCAAGTTTTTGGTAAAAATATCCGCCATCATATCGTCAGTGCAGACATACTTCAGATCGATAACGAATATAGTGGTAGCGGATGTCGATATGTTTGCTTCTCGAATGATGCACCGGATTTTTGACCAACTGTTGAGCACCTATATTATCAATACATAAAAGAACAGAACAAATATTAGTAACAGGCAGCCTTAACTCTGATATCAAGTTCCGCAAGTGCACGGCTTCTTTGCTGGCTTGCGAAAGCCAGCAAAGAAGCCTCCGTGCTACTGAGGGCAACGGACAATTGCTTCTTCGACTCCCATGAGATGACTCCGCCTCCAAATGTGAAAACATATCCCGTGTAGGATCTCCTATCTTCAACATTGCCTCCCCAGTCCGCATCTACATACCCCTTGAGTCCATCGGCAGACTTCAGCTTTTCATCGACCGTTGTATTGATGTACCGCAACAGACGCCTCAACGCTGCAAGGTGTTCACTATGGGGATCGACGTTAAACTGTGATAGTTTACTGATGGAATGGCTTACGTCAGGTCTAGTAGAGACTGCCAAATACTTTATAGCTCCCACAATTGACTGGTAGTAGCTTGGATCTTCTTTCTTGCATGACTCATTTTTGCATTTGGTTATCGTCATCCCAGGATCTAGAGGTGTAAAACATGACCTGCATGCTTCCAATCGATGCCTTCCCAGTAGCTCTCGTATGTATTGATGTTGGTGAATTGCAATGGCGCCCCTTTCCTCAGCGCACTCGACTTCTATACCCAAAAATTGAGCAACAGGTCCCTTGTCCACGCAATCAAAAGCTGCTTCGATTTGCTTCTTTATAATACTCATTGATGACTCTGTTGAACAAGCGATGAGGAAATCGTCCACGTATACAGCCAATATATTGATCTCAGCACCTCTGTTCATGAAATACAGGCAGTTGTCACCATTGCATCTTTGAAACCCAATTTTCTGCAGCTCTTCGTTAAACTTGCAACTCCATTGTCTCCCAGCTTGTTTCAGACCGTATAACGATTTTCGTAATTTGCAAACCTTCTGGCGATACTTTTGATCCACAAATCCTTCGGGTTGGGCCATAAAAACGTTTTCGGTTAACTCACCATTGAGATAGGCTGATGTCACATCGAGATGGTGTACCAGTAGCTCGTACTGCACTGCTATAGCTAAAATCCATCTGACTGTCGAGAACCGGAATACGGGGGAAAAGTTTCATTATAATTAATCATGTACTTTTGGGAACACCCCTTAGCTACGAGTCTACATTTGTACCTGTCAATGGTTCCATCTGGTTTTCTTTTCAGGTTAAAAACCCACTTACATCCAATTATTTTATCCTTCGATGGTGGATCCACAAGATCCCAGGGGCACGGTTGCCGCTTGCAAAAAAAAATTCCTACCAAATTTCCCAAAAAATCCTACCAAATTGAATAAAATCCTACTAAATAAAAAACTCTATTTCCGTTCTGCAAATTTTCTTTGGTAGAAACCTCAAACACATTAGAGGTAAAAGTTTTATTCACAATAGTGAAATCCATTTTCCAGAAAATTAAAAAAAAAAAACGAAATTGTTTTATGATGAGCTAAAACAAAAATTCGAGTTCCACTCCACCCCAAAGATGTGCAGTAAATTTAAAGTGAATCAAGGTTTATGTTAAAGAGGGCGTATAGATGCTAGTTATATGTATGTATATTTCCGAATTATTTATTGAGGTAGTTTCATGCTAACATTTAATGATTTCTCCTTCCTTGGAATTTCCTATGCATAAAATTTTGACATAGTCTTCAAATGCTTTCACTTGAGTTGTTAAAAATAATATAATTTTCAACATAATTTTGTATGAATTAGGTTAAAATCATTTCATTTTGAAAAATGAATTTTAAAAATTAGGTATATCCTTTGGAAATGAAATTAGAATTTTTCAACGAGATTAGCTCATATTTGTTCTTAAAAAAATACACAGATACGCCAAATGATTAAAGTCTCTGATAACTTGAGATTATTTGACATTTTTTGAGTTGATCGGAAGTGATCTCAGTTTTTATGATTGTACCTACAATGTTTTATATTATGCTCAAGAGTTGTATGAAAAAACCTACCAAATCGAATTTTAGCCTACCAACCTACCAAAGCTGAAAAATCCTACCAAGTTTGGTAGAATCCTACCAAAACGGCAACCGTGCCCAGGGGGTCAATTCTCGATCTGTGAAACTGTGAATTGATAAATATGATAATGCCTTCATGTCAAATGCGATTCTCGAAGTGTGAAAAAATGAAAACAAATGCCAAACTGTTTTCATATGATGATTCATTTATCACAATCATTTTATTCTGTGAAAACCTGTGAAAAGAAAAATGATAAACAGACACAAATTGTGCTCATTTGATACACCCAAGTCGCCATCTTGATCTTTCTATGACGTCACAATCATCTTTTTCCATGAGCAAGTGGTAGCATTTTTCATGTTAGTACTTTTTAGAACTCACCTTGACAGCTGTTTTTCATAACAAGTTCGGGAATCGCCTTGCGCGTATTTGTGAAGTGATAAAATGATAAAACTCTGTGAAAACTGAAATGATAACTTTGTTTTCATATCACAATTTCACAGATCGAGAATTGACCCCCAGGTCTCGTTAGCTATGAGTGCTTAAAACTAGCTGCAAGGCATTTTCCCATTCGGCTGCATCCTTACAGGATTTGGCTTCTGCAACTGATGAGGAATCGATGGCTCAACTCCGATTGAGTTGACTGCTTCCACCATGTTAAACTGTTTGGTGGGCCTACCAGGCTTGCCAATCCGAATAATTCTAGGCCACCCAGGACCGACAACCAAGTTTTTACCCGGTGAACTAGATGCATCAGCTGAATTTATTCCATCCTTTGTGGATGTGGATGTTGCCTTTGACGTTTCACCTGTTTCATCACTTTCAGTGTCTTGGCATTGTTTTTACTGGCTTCGGTGTTCTCATTCTCTGCAATTGAAAAATCTTTAGTGTCAATTAAAGTATTTTGTACATTATTTTCGAAGAATTTAACATTGCGACTCTTTTCGATTTTTCTTGTTTTGGGATAGAAAAGCCTATATTCCTTGGATTCCTCTGAATATCCAACCAGCAGCAACTCTCTTCCCTTTGCAGCAAATTTTTAATGGCCAGGCTCTTTGACTAGGACAATAGCCCGGGAACCAAAAACTCTCAGGTGTGAAACGCAAGGTTTTGTTCCTGTCCATAACTCATATGGGGTTATATTGCCTAATATTTTGGATGGAGACCTGTTCCTCAGGTAAACGGTAGTGTTGATGGCCTCCGCCCACAGGTATTCTGGTAGATTCTGGTCCAACAAAAGGCACCGAGCCATCTCAACCAACGTTCGATTGGTCTCTCAGCTACTCCATTCTGCTGCGGGGTGTACTGGATCGTGAGCTGACGTGTTATTCCCTGTTGTTTCAAAAAATCATTAAAATTGGTGTTTACAAACTCACGTCCATTGTCACTCCGTAAGCATTTAATTTTACTTGACGTTTGGACTTCGACCATACTTTTAAATTGTTTAAATATACTGAATTCCTCATCCTTGGTTTTCAGGAAGTATACCAGTATTTTTCTTGATTTATCATCGGTAAACGTGATAAAATACCTCGCTCCCCCGGCTGATGGAATTCTCATTGGGCCACAGACGTCACTATGCACCAGCTCTAGCAATTGTTTACTCCGATTAAATGATTGTTTAGGGAATGGTTGCACCGTCAATTTGCCCTTTGCGCACACAACGCAGTCCAGGTTGACTTCAGAGGGATCCACATTTTAACCGGTTACCATTTGCTTGTCTTTGAGTTGTTGGAGACTGTTCATATTGAGATGTCCAAATCTTTGGTGCCATTTCTCGAAGGTATTCGCTTTCGTGCTGGATTGAAAAGAAATAAATTCAGTATGAGGCTTAACAATATAAAGTTAACTTTTCTTATAGACCTCCAAAACAACAACTTTATTTGGATTCCTTATTACGGCTGTATTATGTATAAAATCCACTGTGTAATTATGATTTGTTATCTTACTCACTGATATAAAACTTCCTTCGAGTTCTGGAATGAACAAAACATTTTTCAGAAATATGTCACCTGTACTGAATGTCAACCTGACTGTTCCCACTCCACTTGATATGACGAACTTATCATTTGCGAGCTGCACTCTTTCTCCTTCAATGACATCATGGAATTCGGAAAAAAATTCTCTGTTACAGCACATATGGGATGTCGCACCGCTATCAAAACACCATTCGTTCCGTTGAAGCATCGATGCATCTATTGAGGAAAAGAGACCAAACGAAGATAACTGTCTTTGTTTTGATTTTCGACATTCAGATGCGAAATGCCCACGTTTACCGCAAGAATAACATTTTCCTTTCCCGTTGTTGGAAGAATTTTTACCATGATTCTTGTCACGTGATTTTGCAACAAAAATATGTTCACTTACCGCACCGTTGTTCTGGTCTTTATTTAATCTTCACCGTTCTTCCTCCATAAGCTTTGTCTTCAAGCTTGCAACCGATGGCAAAGTATCACGACTTTCAATTGCGACTATGATATTCTCGTAAGAGTCTGGCAAACAACAAAGTAGAATAATTATTGCTAACAGCTCCTCGGGGATTTGCACCTGTATTTCATGCAATTTGTCTACTACACCTGTAAATTCGTTGATATGGTTTGGCATGGACTGACCATCCAACATTTTTGCTTGCAGCAACTGCTTGAACAAATTTACCATACTTGCAGGACCTTTTTGGCTGGTAAAGCTCACGAAAGATGTCCCATGCATTTTTGGACGTCTTTGAATTCTTGACGTGAAGTAACTCTGATGGCCTCACACTCAGAAGGATGGTGGCCAGAGCTTTTCCATCAGCAGCTTCCCACGCAGTCTTTTCCTCGGCTCCTCCACCAACTTGCTAGATCCATCGACATACGACCAGAGATCTGTGTGAATAAGCACGCTCTTCGTATGGATTGCCCAAGTTCCATAATTTTCTCCGTTCAATTTATCAATCTGGTACAACGAACCCATCCCAAATTTTATCTAGATAAATTAAACTCGACTTACAAATTAACAAGGAAAATTATTTAGCCGACAAACTTAAACAGCTTCTTATATCTCTGAGTGACCTGTGTCTACGTTCTGTAACTTAGGCGAGAACTTCTCGCATCGAGAAAACATGGAACACAAAATCCCAACGTTTCTCGACTTGGAAAAATAAACTGTGTCTGTATCTCAATGTGAGAAACATCTCTTTTGATTTGTCTTTCCATTGGAATATCTACCGGAAACTATGTTATTGGCAGTTGAAATTCAAATATTTAAAAATATTTGTATTTTTATCAAATGTCTCATGTAGGTCTGCCGCCTTAATGCAATAAGTAAATACGCATTTATATAAGCTAGTATCGACAAGTAGTCGAAATTCGACCTGACTCTATTAATGTCTTAACAGCAACAAATAAATATAAAAACTAGATTCTGCCCAAGCGATTGGCTATACCTTTCAAATAAAAAACTATGAAAATAAATTGCCATTAAGTCAGTTTAAAAGCGATATAGAAAAGTGTTTACGTATTAAAATTGTTTTTTTTTTTGAGGGTTATTAATGCATTTATTGAAAAAATATCAATATAAAAACATTGATAATATAGGTATATGGATATATCTATGCATGTATATGTATTATATAACCATACAATTATGCAAATATAATCTATGTATATAATAACGTTCCCATAATTTTGATTCGATACTTTTGGTCTAGTTTAATTTTGTAAGCTTTCAAAAGCATACCTACCTCATTTAAAGGAAACTAAGTATACCACACTTAATTAAAACTGAAGACACTGAGCACAAAAAAAGAAATATTATTAATTTCACTTAAGTGAATCTGCCCATAATAACGGTTTGTTACTTTTAGTCTAGTTGAATTTACTCTTGCTTCAGAAGTTATGAGGGCTCTCGAGTGCACCTCACTTAAGTGAACTTAAGTAAAAATGAAAAATCTTAGGTAAACCTCACTTAAGTGAAACTGACAATACTGAAGCACAAAATGGACAAATTTACTTATTTCACTTAAGTGAATTATATGTATGATCGCCCCTATTTAGGGTCTGTTACGTATCTACTTTCATTCAATTTTGCTTCTGAAGTGAGGAGAGATCTCAAGCGCACCTCACTTAAGTTGAACTAAAGAAGAAAATGATTGATAAGTAGGTATTTCTATATTTGTTTTTAACGCTTACATTTACATTTCCAAACTACTCTCTTTGCTAAATCCAAAGGGAGAGTGTTCTTTTGTTTTTGTTTTGAAATAATACAAATTACAAATACAAAATATTCGCCATTTCTCTACTTTTAATCACTTTAATTTTCTTCTCACATGCGTTTTACTTGTAGAGTAATTTTAGCAGGTAAATCGAGAAATTATCTCGACTTTTTTCTTACAGAAACAGTTTAACTCACATTTTTCCAGGCTCTCACAGATTTACTCATATTTTTCCAGGCTCTCACAGAAATTTTATTCCGAAAAGTTTCAAGTCAAGAAAATCTAGTTACAGAACCAGGCGAATGTGAGAAAACAATTTTAATGCCAATTCACGTCATATTTGTTTTGATTCACGTGTTCCATGCGAGAAATTTCTCGATGCGAGAGTTACAGAACGTAGGCACTGGATCCTGAGTGGTTGTTACTGGCTCTAATCCTCTCGGAGTTCTTTTCCAACCCCATTTTAGTGGGTCATGGTGAACACCGATCCAAGTCTGTACTTGATGGTAGGTACGGAATGTGTGTTGCCGAGCAGCTGCTGCACTAGGAGGCAATGAAGATAGATTAAACTTAGTTGTTTTTGACGTTTGACGCGAGAATGTTCCTTCCTTGCTAAATTTACTGGAAGATGAAGACGCATGTGAAGACTTTTCCTCACCTGAAAACATTGAAGAAACTACCAATGACGATCCCAGCAGTACTAACAACGTTAATATGATCATTGATGTTCGCACGCCTAGCCCAAAAAAAAAAGGAGAACGGCATGAAAAAACTATGCCACATTGAGCTATCGATAGGCTGATATAGAAACGAAAACGATTGAATCGTGGATTATACCTCCTGGGGACACCACATTAAACAAAATGCGCCGTAACTCTACCTCGGTGGTGGTGTGGAAAAGAGTTTGAACTGGATATTGGCCATTTTGACAGGTTATATTTCCTACAGTTTTTGTCACACATAAAATTTAAATATACCAAAATGTAGGAAATAAAGTGATTATGATTTTAAAGAAAATTAATTTTCTTTAAAATCATAATTATAAAAATCCTGAGCACTGGCATTTGTTTTCTAGGTGTCTGAATTTAAACAAATTCCCCTGGATAAATAGAATTCACAGTGTATTCATGCTGTGATTTCTATATGAGTCGGTAAACATCGACCAAAATTTGCGTCTTAGAAGGGTACAACAGCATCTAACTGATGAGCCCAACTGTTGTACCTGGGCGAAACGCAATATATGGAGTAGAGCTCACTTAAACTTCTTTATTTGGAAATAAAGTGATCTATAAAAAACAACTTAATTATTTTTTCGATCAGATAAACATGAGGCGAGATATACGTTAAAAATAATTTTTTAATTCAAAACCTCGACAGTTTTTCGTCGATAACTTTCTTTTGGAAAGAGGTTTCAAATTTTTTTCTCCACAAAAGTTAAAAAAGATATTTTAACGTAAAAACCTAAAAACAATACAGCTCTATATATGATAGGAGCCGAGAAAATAGAGTTCACGCTTTCCAAAGCCTTCTTCAAAATGGCGGAAAACGCATGGGCGCTTTTTGTTCGAACTTTTTGGATTTACACTCTCCAAAAGGTACTCTTTAAGAAGCAAAAAAAAAATCGACGCAGTATTTTTTGTAGATATAAAATACTAATTTGACTAGACTAGAAGGCCGTTTACATTTTGATAGTAAATTAATACTTGTTGAAGCTGCTCTGTTTGAGGTATGGCGTTGTCAGGTGTTGTTGAAAATGGTGAGAATTATTTAGCGACGTTCTCTTTTGATATTCATGTAAAATAATTCCTTTTGGCCAAAACGACGGTGAGATTAGAAGATGGAATATTGAGTCTGGTACTTTAATCTTGAACGAAGAGTATTTTAAGAAATTATGATGAATCATTTTCTCGACGTGGGTTAAACGTAGTGTCCCAATTTTCGTTTTAATATAGTTTTTAACATCGAGAGCATTTGTAGAGGGTTCAAGTTTCGATATGAAAATAGTTTTTTTCCTTCTACTATTTTTAATACACAATCAATAGGCCATGTTCAAAGGGTAGACACGGTGCATTCAAGAGGACACAAGCGTCCACAAGCTTTTTTTCAAAGCGAACCTCTGTCTATCAACTCCTACTCTCACCTCCAAGTGGTGAACATCGGGTGCCTAGTACCTTTAACTGAAGATGGGGTTCCAATCCCTGTGGACGGTTTTAGGGGTCAGCAAACGAGAGAGGGGGGAGGAGTGTTCCCACTAAGGCACTTCTCCTTCATCCAGGCGGCAGCGGAAGAATTCTCAAGATGGAATCAACGGTGGCGTCTACAGTTCCAGTTAGGCTGAACTACTTAGTGAACACCTTATACGGGCTACTACGACATATTCGGAGCTCAGGCCTATAAGGAGCGGTTAATCCGGCTCCCCGCCCTTGGAGTTATATTGTAAGGGTTTGGTCCTCCAGGTTGGCGGTCGTGCCGTCCGTCGGGGTGACTTCCCGGCCACGTAAAGCTATCTTAGTTGCGAAGCACCAACAAGCCTCGGATACGGACGGATTTACTGTTGACGAACCAAGCAAACGAAATAAGGACAACGAACTTCGGATCTGCACGTGGAATATTCTGTCTCTCTATAGACCACGTGCAGCCGAACATTTAGCGGAGGCCCTAGACCGCTACAAAGCAGACATCACCGCCATCCAAGAAGTGGGATGGGATGGGCCGGGCAAGAAAAAACTGAAAGACTGCGATATCTACTACGGTGACTATTACCGACCACAAGGGCAGCGTCTCCTTGGATGTGGATTCGTCGTTAGAGGCAGACTTAGGCAAGAAGTCTTGAGTTTCAACTATGTGAACGAGCGCCTGACGACAATTCGCATCAAGGCTAAATTCGCCAACATCAGCCTGATATGCGCGCATGCCCCCACAGAGGAGAAAGATGACGACACCAAGGACGAGTTCTACGAGCTCCTGGACAAGGCATATGAGCAATGCCCTAGCTATGACATTAAAATTGTCTTGGGTGATTTTAATGCCAAACTAGGAAGAGAAGACGTCTTTGGTGGCACAATCGGAAGATACAGCCTGCACGACACCACCTCCGATAACGGACTCAGGCTAATCGATTTTGCTGCGGGGCGAAACGTTGTGGTAGCTAGTACGCAGTTCCCGCATCTCGATATACATAAGGGGACATGGCGAATTCCTGGTCAATCAACCGCCAACCAAATTGACCACATTGCGATCGACGCAAGGCACTCCTCCAGTATCAAGGATGTCCGAACGTTCCTAGGAGCCAACGTTGACTCGGACCACTACCTCGTTGTAGCCAAGGTAATGCTACGGATATCCACACCAAAGCCAAAACTGGGAAATACTGTGTGGAAGTTTAACGTCGGACGGCTACAGTCGCAAGAAATCGCCAGGTCCTTTTCCGATCGAGTCTCTCGCGCCCTCTTAACTAGTCCTTTGCCGCCAACTGCAAACATCGAGAACCAGTGGAAAAACTGCCAAGAGGCCATCAGAGATGCCGCCTCTGACGTGCTGGGCTTTGCACGAGCACCACAACGAAACCCCTGGGCCTGGTTCGACGAAGAATGCTGGCAAGTACATGCAGCCAAACAACAGGCATACAAAGTGGCGCTGCATAGAAGGACCAGAGCTGCTCGCGAGCTCTACGAGCAGAAGAGGAGAGAGGAACACAAGCTTTTTAGAAGGAAGAAGAAAGAGCATGTTACGTGGGCAGCTTACCTGTTGGGGGTCAGCATTGCAAATGAAATTCATTTGACTACCTAAAACTCATGCAGCCATTGCCATTAAGAGGCGAAAAGAAACAACCACCGGACAACCTTGTCACGATGCAATGCATATTCGAAGTACAGGCATGCAAAACCAGTGGGCTCGGCAAGAATATCTTGAGGACCCAGCCATGGTTCCCTGTGCCAGTTCCTGTCGCATTCCGATTCTGAAAAAACTTCAGCAGCAGGCATTGGATTGGTATATATGCATATCCATGCATGTGGGTTTTCTTGGGCTGACCGAAGTGAAGGGTCATATAAGAATTTCCCTTTTGATTACCGGCACAAAGGAACATTACTTTGGCCTGGTTATTCCGGAAAAAAACACTTGAATACTGAAAAGAAAATAAACTAAAAATAAATAAAACTTAAGAAAAAACAAAAAGACCTACAATACAGAAATTGATGAATTTGTATGTGAAGATTCAAATGCTAATGCCCGTGAATATTCACATAACAAATTTAACAATTTCAAGATACACTACATACATATGATATACTTTAAAATATTCATCAAAATCTGAAAAGAAATTAACGATAATAAAAATAAAATTAGATGCATTAGAAATAATAAATATTACCAAAATAAAACTTACGAGTGTAGAAAAACTCCCTGGCTCGGCCATGATGTTGTTTTGTTTAGTTTTTTTTGTTGACACTTTACAAATTTCAATTCTTCAAGTATCCTGTCGTGTTCTTCTGTGCATGCATTAGTGTATTTATCTCTTTTTGCCCAGGGGTTAAGGGGGCGAAAATTTCATAATCTGACACATGCGCAGAACGATTTCGCCCAGTTTAGGCATTGTTGAAATTGAATAATTTTAAGGTGATTAAAATGTTTCAGTGTTAAGATAGGTAGGGAAATTATGTGTGAATAGGAAATTAGTATTAGGAAAGATAGATTATTTGATAGATAGATTAGATAGGATATTAATTGGTTAGATAATAATAGATTATTAGGAGAGGATTTAGACTGAGACAAACCTATAGGAAGGGGTCAACAGTGAATATGTGTGTGTGAGTGGAATTTTGGAGATGGACAACGGGGGGTAATTATAGTGATAGGGATGCAAGATGACAATCCAACTATAATTAGTATTTTTTTTTTTATCATATTTTAACCAAAGGGTTGAAAATAGTTATCTCACTCAGATGTAGTGGTAACTATTTACTTAGGTATTAAGATAAAGGCCAGGAGCTTGCCTAAGGGATTTTATGGTCATTGTTTCTTGCAATAACGTAAAGCAAAGAAGCAATTTTTTTGGTTGTTTAACTGCCAGTTGATTTTTTTTTATTAAAAATTTAAAGTTGAAAGCGTTTAATTAACGTACATTTTCTGAAATTTTCTGAATTTCTGAAAAAGAAAAGTAGATTTTTTTACAAGAAATACTGAAGTGAAATTTATTATAAATTAAAGGTAAATTTGAAAGTGAATACAGTAATATATATGTTAATATACATATGAACGAACTTTGATTCTTCTAGAAGGAAGAACGTCTTGAAGACGTAATTAGAGAGATTTTTGTGAGGAGTTATTGCACTTTTCCAAATCTTCAGCAGAGGTATGTAATCATAATGGAAATCGATAGTTCCAGGTTTCTAACGAGTGATTCTTTTAATTTAGGTTTAGGTTTGATTTGTATGAAGATAGAATCCACTACAGGAACCTAGACCTCTGCCACCTTATAATTTTGTGTTGACCTTCAGTGGAGGACATCTTTTGGAGGCAGAAGAATTCCTTTGTTCCTCGAAACAAAGGTTGAATCTTTTGAGGTCACAAAGACCTAAGTCTTCAAGAGGAAACTATACATATATAGAGTATATATATAGATATCAACTTAGGAGACATCGTCAGAGGGATTTGTGGAAGAAAGAAGTTTTCGAAGGGCTAAAAGGATAGATCTAGAAAAGTGCAAAAAAGGAAAAGATCGGAAGAAAGGAAAAAGTGAACATTAAAAGTACAAACAGAACTAAGATAAAAGTGCTAAAAGGGGAAAAGAAAGAAAAGAAAAAGGAAACAAGAGCAAAGATACAATTAAGTTTCTACATAATTTTTTTTTTTAATTTTTAACGTAACTTACCTTATATCTAGTGTGAAATTTGGTTCTCCAAATCGTTTTTTTTTTCATTTATCGATTCCTTTTTTTTTTAATTTTTATTTGTGAATTTCTGAAGTGAAAAGTGATCTTAAGATTTAGGGGTGTAACAATTTGCAAGTAGTAGTTAAAGTGTCTACTCCTGATCTCCAGTGTGCTGCCGGCAGAACAACGAGGGACCAAGGTAAAAACAAGTGAGTAGTTAATAATTGGTTGGATAGAAAGTTCCATATATCTATAGAATCCTTAAGGTCAAATTTCTCCTTTTGATATTATTTATAGTAGTTTGTAGTTTTTTTTTATCTTTGAATTTTCTTATACGGAAAGAAACGAGTGGGAGAATTTAATTATTTTGATTTTTATTTATTTAAAACCATATAAATGAAATTTGTGAATAAAATTAAGACTTGAAGTTATTATAGCTAATATGGTGTGCTAATTTCATAGCTGAAGGTGTGTGGAGGCTTGGTAAAGCCGTCCAAATGTGATTCTGGTTGAGGACTTGACTGACAGACTTTTCACTACGGACTAGTTCGTAACTGGTTGGGTCAAGTTAGGGGCTATTTCCAAGAACACTTGGCCATGGAAATAGCGTAGGAAGTATCTGTGCGATACTTGGGTGGGTTGGCCAGACCTTCGTCAACAACATCAGACGAACGTTTGGAATTCGGTGTGGCGGTATTTAGGGGCGATAAAAGGAGGTGCTTTAGATATAGGTTTTAGGATTAGCTTAGGGTTTATTTTTTTTTATCGTACTTTTTTTTTTTTTGGTGAAGGGTTTTAATTTTGTTTGGTTAAGGGTATTTGGTAAGGTTAGTTTTTTTTTCTTTTCATATTTTTTTTTTATATGCTATTTTTTTTCATAAAATTCGAAGCACCAAACTTTACATTTCTCCTGGGTATCGTCAGAGTCCCTAGATTTGTGTCAAAATTAACATCGCGTAACCTTAGGCACGAATAAATTAATGTTTAGTTGAGCAGGAGGTACTTCGAGAAGTGGCAAGAACCACCCCAGGCGACGAGCTAGGCCGAGAAATCACAAGCGTGCCATAGCCACTTCTCGGGTACCGAAGAACTCCCCCGTGGAAACCTGACTCCTAACAAGCATGAGAAGCGCGCGATCGAGGAGTTAGAGAGATGCCACTGCAGGAATGAAGTTCGGAAGTTTTACCAAAAAGTAAAAAGAACCTCCCAAGGTTACCAGGCCCGAACCGAAGCCTGCAAAGACGATCAGGGGAACATCGTGGTGGAATCGCAGTCGGTGCTGAGGATATGGAAAAATCATTTCTGCAAATTGTATAACGGCGATTACGAACCGAATTCCGCTAACATGCAAATTGCACCATTCAACTTGGACGACGTAGGCCAACAATTCCGTCCACCCGATCTTGACGAAGTGAGGATAGCCATATCTAAACTTAAGTCCAATAAAGCTGCTGGAGCTGATTGCCTTGCGGCTGAACTATTCAAAGCGGCTGGCGATGAATTGGTTAGGAGTATGCACCAGCTCATCTGTAAAATATGGTCGGAGGAAAGCATGCCCGATGAATGGAACCTCAGCATTGTTTGCCCGATCCTCAAGAAAGGCGATCCTCTGGACTGCACCAACTACAGAGGCATCAGCCTTCTTAATATCGCCTACAAGATCTTCTCTGCCGTACTTTGTGAACGCCTGAAGCCATTCGTCAACAACCTGATAGGTCCATATCAGTGTGGCTTTAGGCCAGGGAAGTCCACCATCGACCAAATATTCGCACTACGGCAGATCTTGGAGAAAACCCAGGAGTTTCAAATCGATACCCACCACGTTTTTATCGATTTCAAGGCCGCGTATGACAGCATCTATAGAGACGAGCTATATAGAGCAATGTCTAGTTTTGGCATCCCTCCCAGCTCGTCCGTTTGTGCAGGATGACGATGGATAATGCACGCTGCTCCATCAAGGTTGGCAAAGACCTCACCGACACCTTTGATGTCAAAAAAGGTTTTAGGCAAGACGACGCGCTGTCATGCGACTTCTTCAACATCGTTCTTGAAAGAATAGTGCAAAAAAAACTCTCACGTCAACACTAGAGGCACAATCTTTCAAAAGTCCGTCCAATTACTCGCTTACGCTGATGACATTGACATGATAGGACGAACAAAGCGTGATGTCATTGGTGCTTTTGTGAGCATTGAGAAGGAAGCCAAGAAGATGGGTTTGACGGTGAATGAAAGCAAAATGAAGTATACGCTGTCAACAAAAAAGGACACCCAACACCGACGTCTAGGACAGAACGTCACTATAGACAGCTATAATTTTGAGGTGGTCAGAGACTTTGTCTACCTAGGATCCGCTATAAACTCAGCGAACGACACCAGCGCTGAGATCAAACGAAGAATTACTCTTGCCAATCGCTGTTTCTTCGGGCTAAGAAGGCAATTGAGAAGCAAAGCCCTCTCTCGAGCAACTAAACTGTCCCTGTATAAGACGCTTATCATCCCGGTCCTGATGTATGGTGCAGAGGCATGGACACTGCTAACGGTGGATGAGAACGCGTTAGGCTGTTTCGAGAGGAAAATTCTCCGGGTGATTTTTGGTCCCGTCTGCATAGATGGGGAATGGAGGAGAAGATACAACCACGAACTGTATGGGCTGTACAGCGACACCGACCTAGCCACAAAAGTGAAAAGCCAACGACTAAGATGGCTGCGTCACCTAGAGCGAATGGACACCAATGCTCCGGCCCGGAAAGTCTTTGAATCCAATCCCGTGGGACAACGCAGTAGAGGTGGACAGCGTAAAAGGTGGCGCACGCAAGTGAAAGAGGACCTCAACCAACTTGGCGTGCGAAACTGGAGACAGCTAGCTAGAAACCGAGCCGGCTGGAAGAAGCTTGTTGGTTGAGGCCCTGGTCCACCCCGGACTGTAGCGCCACCTTAAGTAAGTAAAGTTATCCACGATGAGTGGGGGAGAATTTCGAAATGGGTTGACGGGAGGTATATTCGTTGAAACTGAAGGTGGCGTTAATGAAGGTTCGGCCGGCGAGAAAGGATGTTGAACAAGGTTTGATGTTGAAGCTGGAAACATTTCGGATGGAGGTCGAGTTGATGCCGATTGGATCGGAGAAGCAGAAAGCTGAGCAAGATTGGATGTTGAAGGCGGATACTGTTCAGATGAATCATGAGTAATGTTTTACGTAGAAGCTGGAGTCTCTCCAGATAAAATAATGTTGATTTGATGTGGATGGGATTTCAGGGGCAGGAAATTGAGGAGGATTCAATGTTAAGGCTGGAAGATTTTCGGATAAAGGTTGAACTGTAAAGGATTGGTTCGATGATGCGGTGAGTTGCATAGATGAAGATTCAAGACACACGTTAGAGGTGCGAAATCTTTAAATACGCCACTCTTGCTTCATATACACCAATTGCTGAAGGAACTATGGTTGCCCGCAACTCTAACAGAATTATGCAGCCAAAACAGAAAAGGATAAAAAGGAAAACGGCAAAAGCTGTTTTCTGCAGTAAATTTTACCGTAACAGTAAGAAAAGTCGATATTAACAACAAAGAAATCTCTTAGATTTTCATATTTCTATTTCAATCTGTGTTTAAATAAATATGAATTTCAATTTTTTAAGGTCTGAAGATTTAATTGAAAATAAAACTCAAATAAATATACCTATACAGCTTACGTTATACAGTCCACTAGAGACAGACTTAAGAAAAAGGTTATCTCTTAAATAATGACCTTCCTAAAACATTCAGAAGTTCTCAACTAAAAAAATACTTTTTGTTTCAACCTATCCTGAACCCAATTTGATTCAATGATCCGATTTAACTAATTAGATAACAGTTACAGGAATTAATGCCCACTTCGTTTGCAATTAAATACCGAAACTTTCATTTTCCCCTTTTCCTGCCACTCTCATCACCCATATAACGAAAAAAGAAAGGCAACCAGTATAAAACGGATGTAAACAAAGAAAGAAAATTATAAATCAAAGTAAAGTGAGTGACATGACAAATCGCCATTCATTTATTTATCTCGCTCTTGGTGTTCTCGTTCTCAACACAGCTAGATTACCTAACAGAATGTTATATCGTGTGGTGGATCTTCTAGACACCACATATAAACCCTAAATATAATACTAATGGCCAAAAGCAAAACCAACTTCCGGCAGATTGCGGTAGTTACTTTTATCCTGCAATTTTTACGAGGTGCCTCTTTTGATTTTGGGTTCGTGTTTTATTTGGTTGGCCCAGAATTCCATGCTTAATTTTTCGAGTAGAGTTTTTGAAATAAAGAAGGAACTATTGAAAGAACTAGAAAAAGAAGAATTTATATACCTACTCTTTCGAGTTCGGCACCACAAGTTTTAGTTTCGACTCCAGGCCATACACTCTAGCCGACAATCATACTCAAACTATTGAAATTATTTTAAAAACAGTGTATTTAATAAAATACCGAATTTTCAGGGTTTGGGAGTTTAGGAATCGATTTTTTTGCTTGTTTGTAATAAGTGTACGGAACAGGGCTAACTGCCTGATAATACAGTCCCTGTAGTGAAGTCCCGTAGAAATTTCCGTACTGATTTATCTAACCGCCAGAATCGATTTAAGTACATATAGGAGACTCAGAAAAACTTGGGTAGACATCACCGTTTTCTGGAGGGGGTTTTTTAGACGCCATTTTCCAAAATGGCCGACAAATAGTAGTAGTATAATTTATATGGGAGAACGGAAAAATCTCCATAAAAACTAAACCACTATACCGATTTTGATGAAATGATCAGACATGATAAAAAACAAGAGGAGAAGCCAACATAATTAATTTCCGCCCACTGCCACGACCCCTTTTTTGAAAAAGTAATATTATTCGTCAAAATTAATACAAATTCGGATGTTGCTTTAGTTAAACTTATAAAAATATTTTCGAATGGAATATAAGCTGTAAAAAGTTCCTACCACGCCTATTTTGTGGGCGTTTATTATTTTGTGACTTGTATGGAGTTTGTTTTAGTAAAATAAAATCTGAACCACTTCACCCAATGTAATGAAATTTTCACACATGATAGCGAACAAGATAGGATTGTATACAATTTTCGCCCATTGACACGCCTACAAAAGCCCATCTTATCACTCTTCCTCATTAGCTGCTAAAAGTCGAAGGATACGATATCAATTAAGATGCTTTTTGAAGTTTCCTGATTGATACCTATTAACGAAAAAAAATCTGTTCTTTTTGATTTTTAGTAAAAAAAAAAAAAATTAAAATTATAAAAAATACAATTACATATATTTGCACATCCTTTGTATACACATTTATCTCGTACATTGCTCACCACATTTGCAGTACTCTGTGCATGTCAAATACTTAAATTTACATTTACACCTTTAAGTAGAACATGTTGTAAAATTGCACGGAATTAATAGTTCAGAAGGCATTATGTTAAGGCACTGATCGGGCCTAAGCACACCACTTGCATCTTGGAGAATCTATAATCTGTCCACTGCAGGCTTGAATCTGGAAAATAGCTCTGTGATAGGCTTAAGCATTCCCTTAAAACAAAAAAGCATTAAAACAAGAAAATTAAGCGAGTTGACTTTGAAATTGACCAGTCACTTAACGAATGTGAATGAGAAAGACTAAAAATTCTAGATCCAATCGAACTGATAAATATCAAACAGGAGACGCGTATTCCTAGACAGATGGATAGATTCATGTCTTCAGGTTAAAACAGAGAGAGAAAAAAGAGATGCTCCAACTAGCTGCTGCTTTTAGCTTCATTGAGAAGGCAAAAGTGACTGACTTCACTACAGCTCTAAGTGGAACCCTCACAGGTGAAAATAATAGCAGGGATGCATTAATAATAAATAACAATAACAAAGAACTTCAAATGTGGCTCGGACCTTCAAATGTTTGTTGAGAAAGCTGATAGCAGAATTATAATCCAACTGTTCAATGCCGTCCAGTCATGCATAAAATGCCTTATAGTGTTTGTTATCAAATGACACTGATGTCGTTGTTCTCATCCTTCGATATACATTTGATCTATTCAGGGAGGGATTGCAAGAATTGTGGATCAAAGTGGAAGTGGGTGATAAAATGCGCTATGTGCCTCTACACACTCTTGGGGAACAACTGGGAGCTGCACTTTACAACAATTTAATTAGGGCCCGCATACTTACAGTGGGTCAATTCTCGATCCGTGAAACTGTGAAGTGATAGATATGATAACCCTTTCACGCCAAATGCGATTCCCGAAGTGTGAAAAAATGAAAACAAATGTTTTCATATGATGATTCTTTTATCACAATCAATTCATTCTGCGAAAGCCTGTGAAAAGAAAAATGATAAACAGAAACAAATTGTGCTTATTTGATACACCCAAGTCGCCATCTTGGTCTTTCTCTGACGTCACAATCATCTTTTTCTATGAGCAAGTGGAAGCATTTTGCATGTTAGTACTTTTTAGTACTCACTCTGTCAGCTGTTTTTCATAACGAGTTCGGGAATCGCCTTGCGCGTGTTTGTGAAGTGATGAAATGATAAAACTCTGTGAAAATGAAATGATAACTTTGTTTTCATTTCACAGTTTCACAGGTCAAGAATTGACCCCCTAAACTATTAATTAAAAGTGCAAATTAAAGGTGTAAATGTAAATTTAAGTATTCGACATGCACAGAGTATTACAAATGTGGTGAGCAATGTACGAGATGAATGTGTATACAAATGATGTGCAAATATATGTAATTGTAGTTTTTATAATTTTTTATTTTTTTTTTTACTAAAAATCAAAAATAATAGATTTTCTTTAGTCAATATCAATCAGGAAACTTCAAAAAGCATCTTAATTGATATCATTTCCTTCGGCTTTTAGCAGCTAATGAGGAAGAGTGATAAGATGGGCTTTTGTAGGCGTGTCAATGGGCGAAAATTGTATACAATCCTATACTGTTCGCTATCATGTGTGAAAATTTCATTACATTGGGTGAAGTGATTCAGATTTTATCTTACTAAAACAAACTCCATACAAGTCACAAAATAATAAACGCCCACAAAATAGGCGTGGTAGGAACTTTTTACAGCTTATATTCCATACAAAAATATTTTTATAAGTTTAACTAAAGCAACATCCGAATTTGTATTAATTTTGACGAATAATATTACTTTTTCAAAAAAGGTGGCGTGGCAGTGTTCGGAAATTAACTATGTTGCTTTCTCATCTTGTTTTGTATCATGTCTGATCATTTCATCAAAATCGGTTTAGTGGTTTAGTTTTTATGGAGATTTTTCCGCTCTCCCATACAAATTATACTACTATTTGTCGGCCATTTTGGAAAATGGCGTCTAAAAAACCCCCTCCAGAAAACGGTGATGTCTACCCAAGTTTTTCTGAGTCTCCTATATGTACTTAAATCGATTCTGGTGGTTTGATAAATCAGTAAGGAAATTTTTACGGGACTTCACTACAGGGACAGGAGTATGAAGAGAAAAGAGTGCTGCAACTGATGCTGGAGCTGCAGTTGGAATAGATGTCATAAAATGTTGAACGCGTTTTTTTTTCGCGCCCAAAACGCAGCTGTACCTAAAGCTTTCTGACATTTCAGTAAAATAAAAATAGAAAATTATGAAATGGAAGCTAAAATTACTTTACGCCCTTATGAGAGATTGAAAAGAGTCCGAAACTTACTTCAATCCCCATTTAAATACCCAATTGCGCTCGTAATTTTGAAACGTCAAAAAATTGCAATCAAGAGTTAAAAGTTTGCCAACTTGTCCAGCTGCGTCTGCAGCTCTGTCTGCAGCTGCGTCGTCATGAGTAGCCTTTTAAGTTTTATGTCTAAGTACTTTTATATATCCGGAGCATATGATTTTAGAGTATTTTTTTATATATATATTTTATATACATATTTACAAGCCCTCAAAGTCAAAGAAAAATTTATTTAAGTCGCGAACCGTATTTTCAACAAAATTTTTAGATGTCTTTTACCGAAGTTCCTTAAATTAAATCACAAATAATCATATACAGATGTCTCAGCCCCATAGAAAATAAAATGCACGACTGGATCGCACGTACTTGCTCTTATGTTCAAGTTGTGTGGGACTTAAGAACTTTAAAAAATATTCAAGTAATTATAGAAAAAGTATAAACAGCATTTAAATCGTTCTTTTAATTGTATAAACAGACTGATAAAACACTTAGAGCTCAAAAAAAAGTATGTCATTTGATTACTTGAAAAAATATGAATATATGCAAACAAAAAATTTAAAATCGTTGGAGCCGTTTTCTTAAAAATTAATTTTTTATATATAAAATTTTTGTAACATTTTTCAAAAAAAATTTTGGTATGCCAATTTTGAGTATATATTAATATACATTTAAAACTAAAATTTCAAAACAATTCATCTACCCGTTTTTGAAATATTGAATTTTCAAAAAAAAATTTTGAATCTTTTTTTACAAATCCAAAATTTATTTTTTTCAAAATTTTGGTATGCAGTTTTATTTATATTCTAACAAAGCTTTTGTGCAAAATATTTATTGAAATTGGATGAGCGGTTAATGAGAAAACCAAAAAACAAAAAAACCGTTATATGGCAGGTACCGTTAATAAATGTTTTTGGTGATTTTTTTTCTTACTTAAAGGTACATTACTATATCTACAATAATACACTGATTTTTTTTTATCCAAATCGTTGGAGCCGTTTTCGAGAAAAATAAGCTTTTCCTTAACGGTTGTATGGCAAGTACCGTTATTTTTTCAGCTAAAAAAAAATTCAATTTCCCCTCTGGAGAGTTACAAAAAAACCTTAAGTTCAAAATTTGAAGAGAATCGCTTCAGTGGTTTAGGCTGTAGGTTGAGGTACGGACAGACAGACAGACAGACAGACAGACAGACAGACAGACAGACAGAATTGTGCCACCCACTTTTTTCGTGTTCTCTATCATCGTAATGTCATGTTTGATTGTTATCTCGAAATTTTTTTTTTGTACGAATCCAAAACTTGCCCTATAGTACCTATATCGCAAGTAAAAATGTCTTAAGAAATTGCCTTACCTGACATCGTCTCACCTGACAAAGATACAAAACCAAACAGCTTTAACAAACAAAGATACAAAAGCCAGCAGCGGAAGGTGACAAAGATACAAAATCTAGAAAAAAAATATGTATATAAAGTTAGCAGGACACTTTTGGAAATTCATGTTAAAAACTATCCTATCATTAGTTGCTACTTAATTGCGAATTAGTTACGCAAAACAAAAATTAATTGCTTTTTTGGTTTGCGAGAAAATGGGTGTCCTGCCAACTTCATATGAACTTAGCAGGACAACTTTCTCAAAAATGTGTATAAACGATTAAAAAAAAAATGATTTTGAGAACTAATTAATTGCGAATTAGTTACGCAAAAAAAAAATTATAGCATTTTTGGTTTGCGAAAAAATGGGTGTCCTGCTAACTTCATATGAACTTAGCAGGACAACTTTCTCAAAAATAAAGATAATCGAGCCAAAAAAAAGTTTATCATTGAGAACTAATTAATTGCGAATTAGTTACGCAAACAAAAATTTTATTGCATTTTTGGTTTGCGAAAAAATGGGTGTCCTGCTAAGTTCATATGAAGTTAACAGGACACCCATTTTTTCGCAAACCAAAAATGCAATAAAATTTGTTTTTGCGTAACTAATTCGCAATTAATTAGTTCTCAATGATAAACTTTTTTTTGGCTCGATTATCTTTATTTTTGAGAAAGTTGTCCTGCTAAGTTCATATGAAGTTAGCAGGACACCCATTTTTTCGCAAACCAAAAATGCAATAAAATTTGTTTTTGCGTAACTAATTCGCAATTAATTAGTTCTCAATGATAAACTTTTTTTTGGCTCGATTATCTTTATTTTTGAGAAAGTTGTCCTGCTAAGTTCATATGAAGTTAGCAGGACACCCATTTTTTCGCAAACCAAAAATGCAATAAAATTTGTTTTTGCGTAACTAATTCGCAATTAATTAGTTCTCAATGATAAACTTTTTTTTGGCTCGATTATCTTTATTTTTGAGAAAGTTGTCCTGCTAAGTTCATATGAAGTTAGCAGGACACCCATTTTTTCGCAAACCAAAAATGCAATAAAATTTGTTTTTGCGTAACTAATTCGCAATTAATTAGTTCTCAATGATAAACTTTTTTTTGGCTCGATTATCTTTATTTTTGAGAAAGTTGTCCTGCTAAGTTCATATGAAGTTAGCAGGACACCCATTTTTTCGCAAACCAAAAATGCAATAAAATTTTTTTTTGCGTTACTAATTCGCAATTAATTAGTTCTCAATAATAAACTTTTTTTCAGCTCGATTATCTTCATTTTTGAGAAAGTTGTCCTGCTAAGTTCATATGAAGTTGGCAGGACACCCATTTTTTCGCAAACCAAAAATGCAATTAAATTTTTTTTTGCGTAACTAATTCGCAATTAATTAGTCCTCAATAATAAACTTTTTTCACCTCGATTATCTCTATTTTTGAGAAAGTTGTCCTGCTAAGTTCATATGAAGTTAGCAGGACACCCATTTTTTCCTAAACCAAAAAAGCAATTAATTTTTTTTTTGCGTAACTAATTCGCAATTAATTAGCAACTAATGATATGATAGTTTTTAACATGAATTTCCAAAAGTGTCCTGCTAACTTTATATACATAAAAAAAATTCGTTTTTCATTAGGTAAGGTACACGCATCTCTTTCTCTCTGTTGTCATTTTTGTTCGTGAACTCTATTTCCCTTTGATTTTTTTTTATTTGTTGGGTTTCGTGGACTACCTCAATTCTCGTGTTGCGTGTGTGTTGTTTTTTTTTTATTGCTGGCTGCTGTTTCTGTGTGCATTGGTTTGGCTGGCGTCAATGTGGCTGGTGGTTGTTTTGTTTTTGTATTAGGAGTTTGCGGGTTGTGAATGTGATTTCGTAAAGATCTTTTTGTTTTGAATTGGAACTTTCTTTGGTAAAGGAAATGTGATTTGATGAATAATTTTCTTGCAGGGAAATTTTGATTCGCTTATAACTTTGGATCTACTGGTCGGATCTTGATGGTTAGTCCCTTTAAATAAAGGAAAAATAACAGACAATATTTAGGAGGGTATATTATGTATTTATTAGATGTTCAAAGGGTAGACACGGTGCATTCAAGAGGACACAAGCGTCCACAAGCTTTTTTTCAAAGCGAACCTCTGTCTATCAACTCCTACTCTCACCTCCAAGTGGTGAACATCGGGTGCCTAGTACCTTTAACTGAAGATGGGGTTCCAATCCCTGTGGACGGTTTTAGGGGGCAGCAAACGAGAGAGGGGGGGATGAGTGTTCCCACTAAGGCACTTCTCCTTCATCCAGGCGGCAGCGGAAGAATTCTCAAGATGGAATCAACGGTGGCGTCTACAGTTCCAGTTAGGCTGAACTACTTAGTGAACACCTTATACGGGCTACTACGTCATATTCGGAGCTCAGGCCTATAAGGAGCGGTTGATCCGGCTCCCCGCCCTTGGAGTTATATTGTAAGGGTCTGGTCCTCCAGGTTGGGGGTCGTGCCGTCGGGGTGACTTCCCGGCCACGTAAAGCTATTCTAGTTGCGAAGCATCAACAAGCCTCGGATACGGACGGATTTACTGTTGACGAACCTAGCAAACGAAATAAGGACAACGAACTTCGGATCTGCACGTGGAATATTCTGTCTCTCTATAGACCACGTGCAGCCGAACATTTAGCGGAGGCCCTAGACTGCTACAAAGCAGAGATCACCGCCACCCAAGAAGTGCGATGGGATGGGCCGGGCAAAAGAAAACTGAAAGACTGCGATATATACTACGGTGACTGTTACCGACCACAAGGGCAGCGTCTTTTTGTATGTGGATTTGTTGTTAGAGGCAGACTGAGGCAAGAGGTCTTGAGTTTCAATTATGTGAACGAACGCCTCACGACAATTTGCATCAAGGCTAAATTCGCCAACATCAGCCTGATATGCGCGCATGCCCCCACAGAGGAGAAAGATGACGACACCAAGGACGAGTTCTACGAGCTCCTGGACAAGGCATATGAGCAATGCCCTAGCTATGACATTAAAATTGTCTTGGGTGATTTTAATGCCAAACTAGGAAGAGAAGACGTCTTTGGTGGCACAATCGGAAGATACAGCCTGCACGACACCACCTCCGATAACGGACTCAGGCTAATCGACTTTGCTGCGGGGTGAAACGTTGTGGTAGCTAGTACGCAGTTCCCGCATCTCGATATTCATAAGGGGACATGGCGAATTCCTGGTCAATCAACCGCCAACCAAATTGACCACATTGCGATCGACGCAAGGCACTCCTCCAGTGTCAAGGATGTCCGAACGTTCTGAGGAGCCAACGTTGACTCGGACCACTACCTCGTTGTAGCAAAGGTAATGCTACGGATATCCACACCAAAGCCAAAACAGGGAAATACTGTCAGGAAGTTCAACGTCGGACGGCTACAGTCGCAAGAAATCGCCAGGTGCTTTTCCGATCGAGTCTCTCGCGCCCTCTTAGCTAGTCCTTTGCCGCCAACTGCAAACATCGAGAACCAGTGGAAAAACTGCCAGGAAGCCATCAGAGATGCCGCCTCTGACGTGCTGGGCTTCGCACGACCACCACAGCGAAACCACTGGTTCGACCAGGAATGCCGGCAAGTACATGCAGCCAAACAACAGGCATACAAAGCGGCGCTGCATAGAAGGACCAGAGCTGCTCGCGAGCTCTACGAGCAGAAGAGGAAAGAGGAACACAAGCTTCTCAGAAAGAAAAAGAAAGAGCATGAGAAGCGCGCGATCGAGGAATTAGAGGGATGCCACTGCAGGAATGAAGTTCGGAAGTTTTACCAAAAAGTAAAAAGAACCTCCCAAGGTTACAAACCCCGAACCGAAGCCTGCAAGGACGATCAGGGGAACATCGTGGTGGAAACGCAGTCGGTGCTGAGGATATGGAAAAATCATTTCTGCAAATTGTATAACGGCGATGACGAACCGAATTCCGCTACCATGCAAATTACACCATTCAACCTGGACGACGTAGGCCAACAATTCCGTCCACCCGATCTTGACGAAGTGAGGATAGCCATATCTAAACTTAAGTCCAATAAAGCTGCTGGAGCTGATGGCCTTGCGGCTGAGCTATTCAAAGCGGCTGGCGATGAATTGGTTAGGAGTATGCACCAGCTCATCTGTAAAATATGGTCGGAAGAAAGCATGCCCGATGAATGGAACCTCAGTATTGTTTGCCCGATCCTCAAGAAAGGCGATCCTCTGGACTGCACCAACTACAGAGGCATCAGTCTTCTTAATATCGCCTACAAGATCTTCTCTGCCGTACTTTGTGAACGCCTGAAGCCATTCGTCAACAACCTGATAGGTCCATATCAGTGTGGCTTTAGGCCAGGGAAGTCCACCATCGACCAAATATTCGCACTACGGCAGATCTTGGAGAAAACCCAAGAGTTCCAAATCGATACCCACCACCTTTTTATCGATTTCAAGGCCGCGTATGACAGCATCTATAGAGACGAGCTATATAGAGCAATGTCTAGTTTTGGCATCCCTGAAAAACTCGTCCGTTTGTGCAGGATGACGATGGAGAATGCACGCTGCTCCATCAAGGTCGGCAAAGACCTCACCGACACCTTTGATGTCAAAAAAGGTTTTAGGCAAGGCGACGCGCTGTCATGCGACTTCTTCAACATCGTTCTTGAAAGAATAGTGCAAAACTCTCACGTCAACACCAGAGGCACAATCTTTCAAAAGTCTGTCCAATTACTCGCTTACGCTGACGACATTGACATAATCGGACGAACAAAGCGTGATGTCATTGGTGCTTTTGTGAACATTGAGAAGGAAGCCAAGAAGATGGGTTTAACGGTGAATGAAAGCAAAACAAAATATATGCTGTCCACAAGAAAGGACACCCAACACCGACGTCTCGGACAGAACGTCACTATAGACAGCTATAATTTTGAGGTAGTCAGAGACTTTGTCTACCTAGGATCCGATATAAACTCAGCGAACGACACCAGCGCTGAGATCAAACGAAGAATTACTCTTGCCAATCGCTGTTTCTTTGGGCTAAGAAGGCAATTGAGAAGCAAAGCCCTCTCTCGAGCAACTAAACTGTCCCTGTATAAGACGCTTATCATCCCGGTCCTGATGTATGGTGCAGAGGCATGGACACTGCTAACGGTGGATGAGAACGCGTTAGGCTGTTTTGAGAGGAAAATTCTCCGGGTGATTTTTGGTCCCGTCTGCATAGATGGGGAATGGAGAAGAAGATACAACAACGAACTGTATGGGCTGTACAGCGACACCGACCTAGCCAAAAAAGTGAAAAGCCAACGACTGAGATGGCTGGGTCATCTAGAGCGAATGGACACCAATGCTCCGGCCCGGAAAGTCTTTGAATCCAACCCCGTGGGACAACGCAGTAGAGGTGGACAGCGTAAAAGGTGGCGCACGCAAGTGGAAGAGGACCTCAACCAACTTGGCGTGCGAAACTGGAGACAGCTAGCTAGAAACCGAGCCGGCTGGAAGAAGCTTGTTGGTTGAGGCCCTGGTCCACCCCGGACTGTAGCGCCACCTTAAGTAAGTAAGTAAGTATTATGTATTTATATGGATTTCTATGCATACATATAAACAGTTATTATGTATACAATAAGAAAATGAACTAAGGGTGAGGTGGACACAAGGTAAATTGTATTTTTTTGTGAGTAGGTATGGAGGAATAGGTAGATGTAGATAGGTACTCAGGTACATTGTAGGTATTTATCTACTTTATTTTAAATATAAAAGCTTATGAAAAATGTCAATATTTTGATAAGCTAGTTATTCAGGTATGTAGATACTAAAATATTGGGTGGTATCGACAAGCAAATTAATGCAACACGACAGTTAGCGGATTTCCTTTTATTCAAATTAAGATATTTAAATAATACGATAATTTAATGATTCTTAAAAGGTTGAAAAAAAAAAAACAGATTTATCTATGGTTTTAATACAATAAGTAAGCCGATTCCATTCACTACGAAAAAAATCATTTAACTCGTAGATTGAAATCTAAATTTATAAAAAAAACTATTTTTTTAGTTTTTAATTTTTTGAAAATATAGTCCTACATACATTACCTATATACCTAATGGTTTTTAAGCAAAACCTGTATTTTTTTCGTAAGAATTAATCAAAATATACACCCGATTACAGAATCCGACGAATGAGCTGCGGAGGGAATCTGACTCAATTTTGACATTTGGTTCATAGTAAAAATGTCCACATTGGGTCATATGCAAAAAGATGAGTTGAAGCTGTTTTATCACTTTTTTGAGAACTTTCTTAGCTTCTAATGCAAACAAAAATTACTGGCCAAGTTAGATCTCATGTGGTGAGTTCAATCTCACAGTGATGAAATCGATCTAATTTTGAAAGCTCTTATGAGATAGAACTCGATTTGCTATGCAAAATGGTGAGAAAACAGTTGATTCCGTGAGATCGATCTCACAAATTATTGAGCATGAGTTTTCTCTTACTCAACCGTCAAGATACCAGAATTCAGCTTAATTTTATTACAAATTAAATTTATAAAAATTGGACCTAAGAACTTTATTTGCAAATTTGTAGGGAACAAGATATTTTTCAATTTTGTTTAGTGATTTTTGAAGAGCTGTATTTTTGTGGTAGGTGGCCGTATTGCGATGAAAAAAAAAACATTTTGCGGTTTCATGTTTCCTATACGGAGGATTGTTGGCAGATATTTGTTTAAAATATGAAGGTACCGTTATTGCTAACCATATGAAATGATACGAGACAAAAATGGTTTATTTCTTGGATTTATTTGTATTTGATCACTAATATTTCAGCAAATAATGACAACATACAAAACTCAAACTTGAATGAGTATCTGCCACGTGCCTATTCTAAAATTATAAAATTGTGTAGGCTTATGTTTTTACATTTTACCATTCGAAAATAAAAGTGAAAAAATTGAAAACCCGTTCAAAAAATTAACATAAAAACTTACAGGAATATTTAAGGTATATTAATATGAAAATCTGCAAACCAACACTGCAAACCAACACCAATAATTCAATACAAAGAGGCAATCACAAAAATTGTTTTTTTTTTTGGGATTTTCTAAACGGTGAAAGAAATTCCATAAAATCCTTAAAGATTCCTTTAGAATACATATTCCAGTTTTTAGAACCAATTCATCATAAATCTATTTTGTATTTTGTCACTATTTGCTTAAATATTAATGACCAAAGACTAAGGTATCTCCTTCAGTTTAAGGCAGATATCTCAGGCAAAACAAAATTGTACACCAACACAAAATAAAGTTAAGTGAAGCTGATATTACATGACTTATACATTCAATTGACTCAACAATTTAAATTCAAAATAAATTCACACCTTTAAGAAAGTAAAAATAGAAAATATTTGTCTTGCGCAAAAAAATTATTTCCAAACAAAACTAGGAACTAGAAAAATTAAGCAGTAGGATGTTTTTTGTTTCATCTCAAAAAACACTTAAAAATTTGTATTTAAATCTTGTTTTCTTTATTTTTTTGACTATCGCATTTAGCTTTTTAAACGCGATTTCATACTGACCACTATTTCAATTTTTTTCTTTCCGTTTGTTTATTCACCAAATTGGTTTTTATAAACATATGTACATGTAGCATCTCATTTCATTGATTTAAACCCAAGTACTCGCAAAAGTTTACGAACATAATCCGACTTAATTTTAAGCACCAATTTTTCGTTTCCGCGTTCAGAGAAATTTAAATTTTTTCGGCTTCTATACGCACTGCACAGAAATAACAGTCACAACTATTTAAGACAAAGAGCTTAGAGATCGATCTCATATTCATGGAGTCAGAGCTGTTCAGAGCCAACTCATTTTTTTGAATATAAGATCGAGTACAAGTTCGGCTCTGCTCGATCGATTTACATGTGAGTTCAAGCTCGTTAACTCGGACTCAGAAATCTTGCTCATCTTTTAGCATACGACCCATTGAGTCTGATTCCCTCCGCAATTCATTCATTCGCTGGATTCTGTAATCGAGCGAATAAATTGATATCGATTTTAACGTTTATTTACAGTAAAATAAATTAAACGCATGATAACCCTCAAAATTTAGCCGCGTAAAGTTAGCATGACAACTTTCGAAAAAACAATTTTTGAGTATGCCAGTAATTGCCGATTAATTGCCGTAAATATGCCGTGAAACTAAAAAAATTGCCGCTCGTACGGTTTTGCCCACAAAGTGTAATACTGCTAACTTTATATAAAGTTAGCATGACACTTTTTTATTTTTGGTCAAAAATTATTTTTGAAAACGCCAGTAATTGCCGATTAATTGCCGTAAATATGCCGTGGAAAACCAAACAATTGCAGTTCTTATGGTTTGCCTAAAAAGCGCAATCCTGCTAACTTTACGCGTAAAGTTAGCATGACACTTTTTTGTTTTTGGTAAAAAATTATTTTTGAGAACGCCATTAATTGCCGATTAATTGCCGTAAATATGCCGTGGAAACAAAAAAATTGCCGCTCTTACGGTTTGCCCACAAATTGCAATCACGTAAATTTTGGGTGTAAAGTTAGCATGACAACTTTTGAAAAATTTATTTTGAAAACGCCAATAATTGCCGATTATTTGCCGTAAATTTGCCGTGAAACCAAAAAAATTGCCGCTCTTATGGTTTGCCCAGAAAGGGCAATCACGAAATGAGGGTGTAAAGTTAGCATGACAACTTTTGAAAAATTTATTTTTTAAAACGCCATTAATTGCCGTAAATTTTCCGTGAAAACAAAAAAATTGCCGCTCTTATGGTTTGCCCACAAAGGGCAATCACGTAAATTTTATGTAAAAGGCATTAACTTTTCAATTTTTGGGCAAAAATTGTTTTTGAGAACGCCATTAACTGCCGATTAATTGCCGTAAAAATACCGTTAAACCAAAAAAATTTCCTCTAATACGGTTTGCCCACAAAGGGCAAAAACGTAAATTTTAGGTTTAAAGTTAGCATGACAACTTTCGATAATAACATTTTTGAAAACGCCATTAATTGCCGATTAACTGCCGTAAATTTGCCGTGAAACCAAAAAAATTGCCGCTCTTATGGTTTGCCCACAAAGGGCAATCACGAAATGTGGGTGTAAAGTTAGCATGACAACTTTTGAAAAATTTATTTTTGAAAACGCCATTAATTGCCGATTAATTGCCGTAAATTTGCCGTGAAAACAAAAAAATTGCCACTCTTATGGTTTGCCCAGAAAGGGCAATCACGAAATGAGGGTGTAAAGTTAGCATGACAACTTTTGAAAAATTTATTTTTTAAAACGCCATTAATTGCCGATTAATTGCCGTAAATTTGCCGTGAAAACAAAAAAAATTGCCGCTCTTATGGTTTGCCCACAAAGGGCAATCACGTAAATTTTATGTAAAACTTTTCAATTTTTGGGTAAAAATTGTTTTTGAAAACGCCATTAATTGCCGTAAGAATACCGTTAAAACAAAAAAGTATCCTCTCTTACGGTTTGCCCACAAAGGGCAAAAACGTTAATTTTAGATGTAAAGTTAGCATGACAACTTTCGAATGTAATATTTTTGAGAATACCATTAATTGCCGATTTAGTGCCGTAAATTACCCGTGAAAACATAAAAATTGCCGCTCCTATAGTTTGCCCAAAAAGGGCAATCACGTTAATTTTAAATTAGCATGATAACTTTAATTTTTGTTCAAATATAACTGTGGAATATGCCTTAGGTTTTCCAAAAATTATATTATCTGCCCTAGTTATGGAATCCAAAATCACTATTATTTTCATTTTCGATCAGCTTCGATTAGCGTAGTTTTTATCCAATCCTAAGCATATTTTACTAAAATATTTTGAGCCATGTCCAAAAGCTCTTACCATGTGAAAGCTTAAATTATAGAATCACACTTAATTTGGTTTTTGGTACAACTAACCGAAAGATGAATATGTTTTTTGATTAGGTGGAAAAATCAATTCATTGAACTTCATTTAAGTGGGGAAACTGTAGTCAAATTTGTAGGTAAGTATACAATATATTTAATATATACATATGTACAATAATAAGAACAATGATATACTAAATCTATTTAAGGCATAAATGAGAAAATAACATACAAAGTGCAAAAGTTCTAAATAAATTTGTATAGGACAACGGACAAGAAACTTTTGTTAGTAGGTATACAATAACTCTTAGTTTATGCTACTTTAGAAGGGATGTAATCCAATGACAGTGTTACCAGATAAAACAAAATCTCCCACTAGACAAATTAAGAAAACCCTCAGATTACCATATTTTAACAATGTTTGCATTCCTAGCTCATAAGTTCATTACATACATAAATATTACTTCAGTTGCAATAAAAAATATTAAATTAAATTAATTTGCAGTTGAGTAATATCCAAATTTTGTAAGGTAACAAGGAAAAAACTTATGCAAGAGCCAATTTTTCAATGGTCAGATATTATTTATTCTATAAAATAGCAGAAAAACTTGTTCAGATTTACTCTTCCAACAGCTAACTGAATAATGAATTGAAGATTGAAAAATTGGCTCCAAGTAGAACAGTAGATAAATAATTTCAGTAGTTTTCACAGTCACTATCGAAAATACCATTCATAATTAAAATTAATATGAAAATATGTAGGCACCTACCTACATTATAATATGTTTTTTGGTTTGTAATTACTTTTTTTTAAGAAATTCAAGAATATTACAATCGTCGTCTTCATTTTGGCAGTCATTTTAGTATACATATTTTACTCGTGAAAGCTTTCAACACTTCGTCTCTCGGCGTTAAATTCTGGAATTCAAATTGTAAGGCATATCTAACACGCAAAATATTATCAGCTATTCACTCACATACGACGTAATTTTTTGAATTAAGAAAATTTAGTACATTTCATACCCCCAACGACGAAAAAACCCCATAATCTGCGTGAAAACCCCCCAAACTGGCAACCCTGTCCAATGAGAATTGGAGTTCAGTTGCATACTTTGATCTGCACTTTTAATAGGTATACTTTTAAACATATTTTGTATACCGAGATCAAACTCATCGTTCGTTTGAAAATGACAAAAAAAAGCTGTTTTCGCTAATTTTCAGGTTTTTTGCCAGGAACATTTCGAAAACCCGACCTAATGTTGAGAAAAAGATGATGAATTTAAGTTTGGCGTCCAAAACAATGTCAAGAAACATACTTTTGTGACCCTATCAAAAAGCTAACCAGTATTTAGATACAATTTTTAATTCAAAAACTCAAATATTCAATTTTATTTTTGTATGTTTTTTTGTGCTTTTTTTTTCCTGATTTTTGCTACCAATAAAAGAAAAGATGTAAATAAAATAATGCGATATTTTTTATCAACTAGTTGTACAGTGGAAGTTATTGAAGTGAAGTTTATTAGAATTGATTTCTGAGCAGTTTAACGTTTTGAAGTAGCTATGCAGAAATATCATGTCATGTCTTTTCTGTGATGAGATGATGTATAAGGATATCACTTAACCACGTCTGAAAATATCATCCAAATCGATTAACTTCTTCAGATTTTATCATCGGCGTAGGAAGGAATTTTTTCTAAGGTGGGCAACCAGCCAGTGCTTAAAAAAAATTCACAAAAATGCGTAGACTAAATAATTTTTCAGTTCAAATGATTCCTTAATAATTACGTATTTGGACTTGTTCAAAAGAAAACGAATGAATGAAGCCGACTATGAAAGCAACTGTAAAACAAATTAACACTCACTAGAAGTGCTATACCAAACTCAATTCTACAGCAATGTCTTGAGATACATCTTAATTAAAAATGAATGGTTTTATGTCATAGTAGCTCTCAACCAAGTTTTTATCCGCTGAAAAGCCGAGAAACTTCTTTCACAACTGGCGGAACTAACCGGAATCGCAAATGTGGCCTGAGGAAGTCTGTATGCATTTGGGAACATATTCCTTTCAATATGTTTTTTAAATTGTCAAGGTTCATTTCATAGTATTTTCATTCATTCATTCAATACATATTTCTTCATAATAAAGACCTCGGCACTCAGTGCTGATGAATCCATTTTTAAACATCTGTATAGTTCATTTTTTCATTTTTTCGAGAATCGCATTTGGAGTGGAGGCATAGTAAGTTTATCACTTCATATAGAATTGAACCCCAGTACTCTTATCAAGGGCGTACGCAGGATTTTGATCAGGGAGGGGGCAGACTCATTCAAAATATAAAAAACTTGATTTCTATTCTGATATTGCCGTGCTAAGAAGAAAACGTATCTACATGAGGATGGTCATTATATGGGTTTTTTTGAGTTTTTATATTTGGATGGGCCTAAATCAGCTTTCCAAAATGCTACAAAATAAAAAAAAAAAATGAAATAAATATCCACTATAGTGAACACACAAAATTTTATAAAAAAACGTATTTTGTATAAAAATTTCGCGCAAGCATTTTACATAGTTTAAGAGCTTTGAGGAATTGTTTCTGTTTTTTGTTTAAACCTGAGAAAAAGCCTTGTTTAATGCTTGGTTAAAATTAAAAACATTCACATCGAACGAAATGTGCATTTTGGATCAAATACGCCTTTATAAAGCCTTAGAAAACTCCCGCTCGAAAAAGTGAACAATCTCAAAACAGTAAACAGGCCTGGTGTTTATTACTTTCGTATATTAATGGCAATTAATGGCGTTTTCAAAAACAATTTTTACCCAAAAATTGAAAAGTTTTACATAAAATTTACGTGATTGCCCTTTGTGGGCAAACCATAAGAGCGGCAATTTTTTGTTTTCACGGCAAATTTACGGCAATTAATGGCGTTCACAAAAATGTTATTATCGAAAGTTGTCATGCTAACTTTACACCTAAAATTTACGTTTTTGCCCTTTGTGGGCAAACCGTATTAGAGGATACTTTTTTGTTTTAACGATATTTTTACGGCAATTAATCGGCAATTAATGGCGTTTTCGAAAACAATTTCTGCCCAAAAATTGAAAAGTTAATGCCTTTTACATAAAATTTACGTGATTGCCCTTTGTGGGCAAACCATAAGAGCGGCAATTTTTTTGTTTTCACGGCAAATTTACGGCAATTAATGGCGTTTTCAAAAATAAATTTTTCAAAAGTTGTCATGCTAACTTTACACCCACATTTCGTGATTGCCCTTTGTGGGCAAACCATAAGAGCGGCAATTTTTTTGGTTTCACGGCAAATTTACGGCAATTAATCGGCAATTAATGGCGTTCTCAAAAATGTTATTATCGAAAGTTGTCCTGCTAACTTTACACCTAAAATTTACGTTTTTGCCCTTTGTGGGCAAACCGTATTAGAGGATTGTAAATAAAAGATGCTTTTCGGACTTACCACGATTGTTTTTGTTTTTATTTTAATCAACCAATTAAAAGATAATTTCCCGACGTTTCGATAGGGTTGCACCTGTCGTGGTCACGGGGTAACTGATGGCTTGTGGGTGGTTGTTGTTTTTTCTCTCTTTTTATTTTCGTGTGCGGAGATTATATTGATGTGTTTTTTGTGCTTGCAACTGAGCTGGTATTTGTTGCGATTGCAGTGCTTGTTGTTGTTGTAATAGGTTAATGTATGCTTCCGAGCAAGCAAAGCTTATCACATCAGCTGGCAGATTGTTTTGATTTTTGTTTTTGTTCTTGTTAAGCTTTAACTTGTTTATAAGAGGATCCCATGCTGAGGAAAGATTAAAGCTTTGGTCGCGATTGAAATTTTTGTGAATTTTGATTTCAATTGACTCGCGCACTAATCTTGGTAGATAAAATCTCTCAGTGGAAATTGATTTAGCTTGATCAAATCTTATAAAATGATCCTCATTATAAGCTAGATGTTCACAGATGGCGGATTTGGTCACTTCATTCTTTTGTATGGCTTTTATATCGATACCTTCCCGTAAGAATGTATTAAGCGACATTTCAAAAATTTTAAAGGCATCGAAAAAAACCTCTGGTCCAGTTATTTATTTATGTATTTAAAAAAATAAAAAGATTTGGAACGGAATTTTCAACTCAAAATGCTTCGAAAAATCTGTTTACTACAACAAAATATCCAAATAAATAACTGAATAAGAGGTATTTTAAAAATTTAATTTAAAATTTTTAAAATGTCGCTTAATACATTCTTACGGGAAGGTATCGATATGTTCATTAAGCCTAGTTGAGATTGCTCTTTTTGTTTCACCAATATACGAAGAGCCACAGCTACAAGGTACAGAATATACCGCGACCAAAGCTTTAATCTTTCCTCAGCATGGGATCCTCTTATAAACAAGTTAAAGCTTAACAAGAACAAAAACAAAAATCAAAACAATCTGCCAGCTGATGTGATAAGCTTTGCTTGCTCGGAAGCATACATTAACCTATTACAACAACAACAAGCACTGCAATCGCAACAAGTACCAGCTCAGTTGCAAGCACAAACAACACATCAATATAATCTCCGCACACGAAAATAAAAAGAGAGAAAAAACAACAACCACCCACAAGCCATCAGTTACCCCGTGACCACGACAGGTGCAACCCTATCGAAACGTCGGGAAATTATCTTTTAATCGGTTGATTAAAATAAAAACAAAAACAATCGTGGTAAGTCCGAAAAGCATCTTTTATTTACAATGTCTCAGAACCACGATAATAGCACAAATAATTATATACAGATGTCTCACCTCCATAGAAAATTCTGTCTTCAAAAATTTTATCAGCCGACAAATCATCAGCCGACAAAATGCTTTTTAAGTGGATTTCATGAGAAGAAGAGAATTTAAAGCCGACAAATATCCAAGAAGAAAAAGCTTTTTCTAATAAGAAAAGAGATCAACATGGAAAACTCTTTGAATACTTTTCTCATTAACACAAAAACAAATGACAGAAGAATTTCTCTCACACAAAAAAAAAAAAATTAAAGATACAGAAAAAATTTAGCTTTGTGGGTAGCTATGTAGATTTTCAGATGTTTTTTCTTCTGCGGAGTTGGTTTTTATTACTTTGCTATTCAGATGCAGATCGTGGACACTGGCATTGTGATTTTGAAAAAAGAAACACATGTTTTTAAGGTAGTTTTTAATGCTGAATCAAATGACATCAAAACCAAGTCGGCCTCCCTGAAAGAAGTTATTGTCATTTTTTTGTATGGATAAATATATTTTCTTACTGTTTCTTTTTTCATTTTTGTAAATGGGTACCTACTTCTTTAGTAGTTCAAGTAATATGGAAACAGTTTTGTAATTGATAGAAAAATTAAATAGAAATACATTGATAGTAGGTAGCACATTTTAAACACTTTTTATTTCAGTTCTATCAAAAAATATTGGTATGCATTCATATTAGTTCTTTAAAAACCTTTCGCTATCGGCGATACGTAAGTTTTTGTTGTTTTTTTTTCAATAAAACTGTGACATTGAAGGATTGGTTACTTCATCAGACAATTTGTATAAAGTTTAATCATAAATCACTGGTATATTTGGCTTTTTTCTATTTTATAATTTTTTTGAAAATATTTGAAAAGACAATTCAAAAATTATTTAATCAATTGGAATATGTATTCAAATTCGGAATTATTACAAATATTAACAAAAACTGATCTAAGGGCGGCGATTAAAATTAAAAAGGTCACGGAAAAGGGAATAACTTTTTTATATGTATGTATGTAGTAATGTACTAGCAAAATTTAAATAAAATTGGTCAAACTGTTTTTGAAAAAGAAAATGGAAAATGACGTGAAAAAAAATATTTACTTAAGCTCATTAGAAGCGCTTTTTACAAAAATAAAAAAATGGCTAAGCTATTGAATATACACCTCAAGGAGTTAGGGTGCGTTTATGCTAAGGCTGAGATAAACAATCCGAGCAGCTATGTGAGCAACGATGAACTCGAAGATCGAATCACAGCTTTTATGCTGTGTTCATATTGGAGCGTCGATAACTGATATTTTCTTAAACAAATTACACTGGTCTGCAACAAAAATCGCCTTTAAACCAAAATGTACTTTTCCAAAGGATTTTGGCATGCTGAATCCGAATCTGAAGTCAAAATTACTCCAGCACGTCACGTTTTTGAGATATTCCAATTCAAACATGTCAAAAACCCGTTTTTTGGGTACTTTTGACGTTGAATTTCTTCACTGAGAGAAACTTTTTTTAAAATTAATAACAGGACCTGAAAGAACTATATTTCATCTTTCTAAATCATTTAAAATCTTTTTAAAACTCGTTTTCCTTCCAAAGATATTGTAAATTCAAGGACATCATCCAAGAACTACTTAGCTCTTATACAGCTCTTAGTTGCAACATGTCGCTGAAAATTCATTTTTTGGACTCCCACTTAAATTTTTTCCCAGTTTACCTTGGTGCAGTTTCAGATGAACATGGTGAATGGTTTCATCAAGACATGATGCACATAGAACGAAGATATAACGGGAATGGTCAGAAGCAGCGCTGGCAGATTTTTGCTGGTCAATTTTTCGTCAGACAATGGAAAATATGAAAAGAAAAAAAGCTACAAAATAATGTGTTTGAGGAAAAAAAAGTTATAGTAAATTGTTTATTGGATTTTTGAATTTATTTTATTTTTAAAACTACTTTTTTAAGGTGTCGTTCAGTGCTGCTAACCGTAGAATAATTATGCTACATGTAGCATAATTTGTGGTCCTGTATGATGTATGATTGAAATTCATTATCATACGCACAATGTATGATAATTGTGATATTTGACTTAAATACAAAATTTCGCTATCCATATTTAAAAGACATCAAGTCTAAACATAAATCTACCCTTTTTCTTAAAATTTTTCTGAATGCAGCCATCAGCCTTCTACTACATTTTCGGCACTTCTTAATTCGTGTAGACGCTTTCATTTTCGTTGTTCATTAGGCGTTTTCCTTTGGAGGTGGCGAAGTACTTGCAAGTACTTTGCCAGCTTTTTTCAATGGAACACATCAAACTGCTTTCCCATGTAAAATGTATCTACTCGCGCATGAGAGCATGTGCAGTTGATAGTACTAGATTAGGGTTTTCATCTACTCGTAAGTACTTCGCCACCTCCAAAGGAAAACGGCTATTGAACTCTTTTCAACAAGACATTAACCCTGTTCCTTGGTTTAGTCCCAAACAGTTTCAAACAGTTTCAGACCGCCAGATTTTGTACGGACCAGTACAATTTTTCAAGTGTGGAACGACTTCAGACTAAATCTGGCGGTTTCAAACTGTTTGAAAGTCAGCAAGGAACAAACCTGTTACCTCTGTTCGCGTACTACCCAAAACTGCCAGTTTCTACCCATTTTAAGCCAAAGTTCTGTCAAAGTTCATATAAAAGAAATGATATTGACAGAACTTTGGACTTAAATGGGCTGTTTTGGATAGTACACGAACAGAGGTATTATTTTTTGCTACATTTTTTTTCTGCTCATAGAATATATACATAGCTGACTCTCTTAATCCAAACTAATTTACCTTGGAATAGAATAGAAGAGTTTTTTTTTGTATGGCATTGTTTAAATAAATGTTCCGTTTGCCGCAGCCTGTGTCGTTGTCAGTGCTGAGAACCTTAGAATAATAATTATGCTACATGTAGTATAATTTGTGGTCCTCTATGATGTATGTTTGAAATTCACTATCATACGCAAAATGTATGATAATTGTTATATTTGACTGAATTTTGAATGGCTATATCTCTGTCAGTTTTCAAATAACATGTTGCTTTAACATTTCATATTAAGGCCTTAAAACTCTATTTTACTTTGGTTAAACATGTCTTGAACGTATCTTCGCTTCGAAAAAAGTTATGCGCAATTTAGAAAAAAATTTAAAAATCTTTTCCTGCTTAAATTTTTTAAGAAATTTTCCAAACTATCCATTTCGATAGAAAATTTAATTTTGAACAAAACATTTTAAGTGTAAAATTGCCAAATATTGAAAAGTGGCCAGTGTGACCATTACACAAATAATAATAAAGGCCAAATGTCTTGTTCCATTTTAAAAGGTCTATTCAATATAGTGGGGCTGTTAAGGAGACAAACCTTTCATTTTGACCTTACGGGTTGAACTTTAGTATACAAAGAGTTCATGTCCTAACTTTACTTTAAAGAAGTGTTGGGAGGGTGTCAACACTGTCAGAAGGACAATAGAAGGGTTGCCACTTACCAGTTTAAATCCCGAAATGTTGCTTATAAAACCAAGGGTTGGGCGTTGACTCGAAAACTCCCTTTGGTTTAAGCACTCTTGAAACCATAGGACCACACAATTGTTTTTCTCCCACCCCTTCCCTTATTCGAAGGGGTAGAAAAAGTCGTTTCGGGAAAGAAAATTTGAAAAGCCAAGAAAAGTAAGAAAAATATTCTAATTAATAAAATTTAAAGACGGTGTCGACGCAGAATTTCACAATCTACTACATTTGCATTACATCCGAAGTTGATTAAAAACCTACTTTGGTTTGTTTCTAAGGCCACTTTCAAAGTGCTGGGGAGGGGGGATGTGAAAGATTAACAAACTTAAATATTCATCTTGGTATAATATAAGCATATGACACATGTTTTAAGGGTATTCTTTAATATCCAAGCATTGACACACACTTCATGAACTATTAGTGTACTAAGACTCAACCCCTCGGGTCGAAATGAAAGGTTTGCTCTCATATCGTGCTCTCATAATAGGCTATGTGGAGTTCATTAAACAATCAAAGCATAGCAAACATCATAATTGCTACTCGGTTTATATTTATTTTAGATAAAAAAATGCGTTCTTTATATGTACTTACATAAATATTTAGGGACATTTTTTTTTATTTTGCGTATGATAATTTTTACTCTGGTATGATAGAAATCAGCGCATTGTATGATAATTCATTGTGAACGATATGGCAGCACTGGTGTCGTTCGGTAGAATGGGTGTGTTTTTTTATATTGTAAAATATTTTACCAGTTTTTTATACAGAAGACTCAGTGAAAAATATATTAATGGGAAAAAAGTATTTGGGATTTTAAAACGCTTAGTGGTTTCTTTTTTTAAAGTCTTTGATTAAAATTTATTTAATATACTTGAGTTTTTGAATATCAAATATAGGGAAATTCTATTATTTCCCAAAAAAAATATGTTTTTTACAGCGTAAATCATAAAAACTACGACATTTCGAAATTTCTGTTGTTTTTTTTGAATAACGATTAAAAATATAGGTGAACATTGATGGATGATGACAAATCTGGTTTCATGTGAAAGCTTATATTATGTGGAGTAAGTCCTCCAAATTTGAGCAGAATACGCCCAATAGTTTCTTTTACCAGGTCAACCAAGTCTAAGAGGGCTCTTTCTTACAAATCAATCATATTTTTCAAAAATCAATTTAAAAAAACTGGACGTGATAGAATTTTTCTGAAACCAGGTTTAGATTTTTTTTTTTTATAAAAAGAAACATTTAAAACCTTTTTTAAATATTTATTTGTAAGGTAGTAAACATTTTAAAAATAATTATTTTTCTGGGTTTAATCGGACTCGCCTTCCCATTTGAGAAAAACTTATTTTACAAAATCTCAAAGAGTTTGTTAGAATTTTGGAAACTTAACATTTAATTTTCCCTTGAACCGGTTTTTATTCTAAATCAATTTTTGTTTTATATCCTAATCTTAGGGCTTTTAGGTTAAAACAAGTGGAAATAAATACCTAACTATTTTTATGAACAAGAATTTGTTTTCTGTCAACTTTATTTTGTGTAACCCCAAATAAAAATTTATTAAATATTAAAACATATTTTTTCCATTTCGTTCGTTAGTCTTATAGAAGGGGGTTAAGGAAGGTTGGGCCCTTCTTTAATTAACTTTGAAGAAAAAATTGACTTTTTTTTTCAAAAAGAGGAAGGTAAATTTTAATTTATTTTAATTTTTGCCGGAGAATTTGATTGCTGGGAATTTGGCAGAAACTATTGGAATTCAAGGTTTTTTTTTGTATGCGTACCTCTGTTTTGTGTAAAGGATGTCATTAAAAAAGTAGTAAATCACTAAGTTGCTTTGTGCTACAAGACAAAAGCGAAGAATTGGTCTTTTAAGGGCTAAGATTTTAAGGCCAAAAATAACGGCTCTTAAACTATATTTGCAATAAGAATAAACTAATTTTTAGTACAATACCGTGAGTTTTAAAGAACGTGTACCCCCCCCCCCCCCCCCCCTCCCCCTAGCCAAAAGTCTAGGCCGCCCTGGCTGTGAGGCATCACGCACTATTAAAATGTTCTTCTCGATGCTTGATGCAAAATTGACAGTTCTCTTTTATTGTGAAATTCGGTGCTACTTTTAAAGCGGTTTGTACAGTGTCTGTATAGGAAAAATACGGCAAATGCTAAAAAGAAAAAGGTATCAAGAAGAGACTCGGAAGCCTTGACCCACGACTCACAGGCAACTGTTTTTCCGTCTCATCTTTTATCTCTTTCGCACTCATTTATGTTCGAAAAGAGTCAGACGCAAAGAATCATCGTGTAATGGGGGACATAGATATTTTTTTCTGTTTCAAAGTGAAAAGTGATTTTTATGCTTTAATTTTAGTTTGTTCCTGTAACATACACAAAATTTATTTTATTCAAAAGTATTTAATGTCCTGAATTCGAATTTTTGGTAATTATGGCTCAAGAACGTCAGGTTTTTAAGATATTTCTATTTATATCTTAGAAGTCCTCTTTTCTAATTTATGAAATTAGCATGTTTTTATATAACATATGTAATTTAAGATGAAAGCTAACAACTAATTAGCAATTTCTCGAAGCGGAATGCAAGTACCTACCTACCTATTTAAAAGATCAAAAAGAATTTAAAGAAAATGTTTATGCCTCAAAATAACAAATTTATTTAAAAAAAACACTTAGGAAATATCTAATAAAACCCGAAATTTACCGAAAAATCGAGCTATTTTTCAAATTTTATACTGAAATACCTACTTCAAAAACGTAACATACTAGAGCAGTTCTGAAACCAGATTCGGATTAAGCTCAGCAAAAACCACCAGAAAAGTATAGACATATTTGTAGTGTTTTGTAGAACCATGATACCTAGGTAACTCCATTTTAAAACTTGCGTCTTTAAGTCCACTTAACATTAAGCTAGATGCTGGAGCCCAAACGAGTCTACCGATTTTCTTCAATTTTGGAATATTTATGAGCACAATCTTTGACAAATTATATTTCAAATTTGAAGGAAATCAGTTCATCCGTTTAAGCTCTAGGTCGATGTAAAGTGGACGTAAAGACGGAAATTTTTAAAAGCAGTTATAATATTTCTACCAAACTACGGATTCTAGGTAGGTATGTTACTGGTTTCAAATTCAAATTTTGTTACACAGTGTTATTATAGCAGTTTTTTCCTTCAACATTATTTTTCTACAGTAGATAATCCTACCTGCCTAGATATTTGATACCATTTTTTATAATCTATAAGTACAACAAAAAATTATATACAAATCCATCTGTAAACCCATCTTTGGAATTTAATAAAGTTTATTTGGTGCCGTGACATAAGGCCAAGTGACATAAGGCCAAATTTAAAAGTTTGGCCTTAAGTCACTTTCTAAAAGCGACTTAATGCCAAGTTTTAAGAGTTGGACTTATGTCGCTTTTACCAAGTGACATAAGGCCAAATTTGTTTGTGACTTAAGGCCAAACGTAAAATGTTTTGTAAGAAAAAACAGTAATTTTTGGAAAAGAAACTTTGCATACACCCAACCTCGCACCCACCCCAAATCCTATAATGAGCCCAAGCAGGGGGGTTGCTGCCATACATACCTCACTGTTTATTGTGAATTTTTAAATTTCACAATCCTAATAAAACCTCTCCTTTATTTGGTTTGTGAAATACAGAAAATTTCAAATAAACAGTGAGGTATGGATGGGGGGGCATGCTGCCCCCCTGCAACCCCCCTGCTTGGGCTCATTATAGGATTTGGGGTGGGTGCAAATTTGGGTGTATCCAAAGTTTCTTATGCATTTAAAGAAACTGGATTTAATGAAGTTTTTCAATGAAAAATGAAAAAAAAAAACAGGTACGCTAGTATTAAAAGTGACACAAGGCCAAATTGGCCTTATGTCACTTTGTAAAAGCGACACTAGGCCAACTCTTAAAATTTGGCTTTATGTCACTTTTGTTAAGTGACATAAGGCCAAATATTCAAATTTGGCCTTATGTCACTTGGCCTTATGTCACGGCACCGTTTATTTATATAAAAAGAATAGGGTACCTTTAAAAAAATTCCCATACCTAGGTAGGTAGGTACATTGCCTTTCTTTCATTTTTTAGCAGACACACAAATCTTATCAAATCAAATCACACAAAAATTCATCATAATCCGAATCACTCACAAATATTATTTTTCCTAACTTATTGAGAAAATCTTTAAAAAGGCAAATAAATTAAAATACCTACATACAAACATATGTATCTACATCTATGTAACTAATACCAAAAATTCTGTTTTGGTTTCCTTTAATGAATACACAAGAAGTTATACTTACCTACAATCGGAATACACAACGCACCTGCACTTGCATTTTTTTCTCGTCTCACTTTTTTCTCATTAAGATCCCGCTATGAGAAATTTAGGTACATAACCATAGGTATACCTATCCCCTACGAGAATACTGGAAAAAATACTGTGGTGAGATGTTAGATTGAAAAAAGAGTAACGAGAAACAGAAATAAAAGTGAGAGAGCATCGCAGAAAATATATTTTTGTTGTTATTTTAGAAGGTGCAAATTTGAAAGAGAAAAAGCACTTTGACCAGATCTTTAAATAATTCCATGAAAAGAGCTTTCTTAAAAGCTCATTGAATTGTAGATTTTCAGTTTCATATCCCAGATTTTTCTATGAGCGTGAGACATCTGTATATAATTATTTGTGATAATAGTCTTAAATCTAAAATCGTATTAGAGGATACTTTTTTGTTTTAACGATATTTTTACGGCAATTAATCGGCAATTAATGGCGTTTTCGAAAACAATTTCTGCCCAAAAATTGAAAAGTTAATGCCTTTTACATAAAATTTACGTGATTGCCCTTTGTGGGCAAACCATAAGAGCGGCAATTTTTTTGTTTTCACGGCAAATTTACGGCAATTAATCGGCAATTAATGGCGTTTTCAAAAATAAATTTTTCAAAAGTTGTCATGCTAACTTTACACCCACATTTCGTGATTGCCCTTTGTGGGCAAACCATAAGAGCGGCAATTTTTTTGGTTTCACGGCAAATTTACGGCAATTAATCGGCAATTAATGGCGTTCTCAAAAATGTTATTATCGAAAGTTGTCATGCTAACTTTACACCTAAAATTTACGTTTTTGCCCTTTGTGGGCAAACCGTATTAGAGGAAATTTTTTTGGTTTAACGGTATTTTTACGGCAATTAATCGGCAGTTAATGGCGTTCTCAAAAACAATTTTTGCCCAAAAATTGAAAAGTTAATGCCTTTTACATAAAATTTACGTGATTGCCCTTTGTGGGCAAACCATAAGAGTGGCAATTTTTTTGTTTTCACGGCAAATTTACGGCAATTAATGGCGTTTTAAAAAATAAATTTTTCAAAAGTTGTCATGCTAACTTTACACCCTCATTTCGTGATTGCCCTTTCTGGGCAAACCATAAGAGCGGCAATTTTTTTGGTTTCACGGCAAATTTACGGCAATTAATCGGCAATTATTGGCGTTTTCAAAAATAAATTTTTCAAAAGTTGTCATGCTAACTTTACACCCAAAATTTACGTGATTGCAATTTGTGGGCAAACCGTAAGAGCGGCAATTTTTTTGTTTCCACGGCATATTTACGGCAATTAATCGGCAATTAATAGCGTTCTCAAAAATAATTTTTTACCAAAAACAAAAAAGTGTCATGCTAACTTTACGCGTAAAGTTAGCAGGATTGCGCTTTTTAGGCAAACCATAAGAACTGCAATTGTTTGGTTTTCACAGCATATTTACGGCAATTAATCGGCAATTACTGGCGTTTTCAAAAATAATTTTTGACCAAAAATAAAAAAGTGTCATGCTAACTTTATATAAAGTTAGCAGTATTACACTTTGTGGGCAAACCGTACGAGCGGCAATTTTTTTAGTTTCACGGCATATTTACGGCAATTAATCGGCAATTACTGGCATACTCAAAAATTGTTTTTTCGAAAGTTGTCATGCTAACTTTACGCGGCTAAAAAATCTTTATAAAGAAATTTCATTGTGATCGAAAGATCATAAAATGCTCTGATTGGGCTTGATTTTGTCAAAATTTAATTTTAAAATAAAATCGTTAGAAATGTGTTAAAACAATTATTCCAAAGATTTTTGGTTTCTCCAGCTTGTGGCCATATCTTTTGGACCGAGAGCCCACAGCAGATTTTGGGTGTGAGTGATAGCAAAACAAGAAGTATAGGCGTCGAAAGCTTCATTAAGGCCTATTCAAAAAATCAAAGTCTTACAGTCCGCAACTGGGGCCTTCGGAATTAACAGTGCATTGAAAAAAAAATATGAATGCAACTTCGGATGTAATCGTGTTAGCCGAAATTGGTTTTCACCTCTCCCTAGATAAGCTCCTCTGGTCACACATCAAGGAATCACACTGAGTCTATCAGCACGAAATTTTCTTTTGTTATAATTTGTTTGGGGCTAAACCATAGATTTACTTGACTAAAATAATAAGAATTTATTGATTTTTTATCCTGAATTTGTTTAAATCATACTAGCCCAGTCAAATTAGGAAATCAAATCGCATTTTTCGATGGACAACATTTTTTTTATGGAATCTGTTTGGCTACGTCTCCTGATTATAAAAACGAGTTTTTGGGATTTTTGAGGTTAGGGAAGACCCGCCATCTTGAAAAAGAGATTGGTTTTGTTTTTATGCAATAACTCGCTTGCATTTTATTTTACAACAAAACATCCTACCACAATCTTGTAGAAGATAAAATTACCTATATAAGCTATCAACGACCTCTGTAGGTGGTTTCATTTTTGAGATATAACGGGCCAATGTTCCCCTATGGGTTGTTTTTTGGGGGTGGTATGACTTTTCTGGAGTTTTCTAGGTAACCGTTGATTTTTTTGGATGATGCTCTTAGAATCATTTTCAGTTCTTGCATTGACCTATGAAATGAACCGTCGATCGATATCATCGGCCACGAATTGTGCGAGTTATCCAATTCATAGGATCACACTTTATGAGTAAGGAGAAAAACATAAATATATTTTTGTTCGAAAATGTTTATCTGGTGAATCGTACAAAAAAACTATTACTTAAAATGTTGTCCATAGTAATGATAACAATTTAACATACATGGTACGTGGAGTTGCATCCGCACCACACAGAAAGTTGTAAAAGCAGCCGGGAAACTTAAGACACCTACATTTCTTGTTGTTGAAAACTGAGTTATCTTTTCTCGATCCAAATGTAAACCGAAGGTATTGCATGCGATTTCACAGGTGTTACTTAAAAAAAAACTCAACAAGATTTCAAATTTATTGATTGGTATTAATTTATAAAAATTAAAACACCAGTGCTCAGACAAAGTTTTCGCACTATAGATGAATGCAAAGTACTGTGCGTATATTCTTATCTATCAGAACATAACGAAGAATGCCAGTTTAAACTCTCTGATCATATGAAAAAAATTCAAACTCCTCAAATTCCAGATTCACGCACAATAACAGATCAGTTGCAGACAAAATATGGTAATAAACTTTACATTTTTGCCGAGAAAGGGCGCGAAACGTTTTTATGTTTTGTTGATCGCAGTCGCGAAATTTTTGAAAAATCTTTTGAAAATACAAACTTTGAACAAGATGTAGATACAAAAATGAAAAAAGTTTTTGAAGCTGCTGATCAAAGGGCACGGTAGTGCCCAGCCAAGTTCGTGGCACTACACCCTTTTTACAGGAACAAACTCAGGCGATTTTCAACCCCCCTCTAACTTCAGTACCAATAAAGTCCACCCACTTTCTTAAATATTCTATAAATTATATGGAGTCTTTCCGATTGTTGTAGAACAATGAAAATTGGTAAGTTGGTAAGGTTTGAGGTACTTAGAAAGAAAAAAATTGAAAAATTGGAATTTTCCATACAGGGGGCGTGGCATCCACCCACATACTTAAAAGTTCTTAAAAATTATATGGAGCACTTCCGATTGTTGTAGAACGATGAAAATTGGTAGGTCGGTAGGGTAAAGGTACTTAGAAAGAAAAAAATTGAAAAATTGGAATGTTTCATTCAGGGGGCGAGGTATCCACCCACATTCTTAAAAATTCTTATAAATTATATGGAGCACTTCCGATTGTTGTAGAACGATTAAAATTGGTAGGTCGGGAGGCCTTGAAGTACTTAGAAGAAAAAAATCGAAAAATTGGAAGTTTCAATTCAGGGGGCGTGGCATCCACCCACATTCTCAAAAATTCTTATAAATTATATGAAGCACTTCCGATGGTTGTAGAACGATGAAAATTAGTAGGTCGGTATGCCTTGAAGTACTTGGAAGAAAAAAAATCGAAAAATTTGGAGTTTCAGTTCAGGGGGCGTGGCATCGACCTACATTCTAAAAAATTCTTATAAACTATATGAAGCACTTCCGATTGTTGTAGAACGATGAAAATTGGTAGGTCGGTAGGACTTAAAGTACTTAGAAAGAAAAAATTGAAAAATTGGAATTTTGCATTCAGGGGGCGTGGCATCCACCCACATTCTTAAAAATTCTTACAATTATATGGAGAACTTCTGATTGTTGTAGAGCGATTAAAATTAGTAGGTCGGTAGGACTTGAAGTACTTAGAAAGGAAAAAAATCGAAAATTTAGAATTGTCCATTCAGGGGGGGGGGTTCCATCCACTAATTTTATCAGAATTGCTATTATTTGTATGGAGCACTTTCGGTTGTCGTAGAATTATGAAACTTTGTAGAGCGGTAGGGCTTGACTTTCACCTGGCAAAATAAATCTTTGCAAAAAGGAGTGAAATCACAACAAAAACATAAATGTTAAAAAAGGAGCCAAGTTCTTATGTGTACAAGAAACCTGTGCATAAAAAGTCTGCCAAAAAAAGTAATGAGATCTAAAATATATGCCAAGTTTTAAGTTCATGAAGTTTAATATCAAATATCTTAAGGAGAGTAATATCGAAACAATTCCAAATCATGACAGAAATTTGGTAATTAATGATTACTGATTAAAGTTTGGTGGATTTACTTGGCAAGTTTTCTCTTAAATACTTACTTAATCACAAATTTAAAATGTATGAAAACTTGACCAGTGAACCCACCAAATTTTAATCAGTAATCATTAATTACCAAATTTCTGTCAGGATTTGGAATTGTTTCGATATTACTCTACTTAAGATATTTGATATTAAACTTCATGAACTTAAAACTTGGCATATATTTTAGATCTCATTACTTTTTTTGGCAGACTTTTTACGCACAGGTTTCTTGTACACATAAGAACTTGGCTCCTTTTTTAACATTTATGTTTTTGTTGTGATATTATCTACAACGATATTTGTTTGCAATTTTATAATGTTGATTACTACCAGAAACCAGACAATTTTCTCAATAATGTTGACAATGCTGTTCCTCGTTATCTGAAAGCTTTCGTGTCGCGTATCATTACTGAACATAAGAAACGATCCTTTTACAGCTGGAACGAAAATGTACAAGCATCTGTCACGCTATCATCAGTCAAGTTCGTCCAAGGTCGTTTGTTTCTCCTCCTCTCGTTCGGATCAAAAAATTTGATCGAAGTTCTTTCATCGTTGGACTTTTCTGCATCATACAACGAAATTCTGAAATTTGAGGCTTCTTGTATTTTGCGTCCGCAGCCATTCATTTCTTCGACTGGATTTTCACAGTTTGTCTTCGATAACAGCGACTTCAACACTAACACGATTGATGGAAGTGGTACTTTTCATGCAATGGGTGTTATTCGTTGTGTGACTCCAGGCAGGGGAAAAATTTTTCATGGCGCTCTATGGTGGAGGAAAGACAACTTCAATTGCCGAACTTCGTTATAAAAAATTTACGAAGTCCGTGGCAAAAACGAAAAACAATTTATGTTCACTTCCCCCCACAAAAGATGCGCTACGACAGCATATATTTCGGACTTATCAAACGTACAAACCTGGCTAGGAAACGACCGGGATCCGGAAAAGTGGGGTTGGAAAAAAAAATACAAAAATGTATGTTCCTGTGATGACCACCAAGGAAGCAGCTCCTCCCGAAATAATGAAGGTTATTTCTTGTTCCTGCGCATCAAAATGTGGACCGGCTTGTGGATGTCGCAAAGCGGGTTTAAAATGTTCCGCCGTCTGTGCACACTGCAGCGGTGAAACTTGCAGCAATATCTCCAAATGTATTACAATTGCTGAAGATTATTGCGAAGATGAAAGTACCCTGCTCTTGCAGATTCATAACGATGAATTGACACCAAACGAAACAATTTTTGAAGCTGATGTATGCGATGGTGAAATGCTACCAGGACCTTCAAAAATCTCAAAATATTCCCCTTAATAATATTTGTCTCCCCTTCAAATACTTTCACAGAGAAAACTTATTGTAAATACACTTTACCTCTTTTCTTATCATTTTTCAAATTATTCTGTTAATAAAAACCAATCAATAAATTTGAAATTCAATTAAGTTTTTCTTCGTAGTACCTAGGAAACCACATGCAATACCTTTTACATTTGGATTTAAAAAAAATAACTCAGTTTTCAACAACAAGAAATGTAGGTGTCTTAAGTTTCCCGGCTGCTTTACAACCTTCTGTGTGGTGCGGATGCAACTCCACGTACCATGTATGTTAAATTGTTATCATTACTATGGGCAACATTTTAAGTAATAGTTTTTTTGTACGATTCACCAGATAAACATTTTCGAAAAAAAATATATTTATGTTTTTCTCCTTACTCATAAAGTGTGATCCTATGAATTGGATAACTCGCACAATTCGTGGCCGATGATATCGATCGACGGTTCATTTTATAGGTCAATACAAGAACTGAAAATGATTCTAAGAGCATCATCTAAAAAAATCCACGGTTACCTAGAAAACTCCAGAAAAGTCATACCACCCCCAAAAAACAACCCATAGGGGAACATTGGCCCGTTATATCTCAAAAATGAAACCACCTACAGAGGTCGTTGATAGCTTATATAGGTAATTTTATCTTCTACAAGATTGTGGTAGGATGTTTTGTTGTAAAATAAAATGCAAGCGAGTTATTGCATAAAAACAAAACCAATCTCTTTTTCAAGATGGCGGGTCTTCCCTAACCTCAAAAATCCCAAAAACTCGTTTTTATGATCAGGAGACGAAGCCAAACAGATTTCATAAAAAAAATGTTGTCCATCGAAAAATGCGATTTGATGTCCTTTTTTTGACTAATTTGACTGGGCTATACAGATACGATTTTTTTTTGTCGTACCTTCATATCTTAAGTGAATCATCCTATATTAAACAATACAAAAAAAGAGGTGTAAAGTTTAACGCTAACAAAACCAGTGGTATTAAATTAATCATAAAGACACCTAAAAATGTCCTTAAAAGCTACCCACCTAACGTAGGTATGTATAGTTCTTTTTTATGTTTTGATTATAGGTACATATGGAGGGCTCACAGCTGTACCGAACCAAGTCATAAAATTTTTTTTTTTTTCCAAAATTACTACTATGCTCTGCACTGAAATGCAGATGCAATGAACTGCAATGAACTAAGTCAGAAAGGGTTTAGTTCCTAAGTTAACGGTAAAAAAACCAAGTCAGTAACTTGCATTTTCAATTTCTTTCGAAGCAAAAACGAACCAAGTCAATAATAATATGCAGTATTTGTATTTTTTGCAATGTTTGTTTGAGCTAATACCAATTTTTTCGGGAACGTGTGAGTGATGTATGCAGTGTTTGTAAGTTTTAAGGTAGAACTATAATCAGTGGCGTAACTAGGATTTTGTTCTGGGGGTGTTTTTTAGATGCAAAAAAATATAAAACAAAACATTATATACGGTGTCCGGTAATTCGTCTATAATTTATTTTAGGGCATGATTCTTGGGTATATTCTCAAAAAAAAAAATCTTATGGAGGAAAACTCTCTTATTATAATTTGACAAATCTTTACTTATCAAGAATTTCGACGACTTTTTTCACATGTTATACGATTGTTATAGGGTTTTCGTTTGGTAAACCAGAATGCCAAGCAAACGCGTTGCAACACTTTTTTCTGATTCTGAAGTTTGGATTTCGTTGCATTTGTGCATTTGGGTGATGAACGCTCAAACGCTGAGTACCTCAACAACTAAAAGGAATTTCTCCAGCTGGGGAGTTTTAATTTCAGTAAACTCCTCACTTAAGAACAAATTCCAGAAAATTACATGAAGATTACGATGAATGAGAGGATGAAATGTCTACGCTTTTCATTTTACCCATTGTTTGCTTATAATTTAGCATTTCAGCAAAATGCAAGATCACAATTCCAAATTCAAATAACGACAAAAATTATATTTCACAAGTTTGACGTTTGAATTTTGCGTATGTGTGGGTGCTTCTGGATTTGATTTCTTTTTCAAATCCAGAATCAATTTTCTTTTCAGAAGAAGAACTGTCATCTTGTGTCAAACGAACGTTTTCAGAAGCATTCGGAGTGCTTCCGGACGACCAAACGAAAACGCTATTACTCACACTGACTTAATCAACCTGTGTATAATGTACCAACAAACAATTTTTAAAGGAGCAACAAAAAATTTTTAAAGGAGCAAAGAGAAGCAGGCGGTAAATGAGTACAGGCTAAAGGCTTCCTATTAGGTACAATGTGGAGGAGTTCGTTTTAAGTTTATGATGAGGTAGTGTCATATTTGCAGCTCTATTCTTTTAAAATGTGTATTCGGGACATTTTGTAAAGATAAGCTTTATATCAAACATTTTAATTTGTTTTTGTATGGTGTGGGGGCAATTGCCGCCTTTTCCCACCGCGTAGTTACGCTACTGACTATAAGTGTTGGACATCCACTGAAGCTAATGTCAAAAACCAACAAAAATTAGCGAAGTCGATGAAAATGATGAAATTTTTTAAGTCTAATAAATGTTTTTTTTATCAAAAAAATTCCATAATTTTATAATACTTCTTTTGAAATAAATCAATTTATTGCTTTGTTACTTTTTTCGAGGCAAAAATGAACCAACTCACAAATTTTTTTTTTCTTTGCAAATTTTTGTGAACATTTTTCAACTCTAGTTTTTCCATTTTTAAATAAGAAGATAATTTGGGGAATAAGCTTTAGAATTTTCCTTATTACGAGTAAAATATCCGTTTTAGAAATTAATGGCAGTTTATTTACTAAACCTCTTATTATCTTCGAACTCACTTTTTGTGACTTGGTTCGGTACAGCTGTGAGCCCTCCATATATAGGTACCTACATATGAACATATTCATATACCTTTCTATTCTATTTATCTATTTGTTTCCTTTTGCTAATCAACAAATTCAGCTTCAAAAATATCTCCGCCACCAAAAAAATCTTTCTCTACCTACCCACAAGGCCACAAATTATGTCCTATACATGCATACAATTACAACGGAGAAATGAGTTCATACTTTTTGTTCATCGATGCAAGCCTCAGACAAAAAAACGTAGATACCTACTCAACAACCGGTAAAGCAAAGTAAAACAAAATAAAATGCACGACTGGGTCGCACGTACTTGCTCTAATGTTCAAGACACTGCGAGTTTAAGAAAATTGTATATACAAACATGGAAATTATGAGAGAAAAATGTAGAGAAGCATGAAATACGACATTTAAATTAGCTAAAAATGCCCTTTTGACAGTTTGAGGTGAAAAAAAGTATGCCATCTTAATTCATGATGGAATATGATTGTATGGGAAAAAAAATTTTAAAATCGTTGGAGCGGTTTTTTTTTAATTAATTTTTTATATATAAAATTCTTAAAACATTTTTAAGAACAAATTTCGGTATGCAGATTTAAACTATATATTTATGTGTATATAAAAACAAAATTTGAAAAAAAAATTGTCAACCCGTTTTTGAGATATCGAATTTTCAAAAAAAAAGTTTGAAACTTTTTTTAAAAATCCAAAAACTTTTTTTTGAAAATTTTGATATGCAATATTATTTAATCTTATCTGAAATTTGTATATAAAACAAATCATCTAAATCCGTTAAGCTGATAACGAGAAAACTCAAAATAAAAAAATACGTTCTATGACAGGTACTACTAATAGTTGCTTTGTATAAAATTTTATAATTTTTGATGGTAGATCGTACTAATTTTAGTATATGAAAAAAGTTTAATCAAAATCGTAGGAGTCGTTTTCAAGCAAAAAATATTTTCCTTTGCGGTTTTTTCACATTTGTATGGAAGGTACCGTTATTTTTTCATAAATGTGAAATTTTTTCTAAAAATATTTTAGAGAGTACTAAAAAAATCTTAAATATTGAGTTTCAAAAAAATCTATGGTGCCGTTTTCGAAATATTTGATTTTCCAAAAAAAATTTTGAAATTTTTTTTAACAATCCAAAAAACATTTTTTCAAAAATATTGGTACACAAAACTATTAACATTTTTTGGAAGCTTCTGTATAAAAAATAATTGAAATCGGTCATACCATTTTGAAGAAAATCAAAAATTAAAAAAATGGTTCCTTGGGAGGTACCATTAATAACCATTTTTGAAAAATGGTTTTCCACCCAAAGAAAGCCTTTACTAAAATAAATTTATTGAATTTTTTCTAAGAAAAGTTGTCGAGCCGTGTTTGAGAAAAATACGATTATGTAAATTTGCCAAAAAAAAATGTATGGCAGGTACCGTTATTTTTGGTTCTAAAAAAAAAATGAAAAAAACGTGTCGGCAGAATCACCAAAAACCACTATGTACCAAGTTTGAAGAAAATCGATCGATCTGTTTAGGTTGTAGACGAACAGACAGACAGACAGACAGACAGACAGACAGAATTGTGCCACCCACTTTTTTGGTGTTCTCTATCATCGTAATATCATGTTTGATTGTTATCTCAAATTTTTTTTTTTTGCACGAATCCAAAACTTGCCTTATAGTATACCTATAATCGCAAGTAAAAATAGCACTGCCTTGATCGTTGCTTACTGGGCAGAGCTAGCATTGCAGAAACAAAAATGAAATCGACAGAGAAGAAGGGATAGACATAGATATTTTCCGACAGAGTCAAAGATACTAAATTCTGGGGAAGGTGCTTTCATTTTTGTAGTAAAACTCGCTTTTTAAAAGCTTTGAAAAATATAGCTTTTTCAATTTCATATGTCATTTTGTTCCATAGGCGTGAGACATCTGGATATGATTATTTGTGATTAAATTCTGAACATTTACATATATATCATTTTGTTGGTCTATTCTTGGCAGGGTTACCAACAGGGGTATTTTGCCCCGGAGACTCCGGGAATGCACTCTGATCTCCGGGCTCCGGGTTAAGCCAAGATTTCTCCGGGTCTGCTACATTATTAGTTTGATAAGCTTTATATTTCTGAAGGCATCGCTGAAACCAAACAAATACTCAAAGCAAATATTGAAGAATAAATAGGAATACATTTTAATGTTTTTTGAGTCAGAGTTGAACATAAGCTTGAGAATTTTTATTTTAAACTTGTGAATTTGTATTTATCCACTCAAAGTTGACGTTTTCAACTTCCGATTTCCATCTCTAGTCTAGAGTTGATCAACTTCAGTTTTGCCACCCGGCTTTGGAATATACTATGCCAACATATTTTAAAAATTTCTACTGTGGACTTTTTGAAAATATTTCTCAAACCGGATATTGGATTTCAACTCTGGAGTTGAGAACATTAGTGATAAAAAGAATTCAACTTGAATTTCAACTCACGAGTTGAAGTCTACTCCCGAATTATTGTTCAACAGCAGAGTTTGCGGTAGTTACTTAAATTGCTCTAGGTATACTTACTGCCTCCTTAACTCATTTTTGGAAAATTGGCCCAAAATCTGTTTTTATTTGGAAGCTAGTGGGATTATGCTTAAGTAATTTAATAAAATAATCAATTCATGATAGTGTGAGAGAAAAGAAACGAAATATATTTCGGAAAACCTCCGGGTCTAGACATTTTCAGAGTTGGTAACCCTGATTCTTGGTTATCTAAAAAAAAAAAAGATGAATTATAAAATAAACCTTCTATAAGAAGCGTCCGATATTGGTACTAACAAAAAATGGTTTTAATGAAAACTTTTTGAGTTTCAATTTTAGCTACACTTGCCTACACGTAGTGAAGTATACCAATGTGTGCTCCATACCTTCAAATAACAACATAGAAAAAATCAGCAGCGAATCTGGAAGTTATGTTCAAATTCGTCTTACTGAATCGCTTTTCAAAAAACTCGGTTTTGAGGGTGGTGTTTATCAAATAGTTATTATTTCTTCGGTTCTAATTATCAAAACGAGCTGTTTAAACTCTTTATTTTTAGAAAAAATGCTTACCTTTATTTTAAAAATAAAATAAAATTCATACCTTGACCAGGGTCTGCGAAATTCGACTTTTTGCAAAACAATTTATTTCTGCCTGAAAAATTTTTCAACTTTCAACTCATTTTTCTTGGGAGAATTATGTTAATAATTTTATTATTTTATGATAGTTAGAATTATATGATAGAGCTTAATAAAGAATAAAACAAAAGGATTAGGGATAATCTCACAGTTTTCTTGATTTCATGCAAAAATTAGGGGCAGGTCAAAATAAAAAAAGGTTTTTTTTCTGTACATGAGTTTTTCTCTACCAGTTCCGTTCCCGGCATAAGTCGAAAAACTAACAATTTTTATTGTTGTTTGATGTTTTATTGCTTTGTCTTTGTTGTGTATTGCACAATTTTGTATGACTTTAAAGGATTAGTAGGTAATGCCCCATAAGAATGCCTAAGTTCTTACTTAAAACTATATATATAAAGGATTAAAAACAAAGTAAGTCATTATTGACTGATTGTCCATTTGTGCAAAGTGTGTACAAAAATTATAACTCTTTTATCAACTGAAGCCTAGTTTGTACTTCAAAGTGAAGTGAAATCAAATTTGAAATGAAACATCAATAATCAATGAACAAAATAGTTTTTTAAAAAATAGATTTCGTCATAATAATTGGTTACAAAAAGTCCATTGAGTTGCATTTGTTTCGCGACAAATTTGTTCCTCCTTGTTGCCAAAATAAGTGCATTTAGTTTTTGACAGCTTTTCACGCCTAGGAAAAAAAGTATTTTTTTCTATGAAAACTACACTTCGCATGGATGTATAAACCAGGCTTAATAAGTAAAAGTGAAGTGAAATATAAATAAAAACAAAAAGTGAGTTTAATCAGCGGCCGTTTTTTAATTGTTCGAGCGATAATTTCTCTCCACTAAAATGGATTCCATCGCAATTCCTTATTCGGTTTTGTGTTCCGAACTTATGACTAATGGTCGCAAAGTAAAAAATATGCGACCATATTTTAAAAGACTATACCCCAACTTAACTTCTGAGCAAATAGAAACTGTGATGTCAGAAGTACAGAAACGGTTTTTTCTCAATTTTCAAACTGGTGGACTGCAGTTTGTATATAGAAACAGTTTTTTTCGAAAAAATATACAAGGATTGGCTGGAAGGAGTTTTGGAAGTAGAATTCACCAAAAATGTACTGCTTGAAACGTCAACTGATGGTCGTGGAAGACCACGAAAGAGTTTTGAAGAATGCTGTGAGCGAGGTATAAGAGAGATCAAATTAGAAATATATTTACTCAAGAAGAGATAAACTATGCAGCAACATCAGAGAGCTTTTCTTCATCACATTTTCACCCAGATAAGGCTCTTGCATTATTTATGCAAGCAGAATTGTCGAAGCACCAATATGAAGTATTGAAACATGCCCTTAAGGACGAAGGACATGATGTTTTTCCACCTTATGATAAATTACTGGAGGCAAAAAAAGGGTGCTATCCTTTAGAGATAAACATTACAGAAAGCTCAGCAAGTGTGAAACTACAAAAATTGTTAGACCATACTGCAACAAGGTTATAAGAAAGAAAGACAGCAAAGAGATGACTAGAATTGAAGGAGATTCTTTAACACTATACACCAAATGGGGATGTGATGGTGCCTCAGGACAAACCCAGTACAGTCAAAAATTTTACCATGAGGAAACTTCGGACGCTAATATGTTTATGACATCTTTGATAACAATTCAAATGACTATGAGGGATAATAAGGATATTATTGTGTGGAATAACGATCGACCATCTTCTACAAGATATAGCAGAGCCATCCAATTTTCATTTGGTAAAGAAACTGCAGAAATCATACGAGACGAGAAAGAAAGAATTGACATGGAAATCAGTAATTTATCTCAGACGATAGTTTATATGGGAAACCGTCAGTTCACAATCAACCACGAGCTCATGTTCACAATGCTGGATAGGAAGACAGCCCAATCTGTAACAGGTACTCCTGCAAATGCTTCCTGGTCCATATGTGGAACTATAACTTCGGGAATAAATAACCTGACGCAAATAAGAAGCAAACCTGCAAACATGGAAGCTTTGAAGTTGGGAATGTCTCCTCTCCACGCTCGTATAAAGTTTATGGAGTGTATCCTCCATGTTGCCTACAATTTGCCATTTAAAGCATGGAGAACTAACAATGAGACCCGCCAAATTAGAGATGCTCAGAAGAAAAAAATTCAGCAGGAGTTTCGTCAAAAACTGGGCTTCATTGTTGATGTTGTCAAACAGGGTACGGAGACAAGTAATGACGGCAACACATCCAGGAGGTTCTTTGCCTATCCAACCATGATTTCAGAAATCACTGGAGTCAATGAAGACCTAATTCGGCGGTTTTCTATTATTCTTGAAGTAATAACATCAAATGAAAAAATAGATTTAAAAAAATATGCCGAGTACGCGTGGGAAACTGCACAATTTTTTGTAGATAATTATAAATGGTACCATATGCCAGCCACCGTACATAAGGTTTTGATCCATGGAGAAGAAATCATAAAAATTGTGCATTTCCTTTTGGATCACTCTCCGAGGAAGCCCAAGAATGCCGAAATAAGGACTATAAGGCTAGGACTGCACTTGCGATTTCAATCGCGCGACTGTTTAGTCGCCAGAAATAGAACACATGAATTTGAATAAGAATGAACGCACATGCGACCTAGAAATCGTGACGATTAAAAGTCGAAAATTTGTTCCATTTTTCTGGCGATGCGATTGTCGAAAATTAAAATAAAACAAACGGACTTAGATGGTTGTGCTCACACTTGCGATTTAAAATAGAGCGACTAAAAAATCGTAGTCGCAACTAGAAAAAATTATACACGCACTTGCGATTTTCAAACGTACGATTATTTAGCCGCAAGAAATGAGACACATGGTTTTAAATGTGTATGCACACATACGCGACTTTAAAATCGCAGCGATTAAAAAAATGAAACCAACCAGATCTATTTTTTGAGCGTTTTTTCTGTCGCAAAATTAAAAAGACGCATGTGCGTGCATTCACGTTAAAAGCTTTATTTTCTATATCTTGCGACTAAAAATCGCGCGATAGATAGCCGCAAGTGAGTGCATGGCAATTATTTGTTGCGACACCGATTTTTTGATCGCACCCACAGAAAATCGCAAGTGCGGTCCTAGCCTAAAATCTATCGCAGTTTTAATTCGAGAAAATGCAGCCGGATTGTGACGAATGAAGATGTGATGAATCGTATCCTCAGATCCACTAATAACAGGATTGAGGCCACAGGCAAAAAAGAAAATACTACCAATGAGTGTAGATGCTAGAAACCTCATTTTAGCACAGTAAAATAGCTGCTTCTACTTTTTATATTATTTATTCATTTATTGCAAATGTTTTATTTATGTTATGGCCACAGGCAAAAAAGAAAATACTACCAATGAGTGCATATGCTAGAAACCTCATTTTAGCACAGTAAAATAGCTGCTTCTACTTTTTTATATTATTTATTAATTTATTGCAAATGTTTTATTTATGTTATTAATATTATTGTTTTTATGTTAATAATATATAAACATAGTTTGTTCTTCTTTATTCAAAATAAAAAGTTCATATTTTACTAAAAAAAGAAAATATATTTCAGTACAACATCAAAAACCCATACATTTTAGAAAAATGTCAATAACACTTTTCCAATAATTTTTTCTTAACAAAACTTTTACCACATATGTGTAAGGTAGATTTTAACATTTGTACCGGATTTCATTCAAATCTGTTGAATAGTTCAGATTTTACAAACTTTTTTCCGTTCTCCCATACAATCAAAACGCACAAATTTTATAAAAATGTCCATAACTTTTTTTCTAAAAATTATTTCTTAACAAAATTTGGACCACATATGTATAAGATAGATCTAAACATGTGTGCCCAATTTCATTCAAATCCGTTAAATAGTTCAGATTTTACAGATTTTTTTCCGCTCTCCCATACAAATCAAACCACCGTGCGTCGTGTTGTGTTCGTATAGTTGAATTTGTGTGTATTCAACATTTTGACATCTATTCCAGCTGCAGCTACAGTTGCAGCTCCGTCTCCATTTTGTTCAGCCAGCTTAGAGCAGGGTTGCCAAAACGGGCTCTTTATCGCCAATTGTTCCTCGAACTTTTCACTCGCTCCTTCTAATTCTGATTTGCGATAAATCCCAATTTAGGATATTTAGTTTTGAAATTGGGCGATCTTAGGCTCCTCAAAAAAAACTTAAAACTTTCGAAAAATCTACTTACATTTCAATATTTGATTGTAACAGCACCCTTTACTGTAAGCAGTTGGTTCAGTTTTGCACACTGCACACTTGTGAAACAAATTGATAATTTGGGACTCGAGATTATCAATAAATAATAATTGATAGTCTCTGATAGGGACCCTTGAAGCAATATTTCGAGTTTGAACTTCAAACCAGAATTCAGTTAACTTAAAAATGCTTAAGAACTGTTTAGTGACTAAAAATATGTACATAATAATTTGACTTGTTTAATTAGCAGTTTTCGAGTTTTATTGAAATCTGTAAACTGTGTAGGTGATCCTTAACAAACATTTAAATTTTAACGGCATAAATTTAATTTAATAATTTCTGTGCGTCATTTTTTGAGTAGGGCTATTTTTGGCTCCAAGATTTTTCAAATTGGGCTCCACTCGTCTTCAAAAATCGGGCAACACTGGCTTGAAGTAATTTTGCCTCCTTATTTAACTATGGGACTTGGGGACTTCTTTTTCCTTTTTGACAATAACCAAAATATACAAGTATTTGGAATTAATTTGCTCAACTCCCTTCTTAGAAAATATTATTTCTTTTGTTACAATTTTCATATACCTATACAATGTTCTGTGTCATTGTGTGCAAGAACCTAATAACCATTCCACACTATCTTACTGAGTATTAACACATGTCAAAAAAGTGTGAAGAAAATCATGTAGGTATAAGAGCGTGAGAACAAAATATGAAATCTCATCACACACATTTTGACAGCGCATCCGACACGATTTGACGTGTGCTTATACCTGAAAATATTTAGGATCGGTTCTAAGGCCATCACACATTCTATCCCACTTGAGTGTTTGAAGTTATGGTAAAACTGATTTGTTTTTATACAAGTGTGGAAGCAAAATATGAAAATCATTTTCATCACACAAATTTGACAGTCGTATGAAATTGCTTCCCACTTTATTCTGACATGGGTTAATACTTTGTGGAATAGCTTAGAAGAACTTTAAGCACTTAACCGACTTTGTAAAATAGATACTCAACATAATGTTGCCTTTATACCCAAATTTGCATATGCTCCCAAGTAAACCCGAAATATCTCAGCCCTATTAGTCTATAATCATTCCTTTTTAAAATCTTTGAAACATTGATCGATATCCACCCTCGAACAAGCATTGACACGCGATTTTTGTCTGCTGCTGAACACGCTTATTGCAAAGGGAAATCAGTAGAAACTGCATTACATACTCTATAGTGTGTCCAGCAAAAATTGTCAGTACATGGCTTATGGGGGAGACTTTTTCAAATCAGGTGTATACCATCACAACACTAAAATAGCAAATATGCAACTGAAAAATATACTAAACCACAGATTAACATACAGTAATTGTTGTTATAATTCTTTGAAATACATAGTTCGTTTGCTCCAACATGACTGTTGTCTTTCAATGCCAAAAGCATTCTGATCAGATAATATCAATCAGAGAATATCAAATAAAGAAGCCAATCCTCAGCTGTCAATTTGATTTGCCTACGAGCTGAAACGAACAGCTGTGATGATATGATTTGCAAAGTATTAGTGAAAATCTGTGAAAAACGCACACATAGAATCATCTAGTTATTCAGCACATCATTCAGCACAGGTCTTATTGTTGTTGCAATTCACATCTATTCTTCGAAATTACAAATACAACAATGTAAACAAATGGGTTTTGGAGGGTGAAACGTACGAAGAATTGGCTTCTTTATTTGATACCTATTCTCTGATATCAATTAAAGAAGCCAATCTTTCGTACGTTTTGTCCTCCAAAGCCCATTTGTTTACATTGTTGTATTTGTAATTTAATTTCGTGTCGAAGAAGAGATGTGAATTGCAACAACAACAAGACCTGTGCTGAATGATGTGCTGAGTAACGAGTTGATTCTATGTGTGCGTTTTGTCACTGCTTTTCACTAATACTTTGCAAATCTAATACATCAGCTGTTCTTTCCAGCTTGTAGGCAAATCAAATTGGCAGCTGAGGAGTAGCTTCTTTATTTTCTTTTCTTTATTTTATCTGATTCTGATCGTATACTCGCTTTCGCTTCTACCATCGCTGTGTGAAATAAAACAAAAAAAATCACATTCCAACCAGTAGCGTAGCTAGGGGGGGGCGAAGGGGGCGGTCGCCCCGGGCGCCAGGAGTTAGGGGTGGCAAATGAAAAAATCATCTTCGTTGTTCATGAGAAGTTGTAAACCAATTACAAAAGTTTTTTTTTGGTAAAAATTTTATACAATTTTTATTAGAAAACAAATGTACATACATTTATTTTTATAGTATGCAAATTTGAAGGGGCGGAAGTTGGAAATAAACATAAGTTTAATTTTTGTTCAATAAATAGTTCAATCAATTTTTATTTAATTGAAATCAATAGGGGCCCAAAATCATCATCGTTGTTTATTACAGAAGAAATAAACAAAAAAGTATTATTTTTTTAAGTTAAAAATTCTATAACATTTGTAGGTATATGAACGTACCATTTTTCATTGTGTTAAAATCACTAGGGGCGGCAGAATCATGACCGTTGCTCACTATCGAAGTTGGTAATAAACACAAAAGTTTATTTTTTTAATTTAACAATTCTTTCAAATTTTGAAAAAAAAAAAAACGATGGCTTTCGTAATGACCATTCTCTTTTGTAGCTTTATATGTGTTTGTTAATTTTCTCAATTTAGAGTTCAGAGGGGTTGACCTTTCTCAGAAAATTTTTCGCGTTAGATTTGAAAAAAAAAATGCTGTAGATTGAATATTTTCTATGATGATTTGTTTTTGTTTTTTCAAAAATAAATAATACCTAAATATTATTTAAACAAAACTGATAAATAAATAAAAATAAATAAGACATTACATTAGTTTTTTTTTTAAATATAAAACCGGCAAATAAAAAAAGCTCTAAATCATACATATGGATGCATTCAACACAAAGAATTTAAAAAAAATATGAGTTTTTTTTGCGAATGCTTGAAGATTAATTTTTTTTTTCGTAGAATGAAGTGCAGTATGTAGATTTTGCAGCAGATTTATTTTGAGAAAAAATGCATTAGATGAACAGTCTACTGCAATTTAAGTGAAGTAACATCTCTGTAGTCAGACACTCAGTAGTGACTTAGCCTTGGCTTTGACCCATTCATGGTTCATGATCATTAGATCTGAGAAATATGAACAGTATGCAATTTCTCAGTTTTGCTCTCGAGTACTGATGAAACAAATGGCTTGTCTCACCAAGTAAAATCTCACCGAGCGCTCAATATCAAGTTGACGTAGGCGGAATGTTTTGGTGGAACAAGATTATCTGTTCAATCGTACTGAAATTATGGAAACAAAATTTTAACTTTGCTTTAAATATTTAAATGTAAAAGCACACAACATTATGAAATGAATGAAAAATAACATTAAGATCAATTTAGTTTTCCTGTTTATCAACATTTAACCTCTATTTTGTATTTTTGTATCAATTTCGTATTTGCCAATCACCGAGAAACTGCAATTAGGCTTTCAAATGAACAGTTTTAGCTGAGAAAGAACATTGAGAAATGAATCTCAATGAGACTGATCTATGAAAAAGCAAACACAAATGTCAAACGCAATGAATATAAAATTTGTTTTCTTTGGGTAGTTCACAGTTCGATACAAAAATTTAAACGTCAACAAAAATTTTTCTCGCAAAAAGCGCCCCCATAAGAAATACATGCAGTTTTTTTCTTCAAGGAACTGTATACTTAGCTTAAGTATTTTTAGAACGAAGGGGCGGCAAATTATTGTTTTGCCCCGGGCGGCAAATATCCTAGCTACGCCACTGATTCCAACATAGTTGCCTTTGCCAAGTCGCAACAATACAGCACAGCTTTTTCAATGGTTTTTATGAAAGAACTTTCGGCCTTGAAGCTATTAAGAACAAAATTTTTAAAGGTGATAGCCAAAAGTGTTGTCGTTTTGATTGTCCCCTTATTACTTATTTGTTCGTACTTCTGAATAAACCTATAAAATGCAGTTACAATTTGTACGCTTTTACTCTTTACAAACTCTTTACGTGATCAAATTCATTTAAAAAGGTGTGATGTTGTAAAAAAAATAAATTGACCTTTTTTTTAATATGTTTGAAATGGTATCCTTGGTAACCATATCCACATTGTTCTTCGATTTGTGGCAATTTATAATTCAAAGTATGGAGACCCTGTGAGAGCTTTAACTCTTGAGACAGATGTATGCAAGCCAATGCAACCAGACTGAGAGGCAAACGTACTATCTTCTCTGTACTGACAATTTTTGTTTGATAGAGTATAGTTCGATCTATCGAATGATGTAGGGAACATCATAAAGAGTGCACCATGGTCGCTTTCTTGGATATAGAGGCCGCTTTTAACAATGTCGACACATCTGCACTCGCATCTGCACTGACATCCTTGAAGGTAGATGGTATGCTTGCTGAATTGATTAATCAAACTCAAAACTGGGAGACTTTTCTCCTAGAAGGTCTGTCAGAAGAGGTACGCCACAAGGCGGTGTCCTTTCTCCTCCTCTCTGGAACTTGGTAGTAAATGAGCTGCTGACATGCCTAAAAGCGGAGAGTTAAGAGTGATTGCCTATGCGGACGATTTTGCTATTGCCGTATCAGGAAAGCATCCTTGTCTTAAAGGAACTTTACAAAAGCGCTTTAAATAAGCTTACCAACTGGGCAGACCGGTGCGGTCGGGGTGTCAACCCTCATAAAACAGAACTTTTTCTATTCTCAAAGAAATATAAAATCCCTCATATTGATCCTCCTTTCATCAACATTCACTGATCAAGAAAAATATTTGTGTCTTATTTTGGATAACAAGTTAAGCGGGAAACATAACATACAAACATACAAAAAAAGGCTACAGTGGCATTTTCTCATGTAAAAAAGCCGTTGGGAGCAAATGGGGCCTTCAACTGCGTATCACTCACTAGCTATATACTTCGGTGATTAGACCGGTCCTCACTTACGGAGTAACAGTATGGTGGACTGCTCTAGATAAAGCGGTAAATTGCGACAAATGAAGCAAAGGCCAACGCTCTGTCTGTTTGTGCATAAGTGGAGCACTTCGTTCGACACCTTTCGCCGATCTAGACGTTCTGCACCATCTGACACCCCTCAATATTTTCAGCAAACAACTTGCTGCAAATACAGCCATTCGCCTATAAGCATTATAGCCATTCCATCATTCTGCATTCATATTCGGACAAATCCCTCCCAAGTCGCACTGATTACATCATCCCAAAACTGCAGTTTGACATAAACTTTAAAGTCAGAATTCCTTCTAGAGCTCTCTGGGAAGATGAATCAATTTATTTTTACACCGACGCACGGATCGAAAACTGATGAAGGGGTGGGTGGTGGTGTGTACTCGGAAAGACTGCAATTAACTGCCTGAACAGAATGCAAGACGGAGCTGGAATAGATGTCAAAAATGCTGCAGCCGGAGCTGCAAGAGTTGAACAATTTTTAACTTTTACTGCAGCATTTTTGACGTCTATTCCAGCTGCGTCTTGCATTCTGTTCTGTTCAGGCAGTAAGTTTCTCCTTCCGTCTTTCTTGTAGCATGTTCCAGGCGGAACTCATGGCGATCAAAGAAGCATTATCTTGGTTGAAAGAAAACGTGTTATCAACCACAGATATCCGCATCTTCTCTGATAGTCAAGCAGCTATCAAATCTCTGAAATCGGTCTCTACTAACTCTTTAATAGCCCTAAATTGCCGTTCATCTCTGCGGAAGATGGCGCAGCAGTTTAACATTCACCTGTGTTGGGTGCCGGCGCATAGAGACATTCCAGGTAAGTGTAAGGTCGATGAACTCGTTAAAAGTGGAAGAACTTTACCTCTTCTACCTAGTAAGGCAGATATAGGTATTCCAATCGCTAATGCAAACTTATGCTGAAGCAGGATGTTTTAGAGGACAAACCTTAGGTGGAACAACATCACCACTTGCTTGGCATCAAAACAAATCTGGTCAGTAATGGATTTAAAGCGACCTAAGTGTTTAATATCTGTAAGCAGATTACATATTAGCTCCATGATAGGTGTCATAACCGGACGATGTCTTATATGCAAGCACGCAACGCGTCTTGGCGTATTCTCTAGGGATTTTTGCAAAAGCTGCATGGACGACGAAGAGGTGGAATCAATTCCTCATCTTCTATGCACTTGTCCGGCCTTATGTCACCAGGCGAAGGCTCTATTTTGGAGATTTCTTCTTCAAAGATCCTAGTGATTTAATAAACGTAGACATACTTAGTTAGTGTGTTTCGCTTCATAAGAAGCTCCAAACCAAATGGGTCACCGAGTAGGGAAAAGGCTTCCCAGATTCATGTGGTATCATAATGGACAAACTAATAGTCTAAGTGTGCCAGTTTTCGTGACTGACAGCCACTATAGAATAATACCTACTACGTTTTCACCTAAAGATAATCTGAGATTCAAGGTTGAAGATTTATGTGGTTTGTGGTGTTTCCATGAAAGGATTAAAAAGATGATTAACTCTTACAGCACACTTCAAAAGCAAATAGGGTTTCATTTTTTTTTATGAAATAAATGGTGGTGAGATAGAATGTTTCCTTTGTTACATATAATGAAGAACGGAATCCACCCTCGACTGAAACATTCAGCGCACTAAAGGAATAGTTTTGCTTTTGATCGATTTGTTCAACTTTTTGTCGTAGGAAGACGTGTGTGAAGTTTGCATAACAATTTTGAGCTAGACCAATGGGACCATGGCAGGGATTTGCAGAATTTTTTGCTTTTTTACCAATTCTATTCTGGATTTTGCAGTTCACAATATGGTGGGTGAAACCGACTTTGCACTATTAACGTCAGTGTGAAGTTAGCAGTGCAAAGTGAATTTTCCGATGTTTTGTTTAATTTGGAATTACAAATTTGAACTAATTTTTTTTTCTTGAAAAACTGCAAATTTGGATCCTAACTGCAATTTTCTAACTAGCTCAGTTGCTGAGAAAAGGATATGTACTGCTAACTTCACAGTGACGTTAACATCGCAAAGTGAATTTTTCGATTTGTTTGCCAAATTTAGACTTCAAAATTTAACGGAGTTTTTTCTGAGAAGCATGAAAAACTGCAAATTTGGACTCTAACTGCAATTTTATAGCTGGCTCAGTTTCTGAGAAAAGGATATGTACTAGAGCTCTTGAAACACGGGTACCCGATACCCGGGTAGTACCCGATCTACCCGAACTACCCCGTTACTCGAAGTACCCAGGTACCCGGGAACTCGAATACCCGGGTACCCTGGTACCCGAAGACGCAAAAATTCAACACACTGAAAAAAATTATTGTACGTAAAATCTATAAACGGCGTTTATAAACCGATTATTCGTTGAATCAATGTACGATTCATGTATTCAATGTACAAATAATAAAAATAAAAGCGGGAATTAATAAACGTTGGTTATTCTCGTTTATTAAAATCCAAATTCACGTTTTTATTAACGATTCATTGATTCTATTATTTTATTCATTGTCCAATGAACTTTGTTAATAAAAAATTGATAACCATTTATAAAAATCAATAAACGTTCATTATTTTTTATGAACAGCCATTCATATTTTTTTTTTAGTTTTTAATTAACGATTCACTGATTCTATTAATGTTCATTAAAAAGCAATGAAAACCATTTATAAAAATTAATAAACGTTAATAAATGTTTTATGAACATCCTTAATCGAAATCTACTTTTATTTTTTTATTAATCTGTTCATTGTTTTTAATGTCGTGTTCATTAAAATACAATGAAAACCATTTATAAAAATCAATAAAAGTTAATAAATTTTTTATGAACATCCGTAATAAAAATCTACTTTTATTTTAATTAATCTGTTCATTGTTTTAATGACGTGTTCATTAAAAAACAATGAAAACCATTTATAAAAATCAATAAACGTTAATAAATTTTTTATGAACATCCTTAATAAAAATCTACTTTTATTTTTAATTAATCCGTACATTGTTTTAATGACGTGTTCATTAAAAAACAATGAAAACCATTTATAAAAATCAATAAACGTTAATAAATTTTTTATAAACATCGTTAATAAAAATCTGCTTTATTTTTAATTAATCTGTTCATTGTTTTAATGACGTGTTCATTAAAAAACAATGAAAACCATTTATAAAAATCAATAAACGTTAATAAATTTTGTATGAACACCCTTAATAAAAATCTACTTTTATTTTTAATAAATCTGTTCATTGTTCTTAATGACGTGTTCATTAAAAAACAATGAAAACCATTTACAAAAATCAATAAACGTTAATAAATTTTTTATGAACATCCTTAATAAAAATCTACTTTTATTTTTAATTAATCTGTTCATTGTTTTAATGACGTGTTCATTAAAAAACAATGAAAACCATTTATAGAAATCAATAAACGTTAATAAATTTTTTATAAACATCGTAATAAAAATCTGCTTTTAATTTTTAATTAATCTGTTCATTGTTTAATGACGTGTTCATTAAAAACAATGAAAACCATTTATAAAAATCAATAAAGTTAATAAATTTTTTTATAAACATCGTTAATAAAAATCTGCTTTTATTTTTAATTAATCTGTTCATTGTTTTAATGACGTGTTCATTAAAAAACAATGAAAACCATTTATAAAAATCAATAAAAGTTAATAAATTTTTTATGAACATCCTTAATAAAAATCTACTTTAATTTTTAATTAATTTGTTCATTGTTTAATGACGTGTTCATTAAAAAACAATGAAAACCATTTATAAAAATCAATAAACGTCAATAATTTTTTTATGAACATCCTTAAAAAAAATCTACTTTTATTTTTAATTAATCTGTTCATTGTTTTAATGACGTGTTCATTAAAAAACAATGAAAACCATTTATAAAAATCAATAAACGTTAATAAGTTTTTTATAAACATCGTTAATAAAAATCTGCTTTTATTTTTATTTAATCTGTTCATTGTTTTAATGACGTGTTCATTAAAAAACAATGAAAACCATTTATAAAAATCAATAAACGTTAATAAATTTTTTATTAATGATAAAAATCTGCTTTTATTTTTAATTAATCTGTTCATTGTTTTAATGACGTGTTCATTAAAAAACAATGAAAACCATTTATAAAAATCAATAAACGTTAGTAAATTTTTTATAAACATCGTTAATAAAAATCTGCTTTTATTTTTAATTAATCTGTTCATTATTTTAATGACGTGTTCATTAAAAAACAATGAAAACCATTTATAAAAATCAATAAACGTTAATAAATTTTTTATGAACATCCTTAATAAAAATCTACTTTAATTTTTAATTAATTTGTTCATTGTTTTAATGACGTGTTCATTAAAAAACAATGAAAACCATTTATAAAAATCAATAAACGTTAATAATTTTTTTATGAACATCCTTAAAAAAAGTCTACTTTTATTTTTAATTAATCTGTTCATTGTTTTAATGACGTGTTCATTAAAAAACAATGAAAACCATTTATAAAAATCAATAAACGTTAATAAATTTTTTATGAACATCCTAAATAAAAATCTACTTTTGAACATCCTTAATAAAAAGCTACTTTTATTTTTAATTAATCTGTTCATTGTTTTAATGACGTGTTCATTAAAAAACAATGAAAACCATTTATAAAAATCAATAAACGTTAATAAATTTTTTATAAACATCGTTAATAAAAATCTGCTTTTATTTTTAATTAATCTGTTCATTGTTTTAATGACGTGTTCATTAAAAAACAATGAAAACCATTTATAAAAATCAATAAAAGTTAATAAATTTTTTATAAACATCGTTAATAAAAATCTGCTTTTATTTTTAATTAATCTGTTCATTATTTTAATGACGTGTTCATTAAAAAACAATGAAAACCATTTATAAAAATCAATAAACGTTAATAAATTTTTTATGAACATCCTTAATAAAAATCTACTTTAATTTTTAATTAATTTGTTCATTGTTTTAATGACGTGTTCATTAAAAAACAATGAAAACCATTTATAAAAATCAATAAACGTTAATAAATTTTTTATGAACATCCTTAATAAAAATCTACTTTTATTTTTAATTAATCTGTTCATTGTTTTAATGACGTGTTCATTAAAAAACAATGAAAACCATTTATAAAAATCAATAAACGTTAATAAATTTTTTATGAACATCCTTAATAAAAATCTGAAATTCGCATTTCAGACATGACACATAATATGACACATATTATCAATTATTTACTTTTCAACTGAATTCAAGTGGCTAACATGCCAAATACATATAGAGTTAAGCTATGTCCAGATAATTAAGTGGATTGTCGTTGTGCTATCGACACCTTATATATAAATGTCAAATGTTTGCCGGTAAGATTTTAATACAAAATGGAATTGATTTAACAATATATTACATTCATATTGAAAAAGTACACACCAAACAATTTCAATTTTAGGTTCCAACATTATATTTTTCCTAAATTACACCTTTAAGCTTCCCTAATGGATACAATATTGTGAATTTCTCGCATTTGTCTCTTTTTTCTTCTCTTTATGTAAGTAGTTCTTTTTATTTTTCAAATCAGATTTTGATCAGGCAAATGAAATACTTACTTATTGATATTATTCCTTTTCTCATACCTATTGTGGGGTGTGGGCATTTCCTCGAAAATAATTTCAATTTAGTTATTTCCTTACATCAAACAAGTAAATGATGTAAAAACCTTGTTCAATTTAGTACTTTAATTTTTTTTAAAGTGTGATCACTGCAACGCGCAAGTTGTAACTAAAAAATGGCGCAAAATTAACCCTCCGTTAAATTTTTATTAACCATACATTAAAATAATAAACTGTTAATTAAAAATTATGAATGGTTCATTAAATTAATGAATGGTTTATTAAATTAATGAGCACTATTAATAGAAATGCTCTTTCGTCAAGCTTTATCGTTAATTAATAAGTTAACATATATATTTTAATTAATTGCTATTCATTATCCCAATTAACGTTGATTGATTTTAATAAATGTAATTAATTGTCCTAAAGTACAGGTTCATTGAAACAATGAACAGATATTAAATAAAAATATAATTCTCTGTTATCACTACCTGCGTTTTTTTGCATGTCCATATGGAGTTTGGCGAAAGACCGAAATCGGGACATTTCAACATTTATATACCTTTTGCCTTGGACTGCCATGAACAATATCAAATGTAACGAGTATACCTTAATTAAGTTTGGAAAAAAAGCAGAGAGGTCGTAAAACGTGTAAATTTCGTAAGAAATGTTGAAATAATACATTCACATTAAGGTCGGTCGTTCAAAAATATGCTATCTTCTACACTTTGCAGTCGAATAAAAAAAAACAACGTCATAAATATCTGAAACAAATAATCGATGAAAAAAATGTTCTATTTGGCTGGTGCTTAAACATTTTTCTGCACTTTTCAACAGAAATTCCATCATAAGATACCTTAATAAAATAAAATTTGTTTTAAAAAAAGCAAAAAAAAAAAATGTGAGCCACCCTAATTGAATTTTTTTTTTCATCGATTATTTGCTTCAAATATTTACCACGTTGCTTTTTTTTTAATTCCACTGGAAAATGTAGAAGACATAATATTTATGAACCACTCTGTAGTGAAAGTACTCATTTTAGCATTTTTTATGAAATGTAAACGTTTTACAAACTTTCTGTGTAGTAAAAACTCAATTTAGTGTTCGAATTTATGAACCACCCTATTGTGAAAGTACTCATTTTAGCATTTTTAATGGAATATACACGTTTTACAAACCTTCTGTGTAGTTAAAACTCAATTTTTTTTCGAATTTATGAACAACCCTATTGTGAAAGTACTCATTTTAGCATTTTTTTTTTATGAAATATACACGTTTTACAAACTTTCTGTGTAATTAAAACTCATTTTTTTTCGAATTTATGAACCACCCTACTGTGAAAGTACTCATTTTAGCATTTTTTTATGAAATATACAAGTTTTACAAACTTTCTGTGTAGTTAAAAGTCAACTTTTTTCGAATTTATGAATCACCCTATTGTGAAAGTATTTATTTTAACATTTTGTATGAAATATACACGTTTTACAAACTTTCTGTGTAGTTAAAACTCATTTTTTTTCGAATTTATGAACCACCCTACTGTGAAAGTACTCATTTTAGCATTTTTTATGAAATATACACGTTTTACAAACTTTCTGTGTAGTTAAAACTCAATTTTTTTTCGAATTTATGAACCACCCTATTGTGAAAGTACTCATTTTAGCATTTTTTTTTTATGAAATATACACGTTTTACAAACTTTCTGTGTAATTAAAAGTCATTTTTTTTCGAATTTATGAACCACCCTACTGTGAAAGTACTCATTTTAGCATTTTTTTATGAAATATACACGTTTTACAAGCTTTCTGTGTAGTTAAAACTCATTTTTTTTCGAATTTATGAACCACCCTACTGTGAAAGTACTCATTTTAGCATTTTTTATGAAATATACACGTTTTACAAACTTTCTGTGTAGTTAAAACTCATTTTTTTTTCGAATTTATGAACCACCCTATTGTGAAAGTACTCATTATAATATTTTTTATGAAATATACATGTTTTACAAACTTTCTGTGTAATTAAAACTCAATTTTTTTTTCGAATTTATGAACCACCCTATTGTGAAAGTACTCATTTTAGCATTTTTTTATGAAATATACACGTTTTACAAGCTTTCTGTGTAGTTAAAACACATTTTTTTCGAATTTATGAACCACCCTACTGTGAAAGTACTCATTTTAGCATTTTTTTATGAAATATACACGTTTTACAAACATTCTGTGTAGTTAAAAGTCAACTTTTTTTCGAATTTATGAATCACCCTATTGTGAAAGTATTTATTTTAGCATTTTGTATGAAATATACAAGTTTTACAAACTTTCTGTGTAATTAAAACTCATTTTTTTTCGAATTTATGAACCACCCTACTGTGAAAGTACTCATTTTAGCATTTTTTATTAAATATACACGTTTAACAAAATTTCTGTATAATTAAAAGTCATTTTTTTCGAATTTATGAACCACCCTATTGTGAAAGTACCTACTCATTTTAGCATTTTTAATGAAATATACACTTTTTACAAACTTTATGTGTGATTAAAACTCAATTTTTTTCGATTTTTTTTTTCAATTTTTTTTCTACACTATTAAGGGTATTCACTTTCTGGTGCAACAAGCCTAGTAAAATTGTAAAATTTTATTTTTTTACAATCGATCGTGAACGCACTTCTCTTATCTATAGTAACACTGTAGCAAACTCACAAAATTTCACAAACAAATATCAGCTTACAAAAAAACTGACATTTGGCAAGTTATCAAATACACAAGCGCTAACTTTACTATGGTGTATTTTTCTTTTACAATAGGGTTGGAGTATAGCAAAAGTGTAAGAATTTGACATTCAGTTTATTTTATTGTTGTAGTGCAAGAAAGTGTTACACTTTTACACTTTTGCAATGATACAAGACCAGTTACATCGGATCGTGAATACCCCTATTGTTAGATAGCGATTGTCAGATCGTCAGCGATAGTGATTGTCAGATTTCTAACAATGAGCTAATTGTCAGACAAATTTTCTGACAATTATTTAATTGTAAGTATGTTTTTCACTGCAGATCTAACAATATTATAAGATCTACCAATCGTGAACACTTAGCTTAAACAATTTTGCCGAAACTTGATTAGCGCCACCTATAACAGTGGGAGCAGTTTAGTTGCTTGATTGAACGAAAGAATTTCTTTCGTTGAATGATGTAGCCGGCAAAAGGACGCCAAGCATTAAGCCATTCAAAGTTAAAGTGTGAAAGTGTGAAGAAGTGGAAGATACCTGACCCGAACCTACAACTGCAGAAATAATGTAAGTAGAAATAAAAAGCAAGTTTTAAATTCGATTTGAAATTATTAAAAAAAGAGTATTTAATTGATGATAATTTTGTTTTTACTGCAGCCTACGTTATTAATTAATGAAAAAAGGCATACGTGTTCGTTTGCCTCAACGCCGCCGCCATCACGTGCCGTTGCTTTGTCTCCAGAACTTTATGTGAGTACCCTTAATGCATTTATTAACGTTCTAAACATTTTAAAATTATTAATAATAAGAGTATTCTTGCCAAGACGTAAAAGTAGTAAATTTTCGGCACAAATTTTGATAGATTTACGCAGTTTACAAATGTTACAACGTTGTCGCCTTTGCATGAATACCCTTATCTAATAGTATTAAACGTTTAGAGAAACTTTCATTTTGTAAAAAAAAAAAAACATATTATACCTACATGCAGTGCCACCACCTTATTGGTGCCACCACTATCGTCGCCACAAAAATTAAAGAATGTCTGCCATCACCTTCTTATATGGTGGCATTAAGATTTCTTCGTTTGCCTCAATACATCGCCGCCACAGCCCCCATAACGTAATTGCTAGTTCCCAGAACTTAAGCAATTTTCTGCGTTTTCCATCGTGCCGCCGAACGCCACCGACATACATCACGATAGACGTTGGCTGCTCCAAAACATTATGTCAGTACTTCCAAAATTTATTTAGTTGAAAATCTTTCATTTTGTTTTGTTTCTTAAACAAAACATTTTCTACATCATAAATATATGTACATATTATAGTAGAAAATCTTTCACTTTGCTTTGTTTCTAAAAAAAACTTTTTATACATTATGTAGTGCTCTTTCAACACGTTACTGCTGCTCCACTGTCGTCGCCGCCGTCACCAAATAATTAAAAGGCGCTGCCACTTTGTGTTCCTGAGTTGGCTATACCTTCTTGCTGCCATCAATCACGTTCCTGCCACCATCACTTGGCTGTTTCCAAAACAAGGTATGTACTTTATTTAAACTAGAATCACTGTCTTGAATCATTTTCATTGACATTTTGAAAACTTTTTTCATTAACCCTCTACCGCTCCCAAAGTCAAGTAAAAATTACATTTGAACACATTAACTTTTTGAGATTTATTCATAATTTATCTTGAAACAATCCAAAATAACTATTTTAAGTTTTTTAAATTTCCTTCGACTACCGGTAGAGGGTTACCAAAAATTGAATATGATCTAGATTTTTGTTTTTTTTTTTTAAATTATTGAGAGTTTCGAAGAATGAAACTAAGATCACCCTCTGGAATCATATTCATACAAATTTTGCTTTTTATCATTAATTGCGAATAAATGATACTAGGGTAACTGTCTACAATCATTTTTATTAACATTTGGAAACTTTTTGCCTTTTTTACATAAACCCTCTACCGCAACTGAAGTCAAGTAAGAATTTCATTTGAAAAAATGAACTTTTAAAGACTTTTTTTTTCATAATATATCTTAAAACAAACCAAAATAACTATTTTAAGATTTTTTTAAATTTCTTTTTCTCATTTGACTAAATCATTTCCGGTAGAGGGTTACAAAAATTTGAACAGGATCTAGATTTTTGTTGTTTTTTATTATTGAGAGTTTCATACACTTTCATTTTGTTTTGTTTCTAAAACAAAACATTTTATACATTATATATGTATAGTAGAAAATCTTTTATTTTGCTTTGTTTCTAAAATAAAATTTTGTATGCATTATGTAGTGCTCTTCCAACACGTTACTGCTGCTCCACTGTGTCGTCGCCACCGTCGCCAAATAATTAAAAGGCGCTGCCACTTTCTGTTCCTGAGTTGGCTATACCTTCTTGCTGCCATCAATCACGTTCCTGCCACCATCACTGTTTCCAAAACAAGGTATGTACTTTTTTTTAACTAGAATCACTGACTTGAATCATTTTCATTGACATTTTGAAAACTTTTTTCATTAACCCTCTACCGCACCCAAAGTCAAGTAAAAATTACATTTGAACACATTATTTTTTTAAGACTTATTCAGATAGATAGATAGATAGATAAAAAATTTTGTATTCAAAAAAAGTTCATATAAAATCAAAGTATTCGTTTTTCAAAAAATTAAGTTAATTGACAATAACTTATAAAGTTGCCTGTCAGGTTAAAGCGTTTTCTTTTACTAATCATTTAAAACTTAGCGATATCTATATAAACAAAAATTACGAAAACTCATTAATAATTAAATTTCGGTATCTAAGTGCACATTTCAGGAAATTGTAGAGTTCAGTGTAGCAATATCCATTGAGAATGTTGAGAAATTGGTCACGGTTAAGCACCTCACTCCCAAGAAATTGTTTTCTGTATGATCTGTACATCGGGCATACTCCCACAAAATGATATGTGTTTTCAGTAGCGTCAAGGTTGCAGATTGTGCAGATGCCAACTGAATCTCTGCTAAAAGCTCTTGCATTGAGGTTGAGCAAGCCGCATCGAGATTTTAACACCATTCCAATCATTTCGCGTGAGTTATTGTCCTCGAAATAGTTTGGCACATCTACGTATTTAAGATTACAATACTCGTCATGAAATTGTGATTGTAATGCTCGGTTGGTGTGTTCAGTCCAATGTTTTTCTGCAAGTCTGATACAAGCTTCCTTATGCAATGGAATCCAGTCAGATTTCGTAGACCAGTTAAACTCCATTCCGATTTCATCAAAGAGCTTTGACCATTCGCTGGCCCAGTATATCCGTCTCCTCACAATAATATCCGACAGTTTTCTTGGTAATCTATTTTCAGGAAGATTGCTGACTCTCTGAATGTATTTGAAGTGTAATTGGAGTGTTGTGATGAAAGCTCTGGGAAGACCTGTTTCTATGTTGAGGACGTAATTGGGCGTGTTATTTGGTAAAGCAAAACATCTTTTAATGAAGAATCGTTGTAGTTTTTCGATTTCGGCATTTTCACTATAACCCCAAACTTGAGCGCAGTAGTTCATCACAGACTTCGAAGCAGCTTCATATATTTTCCATTTTGCTGAGTGTAGAATATCTTTATTGTTTATAAAACTAGACCAAGTAGCGTTGATTGAGTTCTTAGACATCGCAAGTCTATGGGTAAGATGCTCCGTCCAAGACATGTTGTAGTTTAACGTAACGCCAAGGTACTTATATTTATTAGTTACACTTATTTCATCATTGTTCAGAAACCATTTTTCTCCAGCTGCTCGCCGACCACCGTTTCTAAAAATAACAATTTCTGATTTTCTTAGATTTACAACCAAGTTCCATTTTTGACAGTAATTTACGAAACTGTTAATCATTACTTGTAGGGAGTCTGGAGTGTCAGAGAGTAGCACAATATCATCAGCGTAGAGCAATACTTTTATCAATATGCCCTCAATAGTTACCCCACCCGGTAGTGTAGAGTCAAGGTCATTTAAAAATAGGATAAAAAGAAGAGCACTAAGAACGCATCCCTGCTTTACACCTCCATTAATGGGGAAAAACGCACTGGTATCTGTTCCGTTCCACACAGTTGCAGAGTTGTTGTGGTAAAGTGCCTTTAAGATCGATACCATTTTTCTGGATACTCCGATGAGTGTAAGTTTGTAAAATAAAGCATCTCTGTTGATATTGTCGAATGCTGCTTTTAAGTCGATGAAAAACGCGTATACTTTCTTTTTCCGGTGAAGTTGTATTTTTACAAGGCATGAGAGATTGTAAATTTGATCTACAGTTGAGTAGTTTTGCCTGTATGCTCCTTGAAACTCATTCAGAATTTGGTTTTCTTCAATCCAACGGCTGAGACGCTTTAACAGGATAGTTGTAAACAGCTTGTAGATAGTGTCCATAAATGACAAGCCACGGTAGTTGATTACATCGTTGGGGTCTCCTTTTTTTAAAAGGGGGAATATTATAGATTTCCTGAATGATACTGGGATGGTTTCTGTACTAAAGACATTGTGAAAGAGACGGTGTACTTCTGTTATCAAATTTGGCGATGCATTTTTGAAGAATTCAAATGGAATACCATCCATGCCAGGGGCTTTGTTTTCTCTAGCACACATGATAGCCGATTGAACTTCATCCATTTCAATTTCACTATCAAGCAATGGAACAAAATTATCACTGTGAGATAAATATTCGTATGAAATTTGCGCCTGTGATGCCGGGGAAAGTTGGTTTTGAAAATAGGTGCTAAACTCATATGCTGTTATATTAGTTATTGTGTTATGTTTGTTACCGCGTATAGATTTAGCAAGTTTCCACCAATCTTTAGTTGCTGTAACTAATCCAAGTTGCTTCACGATATTTTTGTAGTAGTCACGTTGTTTCGAAAAACACAGGGCTTTGTATTTTTTGTTTGACTCTCGATAGCGCTTTCTGTAAACATCGATGTTGAATTTTCTATACATTTTCAGATTATCCAAGACGTTTTTTCTAGCGTAGTAACACGCTGAATCGAACCATGGTTTTTTTGGTACAAAGTTTGGACCAGGTCTATTGATTGCTCCATGTGCAGAGTATATGCATTCCTTGATTGCATTACAATGGTCATCCACTGTTGTAATTGTAGTTGATGAAATTGTTCGCGCCAACACGTCATCTAAGCTGCAAGCATATGTAGTTTTACGATCCTCACGCCATTTAAGTCTTGATAACAGTTTTGTTGAGTCATTGCTCGCTGGGACCTCAATCGAGGAAAGTTTAACTATGAGAGGCATGTGATCCGAGTACGTTTCGCATCCTACAGCAAAATCTTGTATTCTATCTACAGCACTGTACGATGGACAACAGTAGTCGATGACTGAAGACCCTCTACCGCTGACAAATGTGAATTCACCAGTCCTGTCTTCGTATCCTCTTCCATTTAAAATAAATGCCCCTATCTCTTCTATAAATTCAACAAACTGATTGCAATTACGATCGTAGTTCTTATCTTTTGAGTTTCTATTCGCATTAAGCAGGACTCCATCTCCAAACTGAATATCTATGCTCCCTTTTGTATCTGTTCTCACGTTCATGTCACCCACCAAAATAAAATTACTCTGATCAGTTTCATCAAAAAATGTCATTAGTTTGTCGAAGTCACTTCTCCAGTGGTTACAGTTTATATAAACAGGAATCAGGTTAAGAGATGATCCACCAAACTGTCCTCTAAGATAAACAATATCATTATGCTTGATAAAATTAAGTTGATGTAGTTGTTCAAAGGATTTTTTATATCCATACAAGCAGCCGCCACTTGCTCTACCTCGTGTTTGTTGTTGTGCTCTAATCGCAGGAATCCATTGAAGTTTATAACCGGAGAAAAATTTTTCATATTTCATAGTATTTTCGATTGTTATAAAGGTTTCATATAGAAAAAAAATTTCAAAATTACATATATATTTAAAAAAATTACATAAAAAGGTTTTATTTCCAAGACCCGCAATATTGTACGATAAAACCTGACAGGCACCTAATTGTTAAATATGATTTGGTGAGTTATTTGTACTTAAAGCATTTTTGTTTTTCTCATATACAATAACAGAGTAGTTACAATCAGTTTTACTTAAAAGATTACAAATAAAATCTCTGTCTACGTCACTGTAAGCTGTGATGACTCCTCCAGAGCTGCACTTGTAACGACGACCGGTTACTTCGATAGCCCACTTCTTGATTTCTACTTTTAGATTGGGATCAGTTTGACTCAGCCTTTTTTTGATCTGCCGAAGGTGATACTTCTCCTTTCTTTCATTATAAGATAAATCTCTGTTAATATATATTCTGGAGTTTCTTAAGTTATGTGTTGCCGATAATACAGAGTTAACATCGCTTATATTTCCTAGTTCGAAGACGAAGGCCGATGGTTTCCTGTTTCCTAGTCCTATTTTTCTGGTGCTCGTTGTTGTTACAGCTAAATTGAGTGTTGACTTATTCATAATTTATCTTGAAACAATCCAAAATAACTATTTTAAGTTTTTAAATTTCTTTTTGTCCTTCGACTACCGGTAGAGGGTTACCAAAAATTGAATAGGATCTAGATTTTTGTTTTTTTTTTAATTAATGAGAGTTTCATACACCGAAGAATGAAACTAAGATCACCCTCTGGAATCATATTCATACAAATTTTGCTTTTTTATCATTAATTGCGAATAAATGATACCAGGGTAACTGTCTAGAATCATTTTCATTAACATTTTGAAAACTTTTTGCTTTTTTTACATTAACCCTCTACCGCAACCGAGGTCAAGTAAAAATTACATTTGAACATATTAACTTCTTAAGACTATTTTTTCATAATCTTTCTTAAAATAATCAAAAGTAACTATTTTAAGATTTTTTTTAAATTTCTTTTTCTCTTTTGACTACAACATTTCCGGTAGAGGGTTACCAACATTTGAATAGGATCTTGATTTTTGTTATTTTTTTAATTATTGAGGGTCTCATATACCGAAGAATGAAACTAGGATCACTGTCTGGAATCATTTTCATTAACATTTTGAAAACTTTTTGCTTTTTTACATTAACCCTCTACCGCAACCGAGGTCAAGTAAAAATTTCATTTGAACATATTAACTTCTTAAGACTTTTTTTTCATTATCTTTCTTAAAACAATCAAAAGTAACTATTTTAAGATTTTTTTAAATTTCTTTTTCTCTTTTGACTACAACATTTCCGGTAGAGGGCTACCAACATTTGAATAGGATCTTGATTTTTGTTATTTTTTTAATTATTGAGGGTCTCATATACCGAAGAATGAAACTAGGATCACTGTCTAGAATCATTTCCATTAACATTTTGAAAACTTTTAGCTTTTTTTACGTTAACCCTCTACCGCAACCGAGGTCAAGTAAAACTTACATTTGAACATATTAACTTCTTAAGACTTTTTTTTCATTATCTTTCTTAAAACAATCAAAAGTAACTATTTTAAGATATTTTTAAATTTCTTTTTCTCTTTTGACTACATTATTTCCGGTAGAGGGTTACCCACATTTGAATAGGACCTTGATTTTTGTTATTTTTTTTAATTATTGAGGGTCTCATATACCGAAGAATGAAACTAGGATCACTGTCTAGAATCATTTTCATTTAACATTCTGAAAACTTTTTGCTTTTTTTTACATTAACCCTCTATCGCAACCGAGGTCAAGTAAAAAATTTCATTTGAACATATTAACTTCTTTAGACTTTTTTTTCATATTTTATTTATTTATTTTTATTTTTTCTTATCAATAACATATTAAAAATATACTATTAATAACTAATTAATAAGAGCACTAGCAGCGAAATACTATCGGCTCTTTTTTTTTCATAATCTTTCTTAAAACAATCAAAAGTAACTATTTTAAGATTTTTTTTTAATTTCTTTTTCTCTTTTGACTACAACATTTCCGGTAGAGGGCTACCAACATTTGAATAGGATCTTGATTTTTGTTATTTTTTTAATTATTGAGGGTCTCATATACCGAAAGAATGAAACTAGGATCACTGTCTAGAATCATTTCCATTAACATTTTGAAAACTTTTAGCTTTTTTTACGTTAACCCTCTACCGCAACCGAGGTCAAGTACACTGAGGGAAAAAATGAATGCACTCCGTACAGAACCATAAATGTAAATTGTATGTACCGATGTTTGCAAAGGATTGCCATCGAGGTCTATTCACTAAGTAAAGTTAATATGTACTAGTTATAATTCAAGTTATGTATCGAATAAAACTAACAATCTAGAGTACCGATTTATGTATTGGATACAGACGTAATATACTCATTACGAAACTATGGACCAGCTAAAGTCAAATATGTTTCGATTTAATAAAATTTAAATTTAAAAATTAAGCTTATGTGCTGAGTAAAAGCAATGTGTACTAAGTCTATCTCGATATCTATTCAATACAGACGTTTAATACCCAACACATATCAAGTGCCAGCCATCTAAATAAAAAATTATTAACTACATTAAGTTATGTGCTATGTAAATACGACGTGTACTGAGTCTATGTCTACATTTATAGAATGCAGACGGTATATAATCAGCGCATATCAAGCGCAGCCATCCAACAATATAAAACATTTGATACATAAAGTTATATACTGAGTATATGCAACGTGCACTGAGTCTATAGTGACATTTATTCAATGCAAACAGTTTATACTCAAGCGCCAGCCATCCACAAATAAAAAACATTTATTACATGAAGTTATGTACTGAGTAAATATGACGTATACTGAGTCTATGTCGAGATTTATTCAATGCAGATGATATTTACTCAGTTCATATCAAGCACCAGCCATAAAAGTATAGAAAACATTTATTACATAAAGTTATGTACTGAGTATATGCAACCTGCACAGAGTCTATGGTGACATTTGTTCAATACAGACGGTATATACTCAACACATATCAAGCGCAACCCATGCAACTGAAACTGTTATACGTTACATTAAGTTTATGTGTTGAGTAAATACGACGTGTGCCATTTTGACATTTTTTCAATACAGACGGTATATACTCAATACCTACACATGTATCTACTTTTGCTTTTTTGCTTGGTGGCCTGGTGGATGCGTGCTATCTTCGTGTGTGAAAGGTTCCCAGTTCAAATCCGAGTAAGTATCACAAAGTATTTTTAAAATAAAATAAATATCTAGAAAATAAACTTTCAGAATAAGGTGAAACGTTACAGAGGATTGTCTTAAATGTATGGACTCATAACATAAATGTGTAGTGACACATGGACTCATTAAATATGTGAGTAGGTACATAGACATATGGACTCATTACATAAATATGAATTGAGTACATAGACTCGATACAAATATATGTAGTGAGGACATACACACGTGGAGTACATAAACATATGGACTCATTACATAAATATGTACTCATTACATACAAATTTGATCTGTCCTCACTACAAAGAATCTGTACTTATCACAGATAACCGGTTTGTTTTTAGAAAATGCATACATACAATATTTATATTTATTTATTGAGTGCATAGACACTGTACTAATCGCAGAAAACTAACAATTTTTTCAAAATTGCCTAAATAGATTTATTTACATTTATTTAATAAGTGCATATGAGCTATACTCAGTACTTCATCATGCGACAACCTACATATAATTATTTACTGAGTCCATGGAAAGTTTATATTTACGCAATGATACCAAGAAATAGTGCATAGAATCTATTCTCACTACATAATCGTAAGCTGGCGTGGTCATATTCGTGTAATGAGTCTACAGAACTATTTAGTAGCTTCTTCACTGCTTATAGGTTTATGTTGTCAGTATAGATTTCATTAGGTAATGAGTACAGAAAAGTATGTGTGCAGAAAATATAGGATGAGTAAATAAAATGATGTTCTGAGTGCATACATTTTTCCCTCAGTGTAAAACTTACATTTGAACATATTAACTTCTTAAGACTTTTTTCATTATCTTTCTTAAAACAATCAAAAGTAACTATTTTAAGATATTTTTAAATTTCTTTTTCTCTTTTGACTACATTATTTCCGGTAGAGAGTTACCCACATTTGAATAGGACCTTGATTTTTGTTATTTTTTTTAATTATTGAGGGTCTCATATACCGAAGAATGAAACTAGGATCACTGTCTAGAATCATTTCCATTAACATTTTGAAAACTTTTTGCTTTTTTTACATTAACCCTCTACCGCAACCGAGGTCAAGTAAAACTTACATTTGAACATATTAACTTCTTAAGACTTTTTTTTCATTATCTTTCTTAAAAACAATCAAAAGTAACTATTTTAAGATTTTTTAAAATTTCTTTTTCTCTTTTGACTGCAACATTTCCGGTAGAGGGTTACCCACATTTGAATAGGATCTTGATTTTTGTTATTTTTTTTAATTATTGAGGGTCTCATATACCGAAGAATGAAACTAGGATCACTGTCTAGAATCATTTTCATTAACATTCTGAAACTTTTTGCTTTTTTACATTAACCCTCTACCGCAACCGAGGTCAAGTAAAAATTTCATTTGAACATATTAACTTCTTTAGACTTTTTTTTCATAATCTTTCTTAAAACAATCAAAAGTAACTATTTTAAGATTTTTTTAAATTTCTTTTTCTCTTTTGACTACAACATTTCCGGTAGAGGGTTACCAACATTTGAATAGGATCTTGATTTTTGTTATTTTTTTTTAATTATTGAGGGTCTCATATACCGAAGAATGAAACTAGGATGACTGTCTAGAATCATTTTCATTAACATTCTGAAAACTTTTTGCTTTTTTTACATTAACCCTCTATCGCAACCGAGGTCAAGTAAAAATTTCATTTGAACATATTAACTTCCTTAGACTTTTTTTCATAATCTTTCTTAAAACAATCAAAAGTAACTTTTTTAAGATTTTTTTAAATTTCTTTTTCTCTTTTGACTACCTACAACATTTCCGGTAGACGGTTACCAACATTTGAATAGGATCTTGATTTTTGTTATTTTTTTTAATTATTGAGGGTCTCATAACCGAAGAATGAAAACTAGGATGACTGTCTAGAATCATTTTCATTAACATTCTGAAAACTTTTTGCTTTTTTTACATTAACCCTCTATCGCAACCGAGGTCAAGTAAAAATTTCATTTGAACATATTAACTTCTTTAGACTTTTTTTTCATAATCTTTCTTAAAACAATCAAAAGTAACTATTTTAAGATTTTTTTTAATTTCTTTTTCTCTTTTGACTACAACATTTCCGGTAGAGGGTTACCAACATTTGAATAGGATCTTGATTTTTGTTATTTTTTTAATTATTGAGGGTCTCATATACCGAAGAATGAAACTAGGATCACTGTCTAGAATCATTTCCATTAAACATTTTGAAAACTTTTTGCTTTTTTTACATTATCCTCTACCGCAACCGAGGTCAACTTACATTTGAACATATTAACTTCTTAAGACTTTTTTTTCATTATCTTTCTTAAAACAATCAAAAGTAACTATTTTAAGATTTTTTTAAATTTCTTTTTCTCTTTTGACTGCAACATTTCCGTAGAGGGTTACCCACATTTGAATAGGATCTTGATTTTTGTTATTTTTTTAATTATTGAGGGTCTCATATACCGAAGAATGAAACTAGGATCACTGTCTAGAATCATTTTCATTAACATTTTGAAAACTTTTTGCTTTTTTACATTAACCCTCTACCGCAACCGAGGTCAAGTAAAAATTTCATTTGAACATATTAACTTCTTAAGACTTTTTTTTCATAATCTTTCTTAAAACAATCAAAAGTAACTATTTTAAGATTTTTTTAAATTTCTTTTTCTCTTTTGACTACAACATTTCCGGTAGAGGGTTACCAACATTTGAATAGGATCTTGATTTTTGTTATTTTTTTAATTATTGAGGGTCTCATATACCGAAGAATGAAACTAGGATCACTGTCTAGAATCATTTTCATTAACATTCTGAAAACTTTTTGCTTTTTTTACATTAACCCTCTATCGCAACCGAGGTCAAGTAAAGATTTCATTTGAACATATTAACTTCTTTAGTTTTTTTTTTCATAATCTTTCTTAAAACAATCAAAAGTAACTATTTTAAGATTTTTTTAAATTTCTTTTTCTCTTTTGACTACAACATTTCCGGTAGAGGGTTACCAACATTTGAATAGGATCTTGATTTTTGTTATTTTTTTAATTATTGAGGGTCTCATATACCGAAGAATGAAACTAGGATCACTGTCTAGAATCATTTTCATTAACATTTTGAAAACTTTTTGCTTTTTTACATTAACCCTCTACCGCAACCTAGGTCAAGTAAAAATTTCATTTGAACATATTAACTTCTTAAGACTTTTTTTTCATAATCTTTCTTAAAACAATCAAAAGTAACTATTTTAAGATTTTTTTAAATTTCTTTTTCTCTTTTGACTACCTACAACATTTCCGGTAGAGGGTTACCAACATTTGAATAGGATCTTGATTTTTGTTATTTTTTTAATTATTGAGAGTCTCATATACCGAAGAATGAAACTAGGATCACTGTCTAGCATCATATTGATAAACATTTTGATTTTTTATTATATATGTATTTAATATAAAGTTGTTTTTAAAATTTCACATTTAAAGCTTACTAATTCGGTATTTTTTGTTGTGCTTGGCTTTTTTTCAGATTGTAAAGATGCGGCATTGCTTTGGGCTCTTCATCGATATTTTGTTCTATTCCAAAAAGCATTCAAAAGGGACAAAGAGGTTCGGAAACATGCTACCAGGTATACGATCAAGGACTCGCAGAACGCTTTTATTTGGATAGCGAGTACAATTCAGTCCATTGAGGACCACATCGATTTCCTCAACAAAATGGGTGAGAATGTCCAACCATTCATCATTGTTCACGGTGACTCAATCCTAAAATTTACTTACATTTTCCTGTATTTTGATTGAGTTAAATTTAAATTTAACAGTTTTATCCGAGCAGTGGATATCTGCTTTAAATTTACGTCTGTGAAGTTAGCAGGGCAACTTTCACCCACGCAATTGGGACCTTGACAGGAATTTGCAGTTTTTTTGCATTTTTTTTGCATTTCTATTCCCGATTTTGCAGTTCGCCAAATAACGGTGTAATTTAGTGACCTGCTAACTTCACAGTGAAGTTAGCAGGTCACATGGCGTATCTCAGGAACCAAACGTGCTAGGAACTTGTAGTAAGGCTCCAAATTTGCAGTTTTTTTGCATTTCAAGAATAGGCTAGGTCAGAATTTTGAAGTCCTTTTTTTTAAAAAAATTTCATACTGACCTGCTAACTTCACAGTGAAGTTAGCAGGTCACATGGTGTATATCAGGAACCAAGCATGCTAGGAACTTGCGATAAGGCTCCAAATTTGCAGTTTTTTTGCATTTCAACGATAGGCTATGTTCAAAATTTGAAGTCCTCAATTTAAAAATTTCCCAAGTTTGACTTCAATATGAAGTAAGTAGGTCACATCGTGTATCTCACGAACCAAGCATGCTAGGAACTTGCAGTAAGGCTCCAAATTTGCAGTTTTTTTGCATTTCAAGAATAGGCTAGGTCAGAATTTTGAAGTCCTTTTTTTAAAAAAAATTTCATACTGACCTGCTAACTTCACAGTGAAGTTAGCAGGTCACATGGTGTATCTCAGGAACCAAGCATGCTAGGAACTTGCGATAAGGCTCCAAATTTGCAGTTTTTTTGCATTTCAACGATAGGCTATGTTCAAAATTTGAAGTTCTCAATTTAAAAATTTCCCAAGTTTGACTTCAATATGAAGCAAGTAGGTCACATCGTGTATCTCACGAACCAAGCATGCTAGGAACTTGCAGTAAGGCTCCAAATTTGCAGTTTTTTTGCATTTCAAGAATAGGCTAGGTCAGAATTTTGAAGTCCTTTTTTTAAAAAAAATTTCATACTGACCTGCTAACTTCACAGTGAAGTTAGCAGGTCACATGGTGTATCTCAGGAACCAAGCATTCTAGGAACTTGCAATAAGGCTCCAAATTTGCAGTTTTTTTGCATTTCAACGATAGGCTATGTTCAAAATTTGAAGTCCTCAATTTAAAATTTCCCAAGTTTGACTTCAATATGAAGCAAGTAGGTCACATCGTGTATCTCACGAACCAAGCATGCTAGGAACTTGCAGTAAGGCTCCAAATTTGCAGTTTTTTTGCATTTCAAGAATAGGCTAGGTCAGAATTTTGAAGTCCTTTTTTTAAAAAAAATTGCATACTGACCTGCTAACTTCACAGTGAAGTTAGCAGGTCACATGGTGTATCTCAGGAACCAAGCATGCTAGGAACTTGCAATAAGGCTCCAAATTTGCAGTTTTTTTGCATTTCAACGATAGGCTATGTTCAAAATTGAAGTCCTCAATTTGAAAATTTCCCAAGTTTGACTTCAATATGAAGCAAGTAGGTCACATCGTGTATCTCACGAACCAAGCATGCTAGGAACTTGCAGTAAGGCTCCAAATTTGCAGTTTTTTTGCATTTCAAGAATAGGCTAGGTCAGAATTTTGAAGTCCTTTTTTTAAAAAAAATTTCATACTGACCTGCTAACTTCACAGTGAAGTTAGCAGGTCACATGGTGTATCTCAGGAACCAAGCATTCTAGGAACTTGCAATAAAGCTCAAAATTTGCAGTTTTTTTGCATTTCAACGATAGGTTATGATCAAAATTTGAAGTCCTCAATTTAAAAATTTCCCAAGTTTGACTTCAATATGAAGCAAGCAGGTCACATCGTGTATCTCAGGAACCAAACGTGCTAGGAACTTGTAGTAAGGCTCCAAATTTGCAGTTTTTTTTTGCATTTCAAGAATAGGCTAGGTCAGAATTTTGAAGTCCTTTTTTTAAAAAAATTTCATACTGACCTGCCAACTTCACAGTGAAGTTAGCAGGTCACATGGTGTATCTCAGGAACCAAGCATGCTAGGAACTTGCAAAAGGGCTCCAAATTTGCAGTTTTTTTGCATTTCAACGATAGGCTATGTTCAAAATTTGAAGTCCTTAATTTAAAAATTTCCCAAATTTGACTTCAATATGAAGCAAGTAAGTCACATTGTGTATCTAGCACCAACGTTTCTTTAATCTCTCTAGACTGCTTTTATATAATGACCAAGGAGCTATCGCTTCAATAGTCATCCTGTTAAATTGTTATACAGTATTTATGTAAGTTTGTGTTACTTACTTTCTATATTGCTTGTATTATACCTGAGATACACTGGTATGGATACTATGGTATTAGCTAAACCACAATGGGTGCCATACATCCTGTTTAGTATAAGTTGACAGATTTTGTACTGAAATTAAGTTCTTGAAATTAACACCAAGGAAAAAAACAACGCTAGTGTCATTAAGAGGCTATGTATACTAACGTATACTACGAAAAAAGACCAAGTTTTGATACCATGCTCATTCCATTTTGCTCTCGTAGCTTAAGCATGGTATAACGTGACACATTTGTGGTGTAAGTGAATACTATAGTATCCGTAGCACCAGTGTGTCACGGGTATTAGTGAATATGGTGAGTCTTGAAGCTATAATCGGCCATTTTATAATTTATATTTAGTTTGGCATACGAGCAAGTATATTTTTTATTGTTTAAGCCAAGGTTTTAGTTTTGTATTTAATAATTTATTTATTAGACCTATGTATTTATTTATTTAACAAACTAAGGGTTTATAAAAGCCATAATAATTATTTTATATTATTCTTGAACAAGTTTTGTATTTTTAACGCACGCTCTAGTTTTTTGTCTTATATAGGAGAACATCTAAGATTTAACTAGTTCCGATTAAATCCAATCCAATATATTGTATATGTTAGCCGATCGGTTAGCCAGCAAGACTATTGATGCAAAGAGACTCGGGTTCTATTCCCTGACCTCTTACATATACTTTTTTTTTGTTTTATGTGAACCTCTCTTAAGCCCGTATAATTAACTCCATTAAGGTGCAATAGGAGTGAAAAAGGTTGCCTTTTTCACTCTTTGGAGTCTTATTAAACGGTGAATTTCTCCCTTGACAGTTGAAAGTATGTATTTTCCCACGGGTGTATAAAATATTATGAAGTGCAAGCTTTGTATATAAACTTTATAGTATTATCATGGAGTCGTTTTTATTTACGTGGTATTCCATCGATGGTGGCGCTAGTGAGCACCCATGTTGTGAAACATGTTTCACATTTTGACACCAGAATGGGGAATATTTTTTTATTTCGAGGTAAAGACATATGATCGTAAGAACGAGAGGGTAGTATTTTATTATTCTCGTAATAATAAAGGGAGTAAGTGAGTGAAGTAGTTTTTCCACTGCCACCGCGCATGACCGAACAAAGTGGTAGAATATAAATACGATTTTTTACCGCAATCGAATATGCTGTCAAATGAAACCAAGGCGAGAAGAAAAAAAAAAAAAAACAAATCGTGCTGCAAATTAAATTCTTTAATACCTAGATGAAAACCAAAGGAGAAAATACATTTATGGAGCTGCACAGACTTAAAATAAGGAAAAATCAAGAAACATTAATAAAATAGATAAGTACCTACCTATATTGTTTTTATTGGAAATATGTTTGAATTCTATTTTTTTCTTTGCTAATAATCTTTTTATACCTACTTTCAGAAAATACCTACCTACCAGGCACGAGGCGTGACTTTTTCGGAAGCGGAAGCACACAACTTAAAACTCAAAAAATAAAAGTCCTTTAATTTAGAATTTATATCATACCGCTTTTTTGCGCCTAATAATATTATAAAGAGTATAAAAAATGTATTTTCTCTAGCCGAAATAATTAATTTGAAACACTCTTTGCTATGCATTTGCAGGTACTCATAAGCACTAAGCAAAACGCCAAAGCAATCACAAACAAAACAATTCACCCAAAAAACTTAATCAAATCGAAAAAAACACCAATCAATGCATTTCTTATGGATGAAACACTATATAGGATTTGCATTCACACACACACAATCACAACACCGAAGATCCAAAGTATAAAACTAAAACTACCCCTTTTTCAATAGGAATGTGCGGCAGGAAACGACTCAATACTTCTTTAGTTTTGCTATTGAATTTTCATAATGAATTCACTCAACTCATTCTTCACACGTTGGGCAAAAAGAAAGAAATCATCAGATTTTACTTTGAATTTTGGACGGAATTTGAGTTAAGAAGGTAAAATCAGAGAATGCCAAGCTGTTGCGCATTCTAGAGCAAAAACTCTCGTATAGTATTTTATAATGGAGAATGGAGTGATGTTACGCATTCTCAAATGGCTTGGCTTGGCGTATAATGGAAATTTGTGGGTTTGGTTAGATGATGTGCGGATTTAAGCGTTGTTCTCGTGAGTGATTTTATTAAAAGATAATAATCATTTCCCGTGATATGTTATACCTAATATTGGGAAATAATTAATTAATAATTAATAATAAGAGATAATTTATTAATATTAGATATCAAGAAAATGTAAATCGTTGACATACTATAATAATAGGTCAATGATGTAAATGTATTTAATGTATCTACAATTTGAATTTTCGAATATTAAAATTCTTTGCTATGAGCATTTTGTGAACTGTACTACGGAAGCACTCATTCCACTCAATATATGAACGCTTCGTCACTGCTACCTACATACATAAATATTGGAAACATCAATAAAAACAACAATGAACATCAAGATATCCTATACCGGGTAGGTAGCTGCTTGCCAGGAAATATCTACAATCAACAGGCTGCAACAGTTCCAGTGGATAAAAATCCAAAAATATAAAAATGTGTGTGCTAGTGCTATTTATTATTATTTGTAATGAGAACCAAAACTCGTCATATTAATTCCAAAGAAATTTCATAATCAATTTGAATTGTTAAAGTAATTTTGAGAATAACTACTTAGAGAATAATTGTTGTAGGTATCTAATCGTAGATTTATAACTCTATTGTTTGAAGGAAAATTATCTTAGTTTGTCGTGGCATTGAAATGGCGAGTTTTGGTTCCTATCAACTCATATTAAACCTATGTGTTTTTTATACACAACTCTTGTAAAATGAGAGTACCTAACCTACTTAAAGTGCACAAAAATAAAGAAAAATGTGAATTGTAAGGAAAGTGTAGTGAGTGTACTTTAAAGTGCACAAAAATAAATTGTAAAATTTGATTTCAGATTACCTAAATAAAGAAAAAAAACAAAATGTAACAAATTCAAAGTGTCCTGTTTTTCTTTTTTTTTAAGTTGGAAGTTGGAACTATGCACTATGTACTTTTTGTTAATGTTGTAGGTGGACAATATGAAGTGAACAGTGAAGTAGGTATCCTCGAGTATTTGCTTTTAATCCATTTAAATGAACGAATCTTTTAATTAAAACAGCGGTAAAATACTTTCAACTCTAGAGAAATGTTAAATCTTCCTATTCTGTGTGTAAGTCAGTGAACTTCTTGTTAAAATTTCAAGATTTGTATTTTGCCTTCAAAAATCGATTAAACCCGATTTTGGAAAAATAGACATACCACTGGCTGAACAAAGGTTGTAGGTATTTCATAGAAACTACCAAAAATGAGTTTTATATACCAAAATTTTCTGAGTTTGTTATAACTCCGTATTGCGGTTGTATTTAACATTCTACTTTTTTCTAAGCGAAGATAAAAATGCATGGTATTGTTGTAATGCACTTTCCTTTTGACATTTTCAACAAAAACAAAAATTAAAATAGGTAGGTAGGTATATAGTTACATACTAAAAATGCAAACTAGAATTAAAAAAAAAAAAACAGTTTACGTCCAAGACTGATTTCAAGATTGTTTTCACAATGTGAAATTTCATCAATTTGGTATAAGTAAATCTTTCCCTATAAACAAATATGACCGCTACTTTAATTTTAAGTGGAATAAAGTTCTTTTCATCCAAAAAAGTTTAGGCTATTGATTATGTATGTCTTAAAAAACAGGGCAATAAGGAAGTAAGACGTTCATGGGATTTTAATGCAAAAAATCATCAAAGGGGTCATTGAAGATGAGAAAACCGCGGAGTGCTATTAAATTGGAGGTTGTATTTTTTAGAGGGGGGGTGCAAAAGCACCCTTTTTGGTTTTTTTGCATATAACTCGAAAACGAAGCAAAAATGGAGATAGTTCTCAAAACTTTTCTTGTAGAAAATAATTTAATTTTTCTTCGAAATATGAATGATAGGTACTGTTGCTCGCGAAAACTTGACATTGGCGCTCAATTGATGCATCGCATTATACGAAAATGCGACTTACATCTTTAAACGCGATTTGCGGCTAAACTAAGCGTCCTAGAGGCATCAAAGTTGACACCTTTAAACTTGATTTGCGGATAAACTAAGCGTCCTAGCGACGTATAAATCCAGATTCTTTAAATGCAAAGGAAACTGCATACACCCAACCTCGAACCCACCCCCAAATCATATAATGAGCCTAAGCAGGGGGGTTGCAGGGGGCAGCATGCCCCCCCATACACACCTCGCTGTTTATTCGCGTTTATTTGTCATTCAAGGTACTCTTGCTCAAGAGAACTCAATTAATGCATAGTATTATACGAAAAATCAACTTTTATCTTTAAACGCGATTTGCGGCTAAACTAAGCGTCTAGAGGCATCAAAGTTTACATCTTTAAACTTGATTTGGGGCTAAACTAAGCGTCCTAGTGGCTTATAAAATGCATATTCGTGATCTTGGAATGTGCCCGTTCCCAAAAATCAAAAATCAAAAAATTGAAAATCAAAATTGGTAAAAAAAGTTTTTCCAAAACTTTCAAAAAAAATATTTTCAATTCAATTTTTCTTCGAATTATGTATGAATGATATTATTTTTTTTAAATGCAAAAGAAACTTTACATACACCCAACCTCGCACCCACCCCCAATCCTATAGTGAGCCCAAGCAGGGGGGTTACACACCTCGGTGTTTATTCGTGTGTATTTGCCACCCAAGGTGCTGTTGCTCAAGAAAACTTGACATTGCCGCTCAACTAATGCATCGCATTATACGAAAAAATCGACTTTTGGCTTTACAAAAAATTATAGCATAATATTGTACGTAATATTGGGTTTTAATATGGTTTTAAAAATGTAGGTAAAATTTTGTATCACTAAGCTGGTTTAGGTCCTTGCTTATATCTTGAAAAGTAAAAGTCCCAGAACCATTTGGTCTTATGCGTTTGACTTAAAACTGACTAAAGCATTGAATTTTAAATACAAAAATAGTACTTAATAACATAAAATTTTGAAGAAAAAAATCAGTTTGAACAATTGTTTTTAATTGTTTTCAAAATTTTGAGTTTGAAGGTTAATTTTTCAAAAACTATGCTCTTAAACAACTTAATTTAAAAATGAAATTAACGAATGTATTTCTGGCCTTACAAAAACCTATAGAATGATATTATAAGTGTTGTCATTGTTGATTTAATGTTTTTTTCTAATTTAAGTGAATTTTTTGTAAATTGACCCTCCCACTCAAACGGGGGGCAGTAAGACACTTTAAAATTACTTCTTTCTTTTTTCGGTACAACCTACATTCTCTCAGCATTAATTGTATCGTATGCAAAACGCCCTGCACATGCATAAATGCATTCAAATTAAAGCCATTTCCCGGGGGTGGACTGTGGCTAATTTTGGATAATGATGATGATATGAATGATTATTTATTACTATGGTTTTTAAGGGTACCTATACTTTTTAATGGTAAATATTTAACACCAAAATTAAGATGGTAGCACCATTCATAGATTTTAATATAAAGGTACCTAGATGGCCAACATAGGATCTTTTGTACAGAGAAATTTTCTTTTCAATAAATAAATACCGAATTGCTATACGTAATTGCAAGTAAAAAGTTGATCTGAATAAAAAATCGTTACAAAAAGCTGAAATAGCTTCAAATAACGCGAAAAGTATTTTTTAAAGAAAATCTTAAACATAATACCCATACAGTCATACAAAATGAACTTCCATACAAAATCACATACACGCAAAAAAACAATATGCCAAATTCACAGAAATTAGCGTATCTCGGTTCCTTTGCTCTATTTTTTCTTTTCCTCCAACTCCCATATATTTCATATATATACCTATACCTCCTTCTCATTCTCGCCATTTTAGCATTTTTTATTTTCTACCACTTTTCCTTACTCTTCTACGGGGAAATATCACCCTGCCAATAAAGTTCCTCAACATTCAAATGTCAAATCACTAAAAAGTTCTTCAACTTTCGAATTCCAAAGAATGTTTATAGATACGGGGGCTTCAACATCAGATTGTGTAGAAACAATTGATGTCGATGATACTACTATAAAGTTTATATACAAAGGTGCAAGTCGTTCGTTTGAGTGGATTAAAAACAAATATATATCAAGTTTATTCATGCTGCGGTGTAAAGTCGTCGTAAACGTAGCAAACTTGTAAACTGCGTAAATCTGTCTTATTTTCGATACAAAATGTGACAGATTTACGAAATAACTTTAGGTACTACGTTTACGATGACTTTTCACTTTTGTATGAATACCCTTATTATTTAAAGATTTTTAATTGATCAAAAAGTGGTGAATAATAATTAATAAGAAGTGACCAAAATATCAATAAACTACAATTTCAAGTACAAATTGAATACAAATTTAAGAGGAGTTGCAAGTTGAAACGATGTTGGCGAGACTACAGTGAGACTCTACCGAGATTAAATCGAGACGATGATAAGACATGCACAATGATAGAAACACGTGTAAATTTCATGGCGAGACCAAAGCGAGACTATAGCGAGGAAACCACGACATAGATAGCCATGTAAATGGGCATGGTGAGACCATAATATAATACGAACATAATAATGACCACGACACTGAAAACCAAGTTTGGACTCTTTAACCACGGTTTTTAGCTGATTTAACCACTTTGAAAAATTTAATTTTGAAGAAAAGAAGTTTGGCGATATTATAGCGAAACTAAAGTGAGATAATGGCAAAACATGCCTCAATGCCCAAATGACGTGTAAATGTCATGGCTAGACCAAAGCGAGACCATAGCGAGAAAACCACGACACAGATCCCGTGTAGATGGGCATGGCGAGACCACAGCGACGGTCAGCCTAATGACCACGATACCAAAAACTACGCTTGGAAGAACATGGCGAGAGATCAGCGAGATGACACTGAGACAATGAGTCATCGTCGTCGTTTTCGCTTCAAACCAAGTAAGCCTAATCGATTTGCAAAAATAAATGAAAAGTATTCACTAACTTTTTCTTTAAACCGAGTAAGGCACTTGCGATTTTCAGTCGGTGCGATTAAAAAATCGTGATCGCAACAAATAATTGGCATGCACTCACTTGCGGCTATCTATCGCGCGATTTTTTATTCGCAAGAAATAGAACATAAAGCTTTTAATATGAATGCACGCACATACGTCTTTTTAATTTTGCGACAGAAAAAACGCTCAAAAAAATAGATCTGGTTCCATTTTTTTAATCGCTGCGATTTTAAAGTCGCCGTGTGTGTGCATTCACATTTAAATCCATGTGTTTCATTTCTTGTGGCTAAATAGTTTATATAGTTGCGACTACGATTTTTTAGTCGCGCTATTTTAAATCGCAAGTGTGAGCACAACCATCTAAGTCTGTTTGTTTCATTTTAAATTTCGACAGTCGCATCGCCGGAAAAATGGAAAAAAAATTTCGACTTTTTATCGTCGCGATTTCTTGGTCGCATGTGCGTTCATTCTTATTTAAATTCTTATGTTATATTTCTGGAGACTAAACAGTCGCGCGATTGAAATCGCAAGTGCGGTCCCTAGCCTTACTCGGTTTAAGAAAAAGTTAGTGAATACTTTTCATTTATTTTTGCAAATCGATTAGGCTTACTTGGTTTGAAGCGAAAACGACGACGACGACTCATTGTCTCAGTGTCATCTCGCTGATCTCTCGCCGTGGTCTTCCAAGCGTAGTTTTCAGTATCGTGGTCATTAGGCTGACCTCGCTGTGGTCTCGCCATGCCCATCTACACGGGGATCTGTGTCGTGGTTTTCTCGCTATGGTCTCGCTTTGGTCTAGCCATGACATTTACACGTCATTTTGGGCATTGAGCATGTTTTGCCATCATCTCCCTTTAGTCTCGCTATAATCTCGCTGTTATATACTCAAGAAAACAGGTCTTTATTTTACAAGCTAACAATTTAATTTAATTTTCATATTCATATTCTCATATACATTTTTTATCAAAAGCTACTTGATTGATTTGAATATTAAAGATATAAGTATTTGTTGACAAGTGTTTTTCTATGTTGCTAACACCTCCCCCTTTTATTTAAAATATGTTGAAATCACTAAACCAAGCAGGAGGGCGAACGGCTCTTACACTTCGTCTAACTTCGTTTTCTGGAATTCTAGGAACTGTATCATTACTAGATTCAAGAATTGGGCTGGAACTTGAAGTTGGTAAATTTTGTGGTTGAATAGAATCTTCTACTATTTCAACAGGCTCAACAGCTAATGGCGATGTTTCTAGTTCTTCAACAGAAGGTTGATTTGCATCATTTGTTATAGATGGTAACATATTGAATTCATAAAGAATATCATTTAAGTTGTTTGAAAACTTCTTTTTAATGGTATTGGTGTTATCTAAAGCATAGCGAGTTTTTAACTGATTTCCGTGTGAACGGATAAGTCTGGAACGATTTGAAAATTGTGTTAATACATTATAATTAACATTACCTATGCGTTCGATAACGGTGCCAGGAATCCAATGGCTCTTATTTCTTTTGTAGAACTTAGCATATACAAGATCGCCCGGACTATACTCTCGTTTCTTACAGCCATGTTTTGTATTAAAGCGTTGATTTTATTTGTTTGATTCAGTTGATAAATAATCTTGATGTTTATACGTCATCAGGTCTAAAGTAGTTTTTATCTTCCTACCAAGAAAGAGTTCTGCCGGTGATTTGCTGTTTATCACTTTGTTTGGTGTTGATCTATATGTTTGCAGAAATGTTTCGAGGTTCTCTTGACTCATCCCCTCGTGATGACGCTTCTTCAAGGCTCTTTTGAACGTATCAACAAAACGTTCTGCTTGACCATTTGATTGTGGATGATATGGGGCTGTACGAGTATGTTGTATACCTCTTGATTGTAGAAACTGTTGGAATTCTGCGCTTGTAAACTGTGTTCCATTGTCAGATACAATTTGTTTGCAATCTCCAAATTGGGAAAACATTTTACTGAGCTTTCGTATGATTGTTGATGATGAAATGCTTTGAACTTGGAAAATTTCAGGCCATTTTGAGAATGCGTCTACTATGATAAAATAGTATTTGTCATCGCATGGACCTGCTATGTCTATGTGAAGTCGTTCCATTGGTGCTAGGGGTCTTGGCCATGATGATAAAGTTGTCTTGATTGGCTATTTTGCAGCAGTTGCACAACTTTGACACTGTCGGACATATCCTGTAATGTCATCATCAATGTTGGGCCAATACACGTAACTTCTCGCAATTGCCTTCATCCTTTCGATTCCTGGATGGCCACGATGAAGCTGCTTCAAAACACGTTTATGGAAACATGATGGAATGATGATTCTGTCATTGAAAAGTAGACATTTGTCCACCACTGAAAGTGCATCTCTTCGATCGAAAAATGATTTACATTCAGCAGGAATTGATGTCTTGTCTGGCCATTTGAATCTCATGAAGTTGATGACCGTCTGGAGAATTTTACTTTTGGAAGTTGCTTGTTGAATCATTTTATACGTGAGTGGTAAAATTTGTAGTTGTTGATTCAAATTCTGTGAAATTTCGTTTTCTAAAACTGTACATGCGACCACATATTCTTCTTCAGGCTTTGATTGGGATTCAATAAGACGAGATAGGACATCTACACAGCCAAATTCTTTTGTCGATATGTATTGAATCTCAAAATCGTACATCATCAGTGTTAGAGCCCACCTTTGGAGTCTATTTGCGGTATAAACTCGTATACCTTTCTGCCTTCCAAAAATTGCCAAAAGAGGTTTATGATCAGTCTGCAAATGAAATCTGCGTCCATAAATCATTCTATGGAATTTGGTAACTGCAAATATAAGACCCAAGGCCTCTTTTTCGATCTGACTGTATTTCTTTTCAGATGGAGTCAAGGCTCTTGCTGCGTGCATTACTACTTTTTCCGTTCCATCTGGAAAAATGTGCGCAATAAATGCCCCTATGCCTTCACCTGAAGCATCAGCTGCGACTTTAATTGGTAATTCTGGGTTGCAACGAGTAAGAAGTAAGTCTGATGAAAGTATTTTCTTGAATTTGTCAAATGATTCTTGACATGAATTTGACCATTTGAATTCTACTTCGGCTTGCAAAAGTTTATCTAGAGGTGAACGGATTTGACGCATTTCCTTGACAAATTTACCGTAGTAGTTGACAGCGCCAAGGAATGATCGAAGTTGCGTTAAGTTCTGCGGTGCTGGCATATTCTGAATTTTGTTTATTTTAGCTTGATCTGGTCGTAATCCGTTCTTGTCGATTATGTGTCCAAGATACTTTATTTGTGATGCAAAAAATGAACATTTTTGAATTTTTACTCGAAATCCATAGTCAAAAAGGCGCTTCAGTACCTCGTGAAGACTTTGCAGATGTTCTTCCCAGCAGGAGCCACTTATGATTATATCATCCAAGTAAGCTGCAACACCTTTCAACCCTGCCAGTAAAGTATCAATAAGCTGTTGGAATGCTCCTGGTGCAGACTTCACTCCGGGTGCTAAGCGATTGACATTGTACAACCCTTTGTGAGTGTTTATAGTCAGAAATTTTCGTGACTCTGTTGAAACTGGTATCTGGAAATAAGCGTCTGTTAAATCGATATGACTGAAAATATTCTGGTTGCTGAGTGTTGCAAATATGTCGTCCGGAACTGGTAGTGGATACTGATGGGGTTCTAGAGCATTGTTGAGGCCTGAAGAATAATCTCCGCAAATTTTGATGCTACCGTTTTGTTTTTTGACTGCTACAATTGGTGCTGCCCATTCGGAAAAGTCTACTGGCGTTATGATGTCAAGATCTTCAAGACGTTTCAGTTCTTTTTCAATCAATGGTATGACAGAATATGACACAGGTCTCTTTGCTCTGAAAACAGGAATTGCTCCTGGCTTGAGATGAAGCTGAACGTCGACTTTAACGCATGCTGGTTCATCACTGAATAAACCCTTGTACTCTTGACGAATACTTGCAATGGCTGCGTCACGATTGTGTGGAGTGTGACTGATCTGGCAGCATACATTGCTAAGAGGTTTATCCCAAAGGTTGAAACTGTGACATAAGTCAATCCCGAATAAATTCAGGTCGATGTCTGTTACGTAAAATTTTCCCTGACTTACCTCTCCAGAACGAAGACGAATGCTACAGGTGAAATTAGCAATTAATTTGATGTTGTGACGGGTTGCACTTTTTGCTTTTTCACTTAGACTTGACCCTGGATTGCCTAATTTATTCCACACTGATTGACTTATGATGCTGATGTCGGATGCTGTGTCTATTTGGATTTTAATAGGTGTATCCTTAATGTGTTTAGCATTAGGTACATCATTGATTTGAACTGTGATGAATTTTCGCTTGCTTGAATGTTCAATACAATTCACAGCAGTTTGAATTGCATTGCTCTGAAAAGATCGTTTCTTAAAAAACTGTTTTTTATTACCTTTAAAATTCGACTTCTTTTGCTGAACACCTTCTTGATTTGATGATGAATTCGATTTGTTGAAGCAGGAGCAGTAACCCTCTTTGTGTCCTATCTTTTTGCACTGAGTACATTTATGCTGTGAATACGTACAATCCCGAGAGAAATGCATAGCTCCACACTGCCAACAAGGTGTTTTTGGTGTCTTGGTTGTATCAGATCTTTGTTGGAACGATCCGCTGCGCTCGTGTTGATTGAATTTTTGACTTGATGATACTGCATTGACAACTGAAGATGGTTGAGTTGTTTGTTCAATCATTGCTGTATCCTTTTTGAGATTGATGTATCGATGAGCTTCAGAAATTAATTTTTCGAGTGTAATGGTTTTTGCTTTTTCTTCATCTTCCAGCGATGCTAATAGTCTTTTTCGAATTTCCGAATCTTCTGCGGCTTGGAGTCCAGTTACAAATAAGAGACATTTGAATTGATCGATGGAAAGGTCGCCCAACTTGAATTCTTCGCAATTTTTGTTTACCAATGATGCGTAGGTAACCAAATCGTCTGTCTTCCGTTTGAATGTTTGAAGACAGCTGAAACGAACATTGAATAGGGTACCTTTACGACCAAACATACCTTTGAGTTTTAGTATTGTCTCTTCAAAACTTATATCCTTAACTTTCTTCGGTAAAATGAGATTGGCATATTTCTCATGAGCAATTGAGTTTATTTTTCTCATGAGAAGACGAACCTTTGCTGAATCATCAAGAGACGCCCCATCGACAATGAATACGTCTTCGAAACGGTTGTACCAAGATTCAAGAGTCAATCCATTTGCAGGATCATAGACAAATTCTTGAATGTTGTTTTCTAATGAGTCCATTGTGAATTCTTGACCTCGGCGTTCGTCTTTTTCCTTTACAATTGATTGTAAAAGTTTGCTCTGCAATTCGAGAAGTTCTAGAATCTTCGGATCAGTCGCCATTGCTGTAAGATGAATATTGGTTAAAATGAATTAATTAATAGAGTTCTTTAGTAATCCTTGTCGCCAAATTGTTATATACTCAAGAAAACAGGTCTTTATTTTACAAGCTAACAATTTAATTTAATTTTCATACATTTTTTATCAAAAGCTACTTGATTGATTTGAATATTAAAGATATAAGTATTTGTTGACAAGTGTTTTTCTATGTTGCTAACACTCGCCAAACTTCTTTTCTTCAAAATTAAATTTTTCAAAGTGGTTAAAATCAGCTAAAACCGTGGTTAAAGAGTCCAAACTTGGTTTTCAGTGTCGTGGTCATTATTATGTTCGTATTATATGGTCTCACCATGCCCATTTACATGGCTATCTATGTCGTGGTTTCCTCGCTATAGTCTCGCTTTGGTCTCGCCATGAAATTTACACGTGGTTTCTATCATTTTGCATGTCTTATCATCGTCTCGATTTAATCTCGGTAGAGTCTCACTGTAGTCTCGCCAACATCGTTTCAACTTGCAACTCCTCTTAAATTTGTATTCAATTTGTACTTGAAATTGTAGTTTATTGATATTTTGGTCACTTCTTATTAATTATTATTCACCACTTTTTGATCAATTAAAAATCTTTAAATAATAAGGGTATTCATACAAAAGTGAAAAGTCATCGTAAACGTAGTACCTAAAGTTATTTCGTAAATCTGTCACATTTTGTATCGAAAATAAGACAGATTTACGCAGTTTACAAGTTTGCTACGTTTACGACAACTTTACACCGCAGCATGAATAAACTTGATATATATTTGTTTTTAATCCACTCAAACGAACGACTTGCACTTCATAATATTTTATACACCCGTGGGAAAATACATACTTTCAACTGTCAAGGGAGAAATTCACCGTTTAATAAGACTCCAAAGAGTGAAAAAGGCAACCTTTTTCACTCCTATTGCACCTTAATGGAGTTAATTATACGGGCTTAAGAGAGGTTCACATAAAACAAAAAAAAGTATATGTAAGAGGTCAGGGAATAGAACCCGAGTCTCTTTGCATCAATAGTCTTGCTGGCTAACCGATCGGCTAACATATACAATATATTGGATTGGATTAAATCGGAACTAGTTAAATCTTAGATGTTCTCCTATATAAGACAAAAAACTAGAGCGTGCATTAAAAATACAAAACTTGTTCAAGAATAATATAAAATAATTATTATGGCTTTTATAAACCCTTAGTTTGTTAAATAAATAAATACATAGGTCTAATAAATAAATTATTAAATACAAAACTAAAACCTTGGCTTAAACAATAAAAAATATACTTGCTCGTATGCCAAACTAAATATAAATTATAAAATGGCCGATTATAGCTTCAAGACTCACCATATTCACTAATACCCGTGACACACTGGTGCTACGGATACTATAGTATTCACTTACACCACAAATGTGTCACGTTATACCATGCTTAAGCTACGAGAGCAAAATGGAATGAGCATGGTATCAAAACTTGGTCTTTTTTCGTAGTATACGTTAGTATACATAGCCTCTTAATGACACTAGCGTTGTTTTTTTCCTTGGTGTTAATTTCAAGAACTTAATTTCAGTACAAAATCTGTCAACTTATACTAAACAGGATGTATGGCACCCATTGTGGTTTAGCTAATACCATAGTATCCATACCAGTGTATCTCAGGTATAATACAAGCAATATAGAAAGTAAGTAACACAAACTTACATAAATACTGTATAACAATTTAACAGGATGACTATTGAAGCGATAGCTCCTTGGTCATTATATAAAAGCAGTCTAGAGAGATTAAAGAAACGTTGGTGCTAGATACACAATGTGACTTACTTGCTTCATATTGAAGTCAAATTTGGGAAATTTTTAAATTAAGGACTTCAAATTTTGAACACAGCCTATCGTTGAAATGCAAAAAAACTGCAAATTTGGAGCCCTTTTGCAAGTTCCTAGCATGCTTGGTTCCTGAGATACACCATGTGACCTGCTAACTTCACTGTGAAGTTGGCAGGTCAGTATGAAATTTTTTTTAAAAAAAGGACTTCAAAATTCTGACCTAGCCTATTCTTGAAATGCAAAAAAACTGCAAATTTGGAGCCTTACTACAAGTTCCTAGCACGTTTGGTTCCTGAGATACACGATGTGACCTGCTTGCTTCATATTGAAGTCAAACTTGGGAAATTTTTAAATTGAGGACTTCAAATTTTGATCATAACCTATCGTTGAAATGCAAAAAAACTGCAAATTTTGAGCCTTATTGCAAGTTCCTAGAATGCTTGGTTCCTGAGATACACCATGTGACCTGCTAACTTCACTGTGAAGTTAGCAGGTCAGTATGAAATTTTTTTTAAAAAAAGGACTTCAAAATTCTGACCTAGCCTATTCTTGAAATGCAAAAAAACTGCAAATTTGGAGCCTTACTACAAGTTCCTAGCACGTTTGGTTCCTGAGATGCGCCATGTGACCTGCTAACTTCACTGTGAAGTTAGCAGGTCACTAAATTACACCGTTATTTGGCGAACTGCAAAATCGGGAATAGAAATGCAAAAAAAAATGCAAAAAAACTGCAAATTCCTGTCAAGGTCCCAATTGCGTGGGTGAAAGTTGCCCTGCTAACTTCACAGACGTAACTGGCTCAGTTGCTGAGAAAAGGATATGTACTGCTAACGTCACATTGACGTTAACAGTGAAAAATTAATTTATTCGAATTTTTTTTTCAAATAAGGACTTCAAAATTTGGATCTTAATTTTTCTTGAAATGCAAATTATACTGAAAATTTGGAACCTAACTGCAAATTTATAGGTGTCACCGTTGCTGAGAAAAGGACTTTTATGCTATCTTCACAGTGAAGTTAGCAGTGCAGTATGAAATTTCAAAACTTCAAAATTTTGGGTGATCGTTATCTCCAAATGCAAATTAAACTGCAAATTCAAAGCCTCATTTCAAATTCCTAGCTAGCCCAGTTGCTGATAAAAATACAGCCACTGCTAACTTCATAGGGAAGAAAACAGTACAGTCGGTTACACCCACTATTTGGTGAACTGCAAAATCCGGAATAGAAATGCATACAAAATGAAAAAAAAAACAACAAATTCCTGCCATGGTCCCATTGTGAACTGCAAAATCCGGAATAGAAATGCATACAAAATGAAAAAAAAACAACAAATTCCTGCCATGGTCCCATTGGTCTAGCTCAAAATTGCTATGCCAACTTCTTACCAGGGTTACCTCTGAAAATTTTCGGAAGGAGTCAAAAAAAGGAATCCTGGCTGAAAAAAGGAGTCCCATCAAAACTTCAAAAAAAACATCAAAATTTATCACCGTTTTAATTCAACATGGTTTATTTAAGAAAAAAATATCAAATAGCTTCTTTTTTAAACAAAACAATAAATAAAAACTGCCATTTATTCAATTTTTGTAGTAGACATTAGTTAATCTCAAGACAAAAATCAACAATTACCTTAAGTTTCTTTAAATAAATAAACAGTTGCTCTTTTTAACAAAACAAAACAAGACTCTTTATTAATATAATATTACAATTCGAATATCACAAATTTATCTATGTATTTATAATACTAGTTATAAGGAACATCGTTTCTATGTTTTTGAATTAAAATTGAATCAGGAATACAGTCTTCTAGTTGGTTATAATCGAATAGAGTAAGTGCAGAAAGCATTGAAATGCACACTTCAACTTTTAGGCGGTTTGTAATTTTTTTTTTTTTTTTAATTAGAGTCAATTTATAAAAAATTCCTTCTGCGCAAAAGCTGCTATGGCCAATTTTAAAATCTTTATAACAATATAATTTTTAAAAATATATAGTTTTAAAAAAATTTCCAATTGGTTATTTAAACTGCCCACTTAAAACCAAAACTTTCAATGTCATTCAATTTAAAATATATTCTAAAACGACTATCTTGGGCTTTTAACTCTGGTAATTTGTATTCTTTAATAACTTTTTCTGGATGAAGGGTAAAGTTGGGATATTCGGATATCAAGGAAAAATAGTTAAAATCTTTTTGCATCTTAATTATTTGCCTTTGAATCCAATATTTTAGAATTGAAAGCTTGTTGTCATTGGGAATTAAAACGCGAGATTATTTGATTACAAATAATTTTGTAATAATACTAAGATTATTTCTTTCAATAGAATCACAGAAACTAGAGTTACACAGATATCGCATCCAGTAGAAATAAAAATTACCATTTTTTCAATATTTTGTGTGTTTCAAGCTCTTTTCTTTCTTCCTCAAAAATCGAGTCCGTTGATCGAACTACTTATAACTTGCAGTTGGCGTTTTGTATTTATGTCTGTGCATGTAAATCTATCTTTTTAACATCATGTATAGTCTAAGGCTCACACAAGATTGATATTACTGGGACGTAGCTCTACGTCCCACGATACAAAAAGCAGTCATTTTTATTCCCTTTGCGTGCGATATCTATATGTAACTAAAGTATCTGTGATTGTTTTTCTTCATCCGCTTTGAATAGCGCTGTGAGCCGAATGCCGTATATAATGAGAGAACATATATTATTGACGAAAGAAGATGCATAATTTGAGATGAATCGCTCTGAAAATTTGTATTTTATTTACATATTCAAAACATTTAGGACACATGAAAAGAAGCTAAGGTAAACGAAATTGATTTAATGATTTTTTGTTTTTGAAATTTTGGCAGAACTGCCTTCGAATTGAGCACTTAAATGTCAGAAAGGAACCCATTGCTAAATTATTCTTTTTGTCACCACTAGACATTTTTCACAAACTGAATAAAATTCTGAATCATTTTTACAATTTTTCGCTGGTAATTAACAACGACAAATTTGGTTTTGAAGAATCTGGAATTTTATGAGATTTTTGGACTACAAATTTGTAATTGTAATTACAATTTTGTTAGATGGTGCAATAGGCCACAGGTGTTTTTTCCAATACAAATCGTATGGATACCCTAAACCTGCGATGAGGCATGTCTAAATATGAATATTAAGAGCTCAAGTTTTCAAACACGTCTTTTTCGCTCAACTGAAACTTTTGAACCTGTTTGAATGAAACAATTTTTTTGAAAGTGTCTAATGTAAACAAAGGGTAGAATGAACTTCAAGCGATATTGAACTCGTTCATATTTTTTATAGAATTCAATAAATATTTGTGCGTTTATGAAAAAGAGTCCTAAAATTGTAAAAGGAGTCAAATTTCAATTATTTTTAAAAAGAGGAGTCCTGGAGTCCCAGCGTTTAAAAGGAGTCAAAAAGGACTCTAAAGAGTCCCGAAGGTAACGCTGCTTCTTACACGTCGTAGGAAGATTTATCAAGATTAATTTCTAATCTTCTAAATTTACTTCCGTTCATTTGAATAGGTACAAAATTTTCGACTGCAATCAACCGTTATAACTCCAAACTAAGTGGAATAAATGCATTTAATAATGGCATTAGAGAAATCATCCAATTTAGGAGAGGATAAGAAAACACAAAATATTAAACTTACCGTCATCACACGTTTCATCATCATTTCTTTTAATTCATGTTGAAATCGTAGCCCTTTTTTGGCGATCATTTGGATAGGTGCACCTATTTTATCATCACTTTTGCTTTGAACTAGTTGAAGGTCAGACCGTTTAAAGCTATTTTTCCTTTTTTTATTATTTTTTTTCTATTTTCTCCATCCCGTGGGATATTTTTTTGGTCTAGTTGCAACCGAAATGCACGGAATTTTTTGGCAGATTTTATGCGAATCACCTTGTATGCTAACAAAAATAGGCAATCTAATTAACCCCTACAGCGACTATAGAGGATCAACACAAAATCTGAAAAAATAGAGAGTTTTTTTCTTCAGAGCCGATTTGGGTCCATCCAAGGTGACTTTTTCTTAACGATCGTCCTTATCTGGGTACACCATATTGAACTTTCAAAGCGAAAAATTATTTTTTTTAAGTCTTGATATTGTTTTCTCCAGAAATCCAAAACTTTTTCTTTAGTACCTACTGTAAAAATTGGAATTAAGAAAAGGGTTATCAAAGGGCACGGTAGCGCCCAACCAAGTTCGCAGCATAACATCCTTTTTACAGGAACAAACTCAGGCGATTTTCAACCCCCTCTAACTTCAGTACCAATGATCACCAAATTTAATCTCTTTAGCAGTAGTAATTTCCGATATATAGAACTTCAAAAATTGCAAAAACCGTAACTTCGACTCACTCACTGACAAATCATCAAAATTATGGACTACTTCCCAAAACGTAGAAATTCGAAATTTCACACAACGGTAGGCCTTGTGGTGCATACAAAGGCTTTTTTTTTAATTCATAAAAGAATGATCAAAATAGGTAGATCGGTAGGGCTTGACGTAGTTCGAAAGAAAAAAATCGAAAATTTGGAATTTTCCGTTGAGGGGGCGTGGCACCCAATCACTTTCTCAAAAATTCTTTTAAACATTTTCGATTGTTGTAGAACAATGAAAATTGATAGAGAGGTAGGGTTTGGCGTGCATTCAAAGATAAAAGTCAGAAATTTAAAATTTTCAGCTCAAGGGGCGTGGCATCTACCCCCTTTTAAAAAAATTTTATCAATTATATGATGCACTTCCGATTGTTGTAGAACGATGAAAATTGGTAACGGTATGACGGGTAACGGTATGACGGGGGCATGGCATCCACCCACTTTCTCAGAATTCCTATTATCTATATGGAGCACTTTCGTTTGTCATAGAATTATGAAACTTTGTAGAGCGGTAGGGCTTGATTTTCACCTGACAAAATAAAATCTTTGCAAAAGGAGTGAAATCAGAACAAAGAGCCAAGTTCTTATATGTAGAAGAAACCTGTGTATAATAAGTCGGCCAAAAAAAGTAATGAGATCTTAAAAATATATGTAATATGTGACCCGGTCTATGAAAAGGTGGCTTATGACTCAAAAACAAAATTTCGATAAATCAGCTGTTTAAGATAAACAATGCATTTCGTCAGTTTCTCGGTAGTTGTTCTCCTTCCTTCCCATAGCCCAATGTCTCTCGTTATTCAAGGGCACCAAGTGAGATGCAGTGTTGCTTTTGCTCCAAATATTATGTTAGTTAATTGCTTCACGTTGCTACTTTCGGATTTTCGTATCGGTAATACTGAAGTGAGTTTGAGAATGTTATCAGCTATCATCACTATCTTTCTCTACATTTTTAATACACTTCTAAGCAAGTTAGGACTTTCTGGTTTTCACCATGTGAAAGAGCTTGTCAAAAACTATCCTAACCAAAAATAAGGAAAAATAGTTTTTTGAGTCATAAGCCACCTTTTCATAGCCTGGGTCACATATAATGTTTAATATCAAATATCTTAAGTTCAGTAGGAACCAAATATCGAAAAAAAACTTCAAATTATGACAGCAATTTGGTATTTAATGATTACTGATTAAAATTTGGTGGATTTACTTGGAAAGTTTATCTTAATTATGTACTTACTTGATCATAGATTTAAAATCTATGAAAACTTGACCACTGAATCCACCAAATTTTAATCAGTAATCAAATACCAATTTTCTGTAATGATTTGGATATTTGATATTTAACTTCATGAACTTAAAACTTGGCATATATTTTAGATCTCATTACTTTTGTTGGTTGACTTTTTATACACAGGTTTCTTGTACATATAAGAACTTGACTTTTTTTAACATTTATGTTTTTGTTGTGATTGTTATTTCAACATTTAAGAATACATCCCATACATGTACCTATACCTATACCTAGCATTTTAAAAACGTGAATTTAATGTTAATTTGTGTTCGTCAAATTGAGGACAACTTCAGAAGAATACATTTTGTGTTCTGATGCACAAACCCTCACTTATCCTCGACTTAAGCTCGTCAAAACGAAAGAAGAACTTTATAGAACAAAAAAAAGTGCTCTTAAAAACCCATCCTGATGCACTCTTTTATCCCTAGGGCTTGCTAAAGGCTCCCCAAAGAATCATATGACAACTAGCAAAAAAGTGCAACGAATGTGCAACAATACATTCAAATAGCCCAACACAACTGCTAACATTTAGTGGAACACAAAAACCCGGATAACACTCTTGGCTGTCGACAATGAGAAATATACTGCGATGGCTGGGACTGCGATCTGGGAGCCGGGATTTCGACTGCCGGGCTACGTACGATGGCTATGAGACTGGGAATAGGATAAGGACGGCTTTGGAACTAGGTAGGAGCAAACAAGAAACGAGTTGAAGTTGAAGTGGAGGCTTTGTGTGGCTGCTATAAGGAACTTTGTATACTTTTTGTTTGTACTCAAGTGCCCCCTTCTTTTGTTTTGCATTTTTTTTCTTCGTTTTTGTTTTATATGTGCCGTCAGAAGCACATGTCTTTTTAACGTTTAAGTGCTCTCAATACGCATCACCGCTTAACCGTAATGAATAGAAGTGAATAGGTCGCGCGGGTGGATTTTGAAAGTGTTAAACAAAAAACAGAAAATTTCGCAAACTGTAATAAAAAGTGCTCTTAGCTTTCGACGCGAGGGTGAAATCAGACGCCAAAAGCGTAGGTATAGAAATCACGCATAGTTCTTTTTTGGTTAACACCCCTTTGATGATTTCAAGAGAGCATCAATTTAATGGATAGGGTTACCGTAAGTTCGCAATAGCGAAACCCAATAAATAAAATGTTTACACGATTTTCTAAAGCATTTGACCAGCTTAGTCACAACATTATTATATTCAAACTCGAAGTTTTTGCTTTTCCGATTTTTTTTATAGCATAGATGAAATCAGGTGCAGGGAACTAAGTCCCTGCGAACCAGGTCCACCGAGGGACTTAGTTCTCATTTAATGGGAACTAAATCCACTTTAACGAAGTGGACTTAGTTCCCAGGTAAGGTGAGAAAGTATCTTTATGAGAACTAAGTACACATTTTGAAATATGAAGAGGGAACTAACTTTCAACGATAAAAATTACAAGCATTCAAAATTGCGTGAAAGCCTTTGCATTCACCCAGCCTCGCACTTACCCCAAATCCTATAATGAGCCCAAGCAGGGGGGTTGCAGGGGGGTTGCAGGGGGGCAGCATGCCCCCCCATATATACTTCACTGTTTATTCGCCGTAATGCTGGGTGCTAGCACTGTATTGTGGTAAGACAAAGCCTTACGGCGAATAAATAGTGAGGTATGTATGGGGGGGCATGCTGCCCCCCTGCAACCCCCCTGCTTGGGCTCACTATAGGATTTGGGGTATGTGTGAGGCTGGGTGTATGCAAAGTTTCTTTTGCATTTAGAGAATCTGGATTTAAAGAAACTTTGAATTTATCCTATATATATCCAACAATATTGTGAAAAGTATTTCTGTTTTATTAATAAGATTGATTTTTTTACTTGGAAGTGGGAACTTAATTCACATTTAAAGGGAAGTAAAACCACTCAGTTTTTGAGGAATTTAGTTCCCACCTTCTATGAGAACTAAGTTCACTTTGCTGAAGTGGACTTAGTTCCCATTAAATGAGAACTAAGTCCCTCGGTGGACTTGGTTCCCGGGGACTTAGTTCCCTGCACCAAATCAGGTGCAGGGAACTAAGTCCCCGGGAACCAAGTCCACCGAGGGACTTAGTTCTCATTTAATGGGAACTAAATCCACTTTAACGAAGTGGACTTAGTTCCCAGGTAAGGTGAGAAAGTAGTCCACTTCTTTATGAGAACTAAGTACACATTTTGAAATATGAAGAGGGAACTAACTTTCAACGATAAAAATTACTAGCATTCAAAATTGCGTGAAAGCCTTTGCATTCACCTAGCCTCGCACTCACCCCAAATCCTATAATGAGCCCAAGCAGGGGGGTTGCAGGGGGGTTGCAGGGGGGTTGCAGGGGGGTTGCAGGGGGGTTGCAGGGGGGTTGCAGGGGGGCAGCATGCCCACTCATACATACTTCACTGTTTATTCGCCGTAATGCTGGGTGCTAGCACTGTATTGTGGTAAGACAAAGCCTTACGGCGAATAAATAGTGAGGTATGTATGGGGGGGCATGCTGCCCCCCTGCAACCCCCCTGTTTCGGCTCGCTATAGGATTTGAGGTATGTGTGAGGCTGGGTGTATGCAAAGTTTCTTTTGCATTTAGAGAATCTGGATTTAAAGAAACTTTGAATTTATCCTATATATATCCAACAATATTGTGAAAAGTATTTCTGTTTTATTAATAAGATTGATTTTTTTACTTGGAAGTGGGAACTTAATTCACATTTAAAGGGAAGTAAAACCACTCAGTTTTTGAGGAATTTAGTTCCCACCTTCTATGAGAACTAAGTTCACTTTGCTGGAGTGGACTTAGTTCCCATTAAATGAGAACTAAGTCCCTCGGTGGACTTGGTTCCCGGGGACTTAGTTCCCTGCACCATGAAATCATTCCTTGAGAATAGATCATTTTGTGATTAGAAATTTAATGGGTGAAGCTTGTATAGTGTTACGTGATACATAATGTTTATTTATACATATGTGGGTCAATATTTCAAAATATTAATATTTCAGTCTCCTTCATTTTTGAACCGAAGTATAAAATTTTATTATAAGTTTGTTAATTGGATGGCTTGAAACAAACGGGTTCTAATATTCGCTCTAGAAAAAAAAGTAAACAAAAAATATTATACCCGCTATCTCCATTTAAACACCCAAAATGTCATTCCCCTGACGTGTCTCCAGGCCTACTTACCACACTGCCTGAATTTTAGCAACGAAACTAAAAACTATACAAAAAATCTAATGATGTAGTTTTTTTAATAATACAGGGTGTCCCGGACCTGAGTGGAAGTATTTCAGGGGGTGGTTCTTTGGGTTATTCTAAGAAAAAAATTGTATGGGAGGAAGTTGTATCTCCCCTCCCTGAGGCAGGGAGGGGCAGTTTTTGAAACATTGACTTCAAATGCAAAAAAAAACATTAAAAATCAAGGGAAACGCATTTAATATTATTCGGGAAAAGTACCTTTTGTTTTTTCTTAATTTCTCAAAAACTAAGAAAGATTTTTACATTTGGTTTTCGTTAATGGACTAAAAAATAATGAGGGCATTGAATATTGAACACAAAAAATGCCCTTAATTACGTAAAATTTTGAAAAATATCGACTTAAGAAAAAAAAATTGCAATTTTTTTTTCTAAATTTTGACTTTGAAATTTAATTTTTCAAAAACTATTCGCTTAAACAACTTGATTTAAAAACCAAATAGAATGGAGTATTAGCTTTAAAAAAAATTATAGCACATTATTAAATGTGTTTCCGTTGATTTTTAATGTTTTTTTTTGCATTTGAAGTCAATGTTTCAGAAACTGCCCCTCCCTGCCTCAGGGAGGGGAGATACAACTTTCCCCCCATACAATTTTTTTCTTAGAATAACCCAAAGAACCACCCCTTGAAATACTTCCACTCAGGTCCGGGACACCCTGTATATGCATCCTAACTAAAAAATAGTTAAATGATTTTTAGTTGCTTTATTTTTTTTAAATAGGAGCTAAAGTAAGTGTCCCCCATAAATTGACCATTTCTATACCACCAATGGAAATTAAAAAAAAATATATACATATAGGCTCAAAATAGAAAGCTGATTTTTTTGTTTTTTAACGGTACAGAATTGCTCTTTATGAAAATTGAAGTAAGAGTTTCAAAAAAACTAAGTTGTCTTTTTATTTCAAGTTAAGGCAACGATTTAGTTTTTCGTCAAGCGAAAATGTCATTCCTCTAACACTTCTTTTTTACTAAACCGTGTGGTATAAAAATTAAGAAATTTTACTCGTCTGTGTCGTTTACAAAGGCTTACGTAAAAAATAATATAAAACATCAAATTTTCTAATAACCTCCATTTAATTATCATAAAACACCCTTGGGAGTCATTCCCCTAACATCATTTTTTGTGTCATTCCCCTGACTTTCAAGTTTTCATTATAATGATTGATTGCGTTTTGGTAACTCTAAAAGAATCAATAATATTACATTTAAACATATTTACAGTTTTTCTAGTAGTTTTGAATTTTTTCACATTTTCTCGGTAAAAATATCATAAAAAAATACGATTATTACTATAAAATGTTTAGTCACGCAAAATCCTTGAATCACGAGAGCAAGTTCGTGCAACATAGTCGTGGATGCTATTTTTCATGTTAGTTTGTTCTCTTTTTTCTTTACACTCCTGAAACCATTCGCAAAATTAAATATCCATCTAATCAACGGATAAATATAAATTTTTGTCATTCCCCTGATACAAGTATAATTTCCCTGACTTAAAAAACCGTTAGATTTGATCAAATGTTATGTCTCCTTGCTTTAAAGTGGTTATTATAGAGTTATTAAGAGATATAATTGTTCGTCCACCAAAATAGGTTCTTTTGGGCGAAGGTCCACTTTGAAGTGAAAAATATTAATGTTTTGGAATATTGACCCATATAGAGTGTCGAGAGACAATGTTTTGAAGGATAGAGTTTCGAAAAATAAGAATTCAAAAAACAAAGTTTCGAGAATGGATGGTGATGGATTGATAAATTAATGTAATTTAGTATCAGAAGAGGAAAACACGAAAATAATAGATAATGGGCCATATGCATAGTAAGTACCTACTTACTACCAGTATCTACAAGGTTACAGCAGATAGTTGTTGAAGCTGAAAGTTATAGTATTAACTACATTTGGTAGGTATGCATAAAATAAAGTTTATACTGGTAGCCAAAACGGGTAGTATAGATACATACACTGCACGTTACTTTTTTTTTCCTGAACAAAATAGTTTGTTTTGAGCACCATTTTTTTTTAGTTCTTCTACATTAAAAACGTGTACAAAAAAATTTGAGGGTAATCGGATTGTGGTAACACGTGCCGCAATGAGTTTGAATATGTGAATTAAATTTTTGTGAAAACCAAAACCGGATGCTATTATGCATTTTCAAATCACGTGTGTGAAGTTGGCATAACAATTTTGGCTAGACTAATGGGCATGGCAGGAATTTGCAATTTTTTACATTTTTTTACGCATTTCTATTCCGGATTTTGCAGTTCACCAAATAGTGGGTATCCTTTTCTCAGCAACCGGGCTAGCTAGGAATCTGAAATGAGGCTCTGAATTTGCAGTTTTTTATGCAATTCAAGAAAAACTAAGTTCCATTTTTGAATTCTAAATTTGGCAAAGAAATCGAAAACTTCATCTTGCAATGTTAGCTTCACTGTGAAGTTAGCAGTATATGTCCTTTGCTCAATAACTGAGCTAGTTAGAAAATTGCAGTTAGGGCCCAAATGTGTAGTTCTTATGCACTTCAAGAAAAAACTCAGTTCAAATTTTGAAGTTCAAATTTGACAAAATAATCGGAAAATTCACTTTGCACTGATAATCTCACTTTGAAGTTAGTAGTACATGTCCTTTTCTCAGCAACTGAGCTAGCTAGAAGATTGCAGTTAGATCCCAAATTTGCAGTTTTTCATTTACTTTAAGGAAAAACTCAGCATAAATTTTGTCCAAATATAGTTTTTTCTTGAAGTAAATGATAAACTACAAATTTGGGACCTAGCTGCAATTTTCTAGCTAGCTCAGTTGCTGAGAAAAGGATATGTACTACTTACTTTACAGTGAAGCTATCATTGCTTAATGAATTTTTCAATTTCTTTGTCAAATTTGGACTTTAAAATTTGCAATTTTTTTTTTCTTGAAGTGCATACAAAACTGCAAATTTGGGGCTTTATTGCAAATTTTTAGCTAGCTCCGTTACTGAGAAAAGGATATGTACTTCTAACTTCACAGTGAAGTTAACTGTGAAAAATGAGTTTATTCTTTTTTTTTTTTGTTTTTTCCAAATAGGTACCTACTTCAAAATATGGCCCTTAATTTTTCTTGAAATTCAAATTAAACTGACAATTTGGAGCCTAACGGCAAATTTCTAGCTATCACCGTTGCTGAGAAAAGGACTTTTATGCTAACTTCACTGTGAAGTATGAAATTTTTTGTATGTAAGGACCTCAAAATTTTGGGTGATCATTTTCTTCAAATGCAAATTAAACTGCAAATTCAGAGCCTCATTTCAGATTCCTAGCTAGCCTGGTTGCTGAGAAAAGGACATGTACTGCTAATTTCACAGTGAAGTTAGCTGTACAGTCGATTACACCCACTATTTAGTGAACTGCGAAATCCGGAATAGAAATGCATACAAAATGGAAAAAAGGCAAATTCCTGCCCTGGTCCCATTGGTCTAGCTCAAAATTGTTATGCTAACTTCACAGACGTTTTTAAATCAGTTACCTACGCTTGCTTGGAAAAAAAATAGAAGGAAGGACTGGGTAGTATCTACGTGCTTGCTTAAAAAGTTCAAGTTCTTGGAAATTAAAAACTTTTAAGCTTGATTCACACTATAGTTCTAATACTGATACAGTCTCAGTACGTTCTCACTACAATAAAATATTCTTTAACGAGAAGCAATGAGTATATTCACACAATCATAACCGCTCCGATACTGGTACGCTCTCGCTCCAATTTCGATTTGTTTGAAAGAATATTTTAACGGAGCGAAATCGCATCGAGAGCGTATTGGTATCGAAAGTGTGATTATATTTCACATTCTCGATGTCATATCTGTCAATTATATTTATGTTGATTTCAATTATTAAGTGCTTTGTGAAATGTTGTCATAATTTTAATTTTCTGTGTTAGTTTCGTGTATTTTGTCTACTATTTTTTAACTCTTGCGTTTGTCTTCTTCGCTTCAGCGTCTGTGTTGTCGGTGTTGTTCGGTCGGCTGTGTTAGTGCGTCAATTCTATTTTTCTTCACTTTTTCGCAGCCTTGGTGAACACAAATTCTTTTTTTGTCATCTTCATCCAAGATCTCTTGATATGGCAACAAAAGAATAATTCTAGACCACAAATTGATGAACAAAACAAATGGTTGTAGGTATGTGAAAATTTGTAGTGAAAAAAGCTAATACAAATACGAAGATAAATACTGAGACTGTCTCGGTATTGAAACGACAATGTGAACATTTGGGTTTAGTAGCGAAGCGAGAAGGTTTTGATAATGTATCGGTATTGGCACAGTAGTGTGAATCAAGCCTTAAAAATATTCAAGTAATATACAAATTTTTTTAGAATTCTTTTTATAGAAGTCACTTGAGCTGTTTTTGAGAAGAATAAGTCTTTCTTAACGGTTGAATAGTAAGTACTGTTATTTTTGGAGCTGAAGTTCAGTGCGACATGTGTTAACGTGGTTTAAAAAAAAGAAAATAGGGTAGCGTTTTAAGATGTCAATGAAAAAAGGGTGCTCAAAACTTTTTAAAGCGTTTACTACCGTTTATGCATGTGGTCCAATGTATAGGCCAAGATGCGGGTACTTTTTTCTGCAAATAATTACTGAACTGATTTTCTTGATGGAATATATTCAAAAGTATCCCTCGAATATAAATCGAAGTTGGTGGGACGGAAGGAATCAAGCGTCGGCAGCCATCTTGGAAAATAAGTTTCAGTTCAGTAAAAATTGCATTATAAAACTACTTTGGCTCTTGGTCTTGTATTTAATTTTTTTTATGGACTTTTATTGAATGAAATTCAAGTGGAAATTTTTCATTTACTATATTCCAGTGATTTTAAAAAACTTAGGGGTTGCCAAGAATTACTCGGGGGTCGCACCGGTAAGATTAAAAAAAAAAAGGTTGTAAGTCCTGGTTTTCTTTTATCTTAAAAGACACTCGGTAAGAATCGGGTACCAAGTAGTGTGGGACTCTTACCGCACTAAAACCACCGGCGAATCAGGACCAATGGAAAGATCGACAAATGATTTTTCTTTCTTAATTTATATATCACATTGGGAGAAATTTAAATTTATTACACTTTCCCATAGCTTTTAGACCATCAACTCATTAGGCTAGATTCTTCTTAATATTCTCCGAATATTGTCTCGTACGTTTAAGACGGTCTCCATTTCAAACTTGGTATGACTTTGCAGGCTCTGATTATGTGATACAGAGTGTTATTAAACCACTTCTGAAGGGTGTTTTTTTGAAATGGAATAAAACACAGATGATTTTTTTTTTTAAATTGACATGAAATTTATTTCATTCGAAAGATAATCTTCTGGCATTATAATTTAAATATGATTTCTGGCATATGACCACCACGGCTGGCTCGGACGTAGTCTAATCTGGAGGTCCAATCTTCGATGACTTTTTCCAATATTTGTGGCTATATATCGGCAGTAACGCGGCGAAGTTGTCCTCCAAGTGGTCAATCGTTTCGGGCTTATTGGCGTAGACAAGCGATTACATATCCCCACAGAAAATAGTCAAGCGGCGTTAAATCGCACGATCTTGGAGGCGAGTTCCCGCTTCACGGGTTCGTAACGTGAAACTATGCGGTTACCAAACGTTTCCTTCAATACATCAATAGTGGCACGAGCTGTGTGGCATGTTGTGCCGTCGTCTTGTTGAAAACACAGCTTTTGCACATCATAGGTGTTCAATTGATGGACGAAGAGTCAGCAATCATGGCTCTATAGCGGTCACCATTGACTGTAATTTTCTGCGCAGCATCGTTTTTAAAGAAGTACGGACCAATTATTCCACAACCCATAAAACACACCAAACAGTCAGTTTTTGTGGATGTAACGATGTCTTAACATACACTTGAGGATCATCATCACTCCAAATACGGCAGTTTTGTTTATTTACGTATCCATTCAACCAAAAGTAAGCTTCATCGCTTAACAAAAAAACGCGCAATACGTATTTCGAACTGGACCATGTTTTCAAAATAAATTTTCACAATTTGGAAGCGTTGTTCAGGTGTCAGTCTATTCAGTATTTATGTTGAAATGCCAAACCAAACTAAAAATAGATCACTTGACAGCAGACAAAATAGCCGTCAGTTATAATAGTGTTGCCAACTTATAACAAGGGGCATAAATTATTCCACGAAGGACTTTTTTGATGGGTTCAGCATTTGTTATCTTTTTACTAACCCATAGTTAGATGCCATGTGTCCAAACGGGTTTCAGTACTTGCTTATATAATATAAGTTTGTTCTGGATAGGTCAGAGTTATTTCCTAGTAACCAGTACATTTATCTGCACCTCAAGTTTAGGTTTGCCATTTTTTTATGTGCTCTTTCCATTTAGGTGCCAGTTATAGCTATCATTGAAACTCACCATTGAAAGTTTTAATGATTGATTTTAAGACGTTTAGAAAGCGAAATCAGTAATTATTTTGATGTCAAAATAAAGCTCTTGTCTTAATTATTATTTTTAGTCAAAAACAATTTTCATTTCAGCCCAATTTTCATTTGAAAGCCTGGGCCATGTCATGAATTAATTTTCAGGCAAAGCATATCAAGACAAGATAGAGAAAAAATAAACTCAGATTACTTATAATATTAATATCGACACATATAGTGCCCCACTAGGTGTCCAGATGTGGAATTCGAAAACAAACAAATTGACCACAGAACTAATTTTATATTCGAAAAAAAAGTCGATATCCGCTTTTATGCGATTAGCACTACACACCTTCTTTTCGCTGCAATCCACCTACGAGTTAAGTTGTTCTCCTCCCTGGTAAATTTCGTGGGAATTAGTTTCATCATAAAAGCTACGGTAGTAAATTGTTTAGTTCTTTTATTAATACCTTTATAACTAAAATTAAATCAAAACCCTAGAAATCCTAAAACAAACTGAAAATACTTACTCGAGGGCAAAGCGGCGAACAAAATTGGAACGCAATAATCCAAATAATCATTTAAATAGATTTTGTTTTACTCGGCCACGTGTAAGTAGACTAACCTGATTAAAATTACGTCAGAAAAATCTAGATTCGTCTTTCCAAACAGCACCATCACACGACCAGAACGAAGCCCCCCCTGCCTCATCTGCGTGCAATTTCTGGTACGTGGCCATATTTTTGTGGTGATCGCGTCACTCAATCGAGTTTGAGAATTGACTCCCCAGACGAACCAATCAACCCACGCAGCGTGTGCATGATTTATACCTGGTTCTGAACCAGGGACTTTGTCTAGGCAGACCAGCATCTGCACCAGCCTCTGGCTACACCAACAAACCCGCCAAACCAAATCTTTACCATCTACGTCTAAACCCCATCTAAGCCAGCGCCTGTAGAGATCACACTCTGGGCAAAACGCACCTATAAAAATCGATTGCCCAGGTCAATTAGAGTTCGCACCAGGCAACCTGACCAAACCCACAGTCAAGACAAAAAAATTTTTCATCATTCCACTGATTGCGTACGTGGCGAGAGCTAGGATCGAGACTCGACCATCAATATACTTACGCAACAGGCATCACAATCATCGTAAACCAAAAATCAAAAAAAAAAGTGTCAAAACCAACTTGAAAACTTTGGGTTAACTTCTTCCGTAAATTTACTTATTTTATTTTTCTTTTCTTTTTTTTATTTTTGCTTCCTTTATTAATTTGAAAAAAAGTATCTAATTAAAAAATCAAATTTAAATTAATTACTTTGTTAAATCAAGTATTGTGGACATTGGATAGCATTCATTTTAAATTTTCAAAGTGGACAGTGATCAAACTGAGAAAACAAAATACAATTAAATTTAACTTCCATCAAGTCAGAGCAGATCATCGGAGGATGTGCGCACATGTTCCTGGATGCTGTAATTTGTATACTCTGTAAGTACCAAAACAAAATTTTTTTTATTTCTCTTGTATTATATTTGCGTTTTTTTTATTTTCTCTTGATCATTTTTCTCTTAAAATATTAAGTATTAAAATAAAATTAGAGAATTATATCCAAATCCATTTCAAATGTTTCTATCTTTACTCATTTATCAAACTTGAAGTAACTTATGATATATTTGAAGATTATAGTATATACCTTTTAAATGAGAATTAAAGAGTATAATTTATTTAATACAAATTCTATTTCTTATCAATGATGAGAGCTGAGTAGATAATCAAGGGGTGAGAGAGTAACTGAGGTGGAAGTGGTGTGGTGGGAAATGCAGTAAGGGGTATAAGTAGTTTTTTTTGTCAGCGCAGTGAGGGGCATTCGCTTAAATTTCGGCACGAGCAATGCATGGAGGTGGCTTATGCCACTATAGGATAAGGGCCTGCTGAGTAGCTTATCAAAGAGCTACCGCGTCATAACATCCGATGAAGCGCTGAGTGCTGGCTAATTTAGTTGCTAGTTGTTTGTTTTTATTTTTCTCTTTTTTCTTAATGATTATCTGGCACGGATTTTATTTGAATGAGCTAGGCACTGGTAGCAGCATTACCCACTCCAAACGCTTGAGCTAGCACAAGGAATCATAATAGCTAATTCCACGGTTCATTACAGCCAAAATAATTGTGTTTGATCAGAAATAATAATGAAGACCGGATCTTTATTTTGGCATCAAAATAACTACTAATTTAAGTTTCTAGGCGTCTTAAAATCAATCATTTAGTTGCGAATTAGTTACGCAAACAAAAATTTTATTGCATTTTTGGTTTGCGAAAAAATGGGTGTCCTGCTAAATTCATATGAACTTGGCAGGACACAAACTTTTTCGCAAACCTAAAAAGCAATACAATTTTTTTTGCGTAACTAATTCGCAATTAATTAGTACTCAACAACCAAATTTTTTCAGCTCGATTATCTTCAGTTTTGAGAAAGTTGTCCTGCTATATTCATATGAAGTTAGCAGGACACCCATTTTTTCGCAAACCAAATATGCAATTATATTTTTTTTTGCGCATCTAATTCGCAATTAATTAGTTCTCAATAACCAATTTTTTTCAGCTCAACTATCTTTATTTTTGAGAAAGTTGTCCTGCTAAGTTCATATGAAGTTAGCAGGACACCCATTTTTGACTTGAAATGAAAGATCATTTGAGAAAATATAATGACAGGTCATATGACTTCTATTATCATGTAAAGTGGCCTTAAACAATTAAAATTACTGCAAGGCCTGCTCCAATTTTTTTTTTGTCATTTTTGTCAACAATGGAAAATTTCATCGTGAAAGTGAAAATTTGTATAATGAAACTGGGTAGGAAAGGGATTCAGTGAACCTAAAGTCGGGTCCGTAAACCGAATCCCGTGCGTTTTATGGCGGGGACTTTCTTTATGTTTGGAATTTGTTTTTGAGATGATAAGGATGAAATTTAACCTGGAAGTAATTTTAAAGATATCAACCGTTATTTTCCAAGCCACGTTTGGAGTCTGGACTTTGTATATAAAATCTATAGTACTATCATGATGGGTGACGAACGACTGGCACGAACCAAGTGACGGCTTATGAAATTACTGGTGCTGAGCCTAACTAAGTGTGTACAGCTGAATTGTAAACTTAAGAATATGGCAAATGAAGAATAAAGTGTAATAATAAAATAATGAGAGAGCTGTACACTTTTTTATAAGAGTTGGAGGGAGGCAAGAAATCAAGCAATTTTGTTTTTTTCAAAGGTATTGGTTTTTTCAATGAATAATATGCTGAGAGTTGGGTGCGTATGCGTATTTGGCTCCGATGTGAGCTGAAATGAAAGTATGATTGTTTTTCTTTCTATCGTTGGGAAAGAAAAAATTGTATTTGAAAACAAACAACAAAATATATGCTTGCAAGTTATATTGTAAGATTGTATTTGTAACCATGGTTACTTTAAAACTTTTTATTTGTTTATTTTACTTTTGTGTTTTCTTTCGTGTTTTGTTTTTATCAGTTCAGTCGTAAAAATGCTTTGGTGGGGGAAGGTTGCTGCTGTTAGGTGTAATTTTCGTTTTCATTTAGTGTGTATATTTTTGGGTTGTTTTGTTTACTTTCGTTTTTTGTTATTTTTGTTGGTTGTTGTTGGAATATGGTAAGCACGTAGGTGGTTGTCATTGACGGCTGCTGTTGCTCATGCTCGGCTGCTGCTGCTGCTGCTCAGCATACGATCGGAATATTTTTGTGCTGGGGTGGGTAAAAAAACGAATTTTTGTTTGGGGTGGTTGGTTGCAGGGTTGTCAGATTGGGCTATTTATCATAAATTGAGCTATCTTTTTCCTTGCGACAAGAATATGAAAAAAGTAGCCCAATTTCATATTATTTCTATAACTTTTAAGAAAATTCGTTACATAATTTCAACGATATATTTTAGTTCGTCCAGATTTTAAGGATTTGTCCCTGGAAATTATTCCAAAAAACAAAAAAAAAAAACGTGGAATGTATAAGTAATCCTATATTTTTAAGATGAGATTGGGCTCGTTTTTGGGCTAGATTTTGGGTAGCGATTTGGGCTACAAGAATTCTGAAATTGGGCTACACAAGCTTCTTGAGCTGGCAACCCTGGTTGCTTTAGGTCTGTTTTCGTTTGGATGTTCTTAGCATTGCTTTTGCAGCACTTTTCCTGTTTGACACAGTTGGAATGAAAAAGGAGTGCAAAATAACAGCCCTGAACAATCAGTGAAATTTGAAACATCTATCGATAATTAAACAATACCTATAAGGGGAGATTACGATAACTCGGGCGACAAAGTTTATTGACATATTTGTATAGAACAGTTATTTACAAGCATTTTTTACTATGAAAGAGGGGGGTCTATCTCACCCCATTTCGACGGGAGGTGCAATTTTCTAAAAAAACACTAAAGATGAACAAAAAATATTTAGAAATAATGGTAATACTTACAATTAAGAATTACACATTTTTTTAAAGCTAAAAGTCTGTTCTATCATCCTGATTTTAAATCAAGTGATTTCCATGAAAACTAATTTGAAACTAAAAATTTCAGAACAAAAAATGACAAAAAACAAGCTTATACTGTCTTTATTCCAAATTTTAAGACTAAATACTAGTTTTTTTTTACTATTTTTTGCTTATTATTAGTTTTTAGTCGAATACTGAAGACTAGATGGTTATATATATTTTTAGGGACTCTGGACTCTTGGTTCTATTGACTAATGAAACATTTATTCAAAGTTCCACTGACATCCCATTATATTAAAAGGGTTTTCGGTAATATTTCGGATTTTGAGGGACTTTGGATATGCCATAAGGGGTGCAATTCTGCGTCGATACCAATTTTAATATTTCATGAATTAATTATTTTAAGGCTCCCCATACGATTTGAGTTCTTTTTTCTGGTCTACAAACAGTTTTTTTTTTAAAGAAAAAGCTAAAAACATATTATTCAACAATGTTCTTGTCTCTTATATCTCAAAAGCAAACCAATCTTTGGTATTCACTTGATTGCATATTGAACACCAGAAAAATAAAAATTAATACAAAAAATTACATTGGGCCTCTAGCTTTTGAGGGCACCAATGGGAAACTAGCAGTGTGGGTCGAACCCAGCCTCTTTTTAACTTGCGATATAGATACTATAGGGCAAGTTTTCGATTCGTGCAAACGAAAATTTTGAGACAAAAATCAAACATGACATTACGATGAAAGAGAACACGAAAAAATGGTGGCACAATTCTGTCTGTCTGTCTGTCAGTCAGTCAGTCAGTCAGTCAGTCTGTCTGTCTGTCTGTCTGTCTGTCTGTCTGTCTGTTTGTCTATCTGTCTGTCTGTATGTCTGTCTGTCTGTCTGTTTGTATCTGGATCTACAGCCTAAACAAATGATGCGATTTGCTTCAAATTTTGAACTTAAGGTTTTCTTGTAACTCTCCAGAGGGGAAATTAAAATTTTTGTTGGCTCTAAAAATAAAGGTAATTGCCATACAACCTTTGAGGAAAAGCTTTTTGAATAAAAAAAAAAAAATTTTGGATTTTAAAAAAATATTAATTTATTTTTTGAAAATTCAATATTTCAAAAACGGGTTGATGAATTTGTTGTCATTTTGATAACGACTACGCATTGTTTAGGAACAACACAATTTGTTCCTTTAACTGGTTTGTAAGACTTTGAAAATTTGGTGTGGAAAAACGGTTCCATGAATCTATTTGAATATTTACAGGAATATTGATGATTTAAAAGTCTAAAATTATGCATACCAACGCAAGCCATGCAATCAATATTTGCAAGGAAACAAAAGATTTACGAAAAGACCATAAAAAGTCGTTGTTTAGTACTTTTTTAAACTAACGGGGAAGGGTCAAAACAAGTAATAAAATGGTAATAGTACTTATATATTTCTAGAATATTTGTCTCACAAAAGTGTTGAATTTCAAAACCAGAAAATCAAATTTGTATTTAAATTTTTCTAATAAATAGCTCCAATGATTTCAAGTTTTTTGTTGGTATAAAATTAATATTTTCGTATTTATGTACATAGATGACATTCGTTTTTCTTAAATCAATTTCATGCTTTCGAACATTGTTCTTTTATGTATTTCATCTAGTTTTTATGCACACAATTTCAAAAATTCTAAGCCTCTTGAAATTTTGATAGCTAGGAAGATATGTAGGTATGTAGGTGCATTAGGGTGGTCGTAAGAAAAAGATCAGGTTGTATGGGCCTAAACCGATTCTAAATGAAAAAAAAATATTCCCTAATTTTTTCAGATTTTTATTATCATCCCTTTAGTCGCTGTAGGGTGATACTAGGTGATTCGCGTAAAATCTGCCAAGGGCATGTACTTAGGTTAAAAGTAAACAAGAAAGGAAGTATATTTAACCGGCTTGGACAGGCGACAATTTTATAAAAAAATACTTAAAATGGAAAAACATACATAATGTACACATATTAAAAAACAACTTTTTTCACAATTTTAAGTTTGAAAACAATTTTTGTCGAAGCTGTTTACGAAAAGAACTTTATTTAAAAATAAACCATGAGAATGGACTTCTGGTTTTCCAAAAGCTACAAAACAATACTGTAAGTGGTTGTTTGTTAAAAGGTATACTTTTTCCATTCTAAGTACCTAGGTACCTAACTATTTTTTTTTATAAGACTGCCCCTTCTGTCCAAGCGGGGGGAAATAAACCCCCTCCCGTAGGATTTTTTTTTTCTTGTCTTCTTTTAACCAATAGTGAGTGTCATAAGTGATTAAACACAAATTATTTCTGGAGTTACATGAAATTTAAACAAACAAATACATAGATAAAAATTGCATCCCAATAGTTAAAAAAAAAGTTTTATTCAATGGCAATAGATCAAAACAAAACTATTCATAATAAAACTACCTAATGCATTTTTTCCTAACTAAAACTTTATATACTCTTTATTTTACGCGATGATGGTTTAAATTCCATGAATCGTTATCGTAAGACTGTTATCATAATGTTATAATAAAATTTGGAAAAACTGATAAAACTCCTACTACCTACAAAAGGTAAATACAAAAAATTGAAATATCGCAACATGTCCTTAAATAATTCCTTCATAGATGTGGTGAAAAGTTGCAACATTGCTACAAAGATTAAAAATTTCAAGTCAAATACCCAAGATTTGAAAAACAAAATTAAAATAATAAACGAAAATACAATCTACATGCCTACCTACATTATGTATGTACGTATAAATTTAAAGAAACATATATAACTTATACCTCAAGCTCACATACAAACACAATCGAGTAATAGAAAGCAATTTGTTTTATTTTTATTTCCTTTCATGTATTCTTGTCGTTAGTATGTGTATGGCACAAGCAACTGATTCATTTGTCTCCCTTGCTCCCTTTATTGTTGCGAGAATCAATGTAATATAACCCTCTCTTACGACTTTTTCATTTTGCTTTTACATTTTTCTTCTATTTCAACTCTCAAATATCAAATACATTTCCATATTAGCGCCGCCTGGTGAAGGCTTATGAAAATAAAAAAAATTGGCTGATGATAGTACTATAGATTTTATATACAAAGGTCTGGAGGCATTTACACATTTCTTTCACGGTAATAATATTACAAAATACCAAAATAGTGGAAACTCCATTTTTTGACATCATGAAAAGTATGTTCCCGAAAAGTGGCAACATTGATAGTTTACCCGAACGTGCGTCAAAACAAACAACAAAAAACAACAATAATTTACTGCGTGCGGCAATACAATTAATAGAACAACACAAGCTTTCCTCAGTGCTTACGTTGCGTGATCTTGTGTATATCAAATGTCAACCTGGGGCCTATTTCTGCGCTACTGCATCACCTACATCAACTACATCATACAACAACATCTAACAACTACATCAGTTACATTTTTCTGTTTCAAACATACACACTTGAGCACTGAATTGTCATTTCACACGTGTTTTTGGTAAATTTCGTTAAATTTCTTGCAGTTTTTTTTACAATTGACGGGCGACTGTCCAGAGAATCTATTTTAAATTGTGTATCACTAAAAAATAAAAGAAGTTGGCTTCGCTCAGCGTTTCGCTCAATTTTCTCGGTCATTTAATTCTGAGCTAATTGAACAAGCTCTGAGCTAGCTCCGATGGAAAAAAGAAACACACTTTTTATGCTCTGATATGTCTAAGCTAAATAAGAAACATAGAATTTTTGTTAAACAGTTCCATGTACTGTTGTTTTTCGTCCTTATTCGGTTTCTGCGACTTATTATCGAATCAATTAATGGGTGTCTTGTTTCTCATCAATGGTTGGTGCCAATGAGTTAAATTACAGAGATTCTGCAAACGATTGGAACAATACACGAACAATAACATTATTTGCACTCAGCGTTCCGGTTAGCAAATTTGTCACATAAATGCTCAGAGTTTACAACCCAAGTTTCGAAATTTTTTTGAAGGTTCAAAAGTCGATGTGGTTGTGTTGTGGTATACATCTCTGAATCTTGGCTATATAGTGAATTTAGTGATGATTTTTGGAGTTTAAGTTGTTTTCATAAGCCTTTTCAGTCTGATGGGAAGGGTAGGAGGAGACGCAGTGATTTTTGTTCGTAATCACTTACAATGTAATTTCATATGTAAGGCTCCGGTGCGGCGGGTAGTGAAATTGACTATGTTTTCACCTCAATCACGTGTAGGATTAATAAACTTTTACTGAGATCAATATATATACACCGAACAGGAATATTAATATCTCACCGATAACTTGTGTTATTGACGAGTTATCCTATGTATTTCCTTTGGTTGTGGTGGTGGAACATTTAAACTACAATATTCTTAAAGATTCAAGTTTTGTTCATTGCATGCGATCGCTTAGTTTGTTTTCCGTAAATACATCTTTACCCACCCACTTTACGAAGTCTAATAGTAGCCTTCTAGATTTAGGTACTTTTAGTGAGTCATCTTTATAAAGCTCTTCACTTTAATCAACTCTCAGCCCCATGTTTTTCCCATCATGATCTCATACACTTGACTTTTCAATATGAACATACCAATTTTGACAATTCCTTTAGTTTTCGTGATTTCAAAAATGTCAATCAATCTCATTTGGAGATGGATCTTAGCTCAATTGAATAGTTCCGGGTATATGCTATGCCATCAGTTGATGAACAGTTATTTTTTATTGAAGATAACAATCGCAATCTTTTCAATATACATACATGTACCACTTTAAACCAAATCGGAATTTAGAAGTAATCCAGCGTGGTTTACTAGTAAAGGCCTATAAGCGTTGGAACCGTTTCCGTTTAGATATTTTGCATGACGCTTATCGAGCATTGCGATATAGCGTCATTTTTAAAATACGCGAAGCAAAACGTCGTTTCTTTGCTCCAAGACTTGATCCCTTTCAAGCCAAACATATGCTCTGGAAAAACTTGAAAAGCATTGGTTTAAGTAAAAATAGAAATACTCGTCTCAATAACAAAGACCCCAATGAACTCAATAGAACTTTTACCTCTCTTCCCTCTCCTGTCCCAAATCAACCAGAATTATCCTCAATGTTTTATAATGTTCTTCATAACTCAGATCCTACAAATGGTTTTAGCTTCAGAGGTGGTGATTAAGCTGACGTCTTAGAAAGTTGTATATCTCATAATCAGATCCAACTCAGTGGGGTTCGATGAAATTCATCCAGTCTTCCTTCCCTACATCCTTAAATCAATAATTCACCTTTTGAATCCTATTATAATGACTGGGGTAGTACCCTCTACTTTGAAACGTACAAAAATTACGCCTGTTCGTAAGAATCAGAATAAGTTCCGGCCAATAGCTATCTTACCATTCTTTTCCAAGTTGCTTGAAAAACTTTAAAATTCCCAGATAAAAGAACATCTGAAGCGTAACAGTCTGCTTTGCGACAACCAGTCTGGTTTTCGCGCAAAACATAGCTGCTTTGATAAATATTGTTTAAGACTTAAGGCAAGTTATAGACTGAAATAATGCAACTTTTCTTGTCCTTTTAGATTTCTCGAATGCATTCGACACAGTGAACCATCATGTTTTCTGTATGAAGCTAAGTAGATAGATAATCAATTTAATTTCTCACGATCTTCCCTGAATCTGGTTTCATCTTACCTGAACAACAGATGTCAATCAGTTGTATCAAATAACAGTATATCGGAGTTTCTTCCACTAACAAGTGGTGTTCTACAAGGCTCAATATTAGGCCCACTTTTCTTTACAATGTTCATAAATTACCTCCTTTTAAGTATTTTAAACTGTTTGGTTGACATGCATGCCGATGATGTTCAAGTTCGAAAAAGCTCTCTTTTAGGTCTAATGGAAAATGCAGCTCATGAAGTTAACGAAGACCTTAAAAGAATCTTGTGCTGGTCTCGATCTAATGGCTTATGTTTGAATCCCTCTAAATATAAGTATTTATTTATCTCAAGAACTAGTATTGATATTTCGTATTTTCCTAGCTTATTCCTAAATGACTCAACAATTGAATTTAATAAATCGGCAAGAAACCTTGGCATAACATTCAACACGACACTTTAATGGAATAATCACATAAGACTGACAGTAGGAAGGGTTTATATATGCTTACGCCTGCTAAGGATCATTCTCGCAAAAACACTTGTTCTACCAATATTCCTATTTGGTTGCGAAATATTTAGTAATTGCGACTCGATTCATCAAAGGAAATTAAATGTTACTTATAATTGCATTGCATTGCATTGCATGAGTTAAAAAAATATGACCATATCTCTCATTTCACTAAACTCATCAATGGAGTTACACTAGAAAATCTCTTTAAGTTTAAAACATTAGTGCTGCTTCATAATGTAATGTAAACACATCAACCTATGTACCTTCATAATAAGATTTGTATGTCACGAATCCATAAAAACGTTTGATCTGGTACGAATACGGTGTATAGATATATGTACTTGGTATCAAATCGACAATTCTTTGTGTTCTCGGTCCGATTGTGGAATTCTCATCCCCTTGCACTTCGAATGATTAGTTGTACTAAGCTGTTTATGGTGAGACTTAGGAGGCAGTACTTGGAGAGTCTTTGATGAAGATAGGATTTGTGTAATATGTGCGCCTTTTTTACTTATACTTTTTCTTTATAATATGTAACTATAAATTTAAAAATTTAAAATTTTCTTTTGAATTTTGATGAAATCCTTATAACTACGTATAGTTGAATAATCGTTTAAATAATCCTTAACTTGTTTTTGTTATGTACCTAGAACTAAAATTTATGTATCAACTAGCGTTTATCCGCGGCTTCGCTCGCACTAGTGTTTATTTTGTCAACCGATTCAGGTTGTCGATCATCAAATCATTTACGAAAAAAAACTTGTTTTATTTATCTCAGGTTATTGGTTAGTACAAAAACAGAAGTAATTACAAAAAGAAAAATATTTACTGCAAAGTCATAGGTTCTGCCTCGCTGCGAGCCGAATTCTCCCCAATTAGTCCAATAGCTGGCATCAAATTTTTTGGGTGAACACATAACCAAAATATGAGTTTGATAATCTGCAGGTCGGCCATTCCAAAAATTTCGAAACCAAGCAACTCAATTTCAAATTAAGGAAAAAAATATATTTAAATATGCCAATATTTACAATATATATTAGAGTTAACGAAAAAATTGTAAATATAAAATTTTACTTGTTGTTGTAAAATAGGCAAGTGATCAAAAAAGCTCATACTTTATCTTTCGTATCTGGGCATTTTTCGGCATTTTTGCCGCTATCAGTTCTCTATAAATTGTGATGCAAATGGCGATGTGCAGTTAGGTTTTTATTAGTGTTTTCAATACACTACTTAAATTCGGAACTATTTTACTGATAGGAGTGCTGTAAAAATAGTATTACGCCTCAAAATGACTGAACATTTCATGTCTTCTCCGTTACCGAAAAATGACTAAAGTTGGTATAAATGGTGAACTATATTAGTGTTTGTAAAAATATTCCGCATACAAAGCAAGACTTGAAAAAGGATTATGGTGGATTTTTTATAGATTTTTAAATCATGTCTTACTGTCTAAAACAGGGTAACGGAGAAGACAAAATTGCACTTTCTCATCCAAATTTCAACGGCACTTTTTTTTTAGTCTGAATTTCTTAGATCCCCTTGCTTAAAATGGATGAAGGTAACTAAAAAAAAAATATGTGTAAATTTCATTGAAATTGGTTGACGTTTACACGTGCTAGCGAGCACTTGAAATTTTTCATATAAAAAACATGGTGTTTCGACAGTCTTTTACTTAAAGGGCCCGTAAAAGTGTAAACGTTGATGGAAAAACTTTAAACTTAGCAAATATGCTAAATACCATAAGGAGTATACAAATATATTTTTTTTTATTTTTGTAAACAACAGTTACTCCATTTAAAATAGCAACAAATGCACAAAAACAACGATTTTTAATTAAATTTTTTGATGGGGTTAATATTATGCAAAACTATTGAAAATATTTTTTTTTGATACTCCTAACAGTAGTTAATTTATGTGCCAAGTTTAAAGATTTTCCATCCACTTTTACAATTTTGCTGATATTTTGAGTAAATACTGTGAAAACCCCATGTGTTTTGAATGAAAAATTTCAAGTGCTCGCTAGCACGTTTTAACGTTAACCGATTTCAATGAAATTTTACACACATTTTTTCAATTGCCTGAATCACTTTTATCATTGATGAGAATAATTTAAAAATACGAATTTCAATACAACTGAACAAAAAAGAAATCTTTAATCGTACGTGTCTTCTCCGTTACCATTAGCTGTCTTCTCCGTTACCATCTTTCATATTTTTTTCTGTTAGTAAAATGAAACTTGGCATTAAACCAAGGATGGTTTTTGATAAATGTTGGTATTATGAAAGTGTGCAAAAAAAATCAACTTCATATCTTAATGGACGGCGCAGAATTTTAAACTTCAAGGCAATGGTCGGAAATCTCTAAATCGTACGTGTCTTCTCCGTTACCGTCTATTTTTTTTAATAAACTTATTAAATTTAATAATTTTTTGGTGAAACTTCTGTGTGGTGTACTTTGTGATGAATTCTTTAAAACCACTGAGTTTCATAAAAAAATATTAATTTCTTAACAAGAAAAACGTTACTACAAGCGTCCGATTGTCTTCTCCGTTACTTTGGAATGGCCGAGGTGCATGCATCTTTATATCGAATTCAAAAGTCGGGCAGGATTTTTTCGACACCCGTGTTGGGACAGGGGGAAAATAGCTGTTTTCCAATTTTTGTGACAGGGTTACAAACATAATGTATATTAACATTCAAAAAACAGGAAATGATCCTCTGTTATTTTCCTTCAGTCCATTCACTTTAATTTTGACGATATAATTAATAGAACTTGAAATATAACCATTTTAGGTGCAAATATCGAGAAATATTTGAAATTAAAAAAAAAATAAAGAAAAATACGACCGATAAGCTTTGCTTTAGGGACTCATATCTTGAGTTCTATTATAACTCAGATCACAAAATTTATATATATTTTTTCAGTTTTTCCTTATGTTGGGTTTGAAGGTATTTTTTCAAAAACTATTGGCAGGAATAACTTATTTTGAAAAAATAATTAAAGAACAAACTTGAAAATCTCAAAAAAAAAATATAGTACTTTATTTTAAGTGTTGCCATTTGTTTTAAAAATATTTTTTTTTTAAATTCTAGTACTATTTTCAGAAAATTGCTCCTCCTGGTTGATTGGGGGGAGATAGACCCCCCCCTCTCAGTATTAAAAAATGTTTGTACTATACCTCTCTAAAAAACCCTATTATTATTTTATTTCGCTGGGCGAATCATTTTGGGCCGGAAAAACCAGCATTTTCGAAAATTGATACTTTTTGAAGTCTCAATATCTTTTTATTGGGGCCTTATATCGAAAAAGTCTTCATAAGAGTTCTTATAGAGAATATTATTGTACATACAAAAAGTATAAATTATTTTTCAAAAACTTCACCATTTAAGAGAAAACCGCAAAATACCGTTATTTTTGACTTTTGTGCATGTTATATAAAATATTATATCTTTTAAATAACGGCAAAAGAAAAAATATTTTTGGATTTTCTTGTAGAAGGGTAAATAACCTACAAACTGTGTAAAAATTAAATTTCTAACATATACCGTTTAAGAGTGGTAAGCGAAAAATCTTTGTTTTCAATACTTAACCTTTTTGAAGTAGCAATATCTTGTTACTGGTCACTCGTGTGGAAAAAAGTGTTTTAATATTTTTTGAAGACTACATTATAATCTATAAGCTGAACATTAGTTATTTTATGACAATTTCGTTATTTAAGATTTAAAAGCAAAAGTCTGGAATTTCAGGTTTTTGACGAAATTTTTCAAATAATTATATCTTTAAAATTATCACTCTTAGAATTTTTTTTAATAGAGGGTAACATAGTGTACAAACTTTGCCTATAAATGTTTTCAATAAGACTCACCATTTCTGAGTTATACGCAAAAAAGGGATATTTTCGTCAATTTACGTTTTTTGAAACGCCTATATCTTCTTAACCATCAGTCAGAGAAAAAAAGTGTTCCAATATTTCTTGTAGATAATCCAATTAAAAGTCTTGTCTGCATTACTTTTTAATACCATGTACCTACCGTTTCAAAGTTATACGTGGAAAACCAGTATTTTCGACATTTAACCTTGAATAACTTTTAACGCAAGCCAGTTTCGTTGGTGGACTTTCGCATGTATATTCCTTGTGCACAAATAAAGATAATTATTGCATTAAAAAATCTTCACTTGGAATTTTTCCGCAGCGAAAGTACATTTTTCCTGGGCTATTTACCAAAATTCATCATAATTGATTCAGCGGCAAGGCGTAACACATACAAACAAACTCACTTTCACATTTATAATACTAGTAGGAAAAGTAGGATAGGATAGCATTTATTAAAATGTATATCCCAACAAAAACATAAATGTTAAAAAAAGAGCCAAGTTCTTATATGTACAAGAAACCTGTGTGTAAAAGTCTGCCACAAAAAGTAATGAGATCTAAAATATATTCCAAGTTTTAAGTTCATGAAGTTTAATACCAAATATCTTAAGTAGATTAATATCGAAACAAGTCCAAATAATGACAGAAATTTGGTATTTAATGATTACTGATTAAAATATGGTGGGTTCACTGGTCAAGTTTTCATACATTTTAAATTTGTGATTACGTAAGTAATTAAGAAAAAACTTGCCAAGTAAATCCACCAAATTTTAATCAGTAATCATTAAATACCTAATTTCTGTCATTATTTGGACTTGTTTCGATATTAATCTACTTAAGATATTTGATATTTAACTTCATGAACTTAAAACTTGGAATATATTTTAGATCTCATTACTTTTTGTGGCAGACTTTTACACACAGGTTTCTTGTACATATAAGAACTTGGCTCTTTTTTTAACATTTATGTTTTTGTTGGGATTTCACTCCTTTTTGCAAAGATTTTTTTATTTATAAGAATTTTTAATAACGTGGGTGGATGCCCCGCTCTTTAAAGGAAAATTCCAATTTTTCAATTGTTTTCTTTCAAAGTACTTCAAGTCCTATTACTCTACCAATTTTCATCGTTCTACAACAATCAGAAGTGGTTCATAAAGTTTATAAGAATTTTTGAGAAAGTGGGTGTATGCCACGCCCCCTGAACTGAAACCTTAAATTTTTCGATTTTTGTCTTTCAAAGTACTTCAAGCCCTACCGATCTACCAATTTTCATCGCTCTACAACAATCGGAAGTGCTCCATATAATTTATAAGAATTTTTAAGAATGTGGGTGGATGCCACGCCCCTTGAATGAAAAATTCCAATTTTTCAATTCATTTATTTCTAAGTACTTCAAGCCCTACCGACCTACAGATTTTCGATTTTTTACTTTGTATGCACCACAAGGCCTACCGTTGTGCGAAATTTCAAGTTTCTACGATGTCGGGAAGTGCTCCATAATTTTGATGATCTGTCAGTGAGTCAGTGAATCAGTGAGTCAGTGAGTCAGTGAGTCAGTGAGTCAGTGAGTCAGTGAGTCAGTCAGTCAGTTACGCTTTTTGCGATTTTTGAAGTCCTATATCTCGGGAATTACTAATGCTAAAGAGTTGAAATTTGGTGAGCCACCTGTGTTTGATCAGCTCAGCAAATCAAAGGGCACGGTAGTCCCCAGCCAAGTTCGCGGCACTACACCCTTTTTACAGCAACAAACTCAGGCGATTTTCAACCCCCCTCTAACTTCAGTACCAATAAAGTCAGAAACTTTAAATTCACAGTATTTGCTAGGCTGATCAAACACAGGTCGCACACCAAATTTTAACTCTTTAGGATTAGTAATTCCCGAGATATAGGACTTCAAAAATCGCAAAAACCGTAACTGACTGACTCACTGACAGATCATCAAAATTATGGAGCACTTCCCGGCATCGTAGAAACTTGAAATTTCGCACAACGGTAGGCCTTGTGGTGCATACAAAGAAAAAAATCGAAAACCTGCAATTTTCTATTCAGGGGGCGTGGCATCCACCCACTTTCTTAAATATTCTTATAAATTATATCACAACAAAAACATAAATGTTAGAAAAAAGAGTTCTTATATGTACAAGAAACTTGTACGTAAAAAGTCAGCCAAAAAAAGTAATGAGATCTAAAATATATGCCAAGTTTTAAGTACATAAAGCTCAATATCAAATATCTTAAGTAGAGAAATATCAAAGCAATTCCAAATCATGACAGAAATTTGGTATTTAATGATTACTGATTAAAATATGGTGGGTTCACTGGTCAAGTTTTCATACATTTTAAAATTGTGATTAAGTAAGTAATTAAGAGAAAACTTGCCAAGTAAATCCACCAAATTTTAATCAGTAATCATTAAATACCAAATTTCTGTCATGATTTGGAATTGCTTTGATATTTCTCTACTTAAGATATTTGATATTGAGCTTTATGTACTTAAAACTTGGCATATATTTTAGATCTCATTACTTTTTTTGGCTGACTTTTTACGTACAAGTTTCTTGTACATATAAGAACTTGGCTCTTTTTTTTAACATTTATGTTTTTGTTGTGATTTCACTCCTTTTTGCAAAGATTAACTTTACCAGGAGAAAATCAAGCCTTAGGGCCTTACAAAGTTGCATAATTCTATGACAGCCGAAAGTGCTCCATATAAATAATATCAATTCTGATAAAGTGGGTGGATGGCGCCCCCCGAATGCAAAATTCCAATTTTTCAATTTTTTTTTCTTTCTAAGTACTTCAAGCCCTACCGACCTACCAATTTTCATTATTCTACAACAATCAGAAGTCCTCCATATAATTTATAAGAGTTTTTAATAATGTGGGTGGATGCCACGCCCCCTGAAGGGAAAATTCCAATTTTTCAATTTTTTTCTTTCTACGTACTTCAAGCCCAACCGACTTACCAATTTTCATCGTTCTACAACAATCGGAAGTGCTCCATATAATTTATAAGGATTTTTAAGAATGTGGGTGGATGCCACGCCCCCTGAATGGAAAATTCCAATTTTTCAATTTTGTTCATTCTAAATACTTTAAGCCCTGACGACCTACCAATTTGTCTCGTTCTAAAACAATCAGAAGTGCTCCATATAATTTATAAACAAATTTAAGAATATGGGTGTATGCCACGCCCCCTGAATGGAAAATTCCAATTTTTTAATTTTTTTCTTTCTGAGTACTTGAAGCCCTACCGACCTACCAATTTTCATTGTTCTACAACAATCAGAAGTGCTCCATATAATTTATAAGAATTTTTAATAATGTGGGTGGATGCCACGCCCCCTGAATGGAAAATTCCAATTTTTCAATTATTTTCTTTCTAAGTACTTCAAGCCCAACCGACTTACCAATTTTCATCGTTCTACAACGATCAGAAGTGCTGCATATAATTTATAAGGATTTTAAGGAATGTGGGTGGATGCCACGCCCCCTGAATGAAAATTTCAATTTTTCAATTTTTTTCTTTCTAAGTACTTGAAGCCCTACAGACCCACCAATTTTCATTGTTCTACAACAATCAGAAGTGCTCCATATAATTTATAAGATTTTTTAACAAAGTGGGTGGATGCCACGCCCCCTGGATAGAAAATAGCATATTTTCGATTTTTTCCTTTGTATGCACCACAAGGTCTACCGTTTTGCGAAATTTCAAGTTTCTACAATGTCTGGAAGTGCTCCATAATTTTGATGATCTGTCAGTGAGTCAGTGAGTCAGTGAGTCAGTCAGTCAGTTACGGTTTTTGCGATTTTTGAAGTCCTATATCTCGGGAATTACTAATGCTAAAGAGTTGAAATTTGGTGAGCCACCTGTGTTTGATCAGCTCAGCAAATACTGCTGTTTCTGAGTTTCTGACTTTATTGGTACTGAAGTTAGAGGGGGGTTGAAAATCGCCTGAGTTTGTTCCTGTAAAAAGGGTGTAGTGCCGCGAACTTGGCTGGGCACTACCGTGCCCTTTGATGGAGCACTTCCGATTGTTGTAGAACGATGAAGATTGGTAAGTCGGTAGAGCTTGAGGTACTAAGAAAGAAAAAAATTGAAAAATTGAAATTTTCCATTCAGGGGGGGGGGGGGTGGCATCCACCCACAAAATCTTTAAAAATTATATGGAGCACTTCCGATTGTTGTAGATCGATGAAAATTAGTAGGCCGGTAGGGCTTAAAGTACTAAGAAAGAAAAAAATTGAAAAATTGGAATTTTTTTATTCATTTATCATTCAGGGGGCGTGGCATTCACCCACATTCTTGAAAATTCTTACAAATTATATGGAGCACTTCCGATTGTAGTAGAACGATGAAAATTGGTAGGTCGGTAGGGCTTGAAGTACTTAGAAAGAAAAAAAATCGAACATTTGGAATTTTCCATTCAGGGGGCTCTTTTTTAACATTTATGTTTTTGTTGTGATTGAAGCTTTCGCTATGTTATAAGATATTGTATCTTAGGGTGTTATGCTATTACCTTCATTTTTTGGTATGGTTTGGTTTGGTTTCCTCAGTTTGTGACCAATCCAACGCCATTTACGCTTTCTTATGTCGACGTCCAGCCGCTCTTGACTTGCCCTGCGCACCTGCGCCACAATTCCTCGTTTGATATTATTTGTGGCCAACGAATCTTTAGGATGTGGCGAAGACAGCGATTCACAAAAGCCTGCAATTTCCTCGAAATGGTAGACGTGGCTTCCCAGGTTTCACAAGCATACAACAGCACGGATTTGAGATTGGACTCGAAGAATCTCAATTTAGTGCGTTAGGAGATTTGACTGGATTTCCAAATTGGGGACAGAGTACCGAAAGCAGCACGAGCTTTATTTATTCTACTTTTAACGTCCAGATCCGTACCACCGTTTGCAGAAACAATACTGCCTAGGTAGTTAAACTGTTCCACTTCTTCAACTGGCGTCTCCTGTAGAATAATACGCTGCTGTGTGGAGCGGCCTGTGAGCATTATTTTTGTCTTTTTGCTGTTTATTCTTAGACCACTCGACTCTCCCTTCACTTGCAGTGTTTGGCACATCCCGTTCAGCCCACTGATGTTATTTACCAGTAGACATATGTCATCGGCATAGTCTAAATGACTGATGGGCGATTTCACGAAAGGCTTTTAATTATTTAAAAAGCCTTTTGGCCTTTAAATGTTCACACTCCGATAGATTCTCGAAAAAAACCCAGATAAACACCATCTCTTTATCGATTTCAAAGTCGTGTATGTTAGCGTAGACAGAGACAAGCTATACAGAGCCATATGTCGCATCTCGGCATCCCTGCCAAACTCGTCCGCTTGTGGAAGATGACGATGGAGAAATCTGGCGCTCCGTCAAAGTTGGCAAGAACACCACCGAACTTTGATGTCAAGAAAGGTTTGAGGCAAGGCGATGCGTTATCATGCAACCTCCCTATTATCATATGGCTCCACCATTACATTGCAAAATAACATCAGTGCAGAGATCAAACGAAGAATTACTCTTGCCAACCGCTTTTTATTCGGGCTAAGAAGCCATTTGAGCAGTAAATTCCTCTCTCAAAGAACCAAGAAGACCTTATATAAGACCCTCATCATTCCGGTTCTGCTATATGGGGCAGAAGCAAGGACCCTCACAAAAACGGATGAGAAATCTGTTTGGGTGCTTTGAAAGGCAAATTATTAAGGTGATCTTCGGTCCAGTTTGTATCGATGGAGTATGGAGGAGAAGATTTAACAACGAGCTTTATGGGCTTTTCAGCGACGTCAACCTAGTAAAAATGCTGAAAATACAGCGGCTGAGATGGCTGGGACACGTGGAGCGTATGAACACCGACGCACTAGCCCGACGAGTCTTCGAATCTACCCCTGATGGTCTACGCAGCAGAGGAAGACCCCACCTTAGGTGGCGCACACAAGTGGAGAATGACCTTAACCAACTTGGAGCGCGTAACTGGAGGCAGCTAGCTAGGGACCGAGCTGGCTGAAGAGGTTTGTTGGTTGAGGCCGTAGTCCACCCTGAACTTTAAGCGCCATCTAAAGTAAAGTAAGTTTAGCCTTTTAATTATGTTTTTTGGTTTCACCAAAAGCTTTTGTATTTAGGAAGATTTTAAATGCCCTTTTAAACTAAAAGCTCGTTTTTATCTCATAAAATTTTAAAAGTCTTTTTTATGAAGCCATTCCAGACAACAACAGCTGATATTTAGCTGTCAGAATAATTGTCCCATCCATAATGCTTTTTACTTTTTCTCATAGACTTCGCATGTGCGAGGGAAACAACCTCTTTTTTTGAATCGAGGGATGTGAGCAAACTCAGTAAAATAAAAATATCCCTAAAATATCTCTTTTCTACATTGGTGCAACTGAAAAATTTCGGATAAAATTTTGAAGGAGTTTATATAAAAGTATTATATAAAATGTAGTACCTAGTGGCTTGATGGTTAGTGCGTTGGACTGTCATGCCGAAGTTGTAGGTTCGATTCCCAGCCGTACCACCTAAAAACAGAAATGTTTTATCGGAAGTACTGCTTCTTGCGAGGAACTGACAAATCCTCCAAGAGTATACTTGTCATGAATAAGTGCTTCTCATCTAGCCGTTCGGACTCGGCAAAAAACTGTAGGTCCCCTCCATTCCTGCCAACAACATGCACATAGGAATGGTTGTGAGTTGTAAATCACTAGGCCCTGGTTCTCCACGAGCTGTTGCACCACCAAATTTACTTATATTAATTATATAAAAGTAATTTTAGTGTTTGTTTATGAAATTGGTCATGAGCCTTTCGAACGGTCTCCATTGAATGCCTTGTCGCTCAGCTGTACCAACACTGGCCGTCAATACGTCGTCCATCGCCAGCAGGAAGAGAATTGGTGATAAAACATCCCCTTGTATCACACCCTGTTGCCCATTGTGTAAAACAAAACACTTTGCGTTGTTGTAGGACTCTTTAATAATGGCAGCAATTTTTGCTCGAGGACGTCACGCAGAGTGTTGATATAGTCGGCATACGATCGACCACTGCGGAAGCCAGCTTGATGCCTCTTGAATGTAGACTCGTCTCTATATTTTATTCGCTCGAGAGTTTGCCATCAGTTGTGGAAAAATAGACCAAACGGTGATACCACGCAAATTGTTGCAATTCTTAAGGTCATCTTTCTTTGGCAGCTTTACAATAAAACCATCTTTCCAGTTCTTGGGATATCTTTCATTTTCCCAAATGATTTGTTTCTGTTACGGGATCGGCTTTCAGGAATTCAGCTGGTACTCCGTAAAGTCCAGCTGCCTTGTTATTTTTGAGGAGATTGATTGATGTTTGAATTTCCGATATACTTAAGGGGCTCGCTGTCTGTCACTGTTATCCAAGCCATGGAAATTTTCCATGTAAGTTACGAGTTTTTCTTTATTTTACTATTTGGCCCAGATAGTGCCCCAATTATAAAAATTGCGTCGAAACGGCAGAATTAAAAAAAATGATTGCCAAGCTAAATTTCACCCTTAGCATGTCAAAAATTAATTTCAAATGTGAAAACAAGATCAAAGTGCCAAGATTTGGGCAGGTGTACAGGTTGGGTGCCATTTTTCAAAATGGTGGCAAAGCAACAGGATTACAAAAATGATTTCCGGGTTAAATTTTATCCTTTTCATCTAAAAAAAAAATCCAAACATAAAAAAGGTCCCCGCCTAAAAGCGCACGGGATTCAGTTTCCTGACTGGACCTGAAGCGACATAGCTTTTTAAGTAACTGGACAAAGCATTATTATTATTATGAATGTAGGCCAGTAGTACCTCGTGGCATGATGGTTAGTGCGTAGGACTGTCATGCCGAAGGCGTGGGTTCGATTCCCAGCCGTGCCACCTATAAACAGGAATGTTTTATCCGAGGTACTGCCTCTTGCGAGGAACTGACAAGTCCTCCAAGAGTATTAATTGTCATGAAAATGTGCTTCTCATTTAGCCGTTCGGACTCGTCAAAAAACTGTATGTCCCCTCCATTCCTGCCAACAACACGCACAAAGGAATGGTTGAGAGTTGTAAGTCACTAGGCCCTGGTTCTCCACGAGCTGTTGCGCCACCCAATTTATTTATTTTTTTTAGCGGTTGCAGAATGTTTTTACTAGCAACGGGGTCTCGTACTGAAAAAGGTAGGAACAAAAACTGCTATATTCAGTCAGTTTACATCAGCAAAATAAAACATTGTGATTCCAAAACAATGTCCGAACAGTGTGAAACCCATTCTTTAGTCTTGTAGAAAACATGGTATTTAAAAAGAAATCTTTTCATTGATAGAATTATTTTGAGCCTGGTTCTTACCTCTGCAAATATAAAATTATTGATCGGCTATTATCTCTTTGATATATAGTTTACGAATCAAGCATTAAAAATACTTGTTTGAAAAAATATTTCATGAAGTATAGAAGTGAAATTGGTAACCCTTTATTGCAACCGACTAAAGTATTTGACGAAAATCAAATGGCATTTCTCAGTTTGCATAAACTCGCGTCACAAAATGCATACAAATCTCAAGCTCTTCTGAATGAGGTGGAAAACACGAGAGGAAGCAACCAAACAAAAGTGCATGGCTGTGGTTGACACATTGCCGGATGATTATGGTAACAATTAATGAGAAAGCACTCACACTCATCTGAGCCCCGACTGGCATTCCATGAATTAAGATGATTATAATGATGACGACAGGAAAAGCTACAACTTTATAATACTGGATGACGATTAAAACGATAATGTAGTACGATAATGACTACGTGGTGATTAAGCGAAACCAAACAACCCTATCTACATATATGAAGGACTTTACCCAAAAGAACAACCGTACCCAACTTATGTATATGCTGAATGACTCTAGACTCGGCGGAAGGCATCAACTACGAACTACGAGTATACACCTTCATGATGATGGTGATGATAACCATGAGGAAGCAGGACGAATTTGAATTGCTGACTTGCACTTAAAAAAAAGGTGTTTCTATTATACACTAAGTAAGTGCAATTTGTTAAATAAATTAATGAGTAGACTCAAGGAGACCATAAACAAAAAAAAGAATGGAACAATGGAATGGAAAAGAAGGACACCACTCCCTGATTCCCAGTTAATGTGACACTCAACACTCAAGCGCAAAAAGGATGCTGGCTTTTGATTGTAAGCATTAACGTATGATGAATGATGGAAAGGACTCCTGCAAGCTGCAGGCAGATGTAAAGGGGATTGATGCAGATGCAATTAAATCAATTGATTTTATTGATATATGATAATAACACCTAACTTTCTGCAACAGATAACTTCAGAGATGCAGTCTTTAATTTAATTACTTGTTACTATGATATTAATTGTGGGACAATTTTGTTGAATTATTCATTTAATTATTCTCGATACTTAGCAGTGTTGCTAAAATCTATCTTGTCTTTTAATTTAGATATCTGTTCTTCAGGGTGAGAAGGAAGATTTAATAAATGTATTTCTATCCGAACCGAATAAGGAAAATGGTCGTTTTGCTGAATCTTGGTGAACATTTAACACGTCATTTCTGACGAAAATTGGTGAACCTTGTTAGATCCATTTGTTCTTGCAGCGTTGAATGAATGAATGATTGAATCAATGCAATATGGGGGTTGTTGCACTGCAACTTATTGTACCCCATCTAAAAACTGAATGAGATTGCTCATCTTAAAGTTCTTCCGCCACCTTTATTTCTTTCAGAAATTTGAGTATTTGGGGGACTTTTAGAGAGGAGGGTGGCTCTTTTCCACCTGATAGGGACACTAGGTGTTTTTTCCTTTGATGTATGATTGCATCACTTTTTGAAAATGAATGAAATGAAAATGAAATGGGAGCAATTGCCCCTATCTTCGCCAAGGAATCTGCTTCTTCATTTCCCCGGACACCAACGTGACCAGGGGCATTGTATATCCAATCTATAGTATTCTCATGAAACACGATTTTGTAGGTAGACATTTCGTCGATAGGTTCGCTGTGATCGCCTTACCGAGATCCCTTAACAAAAATTAGTATGACATTTGGACGCATAGATGGCCACGAGCTTTTTTTCTTCATGAGAATACTATAGAATTTATATACAATGCCAGGGGTACCCAATGAAGTGTGATGCTGTTGTTTTTGCCAAGGACATTCAGGTTGTTCACACACTCCCAAACTACCTTTGAGCTGATGGTGTTAGAGCTCAGTGCTTTGAGTGCGACTTGACTGTCTGACATGATGGCAATGGTTTGGTTTCGGTAGTTTCTTTCGAGATTAAAGGTAGAACTAGAATAGTCGGAAGCCAACTTAAGTGGTCGTACGAAACCGAGCGAAAACAAGAAATTTATATGACGCGCACATAATTGCGAAGTGGAACTTTTCGTTTAGTTTTGTTAACTTTTGCCGTCGGAAGTGAGAGCGCTCAACGACCGCTCTTTCGTAAGTGGGCGAATGCAAAATCAAAATGGTGGAAGCAAACTTACAAGAACTTGGCGCTTAGTGCAGTTTTCAACTTTTTTTTCTGTTTGATGAATGAATGAGAGAAGTCAAAACAATTTTCTTTTAATTAATTTATATCACATAGAATTTTAGTGGTTTTGCAAAATAAATAATTAAAAGCTATCAATCTGCGCTGTGAACAAGTATAATGAGAAAATAAACATTGAATAAACAATTATTTATTTTTTGTTCACTTCCAACCACTTAAGTGTATTATGGGCCAATTATGAAATTGACGTTTCGGGAAGCTACTTTTCGGTCGGTTTTGACATAAGCTTCCGACAGCTTCCGCCTATTCTAGTTCTACCTTAAGCCTAGTACGCTGCTGATGCGAAACGAAAAATACCATACAAAAATGACACAACGAAATCATAAACGAAAAATTTTGTTTTACTTTTCGTTCTGCAGTACGCTATTCGATGAACGAAATTGAAAATTGTTGCATATCTTTTGGAGGCCCAGGCCATTTATTGTGTGCGGAAAATGACATTTGTGTTTTTTCGTGTGTATTTTTGCTGTTTCTTTCATTACAACGTGGCTGTCTGTGTTATTTTTTGTCAGTTGCATTTGTTTTGAATTTTTAAATTGGTGTAACTGTCAATGAATATTTTTTCCTTGCGTTTTCGTAAGCATTTCATTGTCTTGTTGGAGACCAATTTAATATTTCGTTTCGCATCAGCTGCGTACTAGGCCTTACGATCTGCGCATTTCGCTATGGCGTTAACTTCCAGTGATGGGCATAATCGAATGATTTCAATAATCGAGATGTTAGTATTCGAGTGATCATAGTAATCGAATAATCATTCGAGATATGAGAGTCGAGAACCAAGAAATAAAAACGAAAGAAAAGGAACGAAAACCTAAATATTCGAGAACTCAATATGTTAATTGTCTATATATGATTGTATTCAACCACTCGAGTCAACACTGAGAATTCGAGCAGTTGAGTACACATATATAAACAGTGAGTGTCCTGAACACTGAGTTCTCAGTTAATTGTGTTTATTTTTTAATTATTTCTCCCACCGCATTAGCTCGAGTGATTGAATACACCATACACTCACACAAACTACACAACAATCAACTTTTTGGCTTGATAATGTGTGATTCTCTTTTTCTTGCCTGTCTTTCGTTCTCATTTCTGTTCTTGAATCTCGACCTCTCGAGTTCTCACGACACTTCCTGCAGTAGTAAACAGGTAGGTAGGAAAATCATTCGAATGCGAAATCATTCGAATGATTCATTCATTCATCATTCGAAGTATATTCAAGTTGCTGTCGGCTCTCGAGCTCCCATCACGCTGAATCGCGTGGTTGAATGGTTGAATACACGTACATAAACAATCAACGGTCTCGAGTTCTCTTGATTCTCGAGCTCTCAATACAGTTACAATTGCAAAAGTAAGTATGTGAGCAAAATCGGTATTGATGAAAAATCATTCGAATGATTCAAGTGAAGAATCGAGATATCTCGAGATGTTGCCTGAATCGATTATAATCGATTATATCATTCGAATGCCCCCATCACTATTAACTTCCGCTTGAAAGATGCTATAGTAGGCTGTCCCATCGGTATAGAAATTTTGGTTCTTGGCCCAAAGATTCCAGCCGCAGTACCTTCAGTTCTCGATTCAACAGTGTACCACTTGTTGGCATTCGGTTTGAGAGTGTAGTTTACAGTTTCACCTACCCACTCCTTTTTGTTACTTAATTCCGTTTTGAAGTTTTTCTCGAAGTTGTATTTTCTAATCATGCCATCTCTTGGAATGTCAATAATAATAGTACAGGTAACATAGTACGAAAAGTCTTTCGAATAAAAAAAAAATTTGTAGGTACCATCATGAAACTTAACGACGACTTAACGAAACTTTTCAACTGGTTTTCGTTAATATTTAACTTTTAAGGTAGAACTAGAATAGTCGGAAGCTGTCGGAAGCTTATGTCAAAACCGACCGAAAAGTAGCTATCCGAAACGTCAATTTCAGAAGTGACCCATAATGCACTTAAGTGGTTGGAAGTGAAACAAAAAACATAATACATAGTTGTTTGTTCAATGCTTATTTTCTCATACTTATTCACAGCACAGAGTGATATGCTTTTAATTATTTATTTTGTGAAACCACTTAAATTCGATGTGATATAAATTAATTAAAAGAAAATTGATTTGACTTCACTCATTCATTCATAAAACAGAAAAAAAAGATGAAAACTATGCACCAAGCGCCAAGTTCTTGTTAGTTCGCTGCCACCATTTTGATTTTGCATTCGCCCACTTACGAAAGAGCGGTCGCTGAGCCAGGCGCGGATACAGGGGGGGGGGCAATGGGTGCAATTGCCCCCCCCTGGACAAGAACGAATAACGCATAAAATATGAATTAAATAAAATGTACTAAAAGAAAGGTGATTTCGTTATACTTTTATAAAAAAAATTCTTGGCAGCGTTGAGCAATGAGTAGTAGTTGTGCGTTGTCCGCTGGCTGACCAGGTTCAGCTTACAAAAGTTCCGCTATGCACAAATAGCCTTCAAGTGAGTGGAAAGCTTATAACTTCGGTTTTAGATGCCCCATCTTCAATTTATTTCATACTAGAGAGCAGATTGAATCCCAAATCGATTTGATTTTCACTTTTCAAAATGCTGTGAAGGAAGAATTTCACAATAATGTTTCAAAAAGTTATTGCTCCACCTCCAACCCTATCCTCTACAAATTTATTAGTGGTTCTTTATAGTTAAATGTTACGGGAGAGGCGGTAGGGGCACTTTTCTAAATTTTCAACCTTAAAGTTGATTTTAATAAAAAAAAAATAAAATCTTTAAAATACGTCGATCTAATAAGTTTCAAAAATGTCTAGTGCTTCGATCTACAGGACAAAGATATCTAATTAAAGTTAATAAAATAAAACTATACATTTCTGTATAAAAGTTATTGAGAGATACCAAAAAATTTCATACTAAATGGATGATAAATATTTAAATGTGCGTTTCCATTGAGGGAGTATACTTTCACTAGAAAACTCTCGAGAGCGACTCCCGAATATCTGACATGCTGCACATCTGATTTAGCCATAAGATACGTTTTTGATGTATGTAAGTATTCCAGAGGATTTTGCCACTTTCGTGGATGCGTTGTAGGAACTTTCCGTGTTCCTTTTTATTAAACTGGCGAGGAGTACGAATCCAACGAAGAAGATTGGAGAGATACCAGGAAACGACTATACAGCAGTCACTGCCGAAGAGAAGTTGGAACTTTTACACCTAAAGATAGTCTGTTGTTTTCGGGCATTTTTGAAAACGTCAAGTCAACGTCAATTCAATTTTCAAATGATCGTCATCTTTTAATGCGAATATTGCTATTGTATTAAACTGCATGAATCTGGCAACTCTGCATTCGATGTTTTGAAGTTATGTATATGAAAAATTTATATTAAAACTTAACGAAGGCTTAGTATATTGTAAATGAAATGTATAACGAAAGTTAAGGTGGAACTAAAACAGGTGGAAGCTGTCGGAAGTTTATGTCAAAACCGACCGAAAAGTAGCTTTCCAAAACGTCAATTTCACAAGTTACCCATAGTACACTTAAGTGGTTAAAAGTGAAAAACGTAAATAATAATTTCTTCAATTTTAATTTTCTTATACTTATTCACAGCACGATAGGCTTTTAATTATTTACTCGTGAAACCACGAAAACTCGACGTGGTATTAATAAATTAAAAGAAAAATTAAGATTTTACTACACTCATACATCAAACAGAAAAAAAAGTGTTGAAAACTATGCACCAAGCGCCAAATTCCTTTTAGTTTGCTTCCACCATTTTGATTTTTGTCCGTCCACTTACAAAAGAGTGTTTTATTTCAATGTCGGAAAGTTTGGTTTTGTATCGATGGACGAAGGCATCTGAGCAAATGATACGGTTCATCTCGGTTTTGATTTACAATTTTAGCTTAGCTAAAATACAGCTATATATTGTCAAATTAATGCAATGGTTTTGTTTGCACAAAATCTTTTATATCAACGTCCTTAAATTTTCTTGCAAACGTATTTAACGTTTATGAACACGTTCCCCAGCTTCTCAATATTTTTGTTGCCAACTCGATTTGTTAACTGAATAATTGCAATACACATGCAGCCCTATCAATAAAAACTGCTCAGGTATCTTCTAATTCACAAATTAACTAAAATGTCAATCAGAAGTTAGTTCACGAATTAAAATTTCATATCAATAAAAATATAAACTGCTAATTCACGTTAAGCTCAAAAACTTTACGAAAATCTACTACAATCAACAAGAACTCTGCTCTTTCCAAAGACTATTTATGGAACTGCACATACACTTTCTCACTAAATGTGAACTTTCGCACATACACTCTCTCATTTGAGGCTGTAGATAGCATGTGTGTCACAAGCGTCTGTTTCTTTTTATCTCTAGTTTTTGGCAACAATGACAGAAGTATTTTTAACTTAATTACTCGTTTAATGTACCTACTTTGGTGAGTTAGTTTATTGCCATGAATTTTGATTTATTGATATGATTTGAGACTTAACTCACTGATCAAAGATAATTTGTGTTTCATTTGCGTTTATGAATACCGGTGATGATGTTTTCGAACATGTGACTTTAGCAAACTGCATTATCGAAAACAATGCTTATGCAGTAAAACTTGTATTTGCTTTTTTGAACAGAAGACTTGAAGTTCGCATTTGAGAACATTCGGCAAAATGCATTTTTGACACTGATGACGTTATCGAAAATGGCCTTTTACTGGCAAGGTCAAGTTAGGTTGCCCCAGCTTAAGAAAAGGCTGGAAATTTCACTCGAACTCGAACGTCATGTGTCTGTCTAGGAACATACCACTGTGCCATTATGTTTTCTGAAAATAATGTAGACCCCATCAAGATTTTGGGAACTCACGAAAATTGCCCCCCCCTGAACGAAATCCTGGATCCGCGCCTGCGCTGAGCGCTCTCACGTCCGACGGCAAAAGTTAACGAAAACTAAACGAAAAGTTCCACTTCGCAATTATGTGCACATCATATACATTTCTTGTTTTCGCTCGGTTTCGTACGACGACTTAAATTGGCTTCCGACTATTCTAGTTCTACCTTTAGACTTAAAATATAGTCATCCTTACATAAAAATGACAATTACTTTGTTTCAGCGAGGCCGTATCGACCTAGTTTTGGTGTCATTTGATTCAGCATTCAAAACTACCTTAAAAACATGTGTCATCACCTTGCACCAAAATTAATTTTTCTGTTTGATGCACCACAACTTCCCCCCCCCTCTCCCCTTCAAAAAAACACCCTTCCATGTGATATATTTTTATAGACAATTTTGACTTTTCATTCTCATGGTACATGAAACAATTTCACCAAGTTTCATGATGGAGGGGAGGGTAGTTGGAGGTAGGTGTAGGGGAGGTAGGTATATGTCAGCTATAAGGTTTCGAGGGTTTGGGTGTAGAATGGGGAAAGGTTGGGAGCGTGGGTCAGTTGGAAGGAGGTGATTTTTACCGGTTTGTGAGAGGAGCTTTGACCTGTCGCTTATAGTTACGGAGACCATATTTTAGAATGCCGAACAATGAACAAAATTCTACTCAATTTTCAAGTTAAATTACTTTACTTAAAATAGCATATAAATTAAAGCTGCGTAAGGAATTAAGTCTTTGCTTTACTTTAAATCTAGATTAAGTTGTTCTATGAGCACTTTTGCACTTCACTGTTTTCAAGTGTTTTTCGACATTGAGTTTTCCAAATTTGTTATGGAAAAAAATTATGAATTTGTTGCATTTCACAACGCCAGAAGAATTTGTAAAAAAGCATTGTCTCCTCTAGGTGGCATCAGCGTTAACTTATTTTTTTTGCATTTTTATAGATAACTTCAAGTTAAATTTACACATTTTAATTTTAATACACCAAGGACAGCCGATACGTTTTTAAATTTAGAATGGTTTTTGGCCTACACATAATCCAAATCCAGTTTATACTAGATATTTTTGTATCTTCTGTGGGTAAGCGCACGCAAGTATTATCAATTTTTATCAATAAATTTTGATTTTGAACTGTTAACGTTATTATTTATAGGAATTTATTTGGAATACAGAACATAATAATGAACAACCTCTAAAATACTGAACATTTATATGTTTTGGTAGACAAAATAATTCATAATGAACACTGTCTTCAAATACAGAACTGTTCATTATAATAATGAACGGATGGTCACCGTACTTATAGTAAAATGTAAACAGCAGGCACGAGGCGTGACTTTTTCAGTAGCGGAAGCACACAACTTAAAACTCAAAAAATAGAAGTCCTTTAATTTAGAACTTATGTATATCATACCATTAGTAAGTAAGAAAGTATATCATACCACTTGAATTGCGCCTAATAATATTATAAAGAGTATAAATGTATTTCCTCTAGCCAAAACAAGTTTATTTGAAACACTCTCTGCTATGCATTTCCAGGTACTCATAAGCAAAACGCCAAAGCAATCATAAACAAAACAATATCGTCCAAAAATCTTAATCGAATCGAAAAAAAAAACCAATCAATGCATTTCTTATGGATGAAACACACACACACAATCACAACAGCGAAAATCCAAAGTATAAAACTAAAACTACCCCTTTTTCAATATGAATGTGCGGCAGGAAACGACTCAATACTTCTTTAGTTTTGCTATTGAATTTTCATAATGAATACACTCAAGACTAAACTCATTCTTCACACGTTGGGCAAACAGAAAGAAATCATCAGATTTACTTTGAATTTGGGACGGAATTTGAGTTAAGAAGGCAAAATCAGAGAATGCCTAGCTGTTGCGCATTCTAGAGCAAAAACTCTCGTATAGTATTTTATAATGGAGAATGGAGTGATGTTACGCATTCTCAAATGGCTTACACGCATCATGTTCAAAAGACGATATTATTAGTGATCTAAAAGAGCGCATCAACTTCAAAATCTTAGATGCAATTAACATCGTCAAAAGAGAAAAACAGACAAAAGAGGGTGAAACAAAAGTGGTACAACGTGGTCTTCCACTATTTATACTTTTTTTTTTTTTTTTTTTTTTTTTTTTACACTTCAGATTCTTTGTTGTAGTGAGCTTAGAGCAAGCTGCAAACCTACAATCAGAGGCTCATCATAAGTGCATGTGTTAGTGGTTAGTAAAATAATGCGAGCTAACACATGCATTACAATAAATTTATACATTTTAAAAACAAAACAAATAAACATAATTAAACAATACATAAACAATTAAAACATTTAAATTAAATATAATCAAAAACTAAAAAAACAACCACGAAAGTGGAGCACTGGTTTGAAACAATTTTTTTAATCCCATCTTACTAATGTTAAAATCAACAGAGGAGCCATTTAAATTAAAGATCTTGCACATACGGTTAAGAGGCTCATGTATACCGTAGTTAGTTCTATGGAAATTTACATGTAAAAGTTCAAATCTTCGCAGATGGTGAGATCCTCCACGGTAATTTATGCCAATACAGGCTAACAAGTCAGGAGCATCAATTTGACCATTCATAAGTTGGTGAAGAAATATTAGATCATTATTAACCCGCCTTTGATATAATGTTTGAACCTGCAGTAGCTGGATCCTATGTTCATAAGGTGGAAGGTTGAATGGATCAGCCCAAGGTAGACCTTTCAGAGCAAAACGAATGAATTTATGTTGTATTGCTTCAATACGATTTTTATGAATTTCATAAAAGGGAGACCATACTTGAGAGGCGTACTCTAGGTGAGGTCGTACATAACAATTGTATAAGGAAAGAGTAACGTACGGATCGTCAAATTCCTTTGCCCAACGTTTTATAAACCCAAGCATTGAGCTTGCCTTATTAACAATGTAGTTAATGTGTTCAGTGAATTCTAAATTTGAGTTAAAGTTAACACCTAAGTCCTTGAAACTAAAGACTCGACAGAGCTTGTGTTGTGAGAAAGTAATTGTTTGGCATTTGGCAGGGTTAAGAGAAAGACCGTTTTTATCACACCAAAGAGCGAAACTGTCAATATCGGCTTGCAAAAGAAAGTGGTCGTGGTTAGCTTTTATTGTCTTAAAAATCTTCATATCATCAGCAAATATAAGAATATCACTTGAACGTATATAAATAGAAACCGTAATTCCAAAGACTTCCAAATCTAGTAAAGCTCCAAAACCTAGTATCCGTAAGGAAAAGAAAACAGTGTCAATATGCCCAAATAGCGGCCAAAAATATACCCGCAAACAACGACACTGTAACAGACCCGGTTTCAAAAGTCTTTTCAATAATTCTGTCGAAACTTGAGGAACAATGTGACACAAATAAACTTATCTTTGATAGGTTAAGTAAGCTCGAAAATTGTTTTCGACCCAAATCTCTCTCAAAAAAATTATGATGGAAAAGTTTAAAATTCTTACGTGGAATGCCAAAAATGAATCGAATCTTAAAATCCACGGGTTTCTTGACTACCACGCTGTCCATCCTTCAAATAAAGCAAGAGGTGGATCATCGTTATATATAAAGGAGTGCATTGAACACTCAATAGGTCTGAAAATAGAGGTAGAATCGATGCAATTGAGTAGTGTTCAAGTTAGAACTAAAAACATTCTTCTCAATGTCTCTTCGATATATTGCCCTCCACGTTGCAAAATCGATAAGAGTGAATTTACGACATTGATAAAGTCGCTAAGCCCAAACTTTATTGTTGGTGGCGACTTTAATGCGAAGCACACCTTTTGGGCTTCAAGATGCATATCTCAAAAGAGTCGAATGCTTTATGAGGCAGGAATGGAAAATAATTGCCATTTTCATTCGAGTGGAAAGCCAACTTACTGGCCAACTGATCCGTCAAAAATACCTGACTTAATCGATTTGTTTATGGTAAAAGGAATACCCTCTAACCGTATTGAAATTTCAGAAGGCCATGATCTGTTCTCTGATCATTCTGCAGTCATACTCACTATGAGCGAAAGCCTTGTTAAAATTGAAAAACCACCCAGGTTAACAAACGGTAAAACCAACTGGGAAGGATTTAAGAAAGATATCAAGGACAACGTTGAATTAAGGGTTTCATTACAAACGCCTCTTGAGCTTGAAGACGCAGTAGATACCTTTGTTGATATAATACAAAAGGCAGCATGGAATAACACACCTTATCAAAGGGTAATGCCGCGCTATAAAGATATAAAATATCCGCAGGAAATAAAAGATTTAATAAAAGAGAAACGAAAAGCACGTAAGAAATGGCAGCGAACCCGTGCTCCTCAACACAAAGCTCATTTAAATCGCTTGTGTAATATGCTGAAAACGGCGATATCAGATTTCAAAAACCGTGAAGTTGAAAATTACCTTGTAAGCTTGACAGCGGGGAAAGAATCCAACTACTCACTTTGGAAAGCTATAAAAACAACGAAAAAACCAAAGCTTCCAGTGCCCCCGATTAAGAAAAGCCAATACGAATGGGCTAAAAGTGACAAAGAGAAAGCGGCGGTATTCGCCGATTACCTGGAAGAAACATTTAAACCTTCTGATGGGCAAGCACTAAATGGAAATATTAATATGAGTTTTAGCTCTAGTGAGAACTACACAATCAGAAATGCTACGCTCGCTGAATTAAACAGAGAAATAAAGAAGCTAAAGTCTAATAAAGCTCCGGGGTATGACTTAATAACAGCGGAAATATTAAAAATGCTTCCTCATAAGGGATTAATTAACCTCCTTTATATAATAAATGCCGCTCTTAGGCTAGAATATGTTCCAAGCCAATGAAAAGTTGCGGAAGTCATAATGGTTTTGAAACCTGGCAAACCATGAAAAAAACTCTTACAGACCGATTTCACTTCTTCCAATTATATCGAAAGTTTTTGAAAGAATACTACTCCTGCGCCTGCAGCCTATAATAGAAGAGAAACGATTAATACCTGAACATCAGTTTGGATTTAGAAGCAAACATTCAACAATTGATCAAGTGCATAGAATAACTGACGTAATTGAGAGAGCTCTTGAAGAAAAGAAAATTTGTTCGACGGTCTTTTTGGATGTGTCGCAAGCGTTTGACAAGGTGTGGCACGAAGGCCTCAAATTCAAATTACGACAAGTTCTGCCTGAAGGACTTTATAAAATTCTTAATGAATATCTAGAAAACAGACTTTTTCGTGTAAGACACGGAAATGAATATTCTAATTTCAAAGAAATAGTGGCTGGGGTACCACATGGAAGTGTTTTAGGTCCAGTTCTGTACCTTCTATTTACACGTGATATACCTCAAACAGAAGACACTATCGTAGCAACGTTTGCTGATGATACTGCAATACTAGCAGTAGGCAAAACGATTAACGAAGCTACGATTAAATTACAAAATGCTCTTAATAATGTTAATGAGTGGACAAAAACATGGCGAATAGCGCTCAATGAACAAAAGTCAGTCCACGTGGACTTTACGTATAAAAAAATAAATAGATTGCCCGTCTTTCTAAATACCGGTCGTGTTCCATTTGCGAATGAGGCCAAATATCTGGGAATGACTCTAAACGCGAAATTAAAATGGAAGCCGCACGTAAAAAAGAAATGCGAAGAACTAAAAAGTAAATTAAGAGATATGAACTGGTTACGTCGGTAAATATTCTAAGCTTAGTATTGATAATAAGTTGATTTTATACAGGCAGGTACTTAAACCTGTCTGGACTTACGGTATACAACTCTGGGGTTGTACCTGCGATACAAATTTAAATAACTTACAAACGTTTGAAAATAAATTGCTTAGGTCATTTGTAAATGCACCATGGTATATAAGAAACGAAGATCTTCACAGGGATCTCGGGATTCCAACGGTTCGAGACGAAATAAAGAGTTTCGCGCGAAAACATAGAAATCGGCTATTAGATCACGCAAATCCAACGATTATTGAAATTCTTGACGAGTCGAATTTAGTACGCCGTCTGCAAAGAACAAAACCTTCCGACTTGGTGCGGTGAGCACGAAACCGCTTTAAAATCGCGGAATAAGCAGGAACTTTCACCGGAAAGTTACCTGCAAAACGTTACTTAACTTCGTTAAAAATAAATTGCTAGATAAGTTTCAACTTAGTTGCAATCGGGAAGTGGAGGTGGTTTTAGTGTAGTAAGAATCTCACACTTCTATGAGCACGCGTTTTTCGGTCCTCATAGAGCCTGATGCAGGTTTTGCACCTACCACCGGAAAAAAAAAAAAAATTCTCAAATGGCTTGGCTTGGCGTAGAATGGAAATTTGTGGGTTTGGTTAGATGATGTGCGGATTTAAGCGTTGTTTTCGTGAGTGATTTTATTAAAAGATAATAATCATTTCCCGTGATATGTAGATAATAATATGGGGAAATAATTAATTAATATAAGAGATAATTTATTAATATTAGAGATTAAGAATGTAAATCATTGGCATACTATAAATTAGGTCAATGATGTAAATGTATATAATGTATCTACAATTTGAATTTTAGAATTAATTATAATTCTTTGTTATGAGCATTTTGTGAACTGTCTTACGGAAGCACTCATTCCACTCAATATATGGACGCTTCGTTACTGGTAGACAGTTATCTTACCGAACTTGTAGTGAAGCTGGTGGTTTGTTCTCACTATTGTCTCCACAGACCGAGCATCCATGGTGATTACGAGCAGCTGACCTCTGTCCTATACGGTGCTTTCACGACCTTTCAGGCCTGGACATTAAGTCCCTCGTTTTAAGATTGAACTAACGCCAAGTATTACTTGTCGTCTTGGCCCATACTTCTCAGCAAGAGCAATGTGATGGTGTGCATCTTAGAGGTTTTGTGTCCCTTGCACGTGATCAACTTGATGCCCTTCCAAGTGCTCAGTTTTGGTACACTCTCTTAGCCAATCTAGGTACTGCTACCATTTCAGCGCAATCAACCAAGATCAGACCGATTCCTGAATTACCAACCATTGAACTTCAGCTCCAGTCAAGAGAGACGTTCTCAATTAGGGCCTCTTCAAGTGCCGACAGCTCGTCGGCATTCAAGGCTACCGGAGCGGAGGGTAGATTCCCGGCAGGAAAGCAATTCTGACGCTCAAGGCTGCACTTGCATACGAGAGCCTTCCTTTTACGGTCTTAGCGGTTTCAGATCCCGCAAGTGCCGTCGTCTTGGGTTTTTTGGCTTCTTGCCTTTGGGGAGGAGTTATAGGGCTACTTTTCCTCTTACCCTGCCCCAGGAGTTTTTCTTCGTTCTCACGCCTCTCTTTCCTCTCCTTCACTTTATTCTGGGCTTCCTGGGGGGACATCCCCTCTGCTAGGGAGCGGAAGTACAATTTTGTGCCCGCTCCAATTAAACCCTTCTTGAATGGGTCATCCAGGGCACCTATTTTCCCAAGTTCTGAAAGTGAGAAGCTTCTTCGACATTATCGATTTCGTCGAATTGGTGGCTGTGTCGGTGATTAAGAGGCACTTTACTTCCCATCATTTGCCGCAATTTTGGCCACTGGTGTATACTCCCCATGCTAGTAGACGTTCCTTCTGATTTTCGTTTTCCTCTAATGGGAGGTGTTCTCCCTTGATTAGAGGCCAACGCTCTTCCTGGGACCGGTTCTGCAGGTTCTGCAAGTTCCCGTAAGGCATCCTCTTCAAGAACTTACCGATCCCCGATCTTAGATAATCATCACGGAAATCTCTTTCCATTTGATCTGTGGCTCCACTCGCAGTTACATTCCGTGGGTGAACTTTTGAGCTTCATAATATTTTTTGTTTCTTCTTTTTTGTAATTTAGGCATATAGGTTGTGCTGTAATTTGCCCAACTTGTGCTGCTATGTGCCGTATTTAAAAAAAAAAAATCGTACTAAGGATTTGGTTTTTAGAGGGTACCCATTTTTTAGCGTGAAGTTAGCACCTCCATTTTGGATTTTCGAAAAAAAAAAGTTTTGCTGTACTGTGCTCAACTTGTGCTGGCTTGTTCCGTAAATATTTTTGAAAAATTTGCAAATTTGCAAATTTTATGAATGAAATTTTTGCTAAATTTCAAAATTTCCGAAAAAAAAGTTGTGCTGCATTGTGCTCAAAAAATGCTACTAAGAACCAAAAAGAAAAAAATAAAAATTCGCATAATTGCATCTATTATGGCCAAAACTAAACTTTGCCAAGGGCTGTAGAGTGAACTTAGCACCGTCATTTCGATAAAAAAGGCGTGCTGCATTGTGCTCAACTTGTGCTGCCTTGTGCCGTAAATATAAAAAAAATCGCAAATTTGCAAATTTTACGAATGAAATTTTTGCGAAATTTCGTAATTACTAAAAAGTGAAAGTTGTGCTGTTTTGTGCTCAATTTATGCAGCCATATTCCAAAGAGATAAAAAAATCGCATATTTGTAACTTTTATGCCAAAAATGAATTTATAATTTGTTTTTTTAGGTTTTACATTTTTCTTAAAAACTAACATGTGCTCTTCTGTGTTCAGTTTGTGCTGCCATATTCCGAAGAAAAAATCCCATATTTGTAACTCTTACGGCCAAAAAACAGTTTTGCGAAGCGTGAAGTTAGCACCGCCATTTTTGATTTTCAAAAAAAAAATGTAATGTATTGTGCTCAACTCGTGCTGCCTTGTGCCGTAAATATTTTTTAAAAATTTGCAAATTTGCAGATTTTACGGATGAAAATTTTTCAAATTTTGCAATTTTGTAAAAAATTAAGGTTGTGCTGTTTTCTGCGCTATTTGTGCTGCCATATTCCAAAGAAAAAACAAAAAAAAAAGAAAGAAACCGACTGAACAATAGCAAGCTTGTGTGTGATAATAAAAATGCTAGTCGCTGTTGCAATTGATAAACAACGAAACCTGCATTGGGATAGAGCTAACCATGTGGTTCTGAATCGCAAGATTCATGGTTCGCTCCCATATGACGGCAAAGAGTTTTTAAATTAAAAGAAATTGCATATTGGTAACTTTTATGGCCAAGAAACAGCGTGGAGTTTCACCGCCATTTGTGATTTTCAAAAAAAAAATGTTGCGCGGCATTGTGCTCAACTTGTGCTGCCTTGTGCCATTAATATTTTTAAAAAATTTGAAAATTTGCAAGATTAAAATTGTACCATTTTTTGCTCAATTTGTGCTGCCATGTTCCAAAAAAATTCCCATATTTGTAACTTTTACTACCAGAAAACAGTTTTGCGAAGCTATTTTATGCCCAATTTGCGTTCCCATGTGCTGGTGCATATTTACATATTTTCACCAAAAATAAATTTTAGCTCTGTTAAGTAAGCAGAGTTTTCGATTAAAAAAAAAAGAAAACAAAAAATGATAAATTTTCATCTTTTTCGTTTTATTTTTTTATTATAATTTATTAAAAATTGTGTAGAGGAAATTAAATGGCTTTTCATGGTTTTTTTACAAAATTGGAAAATTTGAAAAATTTTCATCCGTAAAATTTGCAAATTTTCAAAGCACAATGCAGCACAACTTTTTTTTTTTTTAATTTTGAAATTTTTCAAAGAATTCATTCGTAAAATTAGCAAATTCGAGAATTTTTCACAACTTTTTTTTTCGAAAATCAAAAATGGTGGTGCTTTCTTCCCGCTTCGCAAAACAGTTTTTAGGCCGTAAAAGTTACAAATATGCGATTTTTTTTATCTCTTCGGAATATGGCAGCACAAACTGAGCACAAAATAGCACATGTTAGTTTTTAAGAAAAATGTAAAACTTAAAAAAAAAATATAAATTCATTTTTGGCATTAAAGTTACAAATATACGAATTTTTTTATCTCTTTGGAATATGGCTGTACAAATTGAGCACAAAACAGCACAACTTTCACTTTTTAGTAATTACGAAATTTCGCAAAAATTTCATTCGTAAAATTTGCAAATTTGCGATTTTTTTTATATTTACGGCACAAGGCAGCACAAGGTGAGCATAATGCAGCACAACTTTTTTGATCGAAAATCGAAAATGGCGGTGCTAACTCTAGCTACAGCCCTTCGAAAAGTTTAGTTCTGGCCATAATAGATGCAATTATGCGAATTTTTGTTTTTTATTTTTGGTTCTTAGTAGCATTTATTGAGCACAATGCAGCACAACTTTTTTCTAAGAAATTTTGAAATTTCGCAAAACTTTAATTCGAAAAATTTGCAAATTTTTTCAAAAATATTTACGGCACAGGCCAGCACAATTTGAGCATAGTACAGTATAACTTTTTTCTTTTCGAAAATCGAAAATGGGTACCCTCTAAAAACCAAACCCTTAGTTTGATTTTTTTTAAATACGGCACATAGCAGCACAAGTTGGGCACATTACGGCACAAGCTTTTTTTTTAAAGGTATACCCCCTGGCTGCAAACCATCCAATGGGCACAGGTCACTTAACACCCTGGACAAGGGGAGGCAGTTCTTGGTTCGTAACTCCTCAAAATTAAAACCGGTTTGGGTTGCCCTAAAATCAGCGGGTCAGATGAGTCTTTGATACTTAAGCCTCCGCACCCCAACAAGGTGACTGCCACGCGAAGGGGCCCATGGCTTAATGTCGTTTACATTCACATTTCGTACTTCGTTCGATCTTGCCCATGGGAAGGGGGTCGTTGCAATTGCACCCATTGGCCCTCTCCCCGTGTGACAGTGCCTGACCTTCCTGGAAGGTTATATAAACCGTCATGACGCTGTCAAGTGTTCCATATGCTTTATACGGTATACGCTACGCTATTAGGTAATCTTCCTGAAGCGTGTTCTGGCATCGAATGTTCATACATATGTATTCTGTCTATAAGTAGTCATAGTGTTTATGGATATTGTTTGTGATTCTGTTAAGCTGGCAGAGACGTCACATTTTGATATTCACTTCCTCAAAAAAGCTCAATGAAAAGGACACTTGAAATTCATAACACAATGTCCTTGTGAACAATGGTATGAGAACTCCATAATCCTTTCAGCGTTTTGCAACGATATGTAGAACAGATATGATACATAAAATATCCAAATGGAATATATTATACTGCGTCAAAGTGTTGTGTGTTTTTCTTCAGCACGCCAAAAAGTATCATCTCTTGATAAAAAACAGAACAACGCTCTATAAATATGAAGTTTCAAAGTGAATCTTCATACTCTTGCCGAGTGACAAATGTTTTCTAACCATCTCTATAGAATAAAGTTTGAATGCCTGAGTCTATTTTTGAGGATTAACCTCAATCAAGATACAGCTGCAAAAAGGATGCCTTCCAGGATGTTGCCCCTGCCGTTGAAAAGTATATGGTGTGATTGTTTTATTCAGAAGCTTCTCTAGCTCTCCTTAAATTCCATACTCTCGCCTTAGTTTAATGTTCCATTTTTGTTTCTTTTTGCTTTTCATTGTAGTTGTATGTGTGGGAAGAGATTGAGTTCCAAGGGTATTTGCCAGTGATATCCTCTAAAGTGGACTTTTATTGGTCTCATCCTGTATGTTCAGATGCAACAGCCAACAGAAACAGGAAAGACTCCATCCTTCCGGAACTTGGCAGATAATAGCAATTCGAAATTAGACAATTACGTTTCGTGGAAAGAGGGAGTGGGTATGAGATTCGAACTTGGGAGATGACGGCTATAGAGTGTTCATTGGTTAAATTGGCGTGAGTGCGCGAAGCTATGGAAATGATCGGATTAGGATGGAATTAAAATCATTTAAATGCATTCAAGTTGTGAAATGAATTTAACGTTCCAATTTCGCTATCTTTTTCTCTGGCAGTGGTAGATACATATGTATATTAATACACATATATTTATAAGGAAAATCCGAATTTCGAATTAAACTCATTAAAAATGCAATTAACCAGATTGATGTACTTTTTGTACTGATTTAAGTCTACTCTTCGTCCTCGTCCCAAAACCACTCAGTGAAGTAGAGTAAATACAAGCTCCACACAGAAAAACCTACATTTACATAGAGCCAGGTCTAGAGGAAGAGCCAACAGCCATCAGGACAAAACTACCAGGAGCCAATGAAAACAATAACAAATTAAAATCGGTAATTCAAAGTGAACAAAAGAAATGAATAGCAGGGCAAATATATAATAAGTAAGGAGAAAAAACTTTTTGAAAGATTAAAACAGTACAATACTATGACTTTATCTGGAGACTGGAGATAGCTATTGGAATTAAGTTAATGAAGAACTTAAAATAGACACGATGTTGAATATACATAATTAAAGATACAGAGGGAGCAAGTATGTACATACATACCTACTTTATAGTCCAGTAACTATATACATCAGACCTTGCATCAGATCCGGTAGTTCTGATATTTTACTGCTGTTTAAGATGTTAGCCTAATAAACAATCCAAGTTTTCTACTTCGAGCGCCGAACGCAATATGGTAAAAAAAAAAATAGGTCTGTATAGACCTAAAATCAGATTCCAAGAGACAGTCTTTCAAAATGAATCAATAATAAATAGGTAGGGTGGATCAAAAGACGAAAAAATTGGTATAGATATGGGGGGCGCATATCTCCCCGTTCAGACGGGAGGGGCATTTATCCAAAAAAGTAACTTGAAACCAAAAAACCAATATTCAAACAAAATGGTAATACCTCTGGAGAAAAATCCTTTTGCTCAATTATTTCAAGCAAGTCGATGTTAGAAAAGGATGCATTAATATAAAACGACTTTAAAACATTTTAGTTTTTATCTTCTAAACTACTACCTATACCTACACATTTTTTCAGTCAGTAAGAAATAATTAAATTGCTGTATGTATGTAAACAGAACATACACTCAATAAATTTGATATACTCGTTTAGGAGCCCTAGTAGACTAACATGTTGATAAGAATATTACACAATGCCAACCACATTGCATTCATACCGGTCGAAATGATAGCTACTTTTTTTTATTCGGTGAAAAATCGCACTATCTCTGCAGTGACATATGGCTTATAAGGTTTCATTACAAAGGGCTGCAAATATTATTTTTGCCCAGGCCGGCGAAAAATCTGGGTCGGGCCCTGTCCAAAACAGAATTTACTCTTTCATTCAAGATGGTAGAAAGGTTGCAGAACAAGTAGGTACCTTTAATCACTATAGGGCTAGGATTTCCATGCAATGCATATATTTTTTGATAAACTTTAGAAGCAAGAGACCAAATTATCTTTACGAATCATGAATTTTCCTTCAAAATGGCGTTCAATCGTTAGTGCATATGTTTGCATACTTTCACAATAAATGCATATTTTGGGACATATCTTCAAAAAAATTAACATAAAGTTAAAAAAAACATAGGTTTCGAAGCATTGCAACTCATAATATTTCGGCAGTTCAGCTTATGGGCGAGCGAACGAAATTCTTTCACTCTCATTTGATGGTATCTTTGGTTTTGTTTTCTAACTTTTTCGAAGTTTCTGGGTTAAACTAATAAGCTTTATTTTCTTCGAATCGTTGATTTATTCATGGATGTGTTGCTTTTAATGTTCAAAGGGTAGACATGTGCATTCAAGAGGACACAAGCGTCCACAAGCTTTATTTCAAAGCGAACCTCTGTCTATCAACTCCTACTCTCACCTCCCCGCGGTGAACATCGGGTGTCTCTGCCTAGTACCTTTAACTGAAGATGGGGTTCCAATCCCTGTGGACGGTTTAAGGGGCAGCAAACGAGAGAGGGGGGGAGGAGCGTTCACACTAAGGCACTTCTGCTTTATCCAGTTAGCAGCGGAAGAATTCCCAAGATGGAATCAACGGTGGCGTCTACAGTTCCAGTTAGTCTGAACTACTTTGTGAACACCTTATACGGGCTACTACGACATATTCGGAGCTAAGGCCTATAAGGAGCGGTTAATCCGGCTCCCCGCCCTTGGAGTTATATTGTAAGGGTCTGGTCCTCCAGGTTGGGGGTCGTGCCGTCGGGGTTACTTCTCGGCGAAGCAACAACAAGCTGGATACGGACGGATTTACTGTTGACGACCATAGCAAACGAAATAAAGACAATGAACTTTGGATCTGCACGTGGAATGTTCTGTCTCTCTATAGACCACGTAAAGCCGATCATTTAGTGGAGGCCCTAGACTGCTACATAGCAGACATCACCGCCATCCAAGAAGTGCGATGGGATAGGCCGGGCAAAAGAAAATTGGACACTGCTAACGGTGGATGAGAACGCGTTAGGCTGTTTTGAGTGGAAAATTCTCCGGGTGATTTTTGGTCCCGTCTGCATAGATGGGGAATGGAGAAGAAGATACAACAACAAACTGTATGGGCTGTACAGTGACACCGACCTAGCCACAAAAGTGAAAAGCCAACGACTAAGATGGCTGGGTCACCTAGAGCGAATGGACAAAAATGATGCGGGCCCGGAAAGTCTTTGAATCCAACCCCGTGGGACAACGCAGTAGAGGTGGACAGCGCAAAAGGTGGCGCACGCAAGTGGAAGAGGACCTGAACCAACTTGGCGTGGGAAACTGGAGACAGAGACAACTAGCTAGAAACCGAACCGGCTGGAAGAAGCTTGTTGGTTGAGGCCCGGGTCCACCACGGACTGTAGCGCCACCTTATGTAAGTAAGTAAGCAAGTAAGTGATGCTTTTAATTGAAACATCCCGTTTAGCAACTGACAAAATTTGTAGAATTTTTTAGTTTCTTTTAAGATTAAAAAGACTTTTTTCTATAAGGACTGCATGGCAAGATTTTTGTTTTTATTTAGACGAAATAAAGTATACGGTTAAAAAATTTGGAATCAAACGCATATTTGAAGTGCATATTTCCCATTTTTAAGGGCATGAAAATCCTAGCCCTAATAATCAGCATCTGATTTCTGATATGCAAAATAACATTTATATATTTGAAAATACATGCTCGCACTTTACTCTTATAAGCTGCTATCTAAAAAAAAAATTAAATGTGATTTCTCTGCGCTCAATATTATTTGATGAATCGATTGATCGAAAATAGAGATTGGATAGTCCACATCATTTCTAATGATTTCCGAATCTTAAACCCATCCGTTAAAAATATAGAAATCAAATAGGTTCTTGAAAAAAATTATCTCGAAAAATTGCGATTTTCAAACTAATTTTCCCCCAAAAACTAACACATCCATTTTTCCTCGATACGGGTAAAATAAGTTTTTCTTACCTTTGCAAAAAATCTTTTTTTAACAAAAAGTATCATCTTCTTTTTTTTATTGCAAATTATTTCTTAGCCATCTACTTCCCCGTTTTTGACTTTAAGTTCATATCTCCATTCATTTATTTTTCCGAATTTTTCATTACACCTACGACTTTCTTGTAATTACGTAACCTATCGAATACAGAAAAAACATCTTTCTACCTTCCCCTGTTTTGAAAATAGCCAAAACCGACTTCACTCTTTAAACCATGATGGAAGAAACCCTGCAAAGGGTTAACGGTCGAAAACTTGGATTTAAGCTTCCTATAAAGTACTCTAACGATGACAAGAAAACATTTTTCCCAACGTTTTGTTAAATTCCCATAGGAGCTATGACTAAATATATTGGACTAAAACAACAAAATGCCAAAGAAAATATTTGCCAATCTTCATAACGCCAATCAAACAAAATAATAATTGATAATTGCGAAATGAAAAATGCGATGTGATGATTTGTCAAATCATTTAGAACAGCGGTTCCCAATCTTTTATAGACGTGGAGCACTTTTCAGCGAGAAATTCCTCGCGGAGCATTTCGTCGCACGTATGCAGTTATTTAAATGAAGGAAGTGCAATGCATAAATGTTTGTAATTTCTTTTTACATTTTATTAAATTCAATAAACAAGTTACTTCAAAGAAAAAATAAAAACAACGTTAACTTAGAAAAATAAGGAATTCAATTTTAAATAATATATGGTAATTTAGTAGATAGCTCTAAAAGTTTTGTGTGGTGAGAACAATGTGGCTGTTTTGTTCTGCTGGTAATCTGTGCCTACGTTCTGTAACTTAGGCGAGAACTTCTCGCATCGAGAAAACATGGAACACAAAATCCCAACGTTTCTCGACTTGGAAAAATAAACTGTGTCTGTATCTCAATGTGAGGAAAATCTCTTTTCATTTGTCTTTCCATTGGAATATCTACCGGAAACTATAATATTGGCAGTTAAAATTCAAATATTTAAACATATTTGTATTTTTATCAAATGTCTTGTGGGTCTGCCGCCTTAATGCAATAAGTAAATACGCATTTATATAAGCAAGTATCGCCAAGTAGTCGAAATTCGACCTGACTCTATTAATGTCTTAACGGCAACATATAAATATAAAAACTAGATTCTGCCCGAGCGATTGGCTATACCTACTTGCCTTTCAAATAAAAAAATATGAAAATAAATTGCCATTAAGTCAGTTTAAAAGGGAGATATAGAAAAGTGTTTACGTATTAATATATAAATTGTTTTGTTTTTTTTGTTGAGGGTTATTAATGCATTTATTGAAAAAATATCAATCTAAACACATTGATAATATAGGTATATGGATATATCTATGCATGTATATGTATATATAACCATACAATTATACAAATATAATCTTTATAATGACGTTCCCATTATTTTGATTCGATACTTTTGGTCTAGTTTCAATTTTTTAAGCTTTCAAAAGCATACATCACTTAAATGAAACTGAAGAATCTGAAGTAAACGTATACCACACTTAATTGAAACTGAAGACACTGAGCACAAAAAAAGAAAGATTATTAATTTCACTTAAGTGAATTTGCCCATAATAACGGTTTGTTACTTTTAGTATAGTTGAATTTACTCTTGCTTCAGAAGTTATGAGGGCTCTCGAGTGCACCTCACTTAAGTGAACTTAAGTGAAAATGAAAAATCTTAGGTAAACCTCACTTAAGTGAAACTGACAATACTGAAGCACAAAATGGACAAAATTACTAATTTCACTTAAGTGAATTATAGGTATGATCGCCCCTATTTAGGGTCTGTTACGTATCTACTTTCATTCAATTTTGCTTCTTAAGTGAGGAGAGTTCTCAAGCGCACCTCACTTAAGTTGAACTAAAGAAGAAAATGATTGATAAGTAGGTATTTCTATATTTGTTTTTAACGCTTACATTTACATTTCCAAACTACCCTCTTTGCTGAATCCAAAGGGAGAGTGTTCTTTTGTTTTTGTTTTGAAATAATACAAATTACAAATACAAAATATTTACCATTTCTCTACTTTTAATCGCTTTAAATTTCTTCTCACATGCGTTTTACTTGTCGAGTAATTTTAGCAGGTAAATCGAGAAATTATCTCGACTTTTTTCTTACAGAAACAGTTTAACTCACATTTTTCCAGGCTCTCATAGATTTACTCATATTTTTCCAGGCTCTCACAGAAATTTTATTCCGAAAAGTTTCAAGTCGAGAAAATCTAGTTACAGAACCAGGCGAATGTGAGAAAACAATTTTAATGCCAATTCACGTCATATTTGTTTTGATTCACGTGTTCCATGCGAGAAATTTCTCGATGCGAGAGTTACAGAACGTAGGCACAGCTCCACAAAGCATATTGCAAACTATATCCTCCAAATGCATAGGCAAGTGTGGTCGAGCTTGTGGCTGTTGGAAATCTGGTCTGAATTGTTCCTTAATATTGTAATATTTTCTCAGGCTCGTTAATAAAACTTATTTACTTTATTCAAAACGTCCACTTATTTATTTCACAAAATAAAACACTTTACTTTCCTTACTACAAACAAAACGATTTATTATTCACCACTGAAATTAATTCACAAACTTTACTTTTCACTTTTATTACAACCAACTTTATTCATTCACGATTAAAAACAAACTGTGTCGCTGCCGTTCGGAGGATATTGGCCATTATGACAGGTTATATTTCCTACAGTTTTTGTTGCACATAAAATTTTAATATACCAAAATGTAGGAAATAAAGTGATCTATAAAAAACAACTTGAGTATGTTTCCGATCAGATGAACATGAGGAGAGATAAACGTTAAAAACCATTTTTTACTTCAAAACCTCGACAGTTTTTCGTCGATAATTTTTTTTTGGAAATAGGTTTCAAATTTTTTTCTCAACAAAAGTTAAAGAAAATATTATAACGTACAAACCTATAAAGAAAAATCCGCTCTATATATGATAGGAGCCGAGAAAATAGAGTTCACGCTTTCCAAAGCCTTCTTCAAAATGGCGGACAACGCATGGGCGCTTTTTGTTCGAACTTTTTGGATTTACACTCTCCAATAGGTACTCTTTAAGAAACAGAAAATAAATTCGACGCAGTATTTTTTGTAGATAGTTCGAATTAATTAATTTAATTTTACTGGACTATTCGGACAAAGACTAATAAGGTCTACAAAAATATAAACAACATTCCACACGATGTACTTATGCTCACCGAAACTTGGTTAAACTCGTCTTTTGCTGATACAGAACTTTTTGACTCCAGCTTTCAAATTTACCGTCGTGATCGTCATTATGATCCAATTGCAACTGTTGGAGGTGGTTTGATTATAGCTGTTTGTAATCACCTCCTGTCTAGTCTTGTCGATGACTTTTTGTGAAAATAAAAATAAAAATCCTACTTGGTCACTTATATTTATTACATCCCACCCTCTTCGAACAATGACGTTTATAATAAACTTTTTGAATGCTTAGAAACTATTCATGAAAAAATTGATGATACAGATGAATTATTAATAATCGGTGATGTTAATCTACCTTACCTGAAATGGAAAAATCTATTCACTCTGATGCCTTAATGCCTGTCGACGCTTCGACCAATAATGAATTTCTCGTTATCGATGGTATGTCTGCCTTTGGACTTGATCAAATAAACGGGATTAGTAACCAATTTGGCAAAACTTTGGATCTTATATATTTCTCTGATGTCTCCAACTCTGATGTTGTAGTATTATTGAGTGACTCAAAGCTTGTAGAAGAAGATCGCCATCATCCTGCTTTATCTATTTCTCTCAGCTTAAGTATCTTTTATTCATCTAATATTTGTAAGGATCAGCATGAATTAAATTTAAAAAAATGTAATTTTACGCAATTGTTTTATTTACTTAATAGCATTAACTGGGATTTATAGCCTATTGAATAGACCTTTTAAAAAGGAACAATTACGTGCAAGGGTTTTTATTATTGAATATGTTTGTTTGGCCCATAAGCATGCTTAAAACCGAAAATGCTACTAAATTCACCCATGCGTTTCTGAGAGAATGGTCACACTGGCAAAGAAATGAAGGTGTCTTAAGTTTCCCGGCTGCTTTACAACCTTCTGTGTGGTGCGGATGCAACTCCACGTACCATGTATGTTAAATTGTTATCATTACTATGGGCAACATTTTAAGTAATAGTTTTTTTGTACGATTCACCAGATAAACATTTTCGAAAAAAAATATATTTATGTTTTTCTCCTTACTTATAAAGTGTGATCCTATGAATTGGAAAACTCGCACAATTCGTGGCCGATGATATCGATCGATGGCTCATTTTATAGGTCAATACAAGAACTGAAAATGATTCTAAGAGCATCATCCAAAAAAATCAATGGTTACCTAGAAAACTCCAGAAAAGTCATACCACCCCCAAAACACAACCCATAGGGGAACATTGGCCCGTTATATCTCAAAAATGAAACCACCTACAGAAGTCGTTGATAGCTTATTTTATAGGTAATTTTATCTTCTACAAGATTGTAGTAGGACGTTTTGTTGTAAAATAAAATGCAAGCGAGTTATTGCATAAAAACAAAACCAATCTCTTTTTCAAGATGGCGGGTCTTCCCTAACCTCAAAAATCCCAAAAACTCGTTTTTATGATCAGGAGACGAAGCCAAACAGATTCCATAAAAAAATGTTGTCCATCGAAAAATGCGATTTGATTTCCTTATTTGACTGGGCTATCTGTATTTTCTAATGTTACTTTTGATGAAATGATTGTACATTTTTATGAAACATTATTTGTCTGCTTTTTAGAAACTGTTCCCTTGCGCAAAAAACGTGTACATAATAACAGCCCACCGTGGTTCGATCTGCATTTAAAGACGCTTAAAAACAAAAGAAACAAAGCTTGGATGACATTTCCCCCCCCCCCCGTGGTTTTCACCTTGATGTGGTGGGAGGGCTTACGTTCGTTCCTCCAGCAATCCAGCTGCAGGATCGAACAACCAAGAAAAACCAACAGAGATGTTAATCGAATATGGAACCATTATAGGTAAAAAAAAAAAAATGGAAAGCTACGAAAATTTACTTAAAAACCGAGTGGGGATATACACTCCAGTGTCGGCAGAAGTCACGGCTGCCGGCGAGGGCTTGGCTATGGCTCGCCAGTGACACCAACAATAACAACAACAACGACTTCGACAACTACAACAACAACAACAACATCAGCATCATCATCAACAGCTACAACAACTAAAGCCTGCAGCAGCGGTGCCCGTAAGATTGATGGGGTATTTTCTGAATACCTCATGGAACTTACTGACTCTGAGGACGGGGCTGTTGGAACTGGGGAGGAGGAGATGGCGTCTGATGAGGAAAACCGCATCCTTAATGACGACAACTATCAATCCTTCGCCAGTTCAGACAGCTCAGACGCAGACGTCACTGTGGCTGAGAACCCTGCGGCAGGAATGATGAAAGCACCCCCTCAAGGCGAGTCTGTGGCGAAGCACTTGGCGCTGCCAGGAGCCAAGACTACTTCAACTCCTTACAAAGAGTCTGGGGCAAGTGACCCAACCGAAGTCTGCGCGGATGGCCCAGGGTCTTCCAAGACCGTGATGGCAGCCTTATCCGAAAGTCGATGTCCATCAATCGATGAGCCAAAACCGACTGAAGGAAAAGTGGCGATTCCAAAAAAGTAGAACAAGGGAGGAGATCTGAATCCAGACCTAAAAAACTGAGAAAACTGGCCCAAGTTGTCAAAAAAAAGATGATGAGGCACAATGATTCGACGCCCCCTCAAACGTCATCCAACAAAAAATTCAAAACGTCCCACAGCGCAGGTACGCTAGCAGACATTGTTAGCCAAAGTCTCCAAGTGGCCGTTGTAAATGAGAGAAGCTCCGACTTGGTGCTCACAAACGAGCAGTGGGCTCGGGTGGAGGTAAGGATTCTCGAATGTACCAACACCGAGATCCTTGCCTCTACCGGGTTTGTGCCGCAATTCGGGCCACTATCGACGTTGAAGGTGTTCAAAATACTGACCTGCAAAGATGAACCCACCTTGAAATGGCTTAGGTTGAAAGTTTCGGAGATGACTGGGTTGCTCGAAGGGGTAACACTGAAAGTTGCCTCCAAAATGGACCTCCCCACTAGACCAAAAGTCCGCATTAATGAGCCGGGCCCTCACATCACCAAGGAACTCCTGGAAAATCTCCTCCGAGGTCAAAATTCCAGTTTTCCCAGCGGTGACTGGAAGGTCTTGGAGATAGAAGCGCCCTCAAAAACGGGCCAGGAAGCCATAGTGATGTTAAATCACGAAACTATGGCAATGCTTCCCTCCAGGGGTTTTAAGCTAATGGTGGGCATCGATATGGGTAAGGTGCTCCCGGTAGCCAGCCTACAAAAAACAAAACAAAAAAATGATGATGAAGGTGCTACAAGCAAACATTCAACACAGTAAGTTGGCCTCGGCCACCTTAACCTCTTTGATGTCCAAAGATAACATTGATATCGCCCTTATTCAGGAGCCCTGGATCAACAGCGGCAGGATCTGCGGACTCAGCTCTAAAGATGTAAACCTGTTTTTTAATAAAGAGCCAACAGAAGGTAACTATCGGACATGTATAGTGGCGAAAAAATTATAAATCTTTTCCTCTTATCTTCCCATAGTAGTGCAGACATGACGACGGTGAAGTGCGACAGAAAAGGGGCCCCGCCCCTGATCCTAGCCTCCATTTATATGCCAGGTGATTCACCGGGGCCACCACCGTCAGCAGCCCTTGATGATCTCGTCAAAACAACAGGTAAGAACGGTTGGGACCTCCTGGTTTGTTGCGACGCTAACGCTCATCATCTACAATGGGGGAGCACCGACACAAATAAAAGAGGTGAGTCACTATTTGAATTTATTATTAAAGAAAATTTATTGATTTTAAATAAGGGTAACGAACCAATCTTTGTTACCAGAAACAGAAGAGATGTGCTTGACGTGACGCTTTCCAGTAACTCAGACTCAATAAAGGTCAGTGACTGGAAGGTATCAAGTAATGTTTCATTCTCAGATCATAGAATGATAACATTCCAAATAGAACACAAAATTGAAAACTTAAAACCCTATAAAAACCCCAGGAAAACAAACTGGGATGCCTTCAACATTAGATTGGCCACATCTTTGGGTCACTATGAACATTTACCATTGAAAACCTGCTCTGATATTGATAAACATGTAAATGAACTAACGTTAGCCATAAATAATGCTTACGAAAGTTCCTGCCCCATTACCAATAGTAAAGGCAGGCTCAACCCCGTATGGTGGTCAAAAGAGCTGACTATTCTTAGGAAAAACTCAAGGAGGCTTTTCAATAGAGCAAAATTCAGCAACGAACCTGCTGATTGGAACATTTTAAAGTCAGCAAAAATCTGTACAAAAACCGAACGACCTATGCAAAAAGAGCAGCCTGGCGAAAATTTTGTTCAGGCATTGAGTCTACAAATGAAGCTGCTAGGCTCAGGAAGGTCATGTCTAAGGTACCCTCTCCCCCGGGATTTCTAAAAAGACCGGATAATACCTGGACAGACTCCTGCACTGAGACTTTAGAGTCACTTATAAGCACTCACTTCCCAGGGTGTACTATCAGTACATCTCCTGTGGACAGAGGGCCCAACATAAGTGAAATCTATGATAAAGGCAAACAAATCGTAGATAGTAGGAAGGTGGCTTGGGCCATTGACTCCTTCTCGGCATACAAATCTGCAGGGCCTGATGGAATCATTCCAATTATGCTCCAAAGCTCTAAAGATACAATTGTTCCAATTCTAGTGGATATTTATATAGGCTGTCTTATCATCACCTTTATCCCCGCTAGATGGAGAGAAGTCAATGTCATCTTCATCCCGAAAGCTGGCAAACCCACCCATACCGAACCGAAGGACTTCAGGCCTATCAGCCTTCCCTCCTTTCTCTTGAAGACCTTAGAAAGGTTAATCGACACTCATATTCGCCTAAAACTGAATGGTGGTGTGCTCTCACAGGCCCAACATGCGTACTTGAAGGGCAAATCTGTTGAGACAGCAGTTCATGAAGTGGTTGGTATGATTGAGAAGTCGATACACTTCAAGGAATTCACAGCAGCATTTCTTGACATAGAAGGGGCCTTTAATAATGTTGATAACGGTGCAATTCGACAAGCCCTAAACTCCGTCAGCATCGATCCATCACTGATAAACTGGATTGATTTCATGCTTCAAACGAGACTCATTAATGCAGACATGGGTGACAGCAAGATAAGAGTTAGGACAAGTAGGGGCACTCCACAGGGTGGAGTACTTTCTCCTTTGCTTTGGCTCCTTGTCGTCAACCAGATCTTAGTTAAACTAAATCTGGGGGGCATCAAGGTAGTTGCATATGCCGATGACATTGTGTTATTGGCCTCTGGAAAATTTGTCCCCACTCTGTGCGAGCTCTTACAAACGTCCCTGGACAAGCTCAAAAATTGGGCCAGTAGTTGTGGCCTAAATGTTAATCCACTGAAGACAGAACTGGTGCTGTTTACAAGGAAACGTAATATTCCAAACATAAACCCGCCAACCATTAACGGAATACCGTTACAGGTTTCGGGTACTGCCAAATATCTTGGCGTTGTTCTCGATCGTAAACTAAACTGGAAAGAAAATATTAAAGAAAGAGAAAGAAAAGCCTCAATAGCTTTCTACACTTGCAGCAGAATTTTTGGTAAAAGATGGGGTCCCAGCCCCAGAACCATTCATTGGATGTACACAGCCATTATAAGGCCAATTCTAACGTATGCATGCATGGTCTGGTGGCCAGCCTTAGACAAGGAAACCAATCTGAAAACCATGACTAAAATTCAAAGACTAGCGTGTATTGGCACAACCAGTGCTATCAGGACCACACCAACGGCTGCCCTTGAAACTTTCCTTTCACTTGCCCCACTCGATCTGTTCACGAAAGAGTTGGCGGCCAAAAGTGCTTTAATGAATCTTACAGACATAGACCTTCAAACAGACTACGTTTCACCGCACATAGATTTCAACCCAGTAACCATAACAGATATTCCAACCAGGGAACTCTGGAATGAAAACAGGGTCATAAATGAAAATCATGTGTCTGTCTTTACTGACGGTTCCAAAACCTCGGAGGGGGTTGGGTCAGGCATCTACTCAGATAACCCATCCATAAATAGATCGTTGAAGCTTCCAAACTTTTGCAGTGTATTCCAAGCGGAAGTACTGGCAGTTTGCGAAGCGGCGAAACATCTTGCCTCATGTGAATTAGTCAACAACAATATTGATATTTTCATAGACAGCCAGGCGGCAATTAAAGCAATTTGCTCAATCACCACAAAGTCAAAACTGGTCGACCGTTGCCGGAACGAGCTAGGAGTACTCAATGCAACGAACACAGTAACCCTAAGATGGGTTCCAGGACATAAGGATATTCACGGGAACGAAATGGCGAATGAACTGGCCAAAAGTGGTTCATCTCTTGATCCGAGCCAAATCGAAGCCTCTGTGCTCATGCCACTGGAGCAAGAAAAAAGTAGAATACACCAGAGTTTCTTGGAGGCTGCAAATGTCAGATGGTCATCCATCGACACTTGTCGCGTTTCTAGAAATCTATGGCCAAATATTTCAAAGAAAAAAACTGATTACCTACTCAAGCTAAGCAGGCCTCAATTATCTCTCATGATTGGTGTCCTTACGGGCCACAACTCAATGGGAACCCACTTGAACGGTATGGGCATCAGCTCATCGGATTTATGTAGAGGGTGTCATGATGAAGAGGCAGAAGAAGGCCTCCCCTCACTTCCTTTGCGAATGCCCCAGCCTAGCTAGAACCAGAAAAGAGGCCCTTGGAGAATACTTCTTCGACGAACTGGGCGACATCTCTGTCTTGCCACTAAAGAACATCCTGAAATTCATTCAGAACTCAGGATGGTTCAAGGAGGCCCCCCACACCTAAAACTTCCTATTAACTCCCTCCCTATCCCTCCTCACTAACCACCTATACCCCGGGGAGCGCAATGGATCCAATGAGATCCGAGTGAGATGGTGCGGCTTGCCGTATTATCACCCCTTCCAACCTAACCTGGATTACATTCAATCTTTCACGAACCGATGAAGCCCATAATTGTTATGTTAGTTTAAGGGACGAATTTATGAGCTACTCTATTTTTATATCTAAGACAGAAAACGAACTAAAATCCAATCTGGAATTATGTCAACTGTAAAAGAAAATCTGACGGTTAACCAGCAGATATGAGCTATAATGGCTCTACTAGCCATTCTCCAGAGGTAATATCTAACATATTTGCCGAATTCTTTCAAGGTGCCTTTGAAAACGCTTCTACAAACGATCCAAATATTAGTTTTACAAATGACGAGTTCTCACACCTGAACTCGATTAATTTTGCAGTACCGAAGCGAATATTCTTGACTATATCGAAAAGTTAGACGAATGTTTTAGTCCCGGCTAGGGTTCCCAACACTTTCTCGACAAATTATAGTATTTTTCAGAATCAGCTATACAAAAATCTAGTACATTTAAAAAAAAATATAGTATTTTGAGAATAGAGTAAAAATTAAACCAATCATTTTTTTTACAATAAATGAGTTTATGCTTTATAACATTTTTCTTTTAAATTACTACGCTATTCTCTGGAAAATTTGTCCCCACTCTGTGCGAGCTCTTACAAACGTCCCTTGGACAAGCTCAAAAATTGGGCCAGTAGTTGTGGCCTAAATGTTAACCCACTGAAGACAGAACTGGTGCTGTTTACAAGGAAACGTAATATTCCAAACATAAACCCGCCAACCATTAACGGAATACCGTTACAGGTTTCGGGTACTGCCAAATATCTTGGCGTTGTTCTCGATCGTAAACTAAACTGGAAAGAAAATATTAAAGAAAGAGAAAGAAAAGCCTCAATAGCTTTCTACACTTGCAGCAGAATTTTTGGTAAAAGATGGGGTCCCAGCCCCAGAACCATTCATTGGATGTACACAGCCATTATAAGGCCAATTCTTACGTACGCATGCATGGTCTGGTGGCCAGCCTTAGACAAGGAAACCAATCTGAAAACCATGACTAAAATTCAAAGACTAGCGTGTATTGGCACAACCAGTGCTATCAGGACCACACCAACGGCTGCTCTTGAAACTTTCCTTTCACTTGCCCCACTCGATCTGTTCACGAAAGAGTTGGCGGCCAAAAGTGCTTTAAGACTTCATCAATGTAAAAATTGGAAAAAGGGCCTCTACGGTCACAGAACTATTATGAATTTTACAGACATAGACATTCAAACAGACTACGTTTCACCGCACATAGATTTCAACCCAGTAACCATAACAGATATTCCAACCAGGGAACTCTGGAATGAAAACAGGGTCATAAATGAAAATCATGTGTTGGTCTTTACTGACGGTTCCAAAACCTCGGAGGGGGTTGGGTCAGGCATCTACTCAGATAACCCATCCATAAATAGATCGTTGAAGGTTCCAAACTTTTGCAGTGTATTCCAAGCGGAAGTACTGGGTGTTTGCGAAGCGGCGAAACATCTTGCCTCATGTGAATTAGTCAACAACAATATTGATATTTTCATAGACAGCCAGGCGGCAATTAAAGCAATTTGCTCAATCACCACAAAGTCCAAACTGGTCGACCGTTGCCGGAACGAGCTAAGAGTACTCAATGCAACGAACACAGTAACCCTAAGATGGGTTCCAGGACATAGGGATATTCACGGGAACGAAATGGCGAATGAACTGGCCAAAAGCGGTTCATCTCTTGATCCGAGCCAAATCGAAGCCTCTGTGCTCATGCCACTGGAGCAAGAAAAAAGTAGAATACACCAGAGTTTCTTGGAGGCTGCAAATATCAGGTGGTCATCCATCGACACTTGCCGCGTTTCTAGAAATCTATGGCCAAATATTTCAAAGAAAAAAAATGATTAGGTACCTACTCAAGCTAAGCAGGCCTCAATTATCTCTCATGATTGGTGTCCTTACGGGCCACAACTCAATGGGAACCCACTTGAACAGAATGGGCATCAGCTCATCGGATTTATGTAGAGGGTGTCATGATGAAGAGGCAGAAGAAGGCCTCCCCTCACTTCCTTTGCAAATGCCCCAGCCTAGCTAGAACCAGAAAAGAGGCCCTTGGAGAATACTTCTTCGACGAACTGGGCGACATCTCTGTCTTGCCACTAAAGAACATCCTGAAATTCATTCAGAACTCAGGATAGTTCAAGGAGGCCCCCCACACCTAAAACTTCCTATTAACTCCCTCCCTATCCCTCCTCACTAACCACCTATACGCCGGGGAGCGCAATGGATCCAATGAGATCCGAGTGAGATGGTGCGGCTTGCCGTATTAGATAGATATAGATAGATAGATATATAATTTTATTTCGAATAAGATTTAACAAAAATATAGTATATGCTGGTATAAAATTAATTTTGACAATAACTTAAAGTTGCCTGCCAGGTTTGAAAAGTAACATTCAAAAAAATTATGCTTAATGAGTTGATTTAATTAAATTAATTATGAAAATTCATTTAGGATGAGAGAACGAAATTTAAGTGCAGCTTTTATAAAATTAAATAAGTTTGTCAGTTTACCCGGAGCTGTTGACTGCGCATGACGTGTTCATCTCTCTCACTAGTTCCAAGTTAAAACAACCATTCCCAAACGCGACAGATCGCCAGAAACCGGGGACAATCACTTGTCCTCGGATAAAAAATTGTGTTCCACAATGTTTCCAAAAACTTCGTATAGCAATAAGTTTGCTCCTCTCCAATGTCATCCTGATACTGACATCTCAGATATGGATGAATCGGAATCTCCGATACCAACAAAAGTTTATGTGCCACCAATAAAAGTGTTACAAAAATCAGCGGAATATGTCCATCGTTTGATGAAAGCCCTCAAAATATCGAATTATTCAATCAAAAAACTATCCATAGGAATCAAAATAGTGAGTGAATCAATAGATACATTTAATATTATTATCAAAAAGCTGAAAGACGAAAATTGTCAATATTTTTCCCACGACCTAAAAAGTGCAAAATCATTCAAAGTCGTTTTATACGGGTTAGACGATTTAGACACCAATACACTTAAAACTGAATTAACTATACTTGGACTAAAGTGCTCTTAAATAAAAAAAATAACAAAAAAAATATGATCATTACAGTGATACATTTTATCTTGTGTCTCTTGTAAACGGATCCATAAAATTAACCGACCTAAAAAAAAACTATCGTTCTATTTTGCATACACAAGTGAACTGGAACTTTCAAAGAAAAATTAAAGGTAAGCTGACTCAATGTCATAATTGCCAAATGTTTGGACACGGGCAGAAAAACTGTCACATAAAAACTTTTTGTGCTTTTTGCGCCGGACCACACAATACGTCTGAATGCAATAATAATTCCGTTCTTAAATGTGCAAACTGTAGTGGCAATCACAAAGCTACTGACACATCATGTACTAGCAGAGCCAGATACCTTCAAATTAAAGAAAGATCATCGGGAAGAAGATCAAATCCCCAGCCTACAACACAGTTCAACTCACCAGCTCCCCAAAAACCGGTCTCATTTGCTTCGATGAGTGATTTCCCTTCCCTACCGCAGCCACAGCGACGACAGGTCAAAGCACCAAGCAGAAGCAATAAAAATTCAATTTCGCACATACAGAATTTGTCACCAACAACAATTAATGCGTGGGAGAACAATGCACATGCTTCTTCAAGCAACAACAACAATACTATGAACAACAATTCAACTCTCTTTTCCATTGAGGAGCTCAATTCACTTTGCATGGAGATAATAACTAATTTATCAGTTTGTAAAAAAATAGATAGATAGTAAAAAATAGATCAATTTAATGTGATTGCACGTTTAGCTACTAAGTTTTTGTATTCAAATTCTAATGATAAGTAAAATGGCAGACACACATTTACAAATAATAACTTGGAATGCTAGAGGCATGCAAAATAAATTTATTGAATTTTTAAATTTTCTGAATAGCAACAATGTTGATGTTGCTCTATTGACCGAAACTTGGCTTACGCCTGAAAGTAGACTTCCATCATCTGTTTTCAATTGCTACCGAATGGATAGAATTGGTCAAATTGGTGGTGGTGTTGCGATTTTTGTTAGGAGGTCAATTCAACATTTGCTTCTACCTGTTTTTCCAACTAAAATTGTGGAGACCATAGGAATTGAAATTTTGTTACGTAATCAGAAAACGGTGAAGATTTATTGTTTATTTTCCTGGTGGTTCTACATCAGATAACAAAAGAAAATGGCTCAAACAAGATTTAAGAATGCTTTTAACAATGAACGGTGAATATTTGTTAGGTGGTGATTTCAACTGCCGTCATAGAGATTGGGGTTGCTTAAGAGCAAATGCCTGGGGCAATATATTGGCAAACTTTGCACTCACATTTCCAATCAGTATCCTGTACCCTCCTTGTCCAACGTATTTCCCTGCTAGTTCTCGTGGTAGTCCTTCTGTCCTTGATATATTTGTGTCAAATATCCCTAGTCTTATAACACAACCAACTTCATTTAATGCTCTGAGCTCAGATCATAATCCTGTTTTTTGTAATCTTTTATGATCGGATGAGAAAAAAGTGCAATATTTTCAAGACTTGAAAAATGCAAACTGGAAAACCTTTAGAGCGAAGATAAACACAAAATTTCACAATGTTTCCACAGACCTTGAAAGCATTTCGTATAAAGAGGATGTGGACTCCATTGTTCAAAACTTCACCCAATCCATTCTATCTTCCATAGACGAAAGCGTCCCTAAACGAATTAAGAATGAAACGACCAAAAGATTACCACCTCAAATTTTGGAACTAATTAAAGTGAGAAATTTGCATAAAAGAAATTGGCAACGGTTTCGTCAACCTTTTTCACGACTTATGGTTTCTCACTTTAATAAACTTATTTCAAACCATTTACTTACTAATTCGAAACGAAGAATGGAATAAAAGGCTCAGTGTACTCGATAAGAATGGGAGACCCTTCTGGAATATCGTAAAAATAGTTAAAAATAAAAACAGGAAAATTGCATTTTTAAAGAATTCTTCAACAATTCTTTTCACAGATGTTGAAAAGGCAGAAGAACTTGGAAAAAACTTCGATAAAAACCATTTAGTCTCACAAAACTTGGGTTTTATGGATACCAATGATGCAGTGAACAATTCAATCCAAGTTTTAGATTCCTCAATCGAATTGACACCATTCAATGCATTCGTCATGGAAGAAAAAATAAAAAGTATTATTCAAAGTCTTCAAAACAGAAAAGTAGGAGGGCTAGATCATATAAAAACGTTTATTTAAAACATCTTCCACGTGTTGGAGTAAAATTTTTGACGTTTATAATTAATGGATGCCTTAAGCTTCAATATTTTCCTAATGCCTGGAAAAAAGCAAAGGTCGTTCCTATACTTAAAGCAGGAAAATCACCAGAATTAGCAACAAGTTATAGGCCCATAAGTTTGCTTAGCAGCATAAGCAAAATCTAGGAAAAAATAATAAAGGAACAAATTTTAAAAATTGTTTCGAACGAAAATATTTTTCCTGATGAGCAATTCGGATTTAGACGTTTTCACAGCACATCTCATCAGATAAAAAGAATTTATAATCACGTAGAACAGAATCGCGCTGAAGGACAGTCAACAGGAATGATACTGATAGATATAGAAAAAGCTTTTGATTCTGTTTGGCATAATGGAATAGTATAGCCTATTGAATAGACCTTTTAAAAAGGAACAATTACGTGCAAGGGTTTTTATTATTAAATATGTTTGTTTGGCCCATAAGCATGCTTAAAACCGAAAATGCTACTAAATTCACCCATGCGTTTCTGAGAGAATGGTCACACTGGCCACTTCTAAGCCGAATTTGACAATTTTACACATAAAACTTTTTGTTCAAAATTAAATTTTCTATCGAAATGGATATTTTGGAAAATTTCTTAAAAAATTTTAAGCAGCAAAAGTAAACAAAAACCAACATAAAAAAATCGAAAAATCAAAGATTTTTAATTTTTTTTCTAAATTGCGCATAACTTTTTTCGGAGCAAAGATACGCTCAAGACATGGATGAACAAAATAAACTAGAGTCTCAGGGCCTTAATATAACATGTTAAAAAAGCCATATTATTTGAAAATGACAGAGATATAGCCATTCAAACTTTACAATTTCTTATAATTTTTCGCAGTTTTTGCCCGAAAGCCTATTTTTTGACACTTTATCACAAATTTAACGGTCCTAGCACCTTGTACCAAATCTTATGTTAATCGGACCAGACGTTCGGTCTGTAGGTCTGAAAGCATTTAAAAACAGCCGAAAAACGAAATTGCGAACTTACATCCTTTTTATAAATTCTCTATAGTTCTACTGTCATATTATATCAAAATTTTGATTTCGAACATTTTTACGAACGTGAAATTTGCCATATTGTACCGAAAAAGGGACTTTCGGTCCAAAACTGCGAAAAATTATATGAAATGATAAGGTTTGAATGGTAATAACTCTGTCAATTTTGAACAAATATTAATTTTTGAACATGCCATATTAAAGCCTTTAGTCTCTACTTTATTTTGTCTGTGCATGTCTTGACCCTATCGTTGCTTCAAAAAAAGTTATGCCCAAAAAGTATTATAAGTAAAATTGTCAAATTCGGCTTAGTTTTCAAGTTACACCAAAAATATTGAAAAGTGGCCAGTGTGACCATTCTCTCAGAAACGCATGGGTGAATTTGGTAGCATTTTCGGTTTTAAGCATGCATATGGGCCAAACAAACATATTCAATAATAAAAACCCTTGCACGTAATTGTTCCTTTATACCCCTCATTTTCCGGTCTATTCAATAGGCTAAGTATACAAAATGATACAATTTAACTTCCCACTTTATTTGTGTAAAATTGTTCAAAGTTTCTTGTCTGGTAGATGTTTTCAGGTCCATGTTGATAGTGGTGTTTCAAATATTTTTTGTTTTGATTTTGGTGTTCCCCAAGGTTCAGTTCTTGGTCCAACCTTGTATAACGTCTATACATCAGATTTTCCAAATCTTCCCCATTGTGAATTAGCTATTTTTGCTGATGATACCGCAATATTTTCGTCGCATGAGTTTGGTCTCAATATTGAGAAAAATTTATAAAATGCAATTAAAATATTAGAAAAATACTTTATCAAATGGAAAATTAAGCTAAATGCTGGAAAGATGCAAGCAATCTTTTTCTCGCGAAAAAGAAAACCTTGTTATCTGCCCAGCACTCAGCTTCAAATCAATGGAAATGTAATAGCATGGGAACAATCAGTGAAATATTTAGGAATTCATCTCGACACCAAACTAACTTTTAGTCAACACATTAATAATACTATAAAGAAAATCAATATTGCTATTAAGATGCTTTAGCCATTTATAAACAGAAAATCTTCACTTACAAATGATAATAAGATTTTATTATATTAAGTTGTTTTTCAATCTATATTACTATATGGGTGTCCAGCATGGGGGAATGCTGCTAAAAGTCATATAAAAAGGTTACTAATTTCGCAAAATAAAGTGTTAAAAATGATGCCCAACCTTCCTTGGTATCATTCCACCTTGGATCTGCATAGTGAAGCAGATGTTGAGTTGATTTCTGACAGGAATTCGGAAGCTTACTACCAATTTTAATAATAGCTGTGATATGGCTGATAATCCTCTCATAAGCCAGCTTTTCATTTCTGGAGTAACTTAATATTCACTCAAAAACGTAAATTTATTTCATGTGCTTGTTATTTATTTATTAATTTCTGTTTTCATGTTAACTTATTATATTCATTAGTTAAGTGTTATACATGTATTTTTTTATTACTAACACATGTTGCCATTCACTAATATTATTTATTTAAATTCTTACCTATTATTTTTTTTTGTTTTTCAATATTATTTATTTATTTATTTATTTATTTTATTTAATAATTTATTTACTTATTTATTTATCTATTTATTTATTTATTTATTTATTCATTTACTGAGTTATTTATTTATTTATTCGTTTACTGTGATATTTATTCAACTTATTCATAAATTTGTTTAGTAATTTATTTATTTTTGTTTTGTAAATTATTATTTATTTATTTGTTTTTTTTTTCTTGTTTTGTTTTCTATATTTATTTATTTATTTATTTATTATTTATTAATCCCTATTTATTAAATTTATTTATAGCTTATTCTAGTCAGTTTATTTGTGTATAAAAAGCATTCCTTGTTTTTTATAAATATAAATTATAAACGCTATCTAAAACCTATATTAATTTGTACTTTTATAATTATGTTTTTATAACAATTATTTCTTTTTACTTTACTTATTTTTTTTTTTCCACTCTAATAAAGGTTTTTTTTCGTATTTTCCTTTAAATTAAACTTGTAACCATAAAATTTTTCACTAAATCAAAGATAATGTCTCAGTTTTAAGAAAATAACTTTCAAATCTCTGAATGTAAAACGTGCAGTCGTAGGCTTTGTTTGAAAAAATTATCACGAAATATATATCTATCTATCTATCTATCTAAATAAGTTTGTGTAGCAGTTGCCATTTAAAACGCTTAGAAGTTGTGAGCGGGAGAGCACGTCATTACCAAGAAACTTTTTCCTATATCCTTTGAAGACTGGACAGGTTCCGACGAAGTGGGAAGTATTTTCTGAAGCATCTAGGTTACAAAGCGTACATATTCCATTAGTATTTTTCTGAAACGATCTTCCATTGAGATTGAGGGGTCCACAACGAGCTTTTAATAGAAGGGAGATCATATCTCGGCGTTGGCGTTGGTGATGAATCCAGTCCACTGTTTTTCCTTGAGCTTCAAAAGTAGAATACCATGTAATCTATGCCATTCAAATATGTTTGTGTTGAAAGAAAAATCCATTGACGATTCATGGAAAAGGTCCAACCATTCCTTAGCCCAGAAGATTTTCCTGGCGATAATAGCTTCGGATTAAATTCTTGGCAATCTGCCATTAGGAAGATTCAGGGTTCTCCGTACATAAGAAAAGTGTAGGTTTAAGGATGTCAGAAAAGCTTTAGGTAGTCCCGTTTCGATGTGCAAAACATAGTTTGGAGTATTGTCCGGTAAAAGAAAACATCTTTTAATAAAAAATCTTTGTAACTTTTCTACTTGGACGTGTTCACGATATCCCCATACTTGAGCGCAGTACAACATAATAGCTCTCGAAGCAGCATCATAAATCTTAAATTTTGTAGAATGCAGAATATTTTTATCTCTCAATAGCTTTGACCATGTTGCATTGATAGAGTTTTTCGATGAAGCGAGTCAATTACTTAAATGCTCGTTCCAAGACATATTGTAGTTAAAAACTACGCCTAAATATTTATAGTGATTTGACACTGTTATTTCAATGTCATTGAAAAACCATTTTTCGGAAGTTGCTCTGCGTCCTCCGTTTCGAAAGATGACTATTTCAGATTTGCTAAGATTGACTTCGAGGTTCCACTTGTTGCAGTATATAATGAAACTATCAATGAGCTGTTGCAGATTCATGGGATTATCTGATAAGAGTACAACGTCATCAGCATACAGAAGTACATTAATTTCAAGGCCATCTATAAATAATCCAATGGGAAGATCGTCATGTAGATCATTTAAGAACAAGACAAAAAGGAGAGCACTCAACACGCAACCCTGTCGGATCCCTTTGTTGGTGGAGAAGAAATCAGATGTACCTATGCCATCCCAAACAGCAGCAGTGGTGTCCATATAAAGAGACTTTATGATCCTAATCATCTTTGAAGAGATTCCTAGTGTAGAAAGCTTGTAGAGTAAAGCAAATCTGTCAACATTATCAAAAGCGGCCTTTAGATCAACAAAAAATGCGTACAGCTTCTTCTTCTGACTAAGTTGGAGCTGTATTAAACAGGAAAGATTATAAACTTGGTCCGAAGTAGAGTAGTTTCTCCTATAAGCAGCTTGAAATTCGTTAATGATGTTATTTGGTTCCAACCATGTCGTGAGAATTGTGGTAAATAATTTATAAAGCGTGTCTAGAAAAAACAGTCCTCTATATTGCCGTATTATCACCCCTCCCAACCTAACCTGGATTACATTCAATCTTTCACGAACCGATGAAGCCCATAATTGTTATGTTAGTTTAAGGGACGAATTTATGAGCTACTCTAACTTTATATCTAAGACAGAAAACGAACTAAAATCCAATCTGGAATTATGTCAACTGTAAAAGAAAATCTGACGGTTAACCAGCAGATATGAGCTATAATGGCTCTACTAGCCATTCTCCAGAGGTAATATCTAACATATTTGCCGAATTCTTTCAAGGTGCCTTTGAAAACGCTTCTACAAACGATCCAAATATTAGTTTTACAAATGACGAGTTCTCACACCTGAACTCGATTAATTTTGCAGTACCGAAGCGAATATTCTTGACTATATCGAAAAGTTAGACGAATGTTTTAGTCCCGGCTAGGGTTCCCAACACTTTCTCGACAAATTATAGTATTTTTCAGAATCAGCTATACAAAAACTAGTACATTTAAAAAAAAATATAGTATTTTGAGAATAGAGTAAAAATTAAACCAATCATTTTTTTTACAATAAATGAGTTTATGCTTTATAACATTTTTCTTTTAAATTACTACGCTATTCTCTGGAAAATTTGTCCCCACTCTGTGCGAGCTCTTACAAACGTCCCTTGGACAAGCTCAAAAATTGGGCCAGTAGTTGTGGCCTAAATGTTAACCCACTGAAGACAGAACTGGTGCTGTTTACAAGGAAACGTAATATTCCAAACATAAACCCGCCAACCATTAACGGAATACCGTTACAGGTTTCGGGTACTGCCAAATATCTTGGCGTTGTTTTCGATCGTAAACTAAACTGGAAAGAAAATATTAAAGAAAGAGAAAGAAAAGCCTCAATAGCTTTCTACACTTGCAGCAGAATTTTTGGTAAAAGATAGGGTCCCAGCCCCAGAACCATTCATTGGATGTACACAGCCATTATAAGGCCAATTCTAACGTACGCATGCATGGTCTGGTGGCCAGCCTTAGACAAGGAAACCAATCTGAAAACCATGACTAAAATTCAAAGACTAGCGTGTATTGGCACAACCAGTGCTATCAGGACCACACCAACGGCTGCCCTTGAAACTTTCCTTTCACTTGCCCCACTCGATCTGTTCACGAAAGAGTTGGCGGCCAAAAGTGCTTTAAGACTTCATCAATGTAAAAATTGGAAAAAGGGCCTCTACGGTCACAGAACTATTATGAATTTTACAGACATAGACATTCAAACAGACTACGTTTCACCGCACATAGATTTCAACCCAGTAACCATAACAGATATTCCAACCAGGGAACTCTGGAATGAAAACAGGGTCATAAATGAAAATCATGTGTTGGTCTTTACTGACGGTTCCAAAACCTCGGAGGGGGTTGGGTCAGGCATCTACTCAGATAACCCATCCATAAATAGATCGTTGAAGCTTCCAAACTTTTGCAGTGTATTCCAAGCGGAAGTACTGGCAGTTTGCGAAGCGGCGAAACATCTTGCCTCATGTGAATTAGTCAACAACAATATTGATATTTTCATAGACAGCCAGGCGGCAATTAAAGCAATTTGCTCAATCACCACAAAGTCCAAACTGGTCGACCGTTGCCGGAACGAGCTAAGAGTACTCAATGCAGAGAACACAGTAACCCTAAGATGGGTTCCAGGACATAGGGATATTCACGGGAACGAAATGGCGAATGAACTGGCCAAAAGTGGTTCATCTCTTGATCCGAGCCAAATCGAAGCCTCTGTGCTCATGCCACTGGAGCAAGAAAAAAGTAGAATACACCAGAGTTTCTTGGAGGCTGCAAATGTCAGATGGTCATCCATCGACACTTGTCGCGTTTCTAGAAATCTATGGCCAAATATTTCAAAGAAAAAAACTGATTACCTACTCAAGCTAAGCAGGCCTCAATTATCTCTCATGATTGGTGTCCTTACGGGCCACAGCTCAATGGGAACCCACTTGAACAGAATGGGCATCAGCTCATCGGATTTATGTAGAGGGTGTCATGATGAAGAGGCAGAAGAAGGCCTCCCCTCACTTCCTTTGCGAATGCCCCAGCCTAGCTAGAACCAGAAAAGAGGCCCTTGGAGAATACTTCTTCGACGAACTGGGCGACATCTCTGTCTTGCCACTAAAGAACATCCTGAAATTCATTCAGAACTCAGGATGGTTCAAGGAGGCCCCCCACACCTAAAACTTCCTATTAACTCCCTCCCTATCCCTCCTCACTAACCACCTATACGCCGGGGAGCGCAATGGATCCAATGAGATCCGAGTGAGATGGTGCGGCTTGCCGTATTATCACCCCTTCCAACCTAACCTGGATTACATTCAATCTTTCACGAACCGATGAAGCCCATAATTGTTATGTTAGTTTAAGGGACGAATTTATGAGCTACTCTAACTTTATATATAAGACAGAAAACGAACTAAAATCCAATCTGGAATTATGTCAACTGTAAAAGAAAATCTGACGGTTAGCCAGCAGATATGAGCTATAATGGCTCTACTTGCCATTCTCCAGAGGTAATAGCTAACATATTTGCCGAATTCTTTCAAGGTGCCTTTGAAAACGCTTCTACAAACGATCCAAATATTAGTTTTACAAATGACGAGTTCTCACACCTGAACTCGATTAATTTTGCAGTACCGAAGCGAATATTCTTGACTATATCGAAAAGTTAGACGAATGTTTTAGTCCCAGCTAGGGTTCCCAACACTTTCTCGACAAATTATAGTATTTTTCAGAATCAGCTATACAAAAATCTAGTACACTTCAAAAAAAATATAGTATTTTGAGAATAGAGTAAAAATTAAACCAATCATTTTTTGTACAATAAATGAGTTTATGCTTTATAACATTTTTCTTTTAAATTATAACGCTATTGAATAGAGCTTAAGGAAAAACCTGCAAGGGTTTTTATTATTGAATATGTTTGTAAGCCCATAAGCATACTTAAAACCGAAAATGCTACTAAATGTACTCATGCGTTTCTGAGAGAATGGTCACACTGGCCACTTTTCACCATTTTTGGGATAACTTGGAAACCTAGCCAAATTCGACGATTTTGCGCTTAAAATTTTTTATTCAAAATCAAATTCTAATTCAATAGAAATGGATATTTAAACCAAATTTATTAAAAAAAAAAGCAAAAACCAACATATTAAAATCGAAAAATCAAAATTTTTTAAGTTGATAGCGCATTACTTTTTTCGGATTCAAAAAAAAAAAAAAAAAGTGGAGGCTAAAATCTTCAATATGGTATGTTCAAAAAGTGATTTTATTCAAAATTGGCAAACATATAGCCTTTCAAAAATTAACCATTTCTTATCATTTTTTGACAAAACTCCGTGTTTTGGTACAACATGGCAAATTAAACTATCCTTGCACCTAGTGCCAAGTCTTATAATAATCGTTATCGCCGTTCAGCTTGTAGATCTCTATAAGCATTTAAAAACAGCCGGGAAACAAAATTGCGGGCTTACCTACTTTTTCAATATTCTCAATAATCGTGATGTCATATTTCATCGAAATCTTGAGTTCGAATTTTCTTACGAATTTGATATTTGCCATGTAGTACCGAAAAAGTGGCTTCCGGGCCAATAGTGCGAAAAATTATAAGAAAAATAAATAATAATTTTTTCTTATAAATTAAGAACTTCTCCGATTGTCTTGTTGTTGAATGGAACATAGTTTTTCAAATTTATTTTTTAGATTTAGCATAAGAAAAAGGTTTTGTCGAAATTGAACTATTACTTACAATCAGATATTGCAGGAACTTATCAACGAAAAGTTTTCATTCGATTCTCTTTATTTGTATCTATCACTTTCTTTTTGAGATTTATTTTTTTTAGGAATAGTTGCAATTTTATGGTTTTTTACCAAAGAAACCGTCTTTTTACCGTTGTTTTAGTGCCAACTTTGAAATATAGTATTTTTGCGTACTATATATTCCTTCAACAGTATATAGTATGAATAGTTGAAATATACTACAATACTATATATTATAGTCATAGAAGAAGAAGTAAAGGAACTGGTGTATATCACATATACAGTGTACGTGAATGAAGCAGAAAACTGTATGCCCGAAATGTCAAATCGGTGACTGAATGGAAGAAAAAAAGTAAACAAAAAGTGATTCAAGACTAAAAACATTAATAAATCATTAATTGTTAGAAAAAAAACAAATAGTTTGGAGTGATTTACTTAGAAATGTATGTATACTTACTAATAACAATACAAAAATATGAAGTGCAGTGTTAAATTGTGTATATAAAGCAAGAATAAGGCGGACAAGAATCATTTCCTTTCCTAAGTGAGTTTTATCATATTTTTCTCAAAGAAAGCGATGTGAATTGATCATAATTTAATTAATCATCAATCAAGTAACACATTTTAAATGATTAAACTTTAAATAAACTAAGAAAATTAATAAATTAATTGAAAACTTGCACATGGTTTTTCGGTTTTAATTTGGGATACTAGTAATGTCAAACTGCGATTCTGTGAAACAGGGACGTATTTTTTTTGTTATTGGTGGTTGTAAGGCGCAACTATTTGCTTAGCGCCCTTTATATCAGGAAATTATTTTTGTTATTAAATCGATTTTGTACCTTTGGAGTTCGTATATTTATGTTAACATGTGCATCTTCAGAATATTGCTCAATTTTCTCTGTAGTGAAGTTATTAGTGCATTTTTTTAATGTTAATTAATTTGTCTATTCAAAAATTAAAATAATTTAATAAAAAATTTAAAAGGTTTCCAAAAGTCGAGTGGTAAAAGGATGACCATTCTGAAAGTGGATGAAGTAAAGCCACATTTGGGGTGCCAATTTTTTATCGATGCGAATGATTTGCTGTGATTCACGTTGGTTTTGGAGAGCCTTCTATCATGAAAATGCGTAAATTAAACTAAGTAAATCTATAATGTTCCACTGAAACAACACAATTTTAAAGAAAGTAGATATTAAAACATTTTATCGGTGCCTTAGAGGGTTATCATAAAAAAGTAAGTATTTTTTTAAACATACCACTGAAAAGAAAAATAAATTCAGAAAATAACAAATGATTGTTATGGCGCCCTAGTAAGTTGCCATTAAAAATCACTCCGTCCCTTTTGGAATGTATTTGTGTTTGTGAGAGCAAACACTATTATGAAAAATGCTTCACTTTTTTCCACAAATGGCGCTTCCTTATATTTTTTATTCTAAGATTATAGTACGGTTGGGAACCTTAGTCCCGGCCCTGATGGCTTACCTTCTTTTATTCTGAAAAAATGTGCAATATATATGTATGTCATAGCCGTTGTTTGTGCTCTTCAACAAGTAAATAAGTTGTTCTACGTTTCCTGCTCTTTGGAAAAATGCATTTCTTACTCCCATTCACAAGAAAGCTTTAAAAAAAAAATAGTAACTAATTACAGGCCTATTGCTAAGCTTTCTGTCATTCCTAAATTGTTCGAATCTATTATCTGTAATGTTCTGTCTTTTCATTGCTCCTCCGTTAAATATGAAAACCAGCATGGTTTTGTGAAGAAGAAATCGACGGTCACTTATTTACTACAGTTTACTACTTTCTGTTTGGATGCTTTTGAAAACTATAAGCAGGTTGATTGTGTTTTTACTGACTTCAGTAAAACTTTCGACAAATTAAATCATGAAATATTACTTAGGAAACTAAGCACCATTGGTCTAAACGATCGCTTTATTTTATGGATTTCCTCGTATCTCAGCAATAGACTATATAGTGTTGTTTTTAAAAATGAACGTTCTCGATGGTTTATAGTAAATTCAGGTGTTCCTCAAGGAAGTCATCTTGGTCCGTTATTGTTTGTTTTATTTATTAATGATCTTCCTTCTGTTTTACGTAACTTTATGTCTTTAATCTATGCCGATGACGTGAAAATATTTCGAAAAATTGACTCAGCAGCTGACTGTGAGCTTTTACAAGATGATCTTCATAAGTTCTGGGAATGGTGCAATATTAATCGTCTGTCTTCAAATATTGACAAGTGCAAAATCATGCGTTTTACACGCAAACAAAACGTCCCTACATTTAATTATTTGTTGAATACGTCACTTTTATGTAGCCTGTCAACCTTTGTTGACCTTGGGGTGGTTTTGGACTCAAAACTCTCATTCACTGACCATTACAACTACATTATAAAAAAAGCTAATAAAATGCTTGGTTTCATTAAAAGGTTTGCTCGTGACTTTCGTGATCCTTATGTCCTTAAAATTCTGTATGTTTCTTTTGTTAGATAAATTCTGGAATACGGTTGCATTGTATGGGCCCCATATTACGCGGTTCATGTAAACAGAATAGAGTGTGTACAAAGAAGATTTATGAGATTTTGCTTACGTTTTCTTGCCTGGTCTAGTAGGTTTGTTTCGCCACCATACTCACATAGACTCCAGCTAAAAACTCTTCCATCTCTATCAAAACATCGAGAGTACTTGCAATTCTGTTTTATAATAGGGATTATAAATGGAACGATTACAGCTCCATCGGTCCTTTGTAGATTGAATTTTAGTTTTAGCCGTCCTAGCTTAAGAAGGCAATTGCCCCTTTGTAATATTTTCAGTAGATCTAACTATGGAGCCCATAGTCCTCTCAATCTCTTAATTAATGTCTTCAATAACAACTATGTTCTAATTAATTCAATTAATGATAACGTAAAATCACACAATTTTAAGAATATGTTCATTCACTACAATTAAATTTATATAATAGATCTAAGTATTAATCATTTATAATTTAAGATTGTTGCGTTAGTGGTTAGTATTTAACGTCTTTGAATAAAGAATCATGATTTAGCCCCCCCCCCATTAATCAACAGAAAAAAGCTTACATCACATCATACTGAAAAAAGTCATCATTCATCAATAGCACTGTTATAACTGACCGATTGTGTTCAGTCAGAATTAAGGACTGTAAGGGATGGCTTAGCTGACGTCCTTCATTTTGGCAGACACTTTTGAATACAATCAACAAATTTTGACATCTGAATATGTAGCTAATTAAATAATTACTCTTGTTGAAACACAAATCTTCAATTGTTCTTACATTTCTCAAAGAAAAACATATGTCACCTTCACCGACTCCTTTAACTTCAACAGCGACCTTTCGTGACGGTTCAGTCACCATGCTTTTTTGTTGCGCAAACCATAAATTCCTTGCTCGAGTACTTCTTTCTTATCATTAAAGTTTCTGCTTGATTAAGTCAGAAATTAGCGTTAAAAATCTAAACTAATACCTACGAATGATTTTAGAACTGCTTGCAAATTTTTAGATAGAACACAAAGCCAAAAAATGAGTATAAGGGTCTATAGGTGCATGCATCTTAACATCGAATACAAAAGTCTGACAAGATTTTTTTGGCACCCGTGGTAGGGACGAGGGGTTGAAAATGTCGGTTTTCAGACTATTGGGTTGGAGACACATGCACTATAAAGTTGATTTTTCACAACGCCATTACCCTTGGCTTAAAAATTTCATGAATGTGCACAAAGGAAATCCCTTTATAAAAAACTAAACGAAGAAAAAGTAGATAAGTATACCTATGAAAATAAGTCAAAAAGACCTTTACGTGTTGTGGTGAGAGGACTACACGCATCATGTTCAAAAGACGATATCATTAGTGATCCAAAATAGCGCAACTTCAAAATCTTAGATGCTTTCAACACCTTCAAAAGAGAGAAACAGAAAAAAGACGGTGAAACGAAAGTGGTACAACGTGGTCTTCCACTATTTATACTTTCGTTCGATAAGTCTGAAAAACTAGACGAAATTTATAAAATCAACACAATTCTAAACATCGTAGTTAAGATCGAACCTCTAAGAAAGAGCACAAGGTTAGTCCCTCAGTGTAAACGCTGTCAAGAATTCAATCACACCCACACTTATTGTAGAAAAGAGCCAAGGTGTGTAAAATGTGCCGGAAGGCATTAAACCGTTGACTGCATCGGAAAAAGTGAAAGTCTACCGACGTGAATTATAATAATTGTAATGGAAATCACCCGGCAAACTATAGAGGCTGCGAAGTACACTAAAAAAAAAGTCAGGTAAATAATTAACCTGAGCCTTGTTCAATTCACGAGGTGCACAATCCCATTAAAGTAACAGATATTTCAGTAATTTACATGATTTTAGTAACCTTATATTCAGTGTAAAATCAACTTGGAGGACCTTCTTACCATATTCAGGTTGATTTAAGAAGATGACCTGTTATTTTAATACTAAACTCTTGTAAATAAGAAATTTGAACAAGAATATAGTGTTAATTTTAACCAAGGTCATGTTTCTGTATGTTATGAATTTCAGTTTTACCACATATCAGGTTGAATTAACGTTTGATGTGGTTATTTTTACACTTGTTACCTGTTGTATTTTACCTGGCCTCATGTTATAAAAGCACTCTGCCAGTTCATTTCAACGTCACATCGGTGTTAAAACGCACACACACAGGCCATTTAAATTTAATTATTTGAATTTAACCTGGCCTCCTATTAAAGTAGCACTCTGCCAGTTCATTTGAACATAACACTAGTGTTAAAACACACACACAAGCCATGCAATGCGTTTCAACTTAGGTATTGACATTATTGGCACTAGTTTTTTGTGTAGTGAATTGGCCTAGTGGAGGCAGGCGTGGATACAGGGGGAGGGCAATGGGTGCAATTGCCCCCTCCCCCCCCTGAATAAGATCGAGCGAACAAAGCATAAAATAAGAATTTAGTAAAATGTAATCAAAAAATGTTTTTACGTTTATAAAAAATTATAAAAAATGTTTTTTCGTTTACATTAAGAGGACTTCATGTTTTCATTTTCCGATGTATCTCACTTCTCCCAGCTGAGCCTTACCTTTATAGCTACGAGTAAAACACACGTGCAGCTTTTTCAGGTTCTAATGGGAGCAGACATACTCAAGAGCTGCATGTTGCCCAGAGTTGTGCACAATATTTCTAAATTTGCTGCGCAGTGTTGCAGCAATGAGTGGTTGTTCGTCGGCCGCTGACCAAGTTCAGTGAAGAAAAGTACCGCTGTGCTCAAATAGCCTGCACAACAGTTTTAGCCATAAGATACGTTTCTGATGGTAGAATTTGTGAGAATTTTGTTTCGTGGATGCGTTGTAGGAACATCCATGTTCCTTGTTATTAAACCTGCGAAGAGTACGAATCCGACGAAGAAGATTGGAGAGAAACCGGGAAACAATGACAGCAGTCACTCCCAAAGAGAAATTGGATGGAATTTTTAGACCTAAGTATAGTTATTTTTGGCCGTTTTTACAGACGTCAGGTCAACGGCTGTTTTCGAAGAAGTCATTTGCTTTCCGAAATTTGAGGTGGTGTTACACAGATCCAGAGAGATTTCAAAAACGCTGCAAACACACCATGCTACAGCCACAAATTGCTTAGCTTCATTTCACAAAGTTCCAAAGTAACCGCTGTTCGAGATACCTGTATAGCAGTTATGGAAGAAGTAATTGCGTTCTTCAAATTTCAAATCCACATCGCTCTGTTTGACCAGGTGTGGAGAGTGGTATGAAGTATACTCCAATTTTCTATAGACTTCATCAAGATTGTGGAAACTCATGAAAATTGCCCCTCCCTGAACGAAATCCTAGATCCGCGCCTGAGTGGGGGAGTGCTATCTCTGTGTGTAAAAGATTCCCAGTTCAAAACTGAAGTAAGTATCACAAATTATTTTTGAATTAAAATAAATAATCTTACTCTTACTAATATTATAAATGTGAAAGTTTGTTTGTTTGGATGTTTTTTAGTCAATTACGCTCAAACGGCTGAACAGATTTGATTGATTATGTATTGAAAGAAGCTATAGGATACTTTTTTTTTAATGATAAGACACAAACCACTTCAAAGGCTTATGGCGTTGCACCTGGATATTGATACGCGAAATTGTTATTGGGAGATTTCGATAAAACAAGATTTTGCTATTTCTAAGAAAAATGTATGATGGAAAAGTTTAAAATTCTTACGTGCCAATGGATTCTTTAAAAACTTGGAGAATTAGAGATGTAGCTTTATGCAGGAAAATGATAGCGACATTATGTTTGATATCAGAAACGCATGCCAAAAATGAATAAAATCTTAAAATACACGGGTTTCTTGACTACCACGCTGTTCATCCGTTAAATAAAGCAAGGGGTGGATCATCGCTAAAGAGTGCATTGAACACTCGATAGGCTTGAAAATAGAGGTGGAATCAATGCAATTGAGTAGTGTACCAGGTTACAACTAAAATTTTTTTTCTCAATGTCTCTTTAATATATTGCCCTTCGCGTTGCAAAAACGATAAGAGTGAATTTACGACATTGATAAAGTCGCTAAGCCCAAACTTAATTGTTGGTGGCGACTTTAATGCAAAGCACACCTTTTGGGCTTCAAGATAGGCTTAGTTAGTTCGCGAACGAACTAGTTCAAAGAGCAGCTCCTTTATACGAACTAGGTGAACTAGTTCACCACATTATAGGTCATTTAGTTCAACAGTTCAGTTCAATATAACGAACTAAAGAGCTAACGAACATTGGAATTTTTGTGTATCCATTATCCATATTCATACCAAGCCATTACACCTTAGTCTGCTTGGTGGTGCAGTTGCCAGTGGAATGAAAATTGTATTTTTTTTTCGTTTGTATTGCTTTACTTTTCTTATTTACATCTATGCATACACACACGCAACACAACAAAACAACCTTATTTGGGTACTATTTTTTGCAATTTATTACGGAACTGATTTTTTGATGGAATATGTTCAGAAGTGTCTCCTTACTACTAACTAGGCACCACTTAACCACCTAATATAAAAAATTGCTAATATAAATTGAAATCCATTAAAAAATTGCCACAACGATATGAATTTTAACTTACATATAAGTTAATAAAATCAACTGGCTAGATATCCCGTAATACAAACTGCAAATCCCATGAAATTTTAACATCAATAATAACTGCTCATCAAAAGTCCAGCTTAATCATGGTTTCATTCCAGTCGAAGGCATGATCAGGGATAAGCTTAAGTCTTAATCGGACTCCCGTTTATATTTAGTTCTGTTTTAGGTGACACGGCACACCTTCGGCATGACAGTCCTACGCACTAACCATCATACCACGAGGTACTACATATATAGATACATATGAAAAACTAGAAAAAAGATAATTCAATTACATATCAAGTGTCAATTTGACATAAAATAGATAGAAAAAACTGCAAAAATATGGTGGATTCCATGCCGAAAAGAAAAAAAACTGCTATAAAAGCAAAAAGGAGGGTATTTTCTTATTATGTAATATGTATTATTAAACAAAACTTGCTTTTAGCCCAAACAAAGTAATTATTTCAATTTAATAAAATTTACACAAGAAAACTATATGCGTATTAATTAATTCAATACTGTACTTGATTTCAAAGAATTATGCTAGTTTAGATAAGCTGTGGGTGAAGTTAGCACCGCGATTTTCAAAAAAAAAGTTTTGGTGTATTCTGCTCAACTTTTGCAGCCTTGTGCCTTAATTATTTAAAAAAAAATCGCGAATTTTAAAATTTTACTTATGAGAATTTTTTGAAATGCTTGTTGTTTTTTGGCCGTAAAAGTTGCAAATATGCGAATTTTTATCTCCATATGACAGCACAAACTGAGTACAAAATAGCACACTTAAGTTTTTTTTACAAAAATGTAAAACTTAAACAAAAAGGCATATATATGCATTAGTTTTTGGCCTAAAAGTTGCAATCATTAGATTTTTTTTATCTTTTCGGCGCATGACAGCTCAAACTAAGCACAAAACAGCATACCTTTCACTTTTAAGAAATTGCGAAATTTCGAAAAAAAAATCATTCATAAAAATTTGCACGTTTGCAATTTTTTTAATTTACGGCCTGAGTTGATCACAATATAGTCAGGTCAAATGGTAGTTTGAAGTGGAAAGTTCTGGTGTAATTATTTTTAGTGACTCCCTTTATGTTTTTGGGGTCGCTGAACACGAATCTGAAGTTGTCCAGCAAAATTTTTCACGGCAAATATGAGAATTCGTCAAAAAACGTCAAAAATTTCGACATTTTTTGTCTTTTTTCCTTATTTCTCAAAAATTATTTTTCTTTTGCAAAAAGCGCTTATGCAAAAATAAAGACAATGAAATTACCTACAATCTATGCTTATATCATTTTTTTGTACGACTTATGGTTTCTGCGGAAACAGTCGTTGAAAAACAGCCAAAAATCCGTCATTTTTAAAAAATTGCATAAACGACTTTTCTTATATTGTTTTCTTCATTACATGAAATGTAGGCCATGAGTTATTATGTTATTTGCATTTTCTAATTGTAAAGAAAATCTAAAAGCATTATATTGCAGTGGTTAAGTGTCTAAGTTTCAGTATTCATGTCCATTCAAAAGTGTTTTATTTGTGACAAAGATTGGAGTATGGTGGAGTGAAAGTGGTGAATGAAAAAGCAATTGAAACGCTCCTTCAAGCCAGCAAGAAGAGAAAAGACGAAAGGGAGCTTCTTTGGCAGGTAATAAATCAGTGAAAGTGCATACAACCTGCCAAAAAAGCTATATAAATGGTAAATGGTAGGTAGAAATGGTGGCAAGAGCGTAACACTCGCTCCTTGCCCAATTAGCACTGGATTGCGCCGTTTTGATACCATAACTCGTTTGACATGTGTATTAAAGCGGACTGAAGTGAGGATTTGTGGTTTATTCTCTGAGGGGCTTATTTCTCAGGTGTCCCGTTCCCTGGGTTGGATGTGAGATTTCTTCCAGTGCGGGTTGGAGATCATCTTTCCCAAGAAACCAGAAAAGCGTTCCTTGCTTTGAAATAGGACGGCTGCGAAGTATGGTTGAGGTACCCTGTGAGTCAGTAAAAAAACAAGAGTTGGGTCATAAGACACTCACTCGATTGGATTGCATCTCGATTGGATCTCATCTCGCCCGAGCTTGCTACATTATGCCGAGCACGGCAGGTTGTAGAATAGCAACGAAGCGCGATCGATCCGACCGTGTGAGCATCATTGCCATTGAGCATCATGAAGCCCCGCAGAAACCCGTGTTCCTATTACTAACAGTCTTTTGATCTGGGGGGGAACATGATGAAGAACGCAACCGATTTTCGTCTTAGATCCATTTCGTGGCGTTTAGAAAAGAGATCAAGTCTTTGATCTTCATTTCGGAAAGTTCGTTTCGGTCCTCAAAAAAGCCATTCCAAACGATTGTGCTCAAATTCTGGCTAGAGCTGTACATTTACAGTGAAAATGTAAGACTGTTTCCTTTTCTTGCTGGTCTCCACAGCTGTGACAGTGAGTATTGTAAGGAATACCTAGCCTCGCCACATGTTCTCCAATTGACCAGTGTCCAATGCAGGTTGCTACGACCCTGGCTATGTCCCGCTTGGGTTTAGACATGAGATCAATTATTCGGGACTTATTAAAGGCGGGCCAGATCGTTCTGGATATTTTGCAGTTGGTTAACTGCTCCACCTACGATTGGATTCCCTAAGGAAAATTGAGAATATATTGCCCTTCACAACTCCAAGGGGAATGTTGACTCTTTCCGCAAGCGAGATGTGAAGGGCTGATCCTTGCCTGGCTAGTTCATCTGCCCGTTCATTTCCCTCAATGCCACTGTGACCAGGAACCCAGATAAGAGTGACCATGAGGTTAATATTTAGACTTTCGAGCTCATCTCGGCATTGTTGGACCAATTTAGAGGATGATGTAGCCGAATCAATGGCTTTCACAGCCGCCTGACTGTGTAAGGATGGCTGTATTACGATTTTGGTTTGGTATCTTGCATGCCTTCCTAATTGCCAGTATTTCAGCATGAAATACACTAACAAAATTCGGTAGCCGAAATGACTTAGAGATGTTGAGAGACTCAGAGAAAACTCCTGAGCCAACACCACACTCCATCTTTGAGCCATCAGTATAGATAGTTGTGTCGAAGTCTCTCGTCACGGCGCGGCGTCATCATCTCAGTCCCCTCTGGATGGGAATAAGACTTTAAAATCTTTACTGAGGATCATTGTAGGAGCACGGCAGTCAGTGGGAGTCGAAAATATATCAGTGGGAATCAAATTTGTGATATTGCTGAGACCATAAGGTTTAGCAACCCAAGAATTTGATTCTTTAAGTCTTAAGGCACTGCAAGATACTAGATATTTTATGTGTAGATCAAGTGGTAGAAGGTGCAGAAAAACGCTTGAGGCATCCGTTGGGCAAGATCGAAGAGCCCCTGTGGTACCAAAACTAGCTGTTCTTTGAACCTTTTTGAGTTTGTCGATGTTATATGCCTTGTTAAGTGCGGGCCACCAGACAATCGAACCATATGTTAGAATCGGCCGTACCACTGCAGTATACGTCCATAAGATCATTTTCACTGAACCATACTCCACTCTTTATCACAAATAAAACACTTTTGAATGGACATTTTGAATGTTTGGAATACTGAAACTTAGACACTTAACCACTGCAATATAATACTTTTAGACAACTACAATTAGAAAATGCAAATAACATAATAACTCATGGCCTACTTTTCATGTAATGAAGAAAACAATACAAAAAAATCGTTTTTGCAATTTTTTTAAAAATGACGGATTTTTGGCTGTTTTTCAACGACTGTTTCCGTAGAAACCATAAGTCGTACAAAAAAATGATATAAGCATAGATTGTAGGTAATCTCATTGGCTTTATTTTTGCATAAGCGCTTTTTGCAAAAGAAAAATAGTTTTTGAGAAATAAGGAAAAAAGACAAAAAATGTCGAAATTTTTGACGTTTTTTGACGAATTCTCATATTTGCCGTGAAAAATTTTGTTGGAAAACTTCAGATTCGTGTTCAGCGACCCCAAAAACATAAAGGGAGCCACTAAAAATAATTACAACAGAACTTTCCACTTCAAGTCCCTTTTGAACACCATTTGACTAGATACAGCATAGTGAAAATGGCGGTGCCAACTTCACGCTACAGCCCTTTTATTTTTGTCCATAAAAATTGCAATTCTGTGAATTTTATGTTTATCCCTTTGGCGCCTAGCAGCATAATCTGAGCATAAAATAACACAACTTTCTTTTTTAAGAAATATTGAAATTAAAAAAAAAATGAATTCGCAAAATTTGCAAATTTGCGATTTTTTTAAATATTTACGGCACAAGGCAGAACAAAATGAGTGCAATACAGCACAATTTTAGTCTCGAAAATCAAAAATGGCGGTGCTAACTTCACGCACAAGCACATTTAGAAAAGAAAACATCCATCCAGGCAAGACATTTTAGAAAATTTAAAATAAGCAACTTACATAGATCTGCAATAAAATTTTCAAAAAAGAATGCTGTCTTATTTTGATCCCTTTTGATCAGTGCATCCACAACAAAATGTCTATGATGACACCCAAAAAAACAAAATAGAGTTTAATAAATAGAATGTTTAAAATGCTTTGATAACTTGTTATCATAACTGCTATACGCTATACAACAGGGTATCACACAGTTACCACCGCAGATGGGTTCCTGAAAAACTTAGGAGGTATTTTTCTCATTTTCGCTTTGCTTTGGAGTTATAACGGTTTTAATGATTTAGGGTCCCGTTTCCTCAAACTGGTTTAATCTTTGTCAAACTACGGCAGAGTCCTATTTTTTGCGATGATGGTGACTGTGGAGAACCATTATTATTGAAGAGAGTCTGCAGAATTTTAAGTCGGATGGATAAGACAATTTAGTGTATCCTCGAGGGTTAGTAGTGATTTTTAATCAATATTTCTTTCCTGTCCATTTCATTACAAAAGCTAACCATCAATAGGTCATGTTTTTCGTATTATTTTATTACTAAAAATATGGAATAAAATATATGGAATAACCCCTATTATCCTCTGCATAGCCGGGTTTCTTGGGTAGTACCTTTGACGGAATGGTTTGTCGAATTTCAGTTGTATTCGGTACACGGTGGCGTTTGGGGTATTGCGTAATTTCTCAAACTTTGGTAATTCTTACTCAAGTAAGGTATTAAGTAATCCTTCTTGAGTTTGTGTCCGAGGCTTACCTCCTAGGAGGCATAACTGATCTCGTTATTCTGGCTGTGGGTTCTGTACTGCCGTTAGTTCCGTATCTCCCAGGGAAATTGATAAATTTAATTTCTTTAGAAGTTCCATGCCAATTACTACTGTGTCTGTTAATTGTTTTAAATATGTTACATTCCCCTGAATATTTTGGCTTCCTACACCTTTATTGACATCGTAATGCTCTTTACTGTTAACCGGGGTACCATTTGCCAAGTGCACGGTGGGCGTGCGGCTGGTAACGTAGTGGGACTTTAAGCCTTCTAAGGAGTTTGCGTACCTTAGTATTTACAAATGATTTTGTAGCACCGGTGTCTAACAGGGCGTTAAAGATGTGGCCATACAGATTAATAGGTAGAAAATAACGTGGGTCTGTCCACAATCTTAAATTAGGTGATTGTTGTTGTATCTCCGGTAGTTGGGTGTCTGGCTGTTCTTTTCTTGGGTTGTCCGACGAAAGAATTAGATCGGTAGTGAGTTCGGTTCTTCATTCCAGAATGTTTGATGACGTAACTTCGGTTAGTTCAGATCGGAAAGGGTTTTTGTGAGGCGTAACTTCACTCGGTATGGCCTCCTTCGACTCTTGGGTCAGGGTGTTAGGATTGGGACATATGTCAGGTATAACATTTAACATAGCCGCTCTATGTGCATGGCAAAGGGCAATCTTGAGTCCTTCGACCATCTTCTCCGCAGAAGGTGCAGAACATACAAAAAGGGCGGCGGCAATTAGCCTTAGAGGTCTGGCAACTGATGTTGAGGTTGAATTCTGGCGCTCTTTCTGAATATACTCGAATTTTTCTGCTAGCCCTGTCAATTCCTCTAAGGTTTTGAAATCTTACGCCGAATGTACAAGTGGTACTCTGGCCTAAGTCAGTCGTATATTCGGTCGACACATTCGATGATTCGCATCGTAGGGTGCTGGTATATCAGATATTGCATTGCCTGTATGAAATCTTTTGCCTTCTCTCGAGGGCCTTGTCGCTTCTTGGCGATTTCATCTTCCAGCTTATTTATGAATCGGACGGGAGGTAATGGTCTAAGAACGATTTGTAGAAATCTTGCCAGACCTTAAATACATCCCGGTTTATGCGATACCATTCTAGGGCGCGGGCGGTCCCCCTAAAAATTTCCGGAAGGGTACGCAGCATGTCATTGGGGAGTATTTTATAGCACTCGGTGAGCTCTTCAATGCGCCTTATAAACTCAAGTACATTACCAGTTCCGTCAAACTTGACGCCCCCTTTCCTCACAACGGTTATAACTTCGGCCTCCCGGTTTAGTGCAGTTTTACCGATGCCTTGGTTCGGAATTTCGGTTGTGAGAGAAAATGTGTTTTGGCTTGTCACCGGAGTCTCCGTTGGAATAGTAACCTGGTTTTGATTAATACCTTGAGGGTAATACCATCGTCTATACTCAGGTAGCTTCGTCAACCTGTCAAACTCATGTGTGGCTGGATTAGTTGATCTGATGTGTGGAATCGTTGTTGTTACAGACAGAGCAGCGGTTGTATATGTAAGACTGCCTTGAACTGGATAGAAATAGTTGGTGTAACCCTGTGACTCAGGTATTTTATCACTCTCAGTAGTGTTTACTCCTGAGGTGTTCAGCTGGTTTTCGGTTTGCTTAATTGGGGTTTCCGATTGCCATGATCGCTCTATGGCAATTTTTTCCATTTCCTCCCAGAGGGTTTGAGTCGATTTTCGAGTCCGTGCCCTTTGTTATGTAGGTACTAAAACAGGCACGAAGTACACTCATTGTGCCTTCAGTGTTAATCCCTAATTTTTCCATGCATTCCATGAGCTCTTTTTTGTTGAGTAGATAAATTGCTCCGATACTGGCGAATATGTCACAACCTTCTTCGGTGTCTGACTTCTTGGTTTCGGCGATTATTAGTTTGTACCTCGTGGGATTTTGTTTCGGTTCGGTTAAGATTGGCTTATAAATCTTCAGGTTAAGGTTGGCTTATTGACCTTCAGGTTCGGCTAAGAATGGATTATTAATCTTCAGGCTAAGGTCGGCTTATCGGCCTTCGGGCTTATGTTAAGATTGGCTTATCAATCTTCAGGTTCGGTTAAGATTGGCTTATTAGTCTTCAGGTTTCGGTTCGTCCAAGGTTGGCTTATCAACCTTCGGGTTTCATGTAAGCGAATTTTGTTTGGAATGGACCTTAGTCCCTGCTCGGGCGCCATTTTTTGATGTACTTTTTGTTTAGAGCTGAGGTTAAGCTCCCCGATCTACCGAAGTTCCTTCCAAAGAAGTAACTTTATAGTCTAAGAGCCGACAGCAAATTTTGGGAGTGGAGGTATAACCAAAATTGGAGTATGAGCGATTATAGGTACATGTATCGTGATATCAAATACCAAAGTCTGGCAGGTTCTGTTTTCAGCCTTTGGGAGGGGTGGGGGGTTAAAAAGTACTAGATCCCTTGATTTATTTTCAGGGTTATAACCTTATTAATTTATTTTTAGAAAATCGGATATGATTCCTTGTCATTTTTCTAAACATAAACACAACGATCTTGACGGTCCGATTAATAGAACTCAAGATATAACCATTTTACTTGAACCTTATCATCCCTTTTTGGAGATATTCAGCAAAACAAAAAATCAACAAATAGATAAAAACCTGCCAGACTTTTATATTCCATATCACGATACTTGTACCTTTAATCCCTCATACTCCGATTTTGGTTATATCTCCACTCCCAAAATTTGGTGTCGGCTCTTGGTCTTTTAGATTAGGTCTTTTCCTTTATTTCATTAAAATTCTTAAATATATATCACAATGAATTATCTTGGGTTTAAATAAACGATGTTTGCTCCCGTGAATAGCTTTCGTTTTCTGCTTTCTTTGATGGCTTCTTGCGATTGTTATTCTTTCTGACGTTGGCTGTGTCTTGAGGGATCATTATTGATCGCCCTCTTCCCCTTAAAGCACGAATTTGTGGACAGAGGTGTCCTTGGATAATTGACGTAACAGACAAATCGCGGACGAATTAGGCAAATCACGGATGAATCCGGCAATCACGGACGAATCCGGCAATCATGGATGAATCCGGCAATCACGGACGAATCCGGCAATCACAGACGAATATGGCAATCACTGGTAGACCAGGCAAATCATGGAAGAATCCGGCAATCACAGTCGAATCTGGCAATCACTGGTAAACCAGGCAAATCACGGACGAATCCGGAAATCACGGACGAATCCGGCAATCACAGACGAATCTGGCAGACACTGGTAAACCAGGCAAACCACGGACGAATCCGGAAATCACGGACGAATCTGGCAATTAACCTTTTAATAATCTCGAGACCCCTTACCACTAGTGGGGGGTAGTCTTTTTATTATTACTGGTTGTTTTCTTACCTATGTTGATCGGATCTGCGGCTCTGGTATTAGTCCTGCGATGTGATCTCGGCAACTGCTTCCCTTGAACTGTCTCTGTCGACTGCCTTCATTGCACTGTCTCTGACGGCTGCCTTCCTTGAACTGTGTCTTGGTCGTTTATATGACCTCCTCTTATAAACCTTTTCGGAAGAACCAAATGTGAGTTATAATTCACTAAAGTGTTATATTCTCTGATTTGGTACGTTGCTAGCCACGTCATGGCTTTGTTGTCTAATCGACAGCCTTGTTTTCTTCTTGCTGGTGGAATAATGTAATTCTACCTACCTGCTTAGGGTAGGGACAATATGCAAATGTCTCACCACATACTGCATTAAGCCACTGGTCTTGGGTTGCCCAGCGAAGCGAGCGGGTAACAGCTAGTATTTAATGCCAAACAGGTTCTCCTGCATGGTGTGGTGGGTTTTTATAGTAGCCCTCGACATGGCAATTTGCTTATCAGTTGTTGATTGCATCTCGATATGGTAGCATGTGTTTGGTAGGGTAAGTATTTTATTTTATGAAGCAGGCTGGTACGTAGGTAGAGGGGGGGGGGGGAGAGGCAGGTTATTTAACATTGTAGGTTTAGTTTGTGGAGAGGTAGGAGGAATTTGTGAACAAACAACGGTTGGTGTTCGATTATGTTTCGGTGCACTGGCCCGTAGTTAGGGAGGGGAGAGGTTGGTATTGTAATGCTTCATTATAAATAAATAAATAAATTGGGTGGCGCAACAGCTCATGGAGAACCAGGGCCTAGTGACTTACAACTCACAACCATTCCTGTGTGCGTGTTTGTTGGCAGGAATGGAGGGGACCTACAGTTTTTTGCCGAGTCCGAACGGCTAAATGAGAAGCACTTTTTCATGACAAGTATACTCTTGGAGGATTTGTCAGTTCCTCGCAAGAGGCAGTACCTCGAATAAAACATTTCTGTTTTTAGGTGGCACGGCTGGGAATCGAACCCACACCTTTGGCATGACAGTCCTACGCACTAACCATCAAGCCACGAGGTACTACAATGCTTCATTACAATGTCGGGATGTATTTCACACTGAACTTTTTCATCGGTCTGAGGCTATGGAAGACATTGCATCCGTTGTCTCAGCTCTTCAAACGAAAATATTGCTGTATGGAACGGAAGAAGAACTGCGTACTTTTGTTCCAATGGATAGGTACCTCGACATTTGTAGAACTAACAGAAAAATCGGGCGAATACGGCGTCACACGGTAGCTGCAAAAATAAATTTAAAAGATGCTGAAATTTAGACAGCCTTTGAACTTTTAAGCTTTTTAAACTTTTCAGGGTCGTTACCGAGGCTGTCATTAGCATTAAATAAACTAACAACTTGGGTCTCAGTGGCATCGTGTGAACGAAGCTTTTCAAAACTAAAATTAATTTAGACTTATCTAGGGCCAACAATGAGCCAAAATATGTTCACTGTCTGGCTTTCAATGAAAAATACTAAATACTTAAATACATTAGGTAGGTTGCACAAAGTGCACTTACGTGAAGCCAAAAGCAGACGAGCCTTAGTTATATGGTAAACTAGGGCACATTCGTTAAAAAAATCTCAAAACATCATACAAAAAATATAATTGAACTTTTGCAAAAGTTAAAGGCATTGTATAAAAAGTTGATATTTTTTCTTTAATCTGAAGCATTTTGTATAACTCCAAGGTATGTTTTATTTTTTTATTTAGAAAAAGAAAGTCCTTTCGCCAAATGTGCACTTTATTCAACGCCTGGGACAATTTCAGCGCAAAGCTTTTTGCCACATAAATCACTCAAAACTTTATTTATTGATTGCACAAACTTTATTTATTTCATTAAAAAACATAACAGCAGTTTTTGCCAAAAAAAATAAAATTCATTCGTTAAAAACAAAATAAAAACACATAATTAACGAAATAATTAAATGGGTTTCAAAAAACTTAATATAATAAATTATGTATGTTGATATCAAAAGCAGTAAACTAAGCGCTGGCAGCAAATTTTGTGGGTAATCGTACGAATGGCCAACTCACTGTTCTGTCCTCGGGGTCAGCTGCCGAATCTACCCTAGCTTAAAAGACGAATGTGCCCCAATGTGGGAAATTTTATTTAAACAACTCTTTAATAATAAGAACTGAACGAATCACTAACTCGTTTTGTTCATATTAAAGACGAATGTTAAAAATACTCCTCACAAAATTTCACTAGTTTTTAAAAAGAAATAATACAAAAAAAAACGCTTACTTACCAGAAGTGTTATTTTACAAGCAGGACACAAAAACACCTAAATGGCGAATGTGCCCCAGTTTCTCGTATGAGACCGATATTGCATAGAGATTGGTTTTCGATTTTAACCAGACCGAATTAAGACTCACAAAAAATATATATAAAGTTAGCAGGACACTTTTGGAAATTCGGGTTAAAAACTACCCTATCATTACTTGCTACTTAATTGCGAATTAGTTATGCAAAAAAAAAAATTTAATTACATTTTTGGTTTGCGAAAAAAAGGTTGGCCTTTTAACTTAATATGAACTTAGCAGGACAACTTTCTCAAAGATGTGTATAAACGATTTAAAAAAAATTGATTTTGAGACGTAACTAATTGCAAATTAGTTACGCAAAAAAATTTGTATAGCATATTTGGTTTGCGAAAAAATGGGTGTCCTGCTAACTTCATATGAACCTAGCAGGACAATTTTATCAAAAATATAGATAAACGATCCCAAAAAAGTTGGTTGTTGAGAAATAATTAATGACGAATAAGTTACGCAGAAAAAAATTAATTTTTTGTTCGTTTGCGAAAAATTGGCGTATTGCGAACTTCACGTGAACCTAGCAGGACAACTTTCCCAAGTTCCCAAGGTTGCCAGTTTGGGGGTTTTTCCCCCAGATTTAGGGGTTTTTTCATCGTAAGGGGGAATTCTGGGGTGACAAAATGTCTGGGGGGAAATCTGGGGGTATTATTTTTAAAGTTTAAAAAATTTAAAATTGTTTGACTGCTTAATTTTCTTCATTCTCAATGGGAACTGAAATAGCTGATAGTAATTAAGGTCGTGAGTGCAAAAGTAGCGTTACCCATATATTGGAAGAATTGATGCTTTTGTCTCGTAGTCCAACATTTATGCATGAAAAGTTATAAAAGCAAAAAATCTTAATTCTTAAATATCTGAGCTTTCCAAAGACTAACTAACTTATCCTCTTTGAGAATCAAATTAAATAGTAATTAACATCTATTCAAAATGAAAACTATGCAAACAAATTTGGGTTACACCACTTTTGAACTCACGGGCTCATTTGTGAGTGAGATATTCCTGACATTCTGGTTCGCAGAATTTTACGCCGTTAGAGGAAACTCTGAAAAATGTCGCTTGTACAGAAATGAAGATGACGATCGTATTATTCTTGATTTTTTTAAATAACGTATTTTAGTGTAGGTAGATGCATATTTTCATTTTTTTTTAAATTTCATCTGAAATATGTAATGAACTTATGAGAATCTATTGAATGTAAAAAAAATCTGGTTTTTTTTATTTGTCAAAATGTGGTAATCTGGGGGGTTTCTATATTTTTCTGGGGGGAGAATTTTTTTTCATCTGGCAGCACCAAAAATGAAGATTAATGATTTGAAGAAAGTTGGTTTTTGAGAACTAATTAATTGCGAATTAGTAACGCAAAAAAAAAAATTTATTGCATTTTTGGTTTGCGAAAAAATGGGTGTCCAGCTAACTTCACATGAACTTAGCAGGACAACTTTCTCAAAAATAAAGATAATTAAGCTGAAAACAGTTGGTTATTGAGAACTAATTAATTGTGAATTTGTTACGCAAAAAAAAAAATTGTATTGGGTTTTAGGATTGTGAAAAAATGGGTGTCGTGCTAACTTTTCAAACATAAAGATAATCGAGCGGAAAAAAGTAAGTTACTAAGAATTAATGAATTGCGAATTAGTAACGCAAAAAAAAATGTATTGCATTTTTGGTTTGCGAAAAAATGGGTGTCCAGCTAACTTCACATGAACTTAGCAGGACAACTTTCTCAAAAATAAAGTTAATCGAGCTGAAAAAAGTTGATTATTGAGAACTAATTAATTGCGAATTAGTTACGCATAAGAAAAATGTATTGTATTTTTGGTTTGCGAAAAAATGGGTGTCCTGCTAACTTCATTGCCTAAAACGCAATACTAATTTTTTGCGTAACTAATTCGCTATTACCTACTTAGTTCTCAACAACCAAATGTTTTCAGCTCAATTATCTTCATTTTTGAGAAAGTTGTCCTGCTAAGTTCATATGAAGTTAGCAGGACACTCGATTATCTTTATTTTTGAGACAGTTGTTCTGCTAAGTTCATATGAAGTTTGCAGGACACCCATTTTTTCGCAAGCCAAAAATGCAATTAATTTTTTCTTTCATAACTAACTCGCAATTAAGTAGCAACTAATGATAGGATAGTTTTTAACCTGAATTTCCAAAAATGTCCTGCTAACTTTATATACATTTACAAAAGCCTCATCTGGTTTTTGGCTCATGACCAGCTCTAATCACATCCAAAATGCACGGATGTTAAAACATTTAAAAAAAAAGCTCAGGAAAATTTCTTCTACATGCGAAATTTTTATTAAATACAAATGAAATTTAATCGTAGATTTAAGACTTTTTTTTATCGTGGTACTGAGACATTGTAAATAAAACGACACTTAACGGACTTACCGCGATAATTAGATGAAATCAAAACTATTTTTGATTATTTTCCCGACGTTTCGACCAGATTTCACTAGTCGTGGTCACGGGTTGACTGATGGCTTGTGGGTGGTTGTTGTTTTTACTCTCATTGTTCTGTTCTTGTTCGTAGATTGTACCGGTGCGTTTGTGCTTGCAGTTGAGATGGAATATGTTGTTGCAACTGCATAGATTGTTGTTGTTGTGAATTTATGTATTCTTGAGAGCAGGCAAAACTAATAGCATCAGCTGGCAGGTTGTTTTGATTTTTGTGTTTGTTGTTTTTATTAAGCTTTAATTTGTTTATCAGAGGATCCCATGCCGGAGAAAGATTAAAACTTTGATCTCGATTGAAGTTTGAGTGCATTTTTATTTCGATTGCCTCTCGTACCAATCTTGGGACATAAAAACTTTCCGTGGCAATTGATTTTGCTAGATCGAAGCGTATAAAGTGATCCTCATTATAAGCTAAATGCTCACAAATTGCCGATTTGGTTACTTCATTCTTTTGAATGGCTCTTATATGCTCCATTAGTCTTGTGGAAATTGCTCGTTTTGTCTCACCTATATAAAATGAGCCACAACTACACGGTACAGAATAAACTCCTGGATTTTGTAGAGGAATTTTATCTTTTGGAGATCTTAGAAGCTGGCGGATTTTTTCTGGTGGCTTGAATATTGATTTAATGCCATGCTTCGATAAAATTCTTCCAATGGCTTCAGAAACGCCTTTTCTATACGGAAGAAATGCTCTTTTTTCATTTTGTTGCGTTGTGTTTCCTGAAGCTATTCTTTCCTTTGTCTTCCAAGAACGTTGTTTGGAACTGTAACCATTTTTCAAAAGAGCTGCGTCAACATGTCTTAACTCTTCTTCTCGATGATCATTGTCACAGATCGCGTTTGCTCTATTAATAAGAGCTGACACCACGGAAGTGAAATTTGACGGGTGGTGATGAGAAGCGGCATGCAGATATCTGTCGGTGTGGGTGGGCTTCCTATATACCGTGTGTCCTAGGGTTCCATCTTGTTTTTTAATGATTTTTACATCTAAAAATGCCAACGTGTTATCTTCTTCAACTTCCATTGTAAATTTTATCTTTGGATGCACGGAGTTTAAGTGGTTGAGAAATGTGTCAACATCATTTTTGTTGAGAATACAAAATGTGTCGTCAACATATCTTTTCCAAATAATTGGCTTTATTGGAGATGTCTCTATTGCCTTTTCTTCAAAGTGTTTCATCCAAATATCTGCAATAACTGGAGCAAGTGGGGAACCCATTGCAACTCCGTCATTTTGTAAATAAAATTTCTCATTGTAAAGAAAATATCCGGATGTGAGGCACAAATGAAGAAGTTCTACTAATTTTGAGTCATCATTGGAAGAAGATAACTTTGTTTTTATAACATCTAGGCATTCTAATACTGGAACATTCGTGAACAATGATGTTACATCGAAACTAACCATTATTTCATTTTCATTTACATGCACATCTTTTATTATCGATATAAAGTGCTGGGAGTTTCTTACAGAAGAAGAGCAATCAATGACCAACGGCTTCAGTTGCATAGCTAATTCTTTGGCAACAAGGTAAGTAGGGGAATCAATTTGGCTGACAATTGGTCTCAAGGGGACATTTTCTTTGTGTACTTTCGGCAGGCCATACAGTTTTGGTGGTTGAATACAAGATGGTATAATATTTGTTTTTTTAATAACTGATTTACATTCTGCCATTTTTTGTCTCACTTTTCTTGTCACCCTTGCCGTTGGATCATAACTCACTTCCTTGTATGTATCACTGTCACTGAGAAGATTTTCTATTTTTGAGCAATAATCTACTGTATCGAGGACTACAGTGCAGTTTCCCTTATCTGCGGGAAGCACAATCAACTCTTTGTCTGCTCTAAGTTTTTTTATGGCAATTCTCTCATTCACCGTGATGTTTTGTTTTATCGGTTTTGCCCTACGAATTAAAACTGAAACATCCTGTCTAATAGTTTCAGATGTTAGTTTTTCAATTTTATTCCTACGCAGGCACTCTTCTACAGATCCTATTATTGACTCAGTAGGAATATTCAATGGTGTAGGTGCAAAATTCATTCCTTTTGAGAGTATAGATACAGTATTTTCATCAAGCTCTTTGCTAGATAAATTTCTCACTGTAACCGCCACGCATTGATCTTTTGTTGTTATTTTGCTTACCTTTGTTTTTAGCTTTTCGTATTTCTTTATATGTCGATTACAACAACTTTCCGCAATTCTCTCACTCTGATTGTATATAAGTGAGTCACACAAATCAAACAATTCTGCACTCATGCTCTTAGACAACATTAAATGACACTTATACACTTCACTGGTCACATGATTGAGCTCAGAATAGTTATTTGAAATAACCTTTTTTAATAATATTTCACTAGTTGGCTTATTGACCTTCAGGTTCGGCTAAGAATGGATTATTAATCTTCAGGCTAAGGTCGGCTTATCGGCCTTCGGGCTTATGTTAAGATTGGCTTATCAATCTTCAGGTTCGGTTAAGATTGGCTTATTAGTCTTCAGGTTTCGGTTCGTCCAAGGTTGGCTTATCAACCTTCGGGTTTCATGTAAGCGAATTTTGTTTGGAATGGACCTTAGTCCCTGCTCGGGCGCCATTTTTTGATGTACTTTTTGTTTAGAGCTGAGGTTAAGCTCCCCGATCTACCGAAGTTCCTTCCAAAGAAGTAACTTTATAGTCTAAGAGCCGACAGCAAATTTTGGGAGTGGAGGTATAACCAAAATTGGAGTATGAGCGATTATAGGTACATGTATCGTGATATCAAATACCAAAGTCTGGCAGGTTCTGTTTTCAGCCTTTGGGAGGGGTGGGGGGTTAAAAAGTACTAGATCCCTTGATTTGTTTTCAGGGTTATAACCTTATTAATTTATTTTTAGAAAATCGGATATGATTCCTTGTCATTTTTCTAAACATAAACACAACGATCTTGACGGTCCGATTAATAGAACTCAAGATATAACCATTTTACTTGAACCTTATCATCCCTTTTTGGAGATATTCAGCAAAACAAAAAATCAACAAATAGATAAAAACCTGCCAGACTTTTATATTCCATATCACGATACTTGTACCTTTAATCCCTCATACTCCGATTTTGGTTATATCTCCACTCCCAAAATTTGGTGTCGGCTCTTGGTCTTTTAGATTAGGTCTTTTCCTTTATTTCATTAAAATTCTTAAATATATATCACAATGAATTATCTTGGGTTTAAATAAACGATGTTTGCTCCCGTGAATAGCTTTCGTTTTCTGCTTTCTTTGATGGCTTCTTGCGATTGTTATTCTTTCTGACGTTGGCTGTGTCTTGAGGGATCATTATTGATCGCCCTCTTCCCCTTAAAGCACGAATTTGTGGACAGAGGTGTCCTTGGATAATTGACGTAACAGACAAATCGCGGACGAATTAGGCAAATCACGGATGAATCCGGCAATCACGGACGAATCCGGCAATCATGGATGAATCCGGCAATCACGGACGAATCCGGCAATCACAGACGAATATGGCAATCACTGGTAGACCAGGCAAATCATGGAAGAATCCGGCAATCACAGTCGAATCTGGCAATCACTGGTAAACCAGGCAAATCACGGACGAATCCGGAAATCACGGACGAATCCGGCAATCACAGACGAATCTGGCAGACACTGGTAAACCAGGCAAACCACGGACGAATCCGGAAATCACGGACGAATCTGGCAATTAACCTTTTAATAATCTCGAGACCCCTTACCACTAGTGGGGGGTAGTCTTTTTATTATTACTGGTTGTTTTCTTACCTATGTTGATCGGATCTGCGGCTCTGGTATTAGTCCTGCGATGTGATCTCGGCAACTGCTTCCCTTGAACTGTCTCTGTCGACTGCCTTCATTGCACTGTCTCTGACGGCTGCCTTCCTTGAACTGTGTCTTGGTCGTTTATATGACCTCCTCTTATAAACCTTTTCGGAAGAACCAAATGTGAGTTATAATTCACTAAAGTGTTATATTCTCTGATTTGGTACGTTGCTAGCCACGTCATGGCTTTGTTGTCTAATCGACAGCCTTGTTTTCTTCTTGCTGGTGGAATAATGTAATTCTACCTACCTGCTTAGGGTAGGGACAATATGCAAATGTCTCACCACATACTGCATTAAGCCACTGGTCTTGGGTTGCCCAGCGAAGCGAGCGGGTAACAGCTAGTATTTAATGCCAAACAGGTTCTCCTGCATGGTGTGGTGGGTTTTTATAGTAGCCCTCGACATGGCAATTTGCTTATCAGTTGTTGATTGCATCTCGATATGGTAGCATGTGTTTGGTAGGGTAAGTATTTTATTTTATGAAGCAGGCTGGTACGTAGGTAGAGGGGGGGGGGAGAGGCAGGTTATTTAACATTGTAGGTTTAGTTTGTGGAGAGGTAGGAGGAATTTGTGAACAAACAACGGTTGGTGTTCGATTATGTTTCGGTGCACTGGCCCGTAGTTAGGGAGGGGAGAGGTTGGTATTGTAATGCTTCATTATAAATAAATAAATAAATTGGGTGGCGCAACAGCTCATGGAGAACCAGGGCCTAGTGACTTACAACTCACAACCATTCCTGTGTGCGTGTTTGTTGGCAGGAATGGAGGGGACCTACAGTTTTTTGCCGAGTCCGAACGGCTAAATGAGAAGCACTTTTTCATGACAAGTATACTCTTGGAGGATTTGTCAGTTCCTCGCAAGAGGCAGTACCTCGAATAAAACATTTCTGTTTTTAGGTGGCACGGCTGGGAATCGAACCCACACCTTTGGCATGACAGTCCTACGCACTAACCATCAAGCCACGAGGTACTACAATGCTTCATTACAATGTCGGGATGTATTTCACACTGAACTTTTTCATCGGTCTGAGGCTATGGAAGACATTGCATCCGTTGTCTCAGCTCTTCAAACGAAAATATTGCTGTATGGAACGGAAGAAGAACTGCGTACTTTTGTTCCAATGGATAGGTACCTCGACATTTGTAGAACTAACAGAAAAATCGGGCGAATACGGCGTCACACGGTAGCTGCAAAAATAAATTTAAAAGATGCTGAAATTTAGACAGCCTTTGAACTTTTAAGCTTTTTAAACTTTTCAGGGTCGTTACCGAGGCTGTCATTAGCATTAAATAAACTAACAACTTGGGTCTCAGTGGCATCGTGTGAACGAAGCTTTTCAAAACTAAAATTAATTTAGACTTATCTAGGGCCAACAATGAGCCAAAATATGTTCACTGTCTGGCTTTCAATGAAAAATACTAAATACTTAAATACATTAGGTAGGTTGCACAAAGTGCACTTACGTGAAGCCAAAAGCAGACGAGCCTTAGTTATATGGTAAACTAGGGCACATTCGTTAAAAAAATCTCAAAACATCATACAAAAAATATAATTGAACTTTTGCAAAAGTTAAAGGCATTGTATAAAAAGTTGATATTTTTTCTTTAATCTGAAGCATTTTGTATAACTCCAAGGTATGTTTTATTTTTTTATTTAGAAAAAGAAAGTCCTTTCGCCAAATGTGCACTTTATTCAACGCCTGGGACAATTTCAGCGCAAAGCTTTTTGCCACATAAATCACTCAAAACTTTATTTATTGATTGCACAAACTTTATTTATTTCATTAAAAAACATAACAGCAGTTTTTGCCAAAAAAAATAAAATTCATTCGTTAAAAACAAAATAAAAACACATAATTAACGAAATAATTAAATGGGTTTCAAAAAACTTAATATAATAAATTATGTATGTTGATATCAAAAGCAGTAAACTAAGCGCTGGCAGCAAATTTTGTGGGTAATCGTACGAATGGCCAACTCACTGTTCTGTCCTCGGGGTCAGCTGCCGAATCTACCCTAGCTTAAAAGACGAATGTGCCCCAATGTGGGAAATTTTATTTAAACAACTCTTTAATAATAAGAACTGAACGAATCACTAACTCGTTTTGTTCATATTAAAGACGAATGTTAAAAATACTCCTCACAAAATTTCACTAGTTTTTAAAAAGAAATAATACAAAAAAAAACGCTTACTTACCAGAAGTGTTATTTTACAAGCAGGACACAAAAACACCTAAATGGCGAATGTGCCCCAGTTTCTCGTATGAGACCGATATCGCATAGAGATTGGTTTTCGATTTTAACCAGACCGAATTAAGACTCACAAAAAATATATATAAAGTTAGCAGGACACTTTTGGAAATTCGGGTTAAAAACTACCCTATCATTACTTGCTACTTAATTGCGAATTAGTTATGCAAAAAAAAAAAATTTAATTACATTTTTGGTTTGCGAAAAAAAGGTTGGCCTTTTAACTTAATATGAACTTAGCAGGACAACTTTCTCAAAGATGTGTATAAACGATTTAAAAAAAATTGATTTTGAGACGTAACTAATTGCAAATTAGTTACGCAAAAAAATTTGTATAGCATATTTGGTTTGCGAAAAAATGGGTGTCCTGCTAACTTCATATGAACCTAGCAGGACAATTTTATCAAAAATATAGATAAACGATCCCAAAAAAGTTGGTTGTTGAGAAATAATTAATTACGAATAAGTTACGCAGAAAAAAATTAATTTTTTGTTCGTTTGCGAAAAATTGGCGTATTGCGAACTTCACGTGAACCTAGCAGGACAACTTTCCCAAGTTCCCAAGGTTGCCAGTTTGGGGGTTTTTCCCCCAGATTTAGGGGTTTTTTCATCGTAAGGGGGAATTCTGGGGTGACAAAATGTCTGGGGGGAAATCTGGGGGTATTATTTTTAAAGTTTAAAAAATTTAAAATTGTTTGACTGCTTAATTTTCTTCATTCTCAATGGGAACTGAAATAGCTGATAGTAATTAAGGTCGTGAGTGCAAAAGTAGCGTTACCCATATATTGGAAGAATTGATGCTTTTGTCTCGTAGTCCAACATTTATGCATGAAAAGTTATAAAAGCAAAAAATCTTAATTCTTAAATATCTGAGCTTTCCAAAGACTAACTAACTTATCCTCTTTGAGAATCAAATTAAATAGTAATTAACATCTATTCAAAATGAAAACTATGCAAACAAATTTGGGTTACACCACTTTTGAACTCACGGGCTCATTTGTGAGTGAGATATTCCTGACATTCTGGTTCGCAGAATTTTACGCCGTTAGAGGAAACTTTGAAAAATGTCGCTTGTACAGAAATGAAGATGACGATCGTATTATTCTTGATTTTTTTAAATAACGTATTTTAGTGTAGGTAGATGCATATTTTCATTTTTTTTTAAATTTCATCTGAAATATGTAATGAACTTATGAGAATCTATTGAATGTAAAAAAAATCTGGTTTTTTTTATTTGTCAAAATGTGGTAATCTGGGGGGTTTCTATATTTTTCTGGGGGGAGAATTTTTTTTCATCTGGCAGCACCAAAAATGAAGACTAATGATTTGAAGAAAGTTGGTTTTTGAGAACTAATTAATTGCGAATTAGTAACGCAAAAAAAAAAATTATTGCATTTTTGGTTTGCGAAAAAATGGGTGTCCAGCTAACTTCACATGAACTTAGCAGGACAACTTTCTCAAAAATAAAGATAATTAAGCTGAAAACAGTTGGTTATTGAGAACTAATTAATTGTGAATTTGTTACGCAAAAAAAAAAATTGTATTGGGTTTTAGGATTGTGAAAAAATGGGTGTCGTGCTAACTTTTCAAACATAAAGATAATCGAGCGGAAAAAAGTAAGTTACTAAGAATTAATGAATTGCGAATTAGTAACGCAAAAAAAAATGTATTGCATTTTTGGTTTGCGAAAAAATGGGTGTCCAGCTAACTTCACATGAACTTAGCAGGACAACTTTCTCAAAAATAAAGTTAATCGAGCTGAAAAAAGTTGATTATTGAGAACTAATTAATTGCGAATTAGTTACGCATAAGAAAAATGTATTGTATTTTTGGTTTGCGAAAAAATGGGTGTCCTGCTAACTTCATTGCCTAAAACGCAATACTAATTTTTTGCGTAACTAATTCGCTATTACCTACTTAGTTCTCAACAACCAAATGTTTTCAGCTCAATTATCTTCATTTTTGAGAAAGTTGTCCTGCTAAGTTCATATGAAGTTAGCAGGACACTCGATTATCTTTATTTTTGAGACAGTTGTTCTGCTAAGTTCATATGAAGTTTGCAGGACACCCATTTTTTCGCAAGCCAAAAATGCAATTAATTTTTTCTTTCATAACTAACTCGCAATTAAGTAGCAACTAATGATAGGATAGTTTTTAACCTGAATTTCCAAAAATGTCCTGCTAACTTTATATACATTTACAAAAGCCTCATCTGGTTTTTGGCTCATGACCAGCTCTAATCACATCCAAAATGCACGGATGTTAAAACATTTAAAAAAAAAGCTCAGGAAAATTTCTTCTACATGCGAAATTTTTATTAAATACAAATGAAATTTAATCATTCAAAATTCACGTTTATTTTTTCGAAGTCATTTCCATACTTATATCTTCAACCTACATTAAATGTTATCAAATAAACAATTCACTTAAGACTTATTTTGTTTTTTTTTTTTTCTGAAAGCATCACGTATGAAACAATTCTAAGAAATGACTATTCTCTGTAAGGTATAATCCCGACAATAAGGCAGAAAATCTCCTCGAATCATGTCCTATCCTCCGCCACACGAACTCTCCTACTACACATTGTCCAGTGAGACCAACTGTGATATTAGTTTTCAAAGACAGAATATAAAATTGAAAACACTCACCCAAAGGCAATGTGCCAAGCAGAGCACGTCCCGGCATTATATCTGACCATATTCTATCCGATTGAACCATCAATATGAAAAAGCCACCATGTCACTAGAGGAGAATTTGACATATTGAAGTCGTTGTGCATTCTACTGGCCCCAATAAGCTTGACCGCAAAATAACGTAATATCTCGAAATAGAAAGACGAGCTTCCTGCGTATGTGATTCACACAGATGTTCATCCATTCCATCGTCCTCCTTTTCCTTTACAAATCAATAATTCCTGTTGTGAATGAATATAACTGTATCTTTTTCTTTACATAGCACAAACAAACAAAACCGAGGACACGACAGTTTTTCAATTTCAACTTCATCTTGTGGCTCGATTCTACATAATGATGTACCTTCCTCACATGTGTACTGTGGATATGTACCTTCCTTTACATATTTTTAACCAGTCAGTACCTACCATTGCATTGCAACAACCGGTACTATGCCACCTTCATCACCCGCCACCGATACCGCCTTAACCTCACTTAATCAAAAGTTTTCCTTTTGAAATACATACATTTTAATTCATCCAACGCTAAAAATATCTTACACGAGTAGAGTATCTATGCCAAACAGTGATAGCACCACAAACAACAGCAACAAACTGCTAGATATAAGTGAGATATTTCTCATGCACGAGTTTAAAAAACGAAAAAAAATATACTCTGTAGGATCTGTTGGTTCTGAAATTGAAGAGTGAAAGAAAGTTTTACTCAGATTGTATCAGCAGAAAGACCTTTTTAATAACTTTGCCAAAAATGAAGTAGAATCAGAGTACCGCAGCAACATCCGCATCCATCTATTCATCTATCCACCTGCCGCTACATGCTTACCGCCTCCGCATCGACAACCGCATCATCCACCTGTGCCGTGAGCATATACAATGTACACAGAAAAGTCATCATATGAGATAGGACTTCACCTGCAGAAGCTCACAACGACGAAGAATTGGAATATGAGTTTCATCCTGATGGCAGCTCTTGATTGCCTACCCGCTGCCATCATCTATCCCGTGTGATGCAGTTGTTGCCAAGGAGTCAAAAAATATCTGAACTTTTAATTTGCGTGGAAGCGTCATAAGTTCCATCTTTGATGATGGTGGCGACAGGTGAGGGAGGAGAGATGAAGGAATATTATATATTCTGATGACAGGAATGGAAACAGGATGCTTCAATACGAGCAAAAGGCTAGGCAAATCTATGAGAAACAACGGTATACGAAACCATAAACCTCATCTTCGGACAAAGTTTGTTACGGTCGGGCGGGATGCGTGTTGCGTCTGAACTATTGTATGGCATAGGTATTTGTGTCATTGAGTCATTAAGAGGCATTTAGCGCATAAAAGTGGGAACACGAAATGACAAAAAAAAAAACAAGGGCTGCAGAAGAAAGTACTCCAACTATTTCGAACTCAAGAGAAAAAGAAATAAAATATCCTGTCGAAATAAAGGAGCTGATATTAGAAAAAAGAAGAGCTCGAAGAAAATGGAGAGTTCCGAGATTTCCAGGTGATAAGACAGTTTTTAACCGTCTTAACAACGAACTAAAGAAAAGAATCTGTGAGTTTAAAAACGATTCACTGAGTAGATTCCTGAATAGTCTTACTGCGGATGCTTCTACAGAATACTCCTTATGGAAAGCAGCTAAGCGCTTAAAAAGACCACAGACACAAAACCCGCCAATAAAATCTCAAAATGGTAAATGGGTCGGAAATCCGAAACAAAAGGCTGATCTCTTCGCTGAACATCTAGCGAATGTTTTTAACCCATTCCCAACAAACACAGCTACAGATCCCTTATAGACCAGGAAAAATAGCACAAATCGTATGGGGAACCTTGAAAAAATTAATTCATGAAATATTAAAATTGGAATTGACGCAGAATTGCAACCTCTATAACATATCGAAAGTCCCCCAAAATCCCCGCATTGGCTTTTTGTGTAGATGTATTTGAAGAGGTGCAGACGGGGAGAATTTGGAGGTCTATCAAACTAAAATATTTGTTTGGGTAAAACCTAATCATATAATACATGCTTTAAGGGTAGTTTTTAACGTTGAATCTAATGAAACCAAATTCAAAATGATACAACCACCCAAAAAGAAGTTATAGTCCTTTTTATGTAATCATGACTTTTTTTTCCAGGTAAAACAGGTAAAATATTACCGAAAACCCTTTGAAAATAACGGTATGTTAATGAAACTTAGAATGAATGTTCCATTTGTCATAGGAACTAAGAATCAAGAGAGTCCCTAAAAATATCCATGGTGAAAGGGTGTTTTTTTTAAGGGGGAGGGTGAACAAAGAATGTTAACCATAACACCCACGTAAAAACTCTTACACTCATGAAACTCGCCAAAAATATTAAACGCTTCATGGCAACCAAGAATCAAAATAGTCCATACAAATATCTTTGTTCTAATACTGTTTTTGGTATCATATGATTAGGTTTTACCCAAACAAATATTTTAGTTTGATAGACCACTAAGTTCTCCCCGTCTGCCCCTCTTCAAATGCATTTACACAAAAAGCCAATGCGGGGATTTTGGGGGACTTTGGATATGTTATAGAGGTTGCAATGCTGCGTCGATTCCAATTTTAATATTTCATGAATTAATTTTTTCAACCTCGGATCCCATTTTTCCTGGCCTATTACAATTTGTTGATAGAAACGACGAATGCGAAATACCTTTTGTCACGCTCAAAGAAGTAAGAAGCATGTGTCAGCATAAGTTACCTGGCAAAAAATCACCAGGGTACGATCTCATAACCGCTCAGGTTTTGAAAGAAATGCCTTTAATAGCCTTCAAGAAACTCCAATTTATAATAAACGCATGCCTTAAACTAAGATATGTGCCACATCACTAGAAAATTGCAGAAGTCATTGTTATACTTAAACAAGGTAAGTCACCAACAGAAGTAACATCTTACAGACCAATATCGCTTATACCAATCATGGCAAAAGTTTTTGAAAAACTGCTACTGAAAAGGCTTAGTAAAATAATAGAAGAAAGAAGACTAATTACGAGCCATCAGTTTGGATTTAGAAATAAACATTCCACGATAGACCAAGTGCATCGAATTACGGATGTTGTGGTGGAAAAGGCACTTGAAGAAAAATAAGTATGCTCGGCTATATTCTTAGATGTTGCTCAAGCCTTTGACAAGGTTTGGCACTTGGGACTTGAGTACAAACTGCATGGGGACCTTCCCAGGCAGTACTACAAAATACTGAAATCCTACGTTACGAGCCGACTCTTTAGAGTACGGTACGACCAAAATTACTCGGAACTAAAGAAAATTGAAAAGGAAGTGTCCTAGGACCAACCCTGTATCTGTTATATACAAGGGATATTCCAGTGGACATCAACGCTATCATGGCCACCTTTGCTGATGATACTGCAATACTGGTGCCAGATAAATCCGTTACGAAGGCTACACAAAAATTGCAAAATGCAGTCGATAAATTTAGTGATTGGACGCAGATATGGCGCATCAAACTAAACGAAACAAAATCGACGCATATAAACTTTACAAATAAAAACATACACAATGTTCCAATTTATATAAACAGTACAGCAGTACCTTACTCCAGTACCGCCAAATACCTTGGAATGACTTTGGATGCAAAGCTTAAATGGAAAGAGCACATCAAAAAGAAAAGAGAAGAACTAAACTTGAAGAACAGAAAAATGTACTGGTTACTAGGAAAGAACTCTGACCTATCCATCCAGAACAAACTAATGTTTTATATAGTCCAGTAAATAGAGAGGTTTTACCCTACAAAAGGTCGGGTAGTTCTAAATTTTTGATATGTTATATGGTATGGTTAGTAGATGAAAATTCCAAAATTCCACAACCACGCCCCCTCCGCCCCGTTCAAAATCCTGGAAAAACTACAAAAAATTGGGACTTTTTTCAGTTTTTTGCTTATAACTTCTTGCCGGTATATTTTTACAGAAAAAAGTATATGGAAACTTTGGAGACAATTAAATTTCCTACAAATATGATCTAGAAAGTATTTTTGTACAACCACTACAATCAGCACTATGGAGCTCTAAAAAAAGGCTAAAATTTCGTATTTTGTAAGATTTTCAGTTTATTCCCTCTTTACAGCACAATAACTCCTTAACCGTCAAGTTAAGGACAAAATTTGTTATAATCAATCTTGTAGATAATTTAATTGGCTACCAATTTTATGTAACTACAGTCGACGTCCTCTAAGTCGAACTCCCCCTAAGTCGAATTTCCCTCTAACAAGAATTTTTTCACCATGTTGGTTGTATACTCCTGTCAAATTTCCAAACTTATTTCTTTTTCTCTAAATCAACCTTTTGCAAAACTCTTAAACTTGAAATAATTTTGATATCCCGTGAGAATTCAGTTTAGAGGGAGTCAACTGTATTTTCATTTTGTGACCAATACAATTGGTTTTCTCTGACTACACAATCCCACTGCTGAATTTCGATAAAAACTTTGAAGTAACCATACCTTTCCAGATCCACCTGGGAGGATGTGGAATTCTTAGATCAATCAATTCATTTCTACACCGACGGATCGAAGACCGACAATGGGGTTGGTGGAGATGTGTACTCTGATTTTAGTCTCTCATTCCGTCTTCTAATCACTGTAGCGTATTCCAGGCCGAACTTCTAGCTATAAAAGGAGGACTATCTTGGCACAAAGAAAACGTGATATCAACCTTCTCTGATAGCCAAGCTGCTATTAAATCCCCGGACTCCGTCTCTTCAAACTCTAACAGCCCTTAACTGTCGATCATTTCTGTTGGAGATGGCGCAACAGTTTAATATTCACCCCTGGGTCATAGTGACATTCCAAGTAAATGTAAAGCTGATGAGCTCGCTAGAAGTGGAACATTACTACCCATTTCACCTGAAAAGCTAAATATTGGTATGCCCACCGCTACGTGAAAAATTTTGCTAAAGCAAAAAGCCTTGGAGAGAACAAACATTGGGTGGAACAATATCACTACTTGTTTGGCGACAAAACAAAATTAGCCAAGCCTTGACTTAAAGCGCTCCAAGTGTTTAAAATCTCTAAGCAGAGTGCACATAAGCTCTATTGTAGGTGCCATAATGGGGAACTGTTTAAAAGGTAGGCACGCATCGCGGCTTGGCGTACTTTTAAATGATTTTTACAGAAACTGTATGGACGAGGAGAAGGAAGAATCGATTCCTCACCTTCTCTGTAATTGCCCTGCTCTTTCACACAGACGTAGGCTCCACTTAGGAGGTTACTACTATAACGATCCTAGTGATCTGGCAAGCAAAGACATTTACAGTCTTGCACGCTTCGTCAGGAGCTCTAAATGGTTTCACGAGTGAGGAAGATTTTTCAAGATACATGTGGTATCACAACGGGCCAACTTTGGTCTAAGTGTCAGTATTGACCACTGACATCCAGCTCTACCTAACCTAACCTAACCTAATACAATTGGTAAATTTATGCAAATTTTGTCCACGTTCTTTGTATACGGAGCAAGTCTTGTCTTCCATCCTACTCATTGGAATACAAATTGTAGGTAGTTATGATGAAGGACATTAAAATGAATGCCAGTAAAAGATCAAAAATTCTGAAAATGACCAATGAACTTCAAGTCGAGATGAAAAAATGCTTTTGGAAACCACTGCTTCTAATCTATGTTTGTCAAAAAAGGTTCAACACACTTCTTACGCTCAAGACACTCCTACTCTCGGTAAGATGAAAATCAGAAATGAAAACTGATACGGGGCTCTTTCGCAAGTAATACTCGTATTAATTGACGGATTTTTGGAGGAGAAGGCACAAACGTGAGCTCAATGAGCTGTTCAAAGACAATGTAGTCCAAAAAATCAAAATACGTCGACTTGGCTAAACTAGATTGTGCGAATGGGAAACAATGCTCCAACCTTTTGAGTTTCTGAATCCCAAGTTGAAGGCAATAAGGACGATCAAACCTCTGGATCAGAGGGTAAGCCATCACCAGAGCACTTGTGGTTTCGGCCCTTCATGGGTCATCTGAACAACACCCGAATTTTTATAATTTTTTTCCGAAAATATTATGTTTTAAAAAAGTGGGAGCGGCAGTGGGTGGAAGTTAATTGTATTGGTTTTTCATCTCGTCAATTATCATGTCTATAAATTTCATCAAAACCATGTACCTATGTGGTTTAGTTTTTAATGGAATTATGGGCACTACCTCCAAAAAATAGCGACTAAAACACCGGGTTCAGAATATCGTGATGTCTATCCAAGTTTTCTGATTCTCCTATGTATACTTCAATCGATTAAGGTGGTTGGACAAATCAGTAATAAAATTTCTACGGGATTCCAGTACACTACAGTACAGTATAAAACAGACAGAAAAGAAAGTGAGTTCGTAGAAACGTTTGAATAAAAAACACTTTCTCAAAACTCACAGTAGGTACCTATTCCAAATTGTATTGGTCACAAAATGAAAATACAGTCGACTCTCTCTAAGTCGAAATCTTCGAGTTAGAGAGAGTTTTGCAAAAATTCGATTCAGAGAAAAATAAATAAGTTTGGAAATTTGACAGGAGTATACAACCAACATGGTGAAAAAATTCTTGTTAGAGGGAAATTCGACTTAGGGGGAGTTCGACTTAGAGGACGTCGACTGTGGTTGCATAAAATTGGTAGCCAATTAAATTATCTACAAGATTGATTATGACAAATTTTGTCCTTAACTTGACGGTTAAGGAGTTATTGTGCTGTAAGGAGGGAATAAACTGAAAATCTTACAAAATACGAAATTCTAGCCTTTTTTGGGAGCTCCATAGCACTGATTGTAGTGGTTGTACAAAAATACTGTTTAGGTCATATTTGTAGGAAATTTAATTATTTACAAAGTTTCCATATACTTTTTTCTGTAACAATGTACCGGAAAGAAGTTATAAGCAAAAAACTGAGAAAAGTGCCGATTTTTTGTAGTTTTTCCAGGATTTTGAAGGGGGCGGAGGGGGCGTGGTTGTGGAATTTTGGAATTTTCATCTACTAACCATACCATATAACATATCAAAAATTTAGAACTACCCGACCTTTTGAAGGGTAACCCCCCTATTTTTACCTCTATTTACTGGACTAATAAGCAAGTACTGAAACCCGTTTGGACATATGGCATCCAACTATGGGGCTGTACAAAGAAAACAAATGCTGAACCCATCCAAAAATTCCAAAGCAAGGTCCTTCGTGGAATAATTGATGCCCCTTGGTATATAAGAAATAGCGATCTACATCGTGACCTTCAAATTGAAATGGTTACAGAAGTGGTTAAAAAACATGCTGTATCACACAACCAGGGACTGCAAAGTCATACAAACTCTGAAATGGATACCGTCCTAAATGAACGAAACAATGTTCGAAGATTAAGAGGAACCAAGCCTCATGAGCTGATGGTCTTAAAGCTATGGGAACGTGTTATAACTTTAAACTCCCCCCAATGCGATTTAAAAATTAAGAAATAAAAATCATTTGTCGATCTCTCATAGATTGGTCCTGATCAGTGATACCACTTTACTTCAATTGAAGTAGATCTACTTCTTTTTTTCTTATTTTTTTTTAATCTACTCCCTACTTCGCACCATCACTGAAATATAGGAATCTACTTCATTTTAAAATTCTCTGTTTTAACCTACTTCAATTTTACAAAAAAAAGCCAAATCTACTTCCTTTTCCTTTATTTCATTGAATTTTTTTTTTTAGTTTAAATTAACTAAATTTAATCAAAATATATATTCCAAGAGCCAGAACAATAAAGGAGGTTCTTAATGCAATTCATTACTGAACTGATTTTCTTGATGGAATATGTTCAGGGGTATCCCCAGAATATAAATCCAAGTTGGTGGGACTGGGGAGCACGAGCGTCAGCCGCCATCTTGGAAAACGTGTTTTATCAAATATCTCGTGAACCGTGCGTCGCGACGCGTCGTACGAATATAATAGTAATTTTTTTTAGAGTAAATACTCCATTCTTTTGTTTGATTTTACTTCAATCAAGTTGTTTTCGTGAAAAGAAATAAAAATTTAAAGTCTATATTTTTGAAAAATTGTAAATTTTTTTTCAAGTTGACTGTTTTCAAAAATTCATTAACTTTAAAATTAAACTTCTCAAAAACTTTTCGCAACAACAACATGACTTAGAAAAACCAATAAAAGAATGGAATATTAGCTTTCAAAAAAATTACTATTATATTCGTACGATGCACGGTTCACGAGATATATGATAAAACAGGTTTCCCAAGATGGCGGCTGACGCTCGTGCCTCCCAGTTCCGCCAACTTGGATTTATATTCAGATGAAACCCCTGAACATATTCCATCAAGAAAATCTGTTCAGGAATAAATTGCAAGAAAAATGTACCCGGCTCTTGGCCTAATAAATGTGTGTACAAAAAAGTACATTTTGAAATCTACTTCGATTTTTCTCATTCTACTTCACATTTTTCTTCAAAACTACTTCGGCTTTTTTTCGGAAGTGGTAACGCTGGTCCTGATTCACCGGTGGTTTTAGTGCGGTAAGAGTCCCACACTACTTAGTACCGATTCTTACCGAGTGTCTTTTGAAGATTTCCATCGGATAATAAAAAAAAAATTGAAATCGAAGCGGTATTAAATTCACGGCCGATTTATCCTCTACATGACGATCCAACCGATTTTCAAGCTTTGACCCCAGGTCATTTCTTGATAAGAGAGCCGATTGTTTTACCACCGCAAATTGTGATAGTGAGCGATACAAATATGAAAGGAGTTAGGCTATGGAAAGAAAGACAGGCCATGGTACAGCATTTTTGGAAAAGGTGGAAAGAGGAATATCTTGTGACTTTACAAGAAAGAAAAAAGTGGAGGAGGGAAAAGGATAGTCTTAGGATTGGACAGCTAGTTATTATCAAGAATGAGAATCTCCCACCAGGACAGTGGTCCATAGGTAAAGTTGATAAATTAATCCATAGTAGAGACGGAATAGTGAGATCAGTGGTAGTACGAACAGAAACTGGACAGCTAGTTAGACCAGTACAGAAGATATGCATCTTACCAGTAGAGACGTAAGGACCAGAATAATGATAGAGTCAGTCGTGAAAAAGCATTCGACAGCATTAGCAAATCTAGTACAACTTTGGAATTGGACAGTTACATATAGATACGAATAGCTTATAGAATCAAATTACAAACAGTAAGTACCGAACAGCAGTCTATGCTTATCGCCATATAGTCAGCAACAATAATATAGTTTGATTTATCAGATAGCTATATTTGAACATTCTATAAAGACAGCATAAGGAAAGCATAGTCAGAACCAAATGGTGGAGGCTTTTATGAGAAGTTCAGGTAGTGCTAGGATAATCTGAACTGCCTGAAGAAATCTATGAACTAAACAGCCCTCGGAGGACAACTTTAAACCCAGTTGGAAAACGTTCGTTTTCGCCGGGAGTGTATCGTATGGAACCATACGAATAAAAGAAACAACCTACCTATAATCTGCAACAGCAATACAAATTTAGCAAAACCATCAGAATGGACAGCTGCATCGAAAGGGGACTATCACTACTTATATTATATTTCTTATATGACAACATTGTTACTAATAGATACTAATACAAGGGACAGCAAGTCAGCTTTGTAAAATGAAATGTATTTTTCTGTAGTTAGTTAGCGAACGATAGTGAATAATAAAATAAATAATAAGTTCGCTGGAAAAAATCTGTTTTACCTCTCGTGCCCCGAACTAAGAACAGTAGATAAATAATTTCAGTAGCAGTCATTACCGAAAATACCATTCATAATTAAAATGAATATGAAAATATGCAGACACCTACATTAAAATATATATTTTGGTTTTTTATTACTTTTCTTTAACTTTATTTAAGAAAAATTCAAGAATATTACGATCGTAGTCTTCATTTTGGCAGTAATTTTAGTATATTTTACTCATGAAAGTTTTCATTATTTCGTCTCCCGGCGTTAAATTCTGGAATTCAAATTGGAGGGCATATCTAGCTCGCAAAATATTATTAGCCTTTTTTTATTCACATACGACGTAATTTGTTAAATTAAGAAAATTTAGCACATTTCATCCCCCCCCAACGACAAAAAAAACTTATAATCTGGGTGAAAACCCCCAAACTGGCAACCCTGTCCAATGAGAATTGGAGTTCAGTTGCATACTTTGATCTGCACTTACTTTTAATCGGTTTGCTTACAAACAAATTTTGGACACTGAGATCAAATTCATCGTCCGTTTGAAAATGACAAAAAAAGCAGTTTTCGCTAATTTTCAAGTTTTTTGCCAGGAACATTTCGAAAACCCGACCTAATGTTGAGAAAAAGATGATGAATTTAAGTTTGGTGTCCAAAACAATGTCAAGAAACATACTTTTGTGGCTAACCAGTATTTAGATGCAATTTTTAATATAAAAACTCAAATATTCAATTTTATTTTTGTATGTTTTTGAGCTTTTTTTTCTTGATTTTTGCTACCAGTAAACGGAAAGATGATGTGAACAAAATAATGCGATATTTTTTGTCAACTAGTGGTGCAGTGGAAGTAATTGAAGTGAAGCTTATTAGAAATGATTTCTGAACAGTTTACCGTTTTGTAGTACGTATGCATGAATATCATAAATTTTACTGTCATATCTTTTTTCTGATAATGTATTAGAATATCACTTAACCATGTCTGAAAATATCATCCAAATCAATTAACTGCTTCAGATTTTATCATTGGCCTAGGAAGGAATTTTTTCCAAGGTGTTCCAGCCAGTGCTTAAAAACAATTTCACAAAAATGCGTAGACTAAATAATTTTTCAGTTCAAATGATTCCTTAATAATTATGTACATATTTTGGCTTGTTCAAAAGAGAACTAATGAATGAAGCCGACTACGATAGCAACTGTAAGGCAAATTAACACTCACTAGAAGTGCTACCAAACTCAATTCTACAGCAATGTCTTGAGATGCATCTAAATTAAAAATGAATGGTTTCGTGTCATAGTAGCTCTCGACCAAGTTTTTATCCGCTGCAATGCCGAGAAACTTCTTTCACAACTGGCGGAACTAACCGGAATCGCAAATGTGGCCTGAAGAAGTCTATATGCATTTGGGAACCTATTCCTTTCAATATATTTCTGAAATTTGTTTTCAAGGTTAATTTCTAGTATTTTAATTCGAACATATTTCTTCATAATCAAGACCTCGGCACTCAGTGCTGATGAATCCATTTTTAACCATCTGTAAAGTTAATTTTTTTCACATTTCGGGAATCGCATTTGGCGTGAAGGCATAGTAAGTTTATCACTTCACAGTTTCACAGATAGGGAATTGAGCCCCAGTACTCATATCTAGTTTAACGAAGGTGTCAGCTGAATGGAGCAATGGAATATTTTGCCTTTTGAAGTTGATAGTTATGTTATCATTTGACTAAGTCGAAAAAGAGTTCTACGGTCGTATTTATAAGCTTTTCTTACTTTAGGCTCAAAAAGTTATTTAAATACTTTGTTCACTCTTTTCCTAAAGTTTGATTACTTGGACAACGGCATCGGTTGTCTAGTATTTTTCTAACTTGGCTTTTTATTTAATTATAAATGCATATTTCCAACTATAAAGAACTTTCAAGAAATTGTGCTACTAGTAAACCATGTAAAAAAATCTAATAAATAAGGCTGATAGTATTTAACCCTCCAGTGGGCGCGTGGTAATTTCAAACACGAGAAGGCGCGTGGTCTACGATCGTAGACCATTTTTCTTCGTGCGTAAAACTTGAGTTTTGAGCAATTGGGAACTTGTAATAATTTTTTTATATAAAACGGCTTATTACTTTTTGTATTTAATAATTTCAGTTTTTTGTTTTTTAATGTTACAAAAGAAAAAAATTATGAACTGATATGACTCGATTTTTTAGGTTTTTTTACTTTTAAGGATTTTAAATAAGAAAAGAATAGTTGTAGGTAACATTAAGCAAAACATATGATTGTTTACAGTAAACACTTCTACCTGAGCGTCGAACTTGTCGAGTTGTAGAAGCTGAGTAAGGTCAAAGATTCTCGAGTTTAACTCCAGATGAGTCCTGAAACCAAAGGGCGCTTCACTTCCTAAACCTTCCCAATCCTTGTCCATCCTTGTCCCTCGTCGGCACGGCGAATAGCTGTCCAACGTTATCCCCCTCGGAGGCACGGCGAAAAAGCTGTTCATCGAGGTTTCCTCCATGTCGGTACGGCGTATCGCTGTTCGACGTGTTTTCCTTAACACATTAATCCTTTCCTTGACAGTACGGCGAATGGCTGTCTGTCACTCTTTCTTATCATTTTCCCTTCCTCACCCACTCCAATTTTCCTATTGGGCTGGATCTAAGGTGTTATACGACCCGTGCCGATGATCAGCCTGGCTGGGGGCCCAATTAAAAATACTAGCCCAGTCGTTAACGGAGTATCCGATTTTTGGCACTTTTCGGATCAGCTTGCCTTCTCTGCATACACGAATCCCTGTGTAGAGTGACCACCCTTTATTCGATACTCGTGGGTCCAAAATTTAAATGTCAAAACAAAACAAAACAAACAAACAAAAAAACTTAGAAGAAGAAAAAGAATTTAAGACCGGTTCCTCTTCTAAACCGGGCAGCAGTACGGCGACAAAGCTGTTTGCTGTTACTCCTGGGGCTGGTGTCGGTGGGGAGGCTGTGGCATGTCATGGCCCCTCATCTGATACTAATCCCAGTGAGAGTAGTGATGTGGTAGTAATACCTAATTTTAGTAGTGGGATGGGGGTTGTGAATAACGATCCCACCACTACCAGAGTTAATGCAGCTCTCCCGAGTACGTCTCGAGGGGGAGTCCGGCCTAGTGGTGCCAGGGTTGTGAAAAACGGCCCTCCTACCGCTGGGGTGGGCTCTCTCCCGAGACCATCGCGCGAGAGCCGTCGAAATAGGCCGTCGAAGGGCGGCTATAGGGTCAGGCGGTCAGCTGCTAGGCTCCTCAAGACCCTCGGTAATAAACCGGTGGTCGAAGGGATGCCGGAGCAGGACCCCAGGATCAAATGGGCCCAGAGCATTCTAGCGAATGCGCAGACCAGCGACGACTCCACGTCGAAGCGTAATAGGTCTCTGGATGAAACCGTTCCGGTGCCCAAGCGTCCCAAAGTGCATAACGCCAGCGCTCTCCATTCCGGAGGATCCAGATCCTATAGCGACGCTCTTAAAAACAAGAACAAGATCGTGGTTGCGGTTATCGACAGGAGTGATATTGATGGTACGATTTCTCCTGATCAATGGCAGGTGGTCAGGATGAAGCTCTCGGCAGGCTTCTTGAGTCTCATGAGGGATAATCCGGGACCACCTCCTCTCACAGGCGATGGCGGTTGGCATCAAGGGCATGTCAAACTCATCGTCTGTGAGGATCAGAGATCGTGCGATCTGTATAAGCTTGCTGTCAGTAGGTTAGGCGAGGTCTGGCCAGGTGCGAAGCTCGAAGTTGTTGCTAGGGAAGACATCCCGTGCAGACCTAGAGCCCGCATCTGGATACCAGCTGAGCCTTCTTGCATGGAGGAAATACTCCAGATAGTCAAGTTGAGCAACCCCTCATTACCGACTCATGACTGGAAAGTCGCAAAGCTTGAGGAGGTAAGGGGTCTTTATAGAAGCGCGATTATCGTGATCAATAAGGATTCCCTTGCCCCCTAAGCGCAGACCAAAGGCATGATTCGGTATGGGTTCGATTCGATCTCGCTGAAGGTTTACAAAAAAGACGAGGTTGACGCGGAACGCGTCCCTCTGTTAAACACTGAAGCTGTGTCCGTGGTAGAGGACCCTGGTGCATCCATCACCTTTCCACCGATGGGTGATGAGGAATCCAGGTCATCCTCGATCACGGTACAGTCTTCTTCTAATGTCGACAGTCTAACCGATATGGAGACCGAAGACTTCATCAACCTTGTTCCCTTGGGTGAGGATGAGCTTTTGGGCTCATCTTCGGAGGAACTCAACGAAACCGTGGTGGAGGTTGATCTGCCTAATTGTAGCCAAAATGCTGCAGTTAGTCCAGATTAATCTCCAACACTCCATTAAGGCTTCGGCCTCCCTCCTCCTCCGTTTATCCAGGAATGGAGAGGATATTGTCCTGATCCAGGAACCGTGGATTGTTAAATCCATTGTTAGTGGACTCAGGACTCCTGGATACTACGTACTGTATGCGTCTGATAAAGGTGACCCTAGATCGTGTATACTAGTTAAGCGTAGCACTAATGTATATTTACTCCATGATTTCAGCGATAGAGATATCACCGCCGCAAGGCTCGAAACGGCCAATGAGACGTACTGGCTAGTGTCGGCGTATCTGGGCCATGACCACCTCGGCCCTCTCCCCGGTCATACACTGGAGAGACTGATCGCGCATGCAGAACGGCAGAAGATATGCCTCATCATTGGGAGTGATGCGAACTCCCATCATACAGTATGGGGAAGTACTGATATCAATAATAGAGGTGAGTCTCTTTTTGATTTTATTTTAAGTACTAACCTTATTGTAAGTAATGTGGGTAATGAACCTACCTTCATCACTAAAAACCGACAGGAAGTATTAGATATTACTCTTGTCTCAGACACCATTCATCATAAGATCTCGAATTGGAAAGTGTCGGATGAACACTCGTTCTCCGATCACAGATACATTCAATTCAGTCTCATCGATGAACATCCTTGCCGCGTAGAATTTCGAAACCCTCGAAAAACCGACTGGCTCAAATATAGGATTACACTCCAGGGGCTATTAAAACCAGATCTCTTAAATCCTCCTTCTAATAATTATGAACTTGACTGCAAGGTCAATGATCTCACATTAGCCCTCAACAAATCTATGGCTACATCCTGCCCACTTACTCTAGTTAGGGGGAAAAAGAAACCACATTGGTGGGATTCTGGGCTTGAACCGCTCAGGAAAGACTGTCGCAAGTGTTTCAATCGAGCTAAAAGCACTCGTGAAGTGTCAGATTGGGAATCTTATAAAATAACCCTCAAACTGTATAAGAAAGCATTGAGAAAGTCAAAGAGATCCTCCTGGAGAAATTTCTGTGGAAAAATAGAAGAAACTTCAGAGGCATCTAGACTAAGAAAAATTCTCTCTACAAATCCAGTAATGCCAAGCTGCTTAAAAAATGCTGATGGCTCATGGACAAATTCCTGCGAAGAATCGCTTAACTTGCTATTGGATACTCACTTCCCTGGTAGCTCTCAAAACATTAATAGCTTCGACCGTAATAGGTTTGATATGAATCCAAGCTATCCACAAGGTCTGATTACAAGGGAAAAACTGCAATGGGCGCTCAACAGCTTTCAGCCTTACAAGTCTGCGGGACCAGATGGCATAATACCAGCCGAACTCCAGATGAATAAAGATTTAATTCTGCCAATTCTGGAGTCTATTTTTACTAGCTGCTTAGCACTCGTCTACATCCCCCTGTCTTGGAGAGAGGTTAGGGTTGTGTTCATACCCAAAGCTGGAAAGTGCTCCCAAGTAAACCCAAAGGATCTCAGACCTATTAGTCTATCATCATTCCTTCTAAAAACTTTTGAACGATTGATTGATATCCACTTACGATCATGCATTGACACGCGACTTTTGTCTACGAGTCAACATGCTTACTGCAAAGGGAAATCTGTAGAAACTGCCTTACATAGTTTAGTAAGAACCATTGAATATTCCCTCCATCACAAAGAGTACACCATGGTTGCTTTCTTAGATATAGAAGGCGCTTTTAACAATGTCGACGCATCTGCAATCGCATCTGCGCTGACATCTCTGAAGGTAGATGGTTCGCTTGGAGAATTGATTAACCAAATGCTGACGAGCAGGGTTATCAACTCAAAACTAGGTAGCTATTCTGCTAGAAGGTCTGTTAGTAGAGGTACGCCTCAAGGCGGTGTCCTTTCTCCCCTTCTATGGAACTTGGTGGTAAATGAGCTGCTAATATGCCTGGAAGAGGAGGGTTACAGAGTGATTGCCTATGCGGACGATGTTGCTATTGCCGTATCAGGAAAGCATCCTACCACTTTAAAAGAACTCTTACAAAATGCTTTAAATAGGCTAACCAATTGGGCAGACCGGTGTGGTCTGGGCGTCAACCCTCATAAAACAGAACTTGTTCTATTCTCAAGGAAATATAAAATCCCTCATGTAGATCCTCCCTCTATTAAAGGTGTTCCATTAACATTCACTGATCAGGCAAAATATTTGGGTCTTATTTTAGACAAAAAGTTAAGTTGGAAACCTAATATACAAGAAAGAGTCAAGAAGGCCACAGTAGCACTCTTCTCATGCAAAAAAGCCGTTGGGAACAAATGGGGCCTTCAACCTCGTATTACTCATTGGCTATACACATCGGTGATTAGACCGATTCTCACATATGGTGTTGCAGTATGGTGGACTGCTCTAGATAAAGCGGTAAACTGCGACAGACTAAACAAAGTACAACGCTCGGCTTGTTTATGCATAAGTGGTGCGCTTCGCACGACACCCTCTGCCGCTCTAGACGTTCTGCTTTATCTGACTCCCCTCGATATATTTAGCAAACAGGTGGCTGCAAATACAGCCATACGCCTACAAGCTTCCTCACAATGGTACAACAATAATATTGGCCATTCCATCATTCTGAATTCATTCAGGTCACTACCTAGTCGCATTGACTACACCATCCCAAAACCACAATTCGGTTTAAACTTTCAAGTCACCATTCCTTCTAGAACCCTCTGGGAGGATATGGCATTCTTGGATGATGAATCGGTCCATATCTACACAGACGGATCGAAAACTGATGAGGGGGTGGGTGGCGGTGTGTACTCAGAAAGACTAAAATTAAGTCTCTCATTCCGTCTTCCTAATCATTGTAGCGTGTTCCAGTCGGAACTTATGGCGATTAAAGAAGCCTTATCTTGGCTGAAAGAAAACGTGATATCAACTACAGATATCCGCATCTTCTCGGATAGTCAAGCTGCTATCAAATCCCTGGAATCGGTCTCTACTAACTCTATAACAGCCCTAAACTGCCGTTCGTCTCTGTTGGAGATGGCAGAACAGTTTAATATTCACCTGTGTTGGGTGCCGGGGCATAGGGACATCCCAGGTAATTGTAAGGCCGACGAACTCGCTAAAAATGGTACAACTTTACCTCTTCTACCTAGTAAGGCAGAAATAGGTATACCCATCGCTACATGTAAACTTTTGCTGAAGCAAGATGCCTTAGAGAGAACAAATCTTAGGTGGAATGATATCACCACTTGTTTGGCAACAAAACAAATCTGGCCAGTAATGGATTTAAAACGATCTAAGCGTTTGATATCTCTAAGCAGATTGCACATCAGCTCCATGATTGGTGTTATAACCGGACACTGCCTCATAGGCAAGCACGCAACGCGTCTTGGCGTATTCGCTAACGATTTTTGCAGAAGCTGTATGGATGAGGAAGAGATAGAATCGATCCCTCACCTTCTATGCACGTGCCCTGCTCTATCTCATAGACGAAGACTTCACCTTGGTGAGTTCTACTTCAATGATCCTAGTGATCTGAGAAACTTAGACATTGGCAGTCTATTACGCTTCATAAGAAGCTCCAAATGGTTCACCGAGTAAGGAAAAGGGATTCCTAGATTCATGTGGTATCACAATGGACCAACTCATGGTCTAAGTGTGTCAGTCTCCACGACTGGCAGCCACTTCAACCTAACCTAACCTTACAGTAAACAACAAACGAAATTTAGTATTAAACTTTAAAATTTGAAAATTCATTAAAAAAATTCCCAACTATGTGATGAAAAAAGGAACGTAAGTGGGCGCATGGTCTACGATCGTAGACCAGTTGAGTTTGAGATCTTATAACACCAATATTTGCCTTCACCAACTGCAGTTTGCACACTTATCAGTAATAATAGTTAATTTTAGGAAGCTATTGAAAAGGACGGACAAAAAAGACATTATTCCTAGGTAATAGGATCATTTTAAAAAGGGTGGTCTATAGCTATACGATCGAAGACCACGCGCCTACTGGAGGGTTAAAGGCTTTTTATAAATTCAATTCGATTTGTCTTTAAAAAAAAGAGCTAGTCTATTAAGACAATTATTGAAAAGAAAAATAAATGTTTCCACTAAAACTTGTATTGCATTTTGAAAATAATCGTCAAAATATGAATTTATATAGTAGACCATTTAAAACAAATTGAAGCTGCATTAAAAAAAAAAACTTGATTACAAAATCTAGCTGGGTATAAATATGTATTTTTCCATAATCTTTGGTTTCAATATCGGATGTCAAATTAAGGGTATTCCCTTTGCCATCAACTGTTGCTGGAAATTAAAAATCTTTTTTATGACGTCTCCTTCCTTTTTGGTGTTAAAGAAATCTCATACCTACTTCTCTGAAATTTTTTCTATTTCAAACCAAATTTTAAAATCATTCCTGATTTCAAAGGTATGGATTGTACTGTAGGTACTGGTACAGAAAAAGTGTATTTTGTTCCAAATGTCACCCAATTGCCTTCTTAAAATCATCTTTTTCCGGAGCAGTAAAACCGAAAAATATCGGATTTTTTTTAATTCATCCACATTACATTGTTCCCCATAAAACGCAGGCGATAAGTGAAGACAACTTGGCTTTGAACAAATAGTACGTTCAGTCTGATTCGATGCCAAACCAAGTCGATAAATACCGAAACCGAACCTTATAATACTACGTTTTCATTAGAGCTGAAATGAGCTAATTTCGCATATCACAGAAAAAGTGTTTTCATTTGTAATTTGGTAATTTCGTTTGACAGCTCATTTCATTTTTGAATTTCAACTGGCTGTTAATCGATTTTTGTTGTTGTTTTCTTTTGTCTCCTTCCATTGCGCTTTGACATTTTCATACAAAACCAATTCAAAGCTTTTCAAACTGTGGCTAATTGGGTGTGTTCGTTAGGTTTTGACTTAATTTCCAACCTAATTTCGGGCAAATTAGGTTGAAACTATCTCATTTCGAAATGTGAATTTGTATGGGAAATGAGATGATTTCGTATCGCATTTGGAAATTCTCAACGAAATTACCTCATTTGGCTTAATGAAAACGCCTTAATTTTAAACAAAGCAAACCAAATTACCTTTGGGTCCATGTTCGAAGCTTGTCAGATGTGGCGATTTATCGATTTGGTGACTTAACTACCCAAAACAGGCAATATTTGAAGCTTTTGGCGATTTTAATTTTTGGAATCGAAATCCTTTTTTCCAATTTTTACTTAAACTTAACAATAGTGTTTTATTTTTTTTTTCCTAAATAAAGCCATCATAGTACTAAATCCGAACGAACCTTAATATTGAAAATCGCTTTCTTTCCCATTCCAAAATTAATTTTAGTATATTTTTGAATTCTCTTTTTATGGAGTGTAGGGGAAGGCGGGAGACTTGAGCCACTTTTTGTAAAATTGTTGATAAAAACTTGTCTATTTATCTCAGCCGCATGAAAGATACATCTCTATAAAGCTACACTTATCTATTTTGAAACTAGTTAAATTGGCTTCAAATATATGCAATCGGTTTCAACCCACAGCAAATTGTTTGAAGAAAGATTTTCGGCTCAAGTCTCCCGCCCCCTACGGGAGACTTGAACACCCCCTGGGGGAGACTTGAACATACCCAAATTGAACGAGTTAACAATACAAAAAATGAGATCACCGTCTATGATTTTCATATAAAACTCAACTGTTACTATATTTAACGTATTATTTGCTAAGAAAAATGTTTGAAGAATTTATACACGAAAATATTGAAACAAAATTAAAAACAACCTTAAAGACCGTAACAAACGAAAATAGATACAAAACTTAAATAAACCCCTCCTTGGGAAATACAGTAAGGAGATTGTAAGATTTCTTAAACATAAATTGAGCATTGTTATCCTAGTATTTCCTCTTCTGCGGCAGTTTTTTGACTTTTTTTTTGGTTTTGCTCCTCATTTTTGTATGATCAAGTCTCCCTACAATAAGTGGTTCAAGTCTCCCGTTCACGCTTTTTGAGACAAAAGAGATTATAAATTCTGTTATGTAAGCTGTTGCAATATTTTGCACGGGTATTTACAAAAACAATTATTCAAGGAATGAGATCATACTGAATTATTTAATTAACTACGAGACAAACAAAAGTTATGCAATGAAAAGAAAAAAAAAATTGTTTAACTTTTCATAGCGAAAAATGCATTTACTCATCCAGGAACCAAAATCAAATGTTGATCCTGAAACCTTTTTATTAGCAAATAGAAGGTCATTTTCTGCTTCGGATATATAAACCTTCCTAGAATTTAAGGTTAGCCTGAGTGAAATATTGCGAGTGGCTCATGTCTCCCGTATGGTCAAGTCTCCCGTTTCCCCCCTAAAGTTTTGAAATGTTGCTTTTTGACAATTTATATCTTACGATTGGTGATTTCGCTTTCCTCTGTGCATGGTGGCGTATGTGGAACTTTTTTTCAATTTTATTTTCAGATGCTGCAGGTGTTTTGTTATTTTACGAAAGAAAGGTATACACGAAGCTGATCGAAAATGAAACAATAGTGATTTTGGATTCCATAACTAGGTCAGGTAATATAATTTTTGGAAAACCAAAGGAATATTCCACAGTTATATTTGAACAAAAATTTAAGTTGTCATGCTTATTTAAAATTAACGTGATTGCCCTTTTTGGGCAAACTATAGGAGCGGCAATTTTTATGTTTTCACGGGTAATTAACGGCACGAAATCGGCAATTAATGGTGTTCTTAAGAATATTATATTCGTAAGTTGTCATGCTAACTTTACACCTAAAATTTACGATCTTGCTCTTTGTGGGCAAACCGTAGGAGTGGCAATTTTTTGTTTTCACCGCATATTTACGGAAATTAATCGGCAATTAATAGCGTTTTCAAAAATAATTTTTAATCAAAAATTAAAGTCATGCCTTATAACTTAAATTTACGTGATTGCACTTTGGGGGCAAACCATAAGCGCAGCATTTTTTTTTGAGTTCACGGAAAATTTACGGCAATTAATCGGCAATTAATGGCGTTCTCAAAAATGTTATTATCGAAAGTTGTCATGCTAGCTTTACACCTATAAATAAAGTTTCTTCTTGCAGGCTTTCAGGTCAAAGTTAAAAATTGAAAAAAGTTTACTTCTTTTGCGATGTTTCGAGTATTAATATACTCTTCATCAAGCCTTTATTAACAAGATTACATCATTCTTAATATTTTAACAATAATTTATAAAATTATAATACCTACTTACTTACTTACTTAAGGTGGCGCTACAGTCCGGGGTGGACCAGGGCCTCAACCAACAAGCTTCTTCCAGCCGGCTCGGTTTCTAGCTAGCTGTCTCCAGTTTCGCACGCCAAGTTGGTTGAGGTCCTCTTCCACTTGCGTGCGCCACCTTTTACGCTGTCCACCTCTACTGCGTTGTCCCACGGGGTTGGATTCAAAGACTTTCCGGGCCGGAGCATTGGTGTCCATTCGCTCTAGGTGACCCAGCCATCTTAGTCGTTGGCTTTTCACTTTTGTGGCTAGGTCGGTGTCGCTGTACAGCCCATACAGTTCATGGTTGTATCTTCTCCTCCATTCCCCATCTATGCAGACGGGACCAAAAATCACCCGGAGAATTTTCCTCTCGAAACAGCCGTACGCGTTCTCATCCACCGTTAGCAGTATCCATGCCTCTGCACCATACATCAGGACCGGGATGATAAGCGTCTTATACAGGGACAGTTTAGTTGCTCGAGAGAGGGCTTTGCTTCGCAATTGCCTTCTTAGCCCGAAGAAACAGCGATTGGCAAGAGTAATTCCTCGTTTGATCTCAGCACTGGTATCGTTCGCTAAGTTTATAGCGGATCCTAGGTAGACAAAGTCTCTGACCACCTCAAAATTTGGGTGTCCTTTCTTGTTGACAGCACATACTTCGTTTTGCTTTGATTCACCGTTAAACCCATCTTCTTGGCTTCCTTCTCAATACTCACAAAAGCACCACGAGTAAGCGAGTAATTGGACGGACTTTTGAAAGATTGTGCCTCTAGTGTTGACGTGAGAGTTTTGCACTATTCTTTCAAGAACGATGTTGAAGAAGTCGCATGACAGCGCGTCGCCTTGCCTAAAACCTTTTTTGACATCAAAGGTGTCGGTGAGGTCTTTGCCGACCTTGATGGAGCAGCGTGCATTCTCCATCGTCATCCTGCACAAACGGACGAGTTTGGCAGGGATGCCAAAACTAGCCATTGCTCTATATAGCTCGTCTCTATAGATGCTGTCATACGCGGCCTTGAAATCGATAAAAAGGTGGTGGGTATCGATTTGAAACTCCTGGGTTTTCTCCAAGATCTGCCGTAGTGCGAATATTTGGTCGATGGTGGACTTCCCTGGCCTAAAGCCACACTGATATGGACCTATTAGGTTGTTGACGAATGGCTTCAGGCGTTCACAAAGTACGGCAGAGAAGATTTTGTAGGCGATATTAAGAAGACTGATGCCTCTGTAGTTGGTGCAGTCCAGAGGATCGCCTTTCTTGAGGATCGGACAAACAATGCTGAGGTTCCATTCATCGGGCATGCTTTCCTCCGACCATATTTTACAGATGAGCTGGTGCATACTCCTAACCAATTCATCGCCAGCCGCTTTGAATAGTTCAGCCGCAAGGCCATCAGCTCCAGCAGCTTTATTGGACTTAAGTTTAGATATGGCTATCCTCACTTCGTCAAGATCGGGTGGACGGAATTGTTGGCCTACGTTGTCCAAGTTGAAAAAATTATAATACTTACATACAAAAAAGTCTCTCATGCCTTATAAAAATACAACTTCACCTGAAAAAGAAAATATACGCGTTTTTCTTCGACTTAAAAGCAGCATTCGACAATGGAACTTGGTTGTAAATCTAAGAAAATCAGAAATTGTTATTTTTAGAAACGGTGGTCGGCGAGCAGCTGGAGAAAAATGGTTTCTGAACAATGATGAAGTAAGTGTAACTATAATAAATATAAGTACCTTGGCGTAACGTTAAACTACAACATGTCTTGAACGGAGCATTTTACCCATAGAAAACGTCTAAGAACTCAATCAACGCTACTTGGTCTAGTTTTATAAACAATAAAGATATTCTGCACTCAGCAAAATGGAAAATATATGAAGCAGCTTCGAAGTCTGTGATGAACTACTGCGCTCAAGTTTGGGGTTATAGTGAAAATGCCGAAATCGAAAAACTACAACGATTCTTCATTAAAAGGTGTTTTGCTTTACCAAATAACACGCCCAATTACGTCCTCAACATAGAAACAGGTCTTCCCAGAGCTTTCCTCATGACACTCCAATTACACTTCAAATACATTCAGAGAGTCAGCAATCTTCCTGAAAACAGACTACCAAGAAAACTGTCGGATATTATTGTGAGGAGACGGATATACTGGGCCAGTGAATGGTCAAAGCTCTTTGATGATATCGGAATGGAGTTTAACTGGTCTACGAACTCTGACTGGATTCCATTGCATAAGGAAGCTTGTATCAGACTTGCAGAAAAACATTGGACGGAACATACCAACCGAGCATTGCAATCACAATTCCATGACGAGTATTGTAATCTTAAATACGTGGATGTGCCAAACTATTTCGAGGACAATAAATGTAAAAAACTTATCAGCTGATGCCATTTTAATCGGAATCCCATCACAACCAGGAGAAGTTTTAAAAAATATTTTCAATGCTATATGCCACACATTAGATTTTCAACCGCCGCAAATATGCAGAATCTTTCGCGCAAGCCAAAGGCAGGATTCTGTAATTATTATAAAAATTTTCTCCGCGCACGATAAATATTTAACATTGCAAGCGTTTGCTGGTTTCCGTAAGAATAACTCACAACAATTAATGCTAAAGGATCTCGGCGAAAATTCTGAACCCCCAATTTATTTTCACGAGAGTCTTACAAAAAACAACCGTGCGATTCTACGACAGGCAATCAGTATGAGACGCAAACATCTTACTTTTTCTGCATTCACAACTAATGGTCTTGTTTGCATTAAACCTACAAATTCCGATAAGGCTATTACAGTTAACACTATGGATAAATTAAACTCAATTGTCAATAAAAGTAAACACCAAACAACCGATCATAGCGAAGAAGAGCAAAGAGAAAGCAGCAGATATGATAATGTGCCTAAATATGATGATCAACCAGAGTTGCCGCCAGAATAAAATTAGTATTATACAAATTATATTTTTTCTCTCTCTAGTTTGTCTTTATAATTTTTTTCATAATCAATTACTTCTAAAGTTTCTTACTATCTTTTTCAAACAATTTATTTATTTATATATCATTTATTTATTTATAATATTTCTGATGATTTTAAAATACCATTTTTTCTTTTTAAACTTAATTATTTTCTTTTGTAAAATAATTTTAGCTACGTTTTTTTTTTAAATCCAGTTTAATTTTCTTTTGTGGTTGTTTGGTTTTTCTTAGGTGGTGTTTTAAGCTATTGGAACTTTATGATTGTGAGCCAGTCATTAATGGCCAGTAGCGGGATTTCCCAGACCGGTAGTGTCACAAACTTTAACAAAACTAGAACAATTAGACCAAGAGCTAGCGACCGATTTACTCACCTCATTTTAGCAAGGCTAAAACTTTGGTCATAGAAAGATTGAGGCCCAACAGTTATAAAAATGCCCGTCTTACACTCCGGTACCCTCCATGAGGCCTTAAGATTAAGGCTTGAAGTTGTAAAAAAAAAGTGCCCATTCACCTCATTTTAGCAAGGCTCATCTTTTAATATATCGTTCATTGATTCAATATATACGCGAAAATAACAATGTAAGACGTTTTAGCCCTCCATGACATGCTGTAAGACGATCGTGTATATGTAAAAAAAATTACCCCATTCACCTCATTTTAGCAAGGCTGGTATTTACACATAATTAAGACGACATAAAAACAAACACACATTTCAAGTGTAAGACGTTTTTTCGGTCAATAACCCTCCGTAAGACGCTGAAAACTAATTTTCGTTTAAGTCAAGATAGCCCAGTAAAAATAGATTTTTTCAAGGAAAAAAATTTGTAACAGGCCGATTTTTGGTACACACTTTGGGATTGGCGTTACTTATAACCTGTCAAAAGTCCTCAAACATCCAATGCCCGCTAGTCCCGTTAGGAGGGTCAAAGGTCACGAAAATGGGTTTTTGATAAATATATCGAAAACGGTAAGTTTTAGAAGAAAAATTGTTCTACAAACATGTAGCTGAGGTAATTTCCAACAAAAAACATACACTCCTCGTCAACTGAATACGCACAAACATTTTTTAATATACTTTATCCATTTTTTCAAACAGTGATGGTTATTATGCCATCTGTTGATGCTAACTATTCCCTTAAGATGTTAAGCAGATAATTCCGAAAGAATTATCCTAAAACAACCGTGAGTTTTTCTTCAACCACTTGCAAAGTGTTTTATATGCAAAGTAGGAGTTTTTTTTTAGTCAACTGAATAGGTACAACGCCATTTTCTTCGTTGTTTATAAGTTTTTTGGAGTGCTTGACAGTTTAAATTAACGATTTTAGTGTTTTCAGTAAAATTTAATTCTTGATTTCAAATTTTAAGAAAAATGGGTAGATCTACGTGTCTTAACAGTGTTGAAAAAGCTAAAATCGATTTACTTAGAGACCAAGGCCTAACTGGACGTGCAATAGCTGATAAAGTTGGCCGAAGTTTTAATGTAGTTTATTCTTACTTGAAAAATAAAGATGCATACGGCAAAAACATGAAGGGAGGTAAGAAAACAGCAACAACAGCAGCTGAGAGACGAAGAATTTTAAGATATGCATCAAATTCTTCTGATTCTGTGGCAAAAATAAAACAAAAAGTCGGCGTAAACGCAAGTTGCTCAACAGTATTAAGAGTAATCAACAACTCAAGCCATCTTAAACGAATGAAACTTAAGAAAAAACCACCACTTGACGAGAGACGGAAAATGTTGCGATTAGATTTTTCAAGACTTCACATGAGTTGGAAAAAAGAATGGTATCACGTGGTTTTTTCAGATGAAAGAAAGTTTAATTTCGATGGCCCTGATGGGTTCAACTTCTATTTTCACGACTTAAGAAAAGAAAAAAGATTTTTAAAGCGCCATCATAGTCGTGAAGGAGGTGTCATGATATGGGGAGCAGTCAGTTATTATGGAACAGTTGAGCTCGAGGTTGTAACATCAAGAATGACAGCAGCTGGGTATAAAGTAATTTTGGAAAGAAATTTTCCTAAATTTTCTAACATCTTTGGACCCATAAACTGGACCTACCAACATGATAATGCGCCTATTCACTCAGCGCGCATAATAAAAACATGGATAGAGGAGCAACAAGTGCAGTTGCTTCAATGGCCGCCGTACTCACCTGATCTAAACATCATAGAAAATGTCTGGGGATGGTTAGTACGCAAAGTTTATGAGGGTGGTCGTCAGTTCGAAGACAAAGAAACCTTAATTTCTGCAATCAAATTAGCGTGGAGCGAAATTTCGTTAAATTACATTAAAAAGCTATACGATTCCATGCCGGATCGAATCTACGAAGTAATTAAAAATAAAGGTGGAAGTACCCACTACTAAACTTAAACAAAAACTACTTGTTTCATTCCATTCCAATACCAATTTTAATTTTTGTACTATTCAGTTGACTCAAAAAAAAAACTTCTACTTTGCATAAGTTACACTTTGGAAGTGGTTGAAGGAAAAACTCACGGTTGTTTTGGATAAAACTTTGAATTCTGTTATTTATATGTTACGAAATTTTTACCATCAACAGATGGCATAATAACCATCACTGTTTGGAAAAAATGGATAAAATATATTAAAAAATGTTTGTGCGTATTCAGTTGACGAGGAGTGTATATACCAAATTGTTCTTAGCATTAACCGTTACAAAGTTACAGTACTTCAAAGATTCACAGTATTCCAAAAGAATGCTTTTTGTTACACACCACCAGAATGGTCGAGCGCTTTGTGCGTTTTTATTTATTGCGGTATCCCCAGGAGGCCTTTTCCACAACGTTTGATTAATGAAGTTGTGTATTAAAATTCATTTTTATTAAAAAAAAATTGAACTAAATTTATTTAATCGTCATTTATATTTGGTGATCCGTGGTTCCTTGTGGCATTGAATGTATTTGTTCCATGTCATCATTCAATTCTTCTTCTTGTACATTAATTTTGATAGAGTTTGTACATGACATTGACCACAATCAAGAAAGCAATGTAGTCATGCTTTTCGACAGCCACAACTTTTACGGCAGTTACAAAATATTGTACAAAGGAGTTATCTGGAGCTGGTTGAAGCAAAGTTGTTATTGAGTCTAAAATATTATTTGTTAATGTCCAACCCCAGTCTTCTGGCTTCAAACCTTTGTGCCCAAGCCAAGTTTGAACTTGAAGGTATACCGTATATATAAATGCTATTTAGAAGCACAAAAGTTGCATTGTCAATCTGATAATGTTGAATACCTTAGAGTATCGATGGAATCCACTTCTGCTGGTGCTTTGTAAAATGCAAGGAGTAGGTATATTTAAGACGTTTTCGGAAATAATATTATGATAACAATTATTGGGTTTGGCAAATATTTCTCCATATTTCATTAGATATTCACTTTTTTCAAATAGTTTGAAGAATTTAAGTTTGGCTTTAATGTTTTAAAGCCGAAGTTGAATCTTGTAAATTAATGCAAACATAGATTTTTTACTTGACATTTTGGGTAGGTATATGATAAGCTTTGCGACGAATATACCTTTGGTTCAACTAAACCATTGCCAGGTTTTTTGAAATATATTTTCTTGTCAGGAAGAGCTCTTGCTATCAGTATTGCCAGCAAGTCAACATCTTCGCCAACAACAATAGCAGTGCGCGTTTTGGATTGCTCCTTAGCTGTTTCTATAATCAAAACGTCGGCATCGTCCAGCCTCGTAGAAATATTCGTTGCCTCAAATTTCTTCGAAATCATAGCAATTAAACTTTTGCATTCACAAGAAATTGTTGTTGAGAAGGTGGAACCATCATTGATGCATCAAATAAAATATCCACTGATAATGGAGCTGATCTACACCAACGACGCTGCTCAGTGATCCTTGTAACCATCGAAAACAACCATAACTTTTTTTCCAGAACGTTTTTGAACATAACTAATGTAGCTATTGCAAACCGGCTCCAAGCAAGACGATGCAGCATAAATCCTCCATCTATGATGTATGTATATCACATTGTTATAATCAATGTCATCTTCAACTTGCTGCAAAAAATCATACAATGCAGATTTTTTATATTATTTTAATGAAAAACTAATTTAAAAATACACATTCATTAATCAAACGTTGTGGAAAAGGCCTCCTGGGGATACCGCAATAAATAAAAACGCACAAAGCGCTCGACCATTCTGGTGGTGTGTAACAAAAAGCATTCTTTTGGAATACTGTGAATCTTTGAAGTACTGTAACTTTGTAACGGTTAATGCTAAGAACAATTTGGTATATATGTTTTTTGTTGGAAATTACCTCAGCTACATGTTTGTAGAACAATTTTTTCTTCTAAAACTTACCGTTTTCGATATATTTATCAAAAACCCATTTTCGTGACCTTTGACCCTCCTAACGGGACTAGCGGGCATTGGATGTTTGAGGACTTTTGACAGGTTATAAGTAACGCCAATCCCAACGTGTGTACCAAAAATCGGCCTGTTACAAATTTTTTTCCTTGAAAAAATCTATTTTTACTGGGCTATCTTGACTTAAACGAAATTTAGTTTTCAGCGTCTTACGGAGGGTTATTGACCGAAAAAACGTCTTACACTTGAAATGTGTGTTTGTTTTTATGTCGTCTTAATTATGTGTAAATACCAGCCTTGCTAAAATGAGGTGAATGGGGTAATTTTTTTTACATATACACGAGCGTCTTACAGCATGTCATGGAGGGCTAAAACGTCTTACATTGTTATTTTCGCGTATATATTGAATCAATGAACGATATATTAAAAGATGAGCCTTGCTAAAATGAGGTGAATGGGCACTTTTTTTTTACAACTTCAAGCTTTAATCTTAAGGCCTCATGGAGGGTACCGGAGTGTAAGACGGGCATTTTTATAACTGTTGGGCCTCAATCTTTCTATGACCAAAGTTTTAGCCTTGCTAAAATGAGGTGAGTAAATCGGTCGCTAGCTCTCCGTCTAATACAGATGTCTCAGCCCCATAGAAAAAAAATGTCTTAAGAAATTGCCTTACCTGACATCGTCTTACCTGCCAAAGATACAAAACCCAACAGCTTAAACAAACAAAGATAAAAAAGCCAGCAGCGGTAGGTGACAAAGATACAAAATCTAGAAAAAAAATTCGTTTCTCATTCTCATTAAAATAAGTAGGTAAGGTACACGCATCTCTTTCTCTCTGTTGTCATTTTTGTTCGTGAACTCTATTTCCCCTTGATTTATTTTATTTTTATTTGTTGGGCTTCGTGGACTACCTCAATTCTCATTTTGTGTGTGTATTGTTTTTTTTTATTGCTGGCTGCTGTTTCTGTGCACAGTACACATATTAAAGGTAATATCATTAGCGTTTTCATTTTAGTTCAGTTCTGCGCATCCATCGAAATTAGTGGAAAATGGCGAATCCCGTGACCCCCACTCGTTAAACATCAAAATTTGTTGTGTTTTATATGTTCATTTGTTACTTATTATTTATTAGCAAATTCAATTGTTTCAAGCTTTTTAGTGTTTATTAACATTATTTTGTCATGCAAACAACATTCCTTCCTGGGTTTTAGTGTTATTTAAATTATCCTTTTGTGTTTGTTTTCTTCGTTGCTTATTAGAAATGATTTCTGAACAGTTTACCGTTTTTTAGTACGTATGCATGAATATCATAAATTTTACTGTCATGTCTTTTTTCTGATAATGTATTAGAATATCACTTAACCATGTCTGAAAATATCATCCAAATCAATTAACTGCTTCAGATTTTATCATTGGCCTAGGAAGGAATTTTTTCCAAGGTGTTCCAGCCAGTGCTTAAAAACAATTTCACAAAAATGCGTAGACTAAATAATTTTTCAGTTCAAATGATTCCTTAATAATTATGTACATATTTTGGCTTGTTCAAAAGAGAACTAATGAATGAAGCCGACTACGATAGCAACTGTAAGGCAAATTAACACTCACTAGAAGTGCTACCAAACTCAATTCTACAGCAATGTCTTGAGATGCATCTAAATTAAAAATGAATGGTTTCGTGTCATAGTAGCTCTCGACCAAGTTTTTATCCGCTGCAATGCCGAGAAACTTCTTTCACAACTGGCGGAACTAACCGGAATCGCAAATGTGGCCTGAAGAAGTCTATATGCATTTGGGAACCTATTCCTTTCAATATATTTCTGAAATTTGTTTTCAAGGTTAATTTCTAGTATTTTAATTCGAACATATTTCTTCATAATCAAGACCTCGGCACTCAGTGCTGATGAATCCATTTTTAACCATCTGTAAAGTTAATTTTTTTCACATTTCGGGAATCGCATTTGGCGTGAAGGCATAGTAAGTTTATCACTTCACAGTTTCACAGATAGGGAATTGAGCCCCAGTACTCATATCTAGTTTAACGAAGGTGTCAGCTGAATGGAGCAATGGAATATTTTGCCTTTTGAAGTTGATAGTTATGTTATCATTTGACTAAGTCGAAAAAGAGTTCTACGGTCGTATTTATAAGCTTTTCTTACTTTAGGCTCAAAAAGTTATTTAAATACTTTGTTCACTCTTTTCCTAAAGTTTGATTACTTGGACAACGGCATCGGTTGTCTAGTATTTTTCTAACTTGGCTTTTTATTTAATTATAAATGCATATTTCCAACTATAAAGAACTTTCAAGAAATTGTGCTACTAGTAAACCATGTAAAAAAATCTAATAAATAAGGCTGATAGTATTTAACCCTCCAGTGGGCGCGTGGTAATTTCAAACACGAGAAGGCGCGTGGTCTACGATCGTAGACCATTTTTCTTCGTGCGTAAAACTTGAGTTTTGAGCAATTGGGAACTTGTAATAATTTTTTTATATAAAACGGCTTATTACTTTTTGTATTTAATAATTTCAGTTTTTTGTTTTTTAATGTTACAAAAGAAAAAAATTATGAACTGATATGACTCGATTTTTTAGGTTTTTTTACTTTTAAGGATTTTAAATAAGAAAAGAATAGTTGTAGGTAACATTAAGCAAAACATATGATTGTTTACAGTAAACAACAAACGAAATTTAGTATTAAACTTTAAAATTTGAAAATTCATTAAAAAAATTCCCAACTATGTGATGAAAAAAGGAACGTAAGTGGGCGCATGGTCTACGATCGTAGACCAGTTGAGTTTGAGATCTTATAACACCAATATTTGCCTTCACCAACTGCAGTTTGCACACTTATCAGTAATAATAGTTAATTTTAGGAAGCTATTGAAAAGGACGGACAAAAAAAAACATTATTCCTAGGTAATAGGATCATTTTAAAAAGGGTGGTCTATAGCTATACGATCGAAGACCACGCGCCTACTGGAGGGTTAAAGGCTTTTTATAAATTCAATTCGATTTGTCTTTAAAAAAAAGAGCTAGTCTATTAAGACAATTATTGAAAAGAAAAATAAATGTTTCCACTAAAACTTGTATTGCATTTTGAAAATAATCGTCAAAATATGAATTTATATAGTAGACCATTTAAAACAAATTGAAGCTGCATTAAAAAAAAAAACTTGATTACAAAATCTAGCTGGGTATAAATATGTATTTTTCCATAATCTTTGGTTTCAATATCGGATGTCAAATTAAGGGTATTCCCTTTGCCATCAACTGTTGCTGGAAATTAAAAATCTTTTTTATGACGTCTCCTTCCTTTTTGGTGTTAAAGAAATCTCATACCTACTTCTCTGAAATTTTTTCTATTTCAAACCAAATTTTAAAATCATTCCTGATTTCAAAGGTATGGATTGTACTGTAGGTACTGGTACAGAAAAAGTGTATTTTGTTCCAAATGTCACCCAATTGCCTTCTTAAAATCATCTTTTTCCGGAGCAGTAAAACCGAAAAATATCGGATTTTTTTTAATTCATCCACATTACATTGTTCCCCATAAAACGCAGGCGATAAGTGAAGACAACTTGGTTTTGAACAAATAGTACGTTCAGTCTGATTCGATGCCAAACCAAGTCGATAAATACCGAAACCGAACCTTATAATACTACGTTTTCATTAGAGCTGAAATGAGCTAATTTCGCATATCACAGAAAAAGTGTTTTCATTTGTAATTTGGTAATTTCGTTTGACAGCTCATTTCATTTTTGAATTTCAACTGGCTGTTAATCGATTTTTGTTGTTGTTTTCTTTTGTCTCCTTCCATTGCGCTTTGACATTTTCATACAAAACCAATTCAAAGCTTTTCAAACTGTGGCTAATTGGGTGTGTTCGTTAGGTTTTGACTTAATTTCCAACCTAATTTCGGGCAAATTAGGTTGAAACTATCTCATTTCGAAATGTGAATTTGTATGGGAAATGAGATGATTTCGTATCGCATTTGGAAATTCTCAACGAAATTACCTCATTTGGCTTAATGAAAACGCCTTAATTTTAAACAAAGCAAACCAAATTACCTTTGGGTCCATGTTCGAAGCTTGTCAGATGTGGCGATTTATCGATTTGGTGACTTAACTACCCAAAACAGGCAATATTTGAAGCTTTTGGCGATTTTAATTTTTGGAATCGAAATCCTTTTTTCCAATTTTTACTTAAACTTAACAATAGTGTTTTATTTTTTTTTTTCCTAAATAAAGCCATCATAGTACTAAATCCGAACGAACCTTAATATTGAAAATCGCTTTCTTTCCCATTCCAAAATTAATTTTAGTATATTTTTGAATTCTCTTTTTATGGAGTGTAGGGGAAGGCGGGAGACTTGAGCCACTTTTTGTAAAATTGTTGATAAAAACTTGTCTATTTATCTCAGCCGCATGAAAGATACATCTCTATAAAGCTACACTTATCTATTTTGAAACTAGTTAAATTGGCTTCAAATATATGCAATCGGTTTCAACCCACAGCAAATTGTTTGAAGAAAGATTTTCGGCTCAAGTCTCCCGCCCCCTACGGGAGACTTGAACACCCCCTGGGGGAGACTTGAACATACCCAAATTGAACGAGTTAACAATACAAAAAATGAGATCACCGTCTATGATTTTCATATAAAACTCAACTGTTACTATATTTAACGTATTATTTGCTAAGAAAAATGTTTGAAGAATTTATACACGAAAATATTGAAACAAAATTAAAAACAACCTTAAAGACCGTAACAAACGAAAATAGATACAAAACTTAAATAAACCCCTCCTTGGGAAATACAGTAAGGAGATTGTAAGATTTCTTAAACATAAATTGAGCATTGTTATCCTAGTATTTCCTCTTCTGCGGCAGTTTTTTGACTTTTTTTTTGGTTTTGCTCCTCATTTTTGTATGATCAAGTCTCCCTACAATAAGTGGTTCAAGTCTCCCGTTCACGCTTTTTGAGACAAAAGAGATTATAAATTCTGTTATGTAAGCTGTTGCAATATTTTGCACGGGTATTTACAAAAACAATTATTCAAGGAATGAGATCATACTGAATTATTTAATTAACTACGAGACAAACAAAAGTTATGCAATGAAAAGAAAAAAAAAATTGTTTAACTTTTCATAGCGAAAAATGCATTTACTCATCCAGGAACCAAAATCAAATGTTGATCCTGAAACCTTTTTATTAGCAAATAGAAGGTCATTTTCTGCTTCGGATATATAAACCTTCCTAGAATTTAAGGTTAGCCTGAGTGAAATATTGCGAGTGGCTCATGTCCCCCGTATGGTCAAGTCTCCCGTTTCCCCCCTAAAGTTTTGAAATGTTGCTTTTTGACAATTTATATCTTACGATTGGTGATTTCGCTTTCCTCTGTGCATGGTGGCGTATGTGGAACTTTTTTTCAATTTTATTTTCAGATGCTGCAGGTGTTTTGTTATTTTACGAAGAAAGGTATACACGAAGCTGATCGAAAATGAAACAATAGTGATTTTGGATTCCATAACTAGGTCAGGTAATATAATTTTTGGAAAACCAAAGGAATATTCCACAGTTATATTTGAACAAAAATTTAAGTTGTCATGCTTATTTAAAATTAACGTGATTGCCCTTTTTGGGCAAACTATAGGAGCGGCAATTTTTATGTTTTCACGGGTAATTAACGGCACGAAATCGGCAATTAATGGTGTTCTTAAGAATATTATATTCGTAAGTTGTCATGCTAACTTTACACCTAAAATTTACGATCTTGCTCTTTGTGGGCAAACCGTAGGAGTGGCAATTTTTTGTTTTCACCGCATATTTACGGAAATTAATCGGCAATTAATAGCGTTTTCAAAAATAATTTTTAATCAAAAATTAAAGTCATGCCTTATAACTTAAATTTACGTGATTGCACTTTGGGGGCAAACCATAAGCGCAGCATTTTTTTTTGAGTTCACGGAAAATTTACGGCAATTAATCGGCAATTAATGGCGTTCTCAAAAATGTTATTATCGAAAGTTGTCATGCTAGCTTTACACCTATAAATAAAGTTTCTTCTTGCAGGCTTTCAGGTCAAAGTTAAAAATTGAAAAAAGTTTACTTCTTTTGCGATGTTTTGAGTATTAATATACTCTTCATCAAGCCTTTATTAACAAGATTACATCATTCTTAATATTTTAACAATAATTTATAAAATTATAATACCTACTTACTTACTTACTTAAGGTGGCGCTACAGTCCGGGGTGGACCAGGGCCTCAACCAACAAGCTTCTTCCAGCCGGCTCGGTTTCTAGCTAGCTGTCTCCAGTTTCGCACGCCAAGTTGGTTGAGGTCCTCTTCCACTTGCGTGCGCCACCTTTTACGCTGTCCACCTCTACTGCGTTGTCCCACGGGGTTGGATTCAAAGACTTTCCGGGCCGGAGCATTGGTGTCCATTCGCTCTAGGTGACCCAGCCATCTTAGTCGTTGGCTTTTCACTTTTGTGGCTAGGTCGGTGTCGCTGTACAGCCCATACAGTTCATGGTTGTATCTTCTCCTCCATTCCCCATCTATGCAGACGGGACCAAAAATCACCCGGAGAATTTTCCTCTCGAAACAGCCGTACGCGTTCTCATCCACCGTTAGCAGTATCCATGCCTCTGCACCATACATCAGGACCGGGATGATAAGCGTCTTATACAGGGACAGTTTAGTTGCTCGAGAGAGGGCTTTGCTTCGCAATTGCCTTCTTAGCCCGAAGAAACAGCGATTGGCAAGAGTAATTCCTCGTTTGATCTCAGCACTGGTATCGTTCGCTAAGTTTATAGCGGATCCTAGGTAGACAAAGTCTCTGACCACCTCAAAATTTGGGTGTCCTTTCTTGTTGACAGCACATACTTCGTTTTGCTTTGATTCACCGTTAAACCCATCTTCTTGGCTTCCTTCTCAATACTCACAAAAGCACCACGAGTAAGCGAGTAATTGGACGGACTTTTGAAAGATTGTGCCTCTAGTGTTGACGTGAGAGTTTTGCACTATTCTTTCAAGAACGATGTTGAAGAAGTCGCATGACAGCGCGTCGCCTTGCCTAAAACCTTTTTTGACATCAAAGGTGTCGGTGAGGTCTTTGCCGACCTTGATGGAGCAGCGTGCATTCTCCATCGTCATCCTGCACAAACGGACGAGTTTGGCAGGGATGCCAAAACTAGCCATTGCTCTATATAGCTCGTCTCTATAGATGCTGTCATACGCGGCCTTGAAATCGATAAAAAGGTGGTGGGTATCGATTTGAAACTCCTGGGTTTTCTCCAAGATCTGCCGTAGTGCGAATATTTGGTCGATGGTGGACTTCCCTGGCCTAAAGCCACACTGATATGGACCTATCAGGTTGTTGACGAATGGCTTCAGGCGTTCACAAAGTACGGCAGAGAAGATTTTGTAGGCGATATTAAGAAGACTGATGCCTCTGTAGTTGGTGCAGTCCAGAGGATCGCCTTTCTTGAGGATCGGACAAACAATGCTGAGGTTCCATTCATCGGGCATGCTTTCCTCCGACCATATTTTACAGATGAGCTGGTGCATACTCCTAACCAATTCATCGCCAGCCGCTTTGAATAGTTCAGCCGCAAGGCCATCAGCTCCAGCAGCTTTATTGGACTTAAGTTTAGATATGGCTATCCTCACTTCGTCAAGATCGGGTGGACGGAATTGTTGGCCTACGTTGTCCAAGTTGAAAAAATTATAATACTTACATACAAAAAAGTCTCTCATGCCTTATAAAAATACAACTTCACCTGAAAAAGAAAATATACGCGTTTTTCTTCGACTTAAAAGCAGCATTCGACAATGGAACTTGGTTGTAAATCTAAGAAAATCAGAAATTGTTATTTTTAGAAACGGTGGTCGGCGAGCAGCTGGAGAAAAATGGTTTCTGAACAATGATGAAGTAAGTGTAACTATAATAAATATAAGTACCTTGGCGTAACGTTAAACTACAACATGTCTTGAACGGAGCATTTTACCCATAGAAAACGTCTAAGAACTCAATCAACGCTACTTGGTCTAGTTTTATAAACAATAAAGATATTCTGCACTCAGCAAAATGGAAAATATATGAAGCAGCTTCGAAGTCTGTGATGAACTACTGCGCTCAAGTTTGGGGTTATAGTGAAAATGCCGAAATCGAAAAACTACAACGATTCTTCATTAAAAGGTGTTTTGCTTTACCAAATAACACGCCCAATTACGTCCTCAACATAGAAACAGGTCTTCCCAGAGCTTTCCTCATGACACTCCAATTACACTTCAAATACATTCAGAGAGTCAGCAATCTTCCTGAAAACAGACTACCAAGAAAACTGTCGGATATTATTGTGAGGAGACGGATATACTGGGCCAGTGAATGGTCAAAGCTCTTTGATGATATCGGAATGGAGTTTAACTGGTCTACGAACTCTGACTGGATTCCATTGCATAAGGAAGCTTGTATCAGACTTGCAGAAAAACATTGGACGGAACATACCAACCGAGCATTGCAATCACAATTCCATGACGAGTATTGTAATCTTAAATACGTGGATGTGCCAAACTATTTCGAGGACAATAAATGTAAAAAACTTATCAGCTGATGCCATTTTAATCGGAATCCCATCACAACCAGGAGAAGTTTTAAAAAATATTTTCAATGCTATATGCCACACATTAGATTTTCAACCGCCGCAAATATGCAGAATCTTTCGCGCAAGCCAAAGGCAGGATTCTGTAATTATTATAAAAATTTTCTCCGCGCACGATAAATATTTAACATTGCAAGCGTTTGCTGGTTTCCGTAAGAATAACTCACAACAATTAATGCTAAAGGATCTCGGCGAAAATTCTGAACCCCCAATTTATTTTCACGAGAGTCTTACAAAAAACAACCGTGCGATTCTACGACAGGCAATCAGTATGAGACGCAAACATCTTACTTTTTCTGCATTCACAACTAATGGTCTTGTTTGCATTAAACCTACAAATTCCGATAAGGCTATTACAGTTAACACTATGGATAAATTAAACTCAATTGTCAATAAAAGTAAACACCAAACAACCGATCATAGCGAAGAAGAGCAAAGAGAAAGCAGCAGATATGATAATGTGCCTAAATATGATGATCAACCAGAGTTGCCGCCAGAATAAAATTAGTATTATACAAATTATATTTTTTCTCTCTCTAGTTTGTCTTTATAATTTTTTTCATAATCAATTACTTCTAAAGTTTCTTACTATCTTTTTCAAACAATTTATTTATTTATATATCATTTATTTATTTATAATATTTCTGATGATTTTAAAATACCATTTTTTCTTTTTAAACTTAATTATTTTCTTTTGTAAAATAATTTTAGCTACGTTTTTTTTTTAAATCCAGTTTAATTTTCTTTTGTGGTTGTTTGGTTTTTCTTAGGTGGTGTTTTAAGCTATTGGAACTTTATGATTGTGAGCCAGTCATTAATGGCCAGTAGCGGGATTTCCCAGACCGGTAGTGTCACAAACTTTAACAAAACTAGAACAATTAGACCAAGAGCTAGCGACCGATTTACTCACCTCATTTTAGCAAGGCTAAAACTTTGGTCATAGAAAGATTGAGGCCCAACAGTTATAAAAATGCCCGTCTTACACTCCGGTACCCTCCATGAGGCCTTAAGATTAAGGCTTGAAGTTGTAAAAAAAAAGTGCCCATTCACCTCATTTTAGCAAGGCTCATCTTTTAATATATCGTTCATTGATTCAATATATACGCGAAAATAACAATGTAAGACGTTTTAGCCCTCCATGACATGCTGTAAGACGATCGTGTATATGTAAAAAAAATTACCCCATTCACCTCATTTTAGCAAGGCTGGTATTTACACATAATTAAGACGACATAAAAACAAACACACATTTCAAGTGTAAGACGTTTTTTCGGTCAATAACCCTCCGTAAGACGCTGAAAACTAATTTTCGTTTAAGTCAAGATAGCCCAGTAAAAATAGATTTTTTCAAGGAAAAAAATTTTTAACAGGCCGATTTTTGGTACACACTTTGGGATTGGCGTTACTTATAACCTGTCAAAAGTCCTCAAACATCCAATGCCCGCTAGTCCCGTTAGGAGGGTCAAAGGTCACGAAAATGGGTTTTTGATAAATATATCGAAAACGGTAAGTTTTAGAAGAAAAATTGTTCTACAAACATGTAGCTGAGGTAATTTCCAACAAAAAACATACACTCCTCGTCAACTGAATACGCACAAACATTTTTTAATATACTTTATCCATTTTTTCAAACAGTGATGGTTATTATGCCATCTGTTGATGCTAACTATTCCCTTAAGATGTTAAGCAGATAATTCCGAAAGAATTATCCTAAAACAACCGTGAGTTTTTCTTCAACCACTTGCAAAGTGTTTTATATGCAAAGTAGGAGTTTTTTTTTAGTCAACTGAATAGGTACAACGCCATTTTCTTCGTTGTTTATAAGTTTTTTGGAGTGCTTGACAGTTTAAATTAACGATTTTAGTGTTTTCAGTAAAATTTAATTCTTGATTTCAAATTTTAAGAAAAATGGGTAGATCTACGTGTCTTAACAGTGTTGAAAAAGCTAAAATCGATTTACTTAGAGACCAAGGCCTAACTGGACGTGCAATAGCTGATAAAGTTGGCCGAAGTTTTAATGTAGTTTATTCTTACTTGAAAAATAAAGATGCATACGGCAAAAACATGAAGGGAGGTAAGAAAACAGCAACAACAGCAGCTGAGAGACGAAGAATTTTAAGATATGCATCAAATTCTTCTGATTCTGTGGCAAAAATAAAACAAAAAGTCGGCGTAAACGCAAGTTGCTCAACAGTATTAAGAGTATCAACAACTCAAGCCATCTTAAACGAATGAAACTTAAGAAAAAACCACCACTTGACGAGAGACGGAAAATGTTGCGATTAGATTTTTCAAGACTTCACATGAGTTGGAAAAAAGAATGGTATCACGTGGTTTTTTCAGATGAAAGAAAGTTTAATTTCGATGGCCCTGATGGGTTCAACTTCTATTTTCACGACTTAAGAAAAGAAAAAAGATTTTTAAAGCGCCATCATAGTCGTGAAGGAGGTGTCATGATATGGGGAGCAGTCAGTTATTATGGAACAGTTGAGCTCGAGGTTGTAACATCAAGAATGACAGCAGCTGGGTATAAAGTAATTTTGGAAAGAAATTTTCCTAAATTTTCTAACATCTTTGGACCCATAAACTGGACCTACCAACATGATAATGCGCCTATTCACTCAGCGCGCATAATAAAAACATGGATAGAGGAGCAACAAGTGCAGTTGCTTCAATGGCCGCCGTACTCACCTGATCTAAACATCGTAGAAAATGTCTGGGGATGGTTAGTACGCAAAGTTTATGAGGGTGGTCGTCAGTTCGAAGACAAAGAAACCTTAATTTCTGCAATCAAATTAGCGTGGAGCGAAATTTCGTTAAATTACATTAAAAAGCTATACGATTCCATGCCGGATCGAATCTACGAAGTAATTAAAAATAAAGGTGGAAGTACCCACTACTAAACTTAAACAAAAACTTGTTTCATTCCATTCCAATACCAATTTTAATTTTTGTACCTATTCAGTTGACTCAAAAAAAAACTTCTACTTTGCATAAGTTACACTTTGGAAGTGGTTGAAGGAAAAACTCACGGTTGTTTTTGGATAAAACTTTGAAATTCTGTTATTTATATGTTACGAAAATTTTTACCATCAACAGATGGCATAATAACCATCACTGTTTGGAAAAAATGGATAAAATATATTAAAAAATGTTTGTGCGTATTCAGTTGACGAGGAGTGTATATACCAAATTGTTCTTAGCATTAACCGTTACAAAGTTACAGTACTTCAAAGATTCACAGTATTCCAAAAGAATGCTTTTTGTTACACACCACCAGAATGGTCGAGCGCTTTGTGCGTTTTTATTTATTGCGGTATCCCCAGGAGGCCTTTTCCACAACGTTTGATTAATGAAGGTGTGTATTAAAATTCATTTTTATTAAAAAAAAAATTGAACTAAATTTATTTAATCGTCATTTAATATTTGGTGATCCGTGGTTCCTTGTGGCATTGAATGTATTTGTTCCATGTCATCATTCAATTCTTCTTCTTGTACATTAATTTTGATAGAGTTTGTACATGACATTGACCACAATCAAGAAAGCAATGTAGTCATGCTTTTCGACAGCCACAACTTTTACGGCAGTTACAAAATATTGTACAAAGGAGTTTATCTGGAGCTGGTTGAAGCAAAGTTGTTATTGAGTCTAAAATATTATTTGTTAATGTCCAACCCCAGTCTTCTGGCTTCAAACCTTTGTGCCCAAGCCAAGTTTGAACTTGAAGGTATACCGTATATATAAATGCTATTTAGAAGCACCAAAAGTTGCATTGTCAATCTGATAAATGTTGAATACCTTAGAGTATCGATGGAATCCACTTCTGCTGGTGCTTTGTAAAATGCAAGGAGTAGGTATATTTAAGACGTTTTCGGAAATAATATTATGATAACAATTATTGGGTTTGGCAAATATTTCTCCATATTTCATTAGATATTCACTTTTTTCAAATAGTTTGAAGAATTTAAGTTTGGCTTTAATGTTTAAAGCCGAAGTTGAATCTTGTAAATTAATGCAAACATAGATTTTTTACTTGACATTTTGGGTAGGTATATGAATAAGCTTTGCGACGAATATACCTTTGGTTCAACTAAACCATTGCCAGGTTTTTTGAAATATATTTTCTTGTCAGGAAGAGCTCTTGCTATCAGTATTGCCAGCAAGTCAACATCTTCGCCAACAACAATAGCAGTGCGCGTTTTGGATTGCTCCTTAGCTGTTTCTATAATCAAAACGTCGGCATCGTCCAGCCTCGTAGAAATATTCGTTGCCTCAAATTTCTTCGAAATCATAGCAATTAAACTTTTGCATTCACAAGAAATTGTTGTTGAGAAGGTGGAACCATCATTGATGCATCAAATAAAATATCCACTGATAATGGAGCTGATCTACACCAACGACGCTGCTCAGTGATCCTTGTAACCATCGAAAACAACCATAACTTTTTTTCCAGAACGTTTTTGAACATAACTAATGTAGCTATTGCAAACCGGCTCCAAGCAAGACGATGCAGCATAAATCCTCCATCTATGATGTATGTATATCACATTGTTATAATCAATGTCATCTTCAACTTGCTGCAAAAAATCATACAATGCAGATTTTTTATATTATTTTAATGAAAAACTAATTTAAAAATACACATTCATTAATCAAACGTTGTGGAAAAGGCCTCCTGGGGATACCGCAATAAATAAAAACGCACAAAGCGCTCGACCATTCTGGTGGTGTGTAACAAAAAGCATTCTTTTGGAATACTGTGAATCTTTGAAGTACTGTAACTTTGTAACGGTTAATGCTAAGAACAATTTGGTATATATGTTTTTTGTTGGAAATTACCTCAGCTACATGTGTGTAGAACAATTTTTTCTTCTAAAACTTACCGTTTTCGATATATTTATCAAAAACCCATTTTCGTGACCTTTGACCCTCCTAACGGGACTAGCGGGCATTGGATGTTTGAGGACTTTTGACAGGTTATAAGTAACGCCAATCCCAACGTGTGTACCAAAAATCGGCCTGTTACAAATTTTTTTCCTTGAAAAAATCTATTTTTACTGGGCTATCTTGACTTAAACGAAATTTAGTTTTCAGCGTCTTACGGAGGGTTATTGACCGAAAAAACGTCTTACACTTGAAATGTGTGTTTGTTTTTATGTCGTCTTAATTATGTGTAAATACCAGCCTTGCTAAAATGAGGTGAATGGGGTAATTTTTTTTACATATACACGAGCGTCTTACAGCATGTCATGGAGGGCTAAAACGTCTTACATTGTTATTTTCGCGTATATATTGAATCAATGAACGATATATTAAAAGATGAGCCTTGCTAAAATGAGGTGAATGGGCACTTTTTTTTTACAACTTCAAGCCTTAATCTTAAGGCCTCATGGAGGGTACCGGAGTGTAAGACGGGCATTTTTATAACTGTTGGGCCTCAATCTTTCTATGACCAAAGTTTTAGCCTTGCTAAAATGAGGTGAGTAAATCGGTCGCTAGCTCTCCGTCTAATACAGATGTCTCAGCCCCATAGAAAAAAATGTCTTAAGAAATTGCCTTACCTGACATCGTCTTACCTGCCAAAGATACAAAACCCAACAGCTTAAACAAACAAAGATAAAAAAGCCAGCAGCGGTAGGTGACAAAGATACAAAATCTAGAAAAAAAATTCGTTTCTCATTCTCATTAAAATAAGTAGGTAAGGTACACGCATCTCTTTCTCTCTGTTGTCATTTTTGTTCGTGAACTCTATTTCCCCTTGATTTATTTTATTTTTATTTGTTGGGCTTCGTGGACTACCTCAATTCTCATTTTGTGTGTGTATTGTTTTTTTTTATTGCTGGCTGCTGTTTCTGTGCACAGTACACATATTAAAGGTAATATCATTAGCGTTTTCATTTTAGTTCAGTTCTGCGCATCCATCAAAATTAGTGGAAAATGGCGAATCCCGTGACCCCCACTCGTTAAACATCAAAATTTGTTGTGTTTTATATGTTCATTTGTTACTTATTATTTATTAGCAAATTCAATTGTTTCAAGCTTTTTAGTTTTTATTAACATTATTTTGTCATGCAAACAACATTCCTTCCTGGGTTTTAGTGTTATTTAAATTATCCTTTTGTGTTTGTTTTCTTCGTTGTTGTTGTAATACAGCGGATGGGGTCACGTAAGGCTGCCATCTTGAATTTCTTTGACAGTTCTCATTTCGCACAACATGCGCAAGATAATACCTTAGATATGTGTACTAGACTGATTCAAAAAAATGAAAATGTCTTCGATTTTCAATGCCACTAGCTTTTTAGTAAGAGTTAAATGAAATAATGATCCTGGCAAAATTTCAGCCCTTTAGGTCAATATTTAGAGGTCGCTCATCGCTACTTTCTGTTTTCCATACAAATCGTATGGGAACTTTTTTTTGATTCCTTCTTTATTTTATAACTTTAGAAACGGTTACGATACAGAAATGATCAAGGTAGAATCTGAAAGAAGATTTGATGTTCTTTAAAAAAGGTCTTTATTTCTTATCTAATTAATGTACTCCTTCCAAAGTTATTCAAGGTCAGAGTGGTATTCGTGGTAAATTAAAAAGTTTTTTGGATTCCGTGTTGAAAAAATCTGCTATAATACAAGATGTTTTGCAAAAAATGTAACAAAAGGCAAGTGCGTGTAAGTTGGACTCAGACAAGAAAAAAATCGTTTCAGAGTGGGGGTCTTTTTCCCCCCATTTAGGCGGGAGGGGCAATTTCCTAAAAAATTGGTTTAAAAAAGAAAAAAAAAAATATTAAAAATCAACGGCAATACTTATGGTGTCATGCTTTTACTTTTTAAAAGACAACAATCCATTATTTAATTAACTTTTTAAAAAAAGTTGTTTTTGTAAATATTTTTTGAAAAAATTAATTTCAAACTTAGATTTAAAAAATGAAAAAGTGATTTTAGTTTTTAAATATCTTTTTGAAAAATTTTTCGTTATCAAGTACAATTTTTGTTTATGGATTTCAATACCTTCCTTAATTTTTAATCAGATGCTGAAAACCGCAGGCTAAAATGTTTGTAGTTTCTGAGAAAATTGAAAATTAAAATACCTACTACTACTACTGGAAATTGGGTGTTTGTCGGAAGGAACAATTTAAATTCCAGGGCGTCAAATAACAAGAAACTTGTTTTTTGTTATTTTCAATTTTCTCAGAAACTACAAAACATTTTAGCCTGCGGTTTTCAGCATCTGATTAAAAATTAAGGAAGGTATTGAAATCCATAAACAAAAATTGTACCTGATAACGAAAAATTTTTCAAAAAGATATTTAAAAAATAAAATCACTTTTTAATTTTTTGAATCTAAGTTTGAAATTAATTTTTTCAAAAAATATTTACAAAAACAACTTTTTTTAAAAAGTTAATTAAATAATGGATTGTTGGCTTTAAAAAAGTAATAGCATGACTCTATAAGTATTGCCGTTGATTTTTGATATTTTTTTCTTTTTTAAACCAATTTTTTTAGGAAATTGCCCCTCCCGCCTAAATGGGGGGAAATAGACCCCCACTCTAAAACGATTTTTTTCTTGTCTGAGTTCAACTTACACGCACTTGCCTTTTGTTACAACTTTTCCAAAACACCTTGTATTAAGCAGAATATTTCAACACGGAATCCAAAAAACTTCTAAATTCACCACGAATACCACTCTGACCTTGAATAACTTCGGAAGGAGTACATTAATTAGATAAGAAATAAAGACCTTTTTTAAAGAACATCAAATCTTCTTTCAGATTCTACCTTGATCATTTCTGTATCATAACCGTTTCTAAAGTTATAAAATAAAGAAGGAATCAAAAAAAAGTTCCCATACGATTTGTATGGAAAACAGAAAGTAGCGATGAGCGACCTCTAAATATTGACCTAAAGGGCTTAAATTTTGCCAGGAATCTTATTTCATTAAACTTTAACTAAAAAGCTAGTGCCATTGAAAATCGAAGACATTTTCAATTTTTTGAATCAGTCTAATGTGTACTGTGGTTTCTGTGTGCATTGGTTTGGCAGGCGTCTATGTGGCTGGTGCTTCTTTTGTGTTTGTATTTAATTTTTTAGAAGGAGTTTGCCGGTTGTGATTTCGTAAAGATCTTTTTGTTTTGAATTGGAACTCTCTTTGGTAAAGAAAATGTGATTTGATGAACGATTTTCTTGTAGGGAAATTTTCATTCGCTTATAACTTTGGATCTACTAATCGGATCTTGATGGTTAATCACTTTAAATAAAGGAAAAATAACAATATTAAGTAAGGTATATTATGTATTTATATGGATTTTTGTACATACATATAAACAGTTATTATGTATACAATAAGAAAATTAACTAAGGGTGAGATGGACACAAGGTAAATTGTATATTTTTTGTGAGTAGGTATAAAGGAATAGGTAGATGTAGATAGGTAGATACTCAAGTACATTGTAGGTATTTATCTACTTTATTTAAAATATAAAAGCTTATGAAAAATGTCAATATTTTTATAAGCTAGTTATTTAGGTAGATACTAAAATATTGGGTGGTATCGAAAAGCAAATAAATGCAACATGACAGTTCGCAGATTTCCTTTTATTAGATAGATAGATAGATAGATAGATAGATAGATTGAGATTTATTAATTCATCAAAAAATATTTACAAAATTCAGTTTTAAATTTTAACATAAATCTTTTGAGGCATGGCCAGAGGGGCCGTCAGCCAGATGATAGCCTTATAAAATAAAGTTTCTTAGATTGGTTGATTAATGATTTTGCAATTAAGAATTTGTATTCAAAAGTTTTCTCCAATAATTCTTTTTCTATATGCTAATGATATTTTGATAAACTTATATAATTTTTGCCAGTCATTCCCGTTCAAAATAGCTAGTAAATCCGCTTGTTCTAGGTAGTTCTGCTGCCACATTTGTCGCCGTATCTCCACCAGCATTGGGCATCTTGCGATGAAATGTTCTACGTTTTCTCTCTCGTTCGTGTTACATAACGAGCAATATAGTGCTAAGTCGCTACGGTGCGGAATGAAATTTAAGGGCAACAACTCTCCTCTTGCACGAAAAATCATCGATATTGCTTCAGCGTTGAAGGTGTCCTTAAAATAGTTGAATTCGCCAAGATCATACTGGAGCCTTGCATAGACTTCCCTATGAAGTGAACTTTTTGCTTGCTCCATATTGTCTTCTCTTACTTTGGAATGCAGGTTTTCAAGTAAAGTGCATAAATACGGCCTCCAATCTGCAAGATTATTTAAAGTTAAGTTGAAAGGTAGCTCACACATTTCTGCAAGATTTTTCCATTCTTGAAACCAAGAGCTTTGAGAATTTATGATTGAGACTGCAATTTTCCTAGCAACTTTATTGGTTTGGCTATACAGAAGTCTCATGATGTAATTAAAGTGTAGTTTCAAAGATGTGAGATAAAGTGGTGACAATCCAGTTTCGATTAGTAGCATGTAATTTGGTGTTGTGTCCGGTAGTCGAAATTGCCGTTTTAGGAAGAACCTCAGAAGTTTTTCGGTGGTTTCAGATTTTTGCCATCCCCATGATTCTGCGGCGTAGAGCATTATTGATTCAGAGATTGCAAGAAAAACTTTGTATTTTGCACTAAATGCCAAGTCTTTGTTTCCATAAATATTCTGCCATACCGTCCCAATCGCATTTTTTGAAGACGAAAGCTTTTTCACTAGGTGTTTCTCCGTGTTAAGATTGCTGGCTAATGTAAATCCCAAGTATTGGTATTCCGTTACATTTTCAATTACTTCTCTTCCATAAAACCACTTTTCATTCCTCGCTACGCGCCCTGTTCCTTTTCGAAAGACCATTGTTTTTGATTTGCTTAAGTTAATAGTGAGGTTCCACTTCAAACAGTATTCACGAAGTTTATTAATCATTAACTGAAGGGACTCTGGTGATTCGGCAAGAAGGACCAGATCATCTGCATACATCAGGATTTTTATCGAGAGTCCATCAATTGATATGCCACATGGCATGTCTTTTGTTATATCTTCAATGTAAAGACAGAAGGCTGAAGGACTTAAATTGCACCCTTGTTTCAATCCTACTAACGCAAGGAACCAGTCTGATAGGATTTTCCCGTCCCATACTGCATAGAGTGTTTCGTTATAGATGTCCTCAATCATTCTTCCAAATTTGAAAGACATTCCATCTCTAAAAAGTTTAAAAATGAGAGCTTTTCTGTCGATTGAATCGAATGCAGCTTGGAAATCGACGAAGAAGGCATATAATTTCTTGCGTCTACGAATATATATCTCTGCAATGTTTGTCAGGCTAAAAATATGATCTACCGTGGAGTATCCTTTCCTAAATCCTATTTGGAACTCGCTAATAAGGTGGTTGCTTTCGATCCATGCAGTAAGGCGGCATCTTAAAATTTCCATAAAAATTTTTACTGATGAATTTTGAAAAGCAATACCACGGTAGTTTGATGTATTCATCTTATCTCCTTTTTTAAATATGGGGAAAATAATAGATTTTCGAAAAGCCTCTGGTGCTTCACCTGAACTGAAGATTTCATTATAAGCTTTTGTGAGCTGCTTTAAGAATTCTTTTGTTGCGTTCTTGAAAAATTCATTCGGGATCCGGTCAATACCAGGAGCCTTGTTATCTTTAAGTCTAGTTACAATTGACTCCACTTCTGATACCGTTATTTCACGATCTAAGATTTGATCTTCAAAATAAGGTCTAGCGTACTGTATTGGTTGAGCGAAAAGTTCCACGTTCACTTGCCTTTCAAAATGATCTCTTAGTGTTGATGCAGTTAAAATAGTATTTGTTGTAAACTTTTTCCCTTTGATGTTTTGTATACCTTTCCAAAACACTGAAGAGTTCTTACAGCCTATTAAGTTTTCTGCCTGTTTTTTACAAAAAAGTTCTTTTTTTGTCTTACATGTAGATTTGTAGGCTCGATTTGCTTCAAGGTATTCTTCTTTTAGGGAATCGGCATTAAAATGTTGGTATAAATGTAAAAGAGCAAAGGATCTTTTTCTGGCAGACTCACAATCCTTATCGTACCACGCTGATTTAAACGTGCAAGACACAGGTTTTGACCGATGTGAAAACGCTGTCGATACTATGATATTTTGCAGACCTTCTATAGTTGGCTGGCAATCATTTAGTCCCAGCGCTATCATATTTTGATTTAATTTGATGTGATACGCTTTCACTCGGTTTTTCTGCCATTGTAGTTTCGGAAGCAGGGAATTTTGATTTTCAGGTTGTACTTCGCTATTAGATATTGAAGTGGTCAGAGTGGTGATCAGAGGCATATGGTCAGAATATAACTGACTATCCACCGCAAAATCGAATAGAATAGAAGTTATATCAACGGACATAAGAAGATAGTCGATAACGGACTGGCCTGGATTTCGGATGAAAGTGAACAACCCTTCTTCGTCTTCCTTCTGTGTACCGTTTATTATGGCCAAATCAAAAGCGCTCCCCATTTCCAAAATTGTTTTTCCTCTTGCGTTAATTTCTTTATCTTTGGATTTCCTCGAAATTGAACGGCTTCCAAAAGATACGCATTGTTCTTCCCCAGTACGTGCATTAAAATCACCGATAAGTATGCAATGTTTTTCGCCTAGTATATGCATTGAGTCGAGTAAAGTTGCAAAGTCTGATTGCCAATGCGAACAATTTAAATAAACTGGGATTAAATTTATATTTTTGCTATCTATTGTGATCTCTAAATATTTAAATTCCTCTATTTCATTAAAACTGCACTGTATTATAATTGATTTTTTAAAGCCATAAAGTGCTCCATCTGATGCTCTTCCTCTTGTTGCACCGTTCCTTTTTACTGCAGCAACCCAGCAAAGTTCATAGTCGTTAAAAAATTCTTCAAAGTATTTTTGATTTTGCTGCATGATGTGAGTTTCATAAAGTAAAAATATTTCAAAAGTATTGACATAGTGAAAAAAATCAGAATACATTTTTTTGTTTGATAATCCATTGATGTTGTAACTTAAAATTTTAATTTTCTTATAACTAACCAAATTTTCAATTTGCTGGCTGACTGCGAAAGACTATTGTGAACTATCACTTTCATGAACTACATTGCCGATACTATTTCTGATTTCGTTTGTCGGATGAAATGTAGGTGGCGGTAGACCATTTTCCGATGACATTTGTGTGACGTTAACCGATGACAGCGGTAGGTTATTATTTTGTTTTATATAAAATTCTCGCTGCAAATTTATTCTATATTTTGACGAAAGAACACTAAATCCATCAAGTCTTCCACACATTAATCCAATTTCATCGTTCCAGGTGAAATAGTGATCTTGAATGTGCAATTTATCGTCAATCAAGTTAACCTTGAGATCGGAATTTTGCAGCTTTATCCCCCTTCTAATCTTCAGCAAAGTAGTCCTTCTTCGACGCATTCCGACTGGGTAGTCTTTATGCATGGATATGCCGGTGTTTGCAAGCTTTCTTCCTTGACTTAGGATATCTCGTGCTAGCTGCCCACTTTCAACTTTGACGCGAAAGGTTTTGCGTGTTGTATCCTTAGTGTTAAGTTCCTGGAAATGCTCGAATGCTATGGTCTTTGAGGAATCAATGATGCTAGTGCATGTTTTTTGCAGGCGCTCCTTTGGGTTATTATTATTTGTGATCGGAATATGAAAAATGATGTTTCGGTCTCTCATCTGCAGATCTGAAACTTCAAAACGCCTTTCGAGCTGATCGCATCTGGCTTCCAGTGTCCTAACCTGCGTTTGTAGATTTTCATTACTAGCTCGCAGTTGAATTAGTTCGGAGATCACAGGTTCGAGATCCTGTTTCGTAGCAAGGTTTCGGAAGCGGTCATCAAGTATCCGATTGAAATCTTCTACAGACAAATTTGCTAAGGAGCTCATCGCTGTTTGATTTGTTTTCTTTTGTTTAAGATTCTCCTTGTATTCAGGAGATATTTGAGACAAATTTCGTTTGTTTGTTGGCGGTGTTTCGAGGTTAGAGTTCATGCGTATGCGATGATATGAAAATCTTGATCTTATATGACTAGCACTTACGTTGTTTTTATATAATGAATTTATGTGGTGTATTATAAACCATATAAGATAATTTGGAGATTTAAATTCTTATTTTTTACCAATGAAAACTAATTATTTCACACAGCACTCAAAAAAATCAACTTGTTTGACAGATCGCTAACTATCATCCTTTCCTTTTATTAAAACTAAGATATTTAAATAATAAGATAATTAAATAATTCCAAAAAGGTTAAACAAAAAAAACAGATCTATCTATGGTTTTATTACAATAAGTAAGCAGTATCAAAAGAGTAGAGAAAAACGTATTCAAATTTGAATCAACACTTTAGATATATACATTCATTACATACCTATACATACATATATTATCTTAAAACGGCGTTTACAGAAGGGGGTCACAGGGTTATGAACTCATGTCATGTCACAATAAGCTGAGATCGTATTCCATTCGCTACGAAAAAAATAGATTTACTCGTAGATTGAATTCTAAAATCATACAAAAAAACTATTTTTTGAGTTTATATTTTTTTGAAAAATATAGTCCTATACATACATACTAATGTACCTACCGTTTTTTGAGAAGAACCTGTATTTTTTTCGTAAAAATTAATCAAAGTATACACACCGATTAGAGAATCCGACGAATGAGCTGCGGAGGGAATCTGACTCCATTTTGACATTGGGTCATAGTAAAAGTGTCAAAATTGAGTCTGATTCCCTCCGCAATTCATTCGTCGGATTCTGTAATCGGGGTGATAAATTGATATCGATTTTAACGTTTATTTACAGTAAAATGAATTAAAAAGAGCAATGAAAATTGGTAGGGCTTGAAGTACTTAGAAAGAAAAAAATTGAAAAATTGGAATTTTCCGTTCGGGGGGCGTGGCATCCACCCACATTCTTAAAAATTCTTATAAATTATATGGAGCACTTTCGACTGTTGTAGAACGATGTAAATCGGTAGGTTGGTAGGGCTTAAAGTACTTTGAAAGAAAAAAAATCGAAAATTGGGAGTTTCAGTTCAGTGGGCGTGGAATCCACCCACTTTCTCAAAAATGTTTATAAACTATATGAAGCACTTCCCATTGCTGTAGAATGATGAAAATCGGTAGAGCGGTAGGGCTTGAAGTACTTAGAAAGAAAAAATTGGAATTTTCCAATCAGGGGCGTAGCATCCACCCACATTCTTAAAAATTCTAATGAATTACATGGAGCACTTTCGGCTGTGGTAGAACTCTGAAAATTGGTGGATCGGTAGGGCTTGAAGTATTTTGAAAAGAAAAACTAGAAAATTTGGAATTTTCTATTCAGGGGGCGTGCCATCCACCCGCTTTATCAGAATTGTTTTTATTTATATGGAGCACTTTCGGTTGTCGTAGAATTATAAAACTATGTAGAGCGGTAGGACTTGATTTTCATCTGGCAAAATAAATCTTTGCAAAAAGGAGTGAAATCACAACAAAAACATAAATGTTAAAAAAAGAGCCAAGTTCTTATATGTACAAGAAACCGGTGCGTAAAAATTCTTCCAAAAAAAGTAATGAGATCTAAAATATATGCCAAGTTTTAAGTTCATGAAGTTTAATATCAAATATCTTAAGTAATAATCAAATAATCATATCCAGATGTCTCACGCCTATGGAGCAAAATGACCTATGAAATTGAAAAAGCTATATTTTTCAAAGCTTTTAAAAAGCGAGTTTTACTACAAAAATGAAAGCACTTTCCCCAGAATTTTGTATCTTTGACTCTGTTGGAAAATATCTATGTCTATCTCTTCTTCTCTGTCGATTTCGTTTTTGTTTCTGCAATGCTAGCTTTGCCACTTAAGTAACGATCAAGTCAGTGCTATTTTTTTGTTTTACTTTGCTTTACGGGTTGTTGAGTAGGTATCTACTTTTTTTTGTCTGAGGCTTGCAACGATGAACAAAAAGTATGAACTCATTTCTCCATTGTAATTGTATGCATGTATAGGATATAATTTGTGGCCTTGTGGGTAGGTAGAGAAAGATTTTTTTTGTGGCGGAGATATTTTTGAAGTTGAATTTGTTGATTAGCAAAAGGAAACAAATAGATAAATAGAATAGAAAGGTATATGTATATGTAATATGTTCATATGTAGGTACCTATACCTATATATGTACCTATAATCAAAACATAAAAAAGAACTACATACCTACGTTAGGTGCGTAGCTTTTAAGGACATTTTTTAGGTGTCTTTATGATTAATTTAATACCACTGGTTTTGTTAGCGTTAAATTTTACACCTCTCTTTTTTTTTATTGTTTAATATATGATGATTCACTTAAGATATGTAGGTACGACAAAAAAATTCGTAGCTGTATGATTTAAACAAATTCAGGATACAAAATCAATAAATTCTTATTATTTTAGTCAAGTAAATCTATGGTTTAGCCCCAAACAAATTATAACAAAAGAAAATTTCGTGCGGATAGACTCAGAACACTGGTGAGTGGTTCTTAAAACATATCCAAAATTAGTTTCTAGAATTCCCATTTAAAATTACTTTCAAATTAACTTCAAATTCATTTATATAACTTTTTAGGCTTTCGCGGTTGTTGCTTGGCAAGTTAAATTACCATGCTTCGAATGTAGGTAGGAAAGGTACCTATACAGAAATTTAATACCAAAACTAGATTTTCTGAAGTGAACATTTACATACATTATGTTTATTACAAAATTATGTAAAAAATATAGTCCAGTCAATTTAGACTTTTTTGTAACAAAAGATTGGGGAAGGAATTTTTTTCTTGACTTCGTTAAAGTAGATACCATACAAAAAGCTTAAGTCAAACTTTTCGACCATCAACGGCTTGGAGGGTTGCCGCTATATTGATTTAAAGAGTGAATTCGTTTTTAACGAATAATATCCATAATTTTAAATTTATTGAAAAAATAAATATGCATTCCTAACAAACGCATTTCTACAAATTTCAATATATCATATTTTTTCAAATTTTGTGCATTTAACGAGTTATAACCATTTATCAGCAATAAAAATGGAGTTCACACTTTTTTAGTCAATTTTTTTTCTTTCAGTATTAACTGAAAATTTCTTTCAAAAGTTCTAATAATCACTATATCCTACAGTTTTGTTCTTTACATTTTTATAAGCAATTATTGCTTACCAACTGTATTGCCTGAAAGGCATCCGCACATCATTTTAATTATAAGTGTTCAAAAATGTGAGTAGGGTTTTTTTCAATATGGAAACGGGAAAGACATTTTTTATTTTTGAGTTCGTTGAAGGACTAGCTCAAATACAAACTTTCGACCATCAACTCCTGTCAGGGTTGCCGCTATCTTCAATTAAGGAGTGAACTTGTTTTTCACAAATAAGATCCGCATTTTTAATTTTATCGACAAAATACAAATGTAGTCCTGACAAGAAGAATAAGTTTAATGAATTGGTAAAAAATTCCACATTTGTTCATGTTTTGTATATTTAAAGGGCTATAACCAATTTTAAGCAAAAAATGGAGCTCACATATTTTGATTCAATTTTTGTTCAGTGCTACGTACAAAATTTTAAGATTCAGAAAATTATCTCACAATTTATTAAAAAAAATTAATGTTTTTTTTTACTTAAAAGTTGAACAATATAAATAGACTAAGAGCCCACAGCAGATTTTGGGTGTGAGTGATAGTAAAAAAAGAAGTACCTATAGGCGTCGAAAGTTTCATTAAGGGCTATTCAAAAAAAAAAAAATCAATGTCTTACAGTCCGCAACTGGGCCTTTGCGAATAACAGTGCATTGAAAAAAAAATATGAATGCAATTTCGAAGGTAATCGTGTAAGCGGAAATTGGTTTCACCCCTCCCTAGATAAGCTCCGCGGTTCCCATATCACAGAATCTGAGATCATTTGAGTGTTTAATTCGCCCTGCCAAAAAAAACTTTATTTCACTTATGGCCAGTTGCACCGACCTCTTTTAAATTTTTATTGCTTCGTTTAATTTTTAAATGACATTTATCGGTTGCTCCAACCACTTCTTAATCTAACAGGCCAGTAAACGAACCAGAAAACTAATGTTCCATTTTCCTCCAGATAAATTTTAAAAGCAAGTTTAAACGAACATATCTAACTACCTACAGACAAAATAATTCAATTTTATCTGGCGGAATATTGTTAATTCCAAATTAAAATAACGAAAACAACATTTGAAGGTATTATAATTCCTATTTATAATTCACTACTTAAATAAATAAATTACTCCTGTGTCGCAAAAATATTAGTGTTAGTTGGTAATAAAATAATAAATAGTAAAAAAACACCAAGATGGCGCATTGGCTGCATCTAATGAGAATACCTTGTTTCTGTTTATTGTGTAATCACATTTTCTTTATTGCTATCTCACTTGCACTGGTTAAATTTGTTCGTTCAGTTTAATAAACAGATGATAAATCCAGGGGTGGTTCGCGAACTGCATTTTAGCTAAAAAATGCGTGAAAGAGATTGGTGCAACCCAAATAAATTTATCAGTCCGATAAATTTTAATTCCATTTAAGCAAAAACCGCTTTTAGTGAATTTTGGTGCAACTGGGCATTAGCATTTTGAAGTTTTTAAACGGTCCGGTAGAGCGAACTATACACTCAAATGGTTTCAGATTCCGTGACGTGTGACCAGAGGAGCTTATCTAGGGAGAGGTGAAAACCAATTTCGGCTAACACGATTACCTTCGAAGGTGCATTCATATTTTTTTTCAATGCACTGTTAATCCCAAAGGCCCCAGTTTCGGACTGTAATGGCTTAAACACACGTGCAGCCTTTTTCATGCAGCGAAATAAAATAACACAGGTTCTTATGGGAGCAGAAAACTCAAAAGCTGCATGCAGCTCAGAGCTGCACGATGTCTCTATTTCTAAATTTGCTGCGCAGCTCCGCAGCAATGACCAATAAGTGGTTGTTCGTCGACCGCTGACTAGGTTCAGTGGAGAAAGGTTCCGTTGTGCACAAATAGCCTTCAAGTTGGTCGATTGGAAAGCATATAACTTCGGTTTTGATTGTCCGATCTTCAAAGTTAAGGCTTTTATGGAAAGGATAAATGTCAAGCTACATTTTTGTATAACTTTTTTTTAAAACGTTTAATTTATTTCATACTAGAATGCAGATTGAGTCCTACATCGGTTTGATTTTCACTTTTCAAAATGCAAATGTGAATGAAAAATTACATAATTTTGAAAAATTATGTTTAAAAAGTTATTGCCTCAATCCTCCTCTACAAATATGCAAATAGTTTTTATAGTTAAATGCAACGTGAGAGGCGGCAGGGCCACTTATCTAAATTTTTTACCTTAAAATTGATTTTCATCCAAGAAAATAACAAAATCTTTAAAAAACTTCGATTTCGGTAGCTTAAAAAAATTATAACTTTGCTTTTGATGCTCGGATCTACAAGATTAAGATATTTAAATAAAGTTAAAATACAAAACTACATTTGTGCATACAAATCATTATGAAATACCAAAAAACTTCATATTAAAAGTGATGAAGTCCTTTATATGATAAATATTTTAGTGTATGCACATGTGTTTTGAGTGCAGCTCTACTCGCAGCGATGCGTGCAGACCTGCTGCACATCTGTTTAAGGCATAAGACTTTGATTTTTTGAATAGCCCTTAATGAAGCTTTCGACGCCTATACTTCTTGTTTTGCTATCACTCACACCCAAAATCTGCTGTGGGCTCTCGGTCTAAAAGATAAGGCCACAAGCTGGCGAAACCAAAAATCTTTGGAATGATTGTTTTAACACATTTCTAACGATTTTATTTTAAAATTAAATTTTAACAAAATCAAGCCCAATCAGGGCATTTTATGAGCTGTGATCTTTCGATCACAATGAAATTTCTTTATAAAGATTTTTTGTTCGTTTTGAGGGTTGTCATGCATTTAATTTATTTTACTGTAAATAAACGTTAAAATCGATGTCATATCGGATTCTGTAATCGAGCTGATATACAGAATCCGACGAATGTCAAAATTGAGTCAGATTCAGATAATCGGGTGTATATTTTAATTAATTCGTACGAAAAAAATACAAGTTTTTCTTAAAAACCATTAGGTACATAGGTAATGTATGTAGGACTATATTTTCAAAAAATTAAAAACTCAAAAAATAGTTTTTTTTATAAATTTAGATTTGAATCTACGACTTAAATGATTTTTTTTTCGTAGCGAATGGAATACGATCTCAGCTTACTTATTGTATTTAAACCATAGATAAATTTGTTTTTTTTTTCAACCTTTTTAGAATTATTTAATTATGGTATTATTTAAATATCTTAATTATAATAAAAGGAAATCCGCTTACTGTTATGTTGCATTAATTTGCTTGTCGATAGTATTTAGTATTTTAGTATTTTATTCAATTTGAAAGCTTACACAGCAAGATACAATATCTTATAACCTAGTGAAAGCTAAATAAAAGATTTTATTTAAAAGCTACTTTATCAATGTTACATTTAAAATTCAGTTAAATATTTACAAATTAAAGCAAATTTACAAATTTAATTAATTGTTTTGAAAATAAATTTTAAGTTCTTTTTTAATTTTTATAGTGCTATTGATTCTTCTTAGGTCTCTGGGCAATGAATTCCACTGTCGAATTGAGTTGACAAAAAACTGGCGTTCGGAAATTAAACAATTAAACCGAGGGAGTATTAAATGGTTATTCCTACTTGAAGTAAGGAATTGTAATTCATTAAATAGATCTACAGGTTGATTGGTTAAGAGAATATCCGAAAACAAGACCATAGCGCGAAAATGCATGAAATTGTCGATTGTCATATTTAGCAAGGATTTTGAGAGGTGAGATACTCTATCGTAGCGACGTAATCCATATACATATCTCACAGTGCTGTTAAAGGCAACATTAACTCTCCTTTTACTATCATAGTCTAACTTACCGAACATTTCACAACCGTAGGTCAGTAACGGAAGTACTAGACTTTTGGCGAGTAATATACGAATGTTAGTAGGAGTGAAGTGCTGTGTTGCCCATAAAGCACGGAGCACACCATATGTTTTGCCAACTGTATAGCTAATATGATCCTTCCATGACAGATTTCTATTAAAAATAACTCCAAGGTTCTTAGCTGTCTGTACAAATTCAATAGAAGAATCATTTAAATCTATTGAAGGAAAGTAAGAGAGTTCAAGAGTATTTTTAGATACTATTAGGCATTTTGACTTTTTAGGATTGAGCATTAGATCAAAGCTTTGTGACCACTGTACAATCTTTACTAAATCTTCATTAACACAGGTTGAAAAGTGTTCGATAAGCCCCAAAGGACAACTTACATACATCTGAACATCATCTGCATACATGCGGATAGAGCAGTGCTCGATAACTGAAGGAAGTTCATTTATGTAGAGCGAAAATAACAAAGAACCCAAGATTGAACCCTGGGGAGCTCCACTCGCGAGTGGTAAGAAATCAGAGAGAGCTTTGTTTAATTCAACCGCTTGTTGTCGACCTGTTAAATACGAAGAGACCAGTTTGACTGCAGTTGAAGAGAATTTGTAATACTGAAAAAGTTTTGAACACAATTTTGAGTGGTTGACCGTGTCGAAAGCCTTAGAAAAGTCAAGGAGGATCAAAAAAGTTACCTGTTCTTCATCGATTGCTTTTCTTATGTGTTCAGAAACGCTTATTAGAGCCGTAATACAATTATTTTTCTTTCGAAAACCAGATTGCTTAGAGGTAAGTAAGCTCTCACGTTCTAGAAATACACCCATTTGTTTCTGCATAATTCGTTCAAACACCTTAGACAAAAATGGTAGTATTGAAATTGGCCTGTATTCATCACCTTTTATGGTTTTGGGAACAGGAATTATCTTAGCCTTTTTCCATTGAATTGGAAATACTCCTGTTGTTAAGATAGTGTTGAAGATAAAAGTCAAGTAAGGGAGAAGAAAAGGTAAGACCAACTTTAAAAAGGAAGGGTGAATTTTATCGAGCCCAACTGCTTTTGATTTAATAGATAAAATCGCTTCTACCACATCCTCAGCAGTTATATTAATAAAAGAAAATACATTCTCGTTTTCTTGACTTCTTTCTTCTAAGAAACTTTCTTGTAAATCGGTGGCAGCTGAACGTTGTGAGCTAACGAACTTCTCATTAAGAGAGTTAATATTAACTGTTTCCGGAATTTTGCATCCTGTTTTACCTATTCCCAAGGTTTTAAATTTTTCCAGATATGCCTAGTACTTAAGCTTGAATTGAACTTATTAGAATATAATTCATATTTAGCTTTTCGAATTTCGAGAACAGTTTTATTTCTTAAAGTGCGGTAAATGTTATATATATCGTTTAGTCGAAATCTTTTCCAACGGGCATATGCCAAATCTCGTTGCTGTATTAAATCCCGAATAACGTTTGTAAACCATGGTTTATTGCGTGGGATAACGTGTTTGATTTTTAGAGGAACATGTACATCGTATAGACTTAAGAGGTTATTGTTGAGAAACTGAACCTGCTCATGAGTTGATGAAGTAAGGAAGATACTTCTCCAATCAATACTATGCACATCTTGTTCTAGCAAAGAATAGTTTATGTTTTTAAAATCTCTGAACTCGAAAGTTTTAATTGACTCTAAAACATCAAAGTCATATATTAAAAAGATCATATCATGTTTTGAAAAGGCCGGTGCTGAGAGCTGATTATAAAAAACAACATTATTCGTATTACTAACCAGAAAAAGATCAAGTAATGTAGGTTCATAGTTTGAAAAGTGGGTTGGAGTATTCGTATTCACTGAATTAAAGTTTAATGTACGAAATTCCTCAACGAGACGGTTTTCGCTCAACAAATTGCAATTAAAATCACCACAGATAACAGTTTCGGGGTATGAAATTGATATCTGTTCAATGAGTGTTATAAGGGAAGAGGTACAAATGTTCTTATTGGGTCGATATACCGTACCGATAAGCAGCTTTTCCAAATCATTAAACAACTCAATAAATATGAAATCAATTTCACTTTCATCTTCAGATAAACATTTCACCATACAATTGATACCTTCTTTTATGTACACTGCAACGCCCCCACCTCTACAACGGTTCCTATCAGACCTAAACATTTTATATCCGTCGAGAGAGCACAGTAAGTCATTATGGTCAGACGACAGCCAAGTTTCGGAAATGCAAATAACGTCAACCTTAGATTCTACAAAAGTATCACGAAATTGATCAATTTTTGACAACAAACTTTGGGCATTAATGTGGCAAACACGAATACCAGTTCCTTGTGCACTCAAAACGTTAATCATTGTGCGTAAATTATTAAAAGCCATTGCAAATATAAGAAAAGAGATTTAAATGAAAATAGTATAAGAAGAGTAAATAGCTTACAAGAGAAAGAAGAGAAAAGAAAAACTGAAGAATAATGTTCAAAAATTTCAAAATAAATAGTAATTGCAAGGTATAAAGAAAACTAGATTGAAATACAATTTAGAAAATAAAAATTTAATTAAATTTCGCTTTGAAAAAAAAGAAATATAAAAAAAAAGGATTGAAATATTATTGAAAAAATTTAAATTTAATTCAAATGAAAATAATAGTTTTTATATAGTTCGTAACCTTCATCAATCTGTTGAGTTGGCATCCCAGGTCAATTTCTCTGCATTGTCGATAGACTCAGCTGTACCATTATTTTAGTATCTACCTAAATAACTAGCTTATCAAAATATTGACATTTTTCATAAGCTTTTATATTTAAAATGAAGTAGATAAATACCTACAATGCAACTGAGTACCTATCTACATCTACCTATTCCTTCATACCTACTCACAAAAAAATACAATTTACCTTGTGTCTACCTCACCCTTAGTTCATTTTCTTATTGTATACATAATAACTGTTTATATGTATGCATAAAAATCCATATAAATACATAATATACCTTCCTAAATATTGTTTGTTATTTTTCCTTTATTTAAAGGGATTAACCATCAAGATCCGATCAGTAGATCCAAAGTTATAAGCAAATGAAAATTTCCCTACAAGAAAATCATTCATCAAATCACATTTCCTTTACCAAAGAAAGTTCCAATTCAAAACAAAAAGATGTTTACGAAATCACATTCACGACCCGCAAACTCCTAATACAAAAACAAAACAACCACCAGCCACATAGACGCCAGCCAAACCAATGCACACAGAAACAGCAGCCAGCAATAAAAAAAAAACAACACACACGCAACACGAGAATTGAGGTAGTCCACGAAACCCAACAAATAAAAATAAAATTAATCAAGGGGAAATAGAGTTCACGAACAAAAATGACAACAGAGAGAAAGAGATGCGTCTACCTTACCTAATGAGAAACGAATTTTTTTTCTAGATTTTGTATCTTTGTCACCTACCGCTGCCGGCTTTTGTATCTTTGTTTGGTAAAGCTGTTGGGTTTTGTATCTTTGTCAGGTAAGACGATGTCAGGTAAGGCAATTTCTTAAGACATTTTTTCTATGGGGCTGAGACATCTGCATATGATTATTTGTGCTATAATGCCAAAAAGGAAAGCCTTGATATCAACGATGCTTGTAAAAGCCTTATAGATGATGTACAACATTTTAGCACAAATAATCATATCCAGATGTCTCACGCCTATGGAGCAAAATGAACTATGAAATTGGAAAAGCTATATTTTTCAAAGCGGGTGTTACTACAAAATGAAAGCACCTTCCTCAGAATTTTGTATCTTTGACCTCTTGGAAAATATCTATGTCTATCTCTTCTTCTCTGTCGATTTCATTTTTGTTTCTGCAATGCTAGCTTTGCCCCTTAAGCAACGATCAAGGCAGTGCTATTTTTTTTGTTTTACTTTGCTTTACCGGTTTTTGAGTAGGTATCTACGTTTTTTTTGTCTGAGGCTTGCAACGATGAACAAAAAGTATGAACTCATTTCTCCATTGTAATTGTATGCATGTATAGGATAGAATTTGGGGCCTTGAGGGTAGGTAGAGAAAGATTTTGTTTTTGCGGCGGAGATATTTCTGATGGTGGACAAAATAAATGTGATGTAATTGTATCCATGTATAGGATATAATTTGTGGCCTTGTGGGTAGGTAGAGAAAGATTTTTTTGTGGCGGAGATATTTCTGATGGTGGAAAAATGTGATGTTTTTTTGGATGTCTGAGCATGTAATTTTTGTTGTTTTCGTATTTTTTTCGAGCTGAAATTTTTTTGATAATGTCTGTAGTGTAGGTATGTATGTATGTATGCATGTAATTCTTTCGCAGCATCTTTATTCTAAAAGTACATAGCACAAATAATCATATGTTTATTTGTGCTAAAAGTTAATAGACCGAGAGCCCACAGCAGATTTTAGGTGTGAACGATAGCAAAAAAAGAAGTATAGAAGTCGAAAGCTTCATTAAAGACTATTAAAAAAATCAAAGTCTTGCAGTCCACAACTGGCACAATACACATATTAAAGGTAATATATTGCGCATGTTGTCAAAAATCGGTTGTCAGATACTGAACAAAAAAAAAACAAATTAATTCTCAGAGACCTTGTCAAATTGACAATGGGTACATTCAATGCCTCAATTTCAGTACTGAATCTTCAGATTTCTGAATTCTGGCCAATCAGAGGCTTGGAAAATTGAGAAAACTTAAAATCTAAATGTAAAATTTCGAAAGTGTTGAACATGCCACAGTACACAAACAATAAACTGACAGGGGTCTCTGAGATTTTGACACATGCGCGAACTCGAACGAAAATGAAAACTCGGAAGATATTACCTTTAATATGTGTACTGTGCACAACTGGGGCCTTTGCGAGAAACAGTGCATCGAAAAAAAATATGAATGCAACTTCGAGGAAAATCGTGTTAGCCAAAATTGGTTTTCACCCCTCCCTAGATAAGCTCCGCGGATCCCATATCACGGAATTTGAGATCATTTGAGTGTTTAATTCGCCCTGCAAGACTGTTTAAAAAAACCGTTTTTCACTTAGAATTTTGAATTTTTTAAACGGTCCGGTAGAGCGAACTATACACTCAAATGGTCTCAGATTCCATGATATGTGATCCAAGGAGCTTCTCAAGGGAGGAGTGAAAACCAATTTCGGCTAAAACGATTATCCTCGAAGTTGCATTCATATTTTTTTTTCGATGCAATGTTTCTAGCAAAGGCCCCAGTTGTGGACTGCAAGACTTTGATTTTTTTAATAGTCTTTAATGAAGCTTTCGACGCCTATACTTCTTTTTTTGCTATCGTTTACTCCCAAAATCTGCTGTGGGCTCTTAGTCTATAAAACTTGCGATTATAATAACTTTAACTTTAACTTTAAACATTTTGAAGCTGAATTTGTTGATTAGCAAAAGGAAACAAATTGATAAATAGAATAGAAAGGTATATGTATATGTTATTAAGTAGGTACCTATATATGTACCTATAATCAAAACATGAAAAAGAACTACATACCTACGTTAGGTGGGTAGCTTTTAAGTACATTTTGTAGATGTTTTAATGATTAATTTTATACCACTGGTTTTGTTAGCGTCAAATTTTACACCTCTTTTTTTGTATTGTTTAATATAGGATGATTCACTTAAGATATGTAGGTACGACAAAAAAATTCGTATCTGTATGATTAAAACAAATTCAGGATAAAAAATCAATAAATTCTTATTATTTTAGTCAAGTAAATCCAAACAAATTATAACAAAAGAAAATTTCGTGCGGATAGACTCAGAACACTGGTGAGTGGTTCTTAAAACATATCCAAAATTAGTTTCTAGAATTCCCATTTAAAATTACTTTCAAATTAACTTCAAATTCATTTGTTTGGCAAGTTAAATTACCATGCTTCGAATGTAGGCAGGAGAGGTACCTATACAGAAATTTAATACCAAAACTAGATTTTCCGAAGTGAACATTTACATATATTTATTATGTTTATTAAAATATTAGGTAAAAACATAGTCCAGTCAATTTAGACTTTATTGTAACAAAAGATTGAGGAAGGTATTTTTTTCTTGACTTCGTAAAAGTACCATACAGAAAGCTTAAGTCAAACTTTTCGAACATCAACGCCTTGTAGGGCTGCCGTTATATTGACTTAAAGTTTTTAACGAATAATATCCGTAATATTAAATTTATCGAAAAAATAAAAATGCATTCCTAACAAATGCATTTTTGAAAATTTCAATATATGATATTTTTCAAATTTTGTGCATTAAACGAGTTATAACCAATTATCAGCAATAAAAATGGAGTTTACACTTTTTTAGTCAATTTTGTTTCTTTCAGTAATAACCGAAAATTTCTTTCAAAAGTTCTAGTAATCACTATATCCTACAGTTTTGTTCTTAACATTTTCTTTTTATAAGCAATTATTGCTTACCAACTGTATTGCCCGAAAGCTGTCCGCACAACATTATAATTATAAGTGTTTCAAAAGTGTGAGTGGGGTTTTTTCAATATGGAAACGGGAAAGACATTTTTTATTTTTGAGTTCGTTGAAGGACTAGCTCAAATCCAAACTTTCGACCATAAAACTCCTTTCAGGGTTGCCGCTATCTTCAATTAAGGAGTGAACTTGTTTTTCACAAATAAAATCCGCATTTTTAATTTTATCGACAAAATACAAATGCAGTCCTGACAAGAAGAATAAGTTTAATAAATTTGTAAAAAATGCCACATTTGTTCATGTTTTGTGTATTTAAAGAGCTATAACCAATTATAAGCAAAAAATGGAGCTCACATATTTTTATTCAATTTTTGTTCAGTGCTACGTACAAAATTTTAAGATTCAGAAAATGGTCTCACAATTTATTAAAAAATTAATGTTTGTTTTTTTTTACTTAAAACTTGAACAATATAAATAGACTAAGAGCCAACAGCAGATTTTGGGAGTGAGTCATAGCAAAAAAAGATGTATATGCGTCGAAAGCTTCATTAAGAGCTATTTAAAAAATCAAAGTCTTACAGTCCACAGCTGGGGCCTTTGCGATTAACAGTGCATTGAAAAAAAAAATGTGAATGCAACGTCGAAGGAAATCGTTTTAGCCGAAATTGGTTTTCACCCCTCCCTAGATAAGCTCCGCGGTTCCCATATTACGGAATCTGAAATCATTTGAGTGTTTAATTCGCCCTGCCAGACTGTTTAAAAAAACCTTTTTTCACTTAGCAATTTGAATTTTTAAACGGTCCGGTAGAGCGAACTATACACTCAAATGATTTCAGATTCCGTGATATGTGACCAGAGGAGCTTATCTAGGGAGAGGTGAAAACCAATTTCGGCTAACACGATTACCTTCGAAGGTGCATTCATATTTTTTTTCAATGCACTGTTAATCCCAAAGGGCCCAGTTGCGGACTGTAAGACTTTGATTTTTTGAATAGCCCTTAATGAAGCTTTCGACGCATATACTTCTTTTTTTGCTATCACACACACCCAAAATCTGCTGTTGGCTCTCGGTCTAAAAGATAAGGCCACAAGCTGGAGAAACCAAAAATCTTTGGAATAATTGAATCGGTGAGTGGAAGAACAGTACAAGCGCCATTGCAGAAAAATTATAATAACTTTGTTATTGGCTTAAACAAATGTTTTTGAAAATGAAATTTTAAACTTTTCAATCATGAGCAATCCTTTCCACATTTTCATACCAAAAAATCTATTTTTTGTCTGAGCAATAAGAAGTTATGCTTGTTTTTTTTTACATTTTTAATTTGGCACTTGTACTGTTCTTCTAACGATTTTATTTGAAAATTAAATTTTAACAAAATCAAGCCCTATCAGAGCATTTAATGAGCTGAAATCTTTCGATCACAACGAAATTTCTTAATAAAGATTTTTTGTTCGTTTTGAGGGTAATCATGCGTTTAATTTATTTTACTGTAAATAAACGTTAAAATCGATATCAATTTATTACCCCGATTACAGAATCCGTCGAATGAATTGCGGAGGGAATCAGACATAATTTGGACATTTTTACTATGAGCCAAATGTCAAAATTGAGTCAGATTCCCTTCCGCAGCTCATTCGTCGGATTCTGTAATCGGGGTGTATATTTTGATTAATTCTTACGAAAAAAATACAGTTTTTTCTTAAAAACCAGTATAGGTACATAGGTAATATATGTAGGACTATATTTTCAAAAATTTCAAAACTTAAAAAATAGTTTTTTTTTTTATAAATTTAGATTTCTATCTACGAGTAAAATGACTTTTTCGTAGCGAATGGAATACGATCTCAGCTTACTTATTGTATTTAAACCATAGATAAATCTGTTTTTTTTAATCTTTTAGAATCATTTAACTATCTTATTATTTAAATATCTTAATTTTAATAAAAGGAAATCCGCTTACTGTTATGTTGCATTAATTTTCTTCTCGATACCACCCATTATTTAAGTATCTACATACGTACCTAAATAACTAGCTTATCAAAATATTGACATTTTTCATAAGCTTTTATCTATACATATAAATAAAATTGGAGTGCCTGTCGTTAATATTGAAATAATTTCAAATTTTTGAGCTTAGGTGGTTGCTTACTTGCCAAGAAACATAACTGCATCATTTAAAAAATTTTTGTCTGTTTGTCCGCGGTAACCTTCAAAACAGCAGAACAGGTTATAATGGTACTTTCCGTACATGTAGTGGACTACTCTGGGAGTAATCTAGGCTATTTTCAATTTAAGAAATGTTAACGGTATCTTTAAAATATTAGAAAAAGAATAAAATTAAGGGAAAATTATGTCGAAACAAAAAATTTATATATAGGAAATGATTATAAACAAGTAGAAATAATCGATTTTAAAAGTGTCTGACACTAACAATTACATTACAAAAATAATTATATAGTCTTAGAGGTGGTGAAAGCTTTGCTCAAAATTTTGTCAACGCAGTGTCTAGATCTGTGCAAACTACATGCCACCAACAAGGCAGCGATGCCACGGCCGGCCCTTTGACCACAACAATGTATTTTTAAGATGCAACAAGTAAAAGTGCTTTATACCTTACACTTTGTATTCGTTCAAACTCTATGCCATCAACCTTGCAGCCTTATGACGGCCCTTTAACCACAATAATGCACTTTTAAAAATGCAATAATGCGATTGAAACGCACTATCCAATTATTAAATCGAGTGACAAAAATATTAAATTCTAAGATATAAGGTTGAAAATGAAGTAAGATATATATGTACATGTACATACATACATGTACATGTAGTACCTCGTGGCATGGTGGTTAGTGCGTAGGACTGTCATGCCGAAGGTGTGGATTCGATTCTCAGCCGTGCCACTTAAAAACAGAAATGTTTTATCCATGCCTCTTGCGAGGAACTGACAAATCCTCCAAGAGTATACTTGTCATGAAAAAGTGCTTCTCATTTAGCCGTTCGGACTCAGCAAAAACTGTAGGTCCCCTCTCTTCCTGCCAACTACACGCACACAGGAATGGTTGTGAGTTGTGAGTCACTAGGCTCTGGTTCTCCACGAGCTGTTGCGCCACTCAATTTATTTATTTATTTATTACATGAACATACATATTAATATATAAAATTTAAATACAAGAGAAATTTCATTTGAAACATGTTGAATTGCATTTATCTACATACCTATATGGATTGCTTATGTCGTCTTCAAGCATCAGTGTTGCCAGAAACACCGATTTATCGTAATTCTCCCGATTTTCAGACCTATTTCCGATACACAGATTTTTGATACAAATATGACACTTTTCCCCGATTTTTAATATTTCTTAAGCTCAGGTTAACCAATCTACCCATTGCAATTTATGTTTATTGTTTGCTCATTTGCTGAATACGACCAAACTCGTCATGTATGTATGTGTCTCTGTCATGTCATTACCTTCTTCTTATTTTTTATTTGTTTTTATTTTGGGTTTTGGTGCATGCGTCAGAAAATTCGTTTTTCGTTTTAATAACGAATCGATTTGGTCACTTAGCAGAGACTATGACTTTCTAAGGAATGCATAAAGTTCAAGGAATGTAATTGTTTGAACTTAAAAGTATCTGAATGAATATGTTTGTATGTATGTATATTAAAAATAATTAAAATTAGCACTATATTAAATTCAATCAAAATAAATATATTTAAAATAATTAAAATTAAGATACTAAAGTTATTGGTTTAAAAGAAACTTGAATCTTTGTAGTATTTTTTGTCTATTGTTCTACGTTTGTCTTTCTAAGATAGCTGGGTGCTAAAAGCACAAACAGCCGTATTTCAAATTTTTTTCTAACTCTAGACATCCTTCCAAATCCAAAAAGATATAAGCTTTGTTCACTTTTGTCCTTAAGTTGTCTTACTTGGACAACGGAATTGGTTGCCTAAGATTTGACTAACTTGACATTTAATTTAATTAAATAAATCATGTTTCCAACTATTTAAAACTTTGAAGAAATTGTCTTTCTTGTAAATCGTCTAAGAAATCAAATAAATAAGGCTGTAAATGTTTAAGCATATACCACCATACACGACTATTAAATAAGGGAAGTATTTATTTTTGATTTTGAAGCTTTACTAACAATATTACATTTAAAAATTAATTTAAATAAAATAAATAAAACAAATTTGTTTCTTAAAAAATTACTTTTCACCTTCAAACAATTTTTTTCAAAAGAAATTTGATTTTATGTACTTTTAGAATGAAAAAAATGTACAATCTGAACATATTCGGAAAAAAAATCAGTTAAAACCTTTTTTTTATAAAAATCTGAGGTGCATTTGAAACCTGGCATGACTTTAAGGGTTAAAGCTGTTTCCCCGATTTACACCGATTTCTAAGGTGGCAATCTCCCGATTTTAGAAAATATTTTCTGGCAAAACTGTCAAGCATTGACATTTACAAAGATCAGTACAATTCCAACTAACAGCTTTGCAAGTATATCTATACCAGTGCATCCTTTTTGACTCTTACAATTACTTTTCACCAATTCAGTACATGCCTTTGAAGCTATAGGTAATGTGTTCCATACATGAACCCATGATGCACCTTCTTCTTTCTGAGTCCAGCCCCAGCCTTCCGGACTAGGAGCACACTGTTGAATGTGTTCACTGGTACACCATACTCCTGCCTGATATATATAGCCCGCTTTGAGTGTTGAAGTAGTACATCTTTTGTTGGTGGAAGTTTCTCCATTATCTTAGTCTTCTGACAAAACAGCTCCTTGCTGACATCATTCACACTGTCCGAATTACTGTATTTATCATATAATATTACCGTGAAGCGTTCTAGCCATTTACATGTTCACCATCAAGCTCTGTGTAGGGATGTAATGCTATGCATGTTAAGGTATGTGTCACCTCATGATAACAATTCCATGCCTCCCACGCAGATTTCTTGCCTAGTCCGAAAAACGAAGATGTTGTATCGCAACCCGTAAAACTGTGAAATACGGGGAGGCCAAGGATTTTTGTACGCCCAGTTTCTCGTTAAAAGCATTGATGTGCATAGGCGCCCGGAGAGGGGGGCAAGGGGGGGCAGTTGCCCCCCCCCCTGGCTCCGGACAATACCACACAACTGAGAAATTTTTAATTTTTTTCTTTGAATTTTAACAAATACTTTGCCTTCTCTCCATGATTTGCCCCCCCCTGGCTCTGGATCATGTCAAATGTATCTGAAAATATCCTAAGTTTCGATATTGTTGGAAAATATGCATATTTTCCTTACAGCTTCTTTATTGAGTTCATGGTTGCCCCCTCCTGGCATTACCACCGCAACTTGCATTTTTTACTTTGAATTTTAACAATGTATGTATGTATGTATAATATACAATGATGTATAAACATAGAAATTTTGTAAAAGAACAAAAAAAACTTCTTCAATGAAGTAATTGATCGTTTTGGTAGAGAGCCAAGGCGTATTGAATTCCTTTTCTCTAAAGCTAAGTATACAGTTCCTTGACGAAAAAAAACTACATGTATTTCTTATGGGAGCGCTTTTTGCGAGAAAAATTTTTTTTGACGTTTAAATTTTTTTTATCGAACTGTGAACTACCCATAGAAAACAAATTTTATATTCACCACGATTTTTTTTCGTGCAAAACAATGTCACTGACATTCTTTTTCCGAAAAAAAAATGCGTTTGGTATTTGTGTTTGTTTTTCCATGGATCAGTCTCATTGAGATTTTTTTTTCGAAAGTGTAAGCTGACGGCGAATAAAAAAAAAAATTACACCACGGACATTTTTTCTTTGTGGAAAATATTTTTTTTTCTCACCTTGAAGAATTTTTTTACTCAAAAGAACTGTATACTTAGCTTAAAGAATAAATTAAAAAAAAAAACTATATGGTGCTTCTTGTAATTGTTATTTTATGACACAAAAACGTAAGTATGTTTAATACGTAAGTAAGTACAATATTTACATACACCGTAGTCTTTAGGAAATAATCGTTGATATGTGCAATAGTTTTATTGCGTAAGCATAAAATTCTAATTTGTATCTGCTTTTATTAGGTCAGTTGTTTAAACGGATATTAATATTTTTAATTGATCATCAGCCCTATCACGAATCCCATAGTTAGCGGATTTGTTTAACAATCCCGAAAAAAACTATAACCGAATGTTTTCTTGATGGCAATTTGTGTGAAGTTTAGCACTACGATGGATTCTGTGATAATTTTTTTTTTTTTTGGGATTCGAATCAAGTGTCCCATAACAATGACGTTCGTGATGAGGCTGAACAATGAAGTTGAAGTAAATATTTAAATTTTGTTTACAAATAATAAAAAGTGGAGATTTTCTTATTTAAAAGAAAAAGTTTGATTCGGAATTCGAAATTTTTGTTTTGAATTTTCAAATCATATTTTTTTCTATTTTTTTTAATATTTAAAACAAAGTCGGGTTAGTTACACCATTTATAACTCAAGAACGGCTGGACCTATTTAATTCATAACTGTATTGTTGGAATCGTCTCGAATAGTAGAATAACTTATAAAATATCGGAAAAATTCACAGACAAAATAATATGCACTTTGGGTACCTGTTTAATATATACAAAATAATAAATCAATTGAGTTTGAAAGCAAATGAATCAATAATTATCAAATTTTGATCTGAAAAACTAAAATAAAAAAATTATAGTTCAGTCTATTATCCGGAGTTCGATTTATTTATACAGGGTGTCCCGCACCTGAGTGGAAGTATCTTACGGTGTGGTTTCTGGGTATATTCTAAGAAAAAAATGAGGCAGGGGGGCAGTTTCTGAAAAATTGACTTAAAATGCCAAAAAAAAACAATTTTACAATTTTTTTGAAAGTTAATACTCCATTCTTGCGTTTGGTTTTTAAATCAAGTTGTTTAAGCGAATAGTTTTTGAGAAATTAAATTTCAAAGTCAAATTTGTTTAAAAAAATTGTGATTTTTTTTTTTCTTAAGTCGATATTTTTCAAAATTTTACGTAATTAAGTGCTATTTTTGTGTTCAATATTCAATGCCTTCATTATTTTGCAATCCATTACCGAAAACTTAATGTAAAAATCTTTCTTAGTTTTTGAGAAATTAAGAAAAAACAAAAGGTACTTTTCCCAAAAAAGCCCAAAAAAATTAATTTGTTCATGAATTATCCATAATTTAACCCTTTTTTCGGGCTTTTTTGGTAAAACTACCTTTTTCTTAATTTCTCAAAAACTAAGAGAGATTTTTACATTTGGTTTTCAGTAATGGACTAAAAATAAATGAGCGCAAGGAATATTGAACACAAAAATAGCACTTAATTACGTAAAATTTTGAAAAATATCGACTTAAGAAAAAAAATCACAATTTTTTTAAACAAATTTGACTTTGAAATTTAATTTCTCAAAAACTATTGGCTTAAACAACTTGATTTAAAAACCAAATGCAAGAATGGAGTATTTGCTTTCCAAAAAATTATAGCACATTATTAGATAAGTTTTCGTTGATTTTAAATGTTTTTTTTTTTTGCATTTTAAGTCAATTTTTCAGAAACTGCCCCCCCCTGCCTCAGGGAGATACATCTTTCCCCCCATACAATTTTTTTCTTAGAATATACCCAGGAACCCAGCCCTAAAATACTTCCACTCAGGTGCGGGACACCCTGTATATTTATAGAAAATAATTAAACGCTGAACAATTTGTAAACAGTACGTCCAAAGTTGTCTTGGATTTTGTCATTGGCTCAACGGATTTAAATAAGGATCTGAAAAGGTCCTTAAAATAAAAAATTTTTCTTCTTCAAGTAGGTATCCATTCACTGCGGCTTGGAGGCTAGTTATTAACAAAATACACGGTCCCCATCTGTCAAGCCATTAATTTTCAAAGTCTGTTGAAGAATGGCTACGATGTCGATGCTTCAAGAAAACTTCTTAAAAATCAGAAATTTTCACATTTTTTTACAAAAAGGTGATCTTATGGCCTTTTCGAATGGGGATAGAATGACAGTTCTTGTTCTGAAAAAGAGAGAAAATTGTTCCGGATTTGATTTCAAAATAGTTCACACGTATCGAATCGGTCTTCCAGATTGCCAATCGAAAAGGCCATTAGGGAAAATCGTTGACATTTGGATATTTTCAAAACAGGGTGTTTCAAAAACATGTCAACATTTTGCAACTTCGCTGTTCTTTGAAAGATTTCAATGAAATTGACACAGGTGAAGGCTTATACATCAGAATAAAAAAGAAAAAATATGAGCTGTCTATTTTGAAAGTGGTCTAAGTCCACTTATTTCTAATTCGAGATATTTAAAGGTTTACGTTTGACTTAATTCAAAAATATGGGAAAGAGCTAAAATAAAAGTGAAGTATTTTTTTTTTCATCTAAATATATTTAATTCACTTACTCAATAAGAAAAAAAAATATTAATGAACAAAAACCATTTTGTTTGCAATTGTAAATGGACATAAACCATTATCAAAATTAATGAAATCGTTTTTTGATTTTTTCAAATTGTATCAAGTCCTCTATAAAATTGAAAAACCTAAAAATCTAAAGCGTTGAGTGTTATAGATAATAAGCAGAAATTGTATACATTAAACAAGTTGGTAGGTTTATTTTCATTTGATCTTTATTGCTTTAATGAAGATTTATGTCTTGATGAATTAAGAATCGTTTGAAATGGTTACAATTATTTTGCTCCTAGTTTTCCTTAAAAAAAAAACACACAAATCTGGATAAGGTGAATTTTCTTGAGAAAATGGATTTAAAAAATTTCAAGTATTCCTTTAAAGCTCAGAAGAAATGAGGATGGTTAAGTAACGGGTGATTTTTTAGCTGGTTTGGTTTTGGCAACACTGGTTTTGACAGCTGACGTGTGTTTAGTACCTTGTGTCACTGTCAAACAGCTTCAGTTTGGTTTGCAATTTAACCATGGATCGTCTTACAAATGAACAACGCTTGCAAATTATTGAATTTTACTATCAAAATTCGTGCTCGGTTCGAAATGTTCATCGCGCGCTGCTTCCATTTTATGGTCGACATTCTCGACCTTCTGAGCAGTCTATTCGGAAGATTGTGACCAAATTTCGCACCAAATTTACTTTGTTGGACATTAAACCACCAACACGTTTACGTACTGTGCGTAGTGAAGAAAATATTGCGGCCGTATCAGCTAGTGTGACAGAAGACCGCGAAATGTCGATTCGGCGCCGTTCCCAGCATTTACTGTCAATGGTGAACGCTACCGAGCGATGATAACAAACTTTTTTTTGCCCGAAATGGAAGTTCTTGACTTGCATGATATGTGGTTTCAACAAGACGGTGCCACATGCCACACAGCACGCGAAACAATGGCGCAATTGCGAGGCGAGTTTGGTGAACAGTTAATTTCACGTTTCGGGCCGGTCAATTGGCCGCCTAGATCGTGCGATTTGACACCATTAGATTATTTTTTGTGGAGGTATGTCAAGGCTAATGTCTATAGGGACAAGCCCGCTTCGATTGGCGCACTGGAAGCCAACATCCATGCATTCATTCGTGAGATACCGGCCGATATGTGTGAAAGAGTATGCCCAAATTGGACTCAGCGGATGGGCTACCTGAGACGCAGCCGCGGTCAACATTTGCATGAAATTATCTTTAAACATTAAATTGCAAGGTTCAAACTATCGATTCAAATAAATATTTCATTCATTTTTTCGAATTTTTTGTGTTTTTTTTAAAAAAAAAGTTCTAAACCTCTTAAAAAATCACCCGTTACTTGGTATTCCGTCTCTTCTTGCTCTAAGGACAAAAATAAGTCTCTTTGGTATGCTTCTAATAACATTTTCGATGTTTTCCTGGGTTATTTGGACCCATGTTTTAGCAATGCACTTTTCAGCTCCCCCAAAGTCCATGTACTTGGAGTTTTCTTGTTCAATTGTCTACCAAGCATGTCTTAGACATTTTCAATGGAATCTAGAACAGGAGAGCATGCTGGGCCAGTCTAGGGTGTTCAGGTGGGCCTTTTGAAGATATTCCGAAACCCTGTTAACCAGTTTGGGATATATATACCTACCGTTCTGCTGTCAAAGACCAATTTTCAACCAAAAGTAACTCCATGCGCGTTGCAAAACATGTGCCTCGCCAGACCATTTTGCTCTTTCTCGCTTCACGTTTAAAAAAAATAATACATTAAGCGTCAACGCCCATTTACGGTACGAATTTTTATTTTTCATCGAAAACATGCTAAAAGCTATGTGGACTTCACTTGAGTCTAGAATTCTTACTTAAACTAAAAACTATTTTACCATGAGCAATATTCCAGCAACACTTTTATCAGAAAAATCCAAAGAAAACCAGGAAGAACAGAATAGAATAGAATGAGAATTGTAATGGTGATTATGGTACATACCTTATTTAGTAAGTCTATTTTATCTTTATATTTTACTATATAGGAATGGGTTGAACTTGTTCGCTTTTTAACATTTAATCAAGTTTAAAATCTTAAAATGGGACTTAAACCATTTTCAAAATAAATTTTTTGTCGTTTTATTAACTGAGCATTTTTTGACTCACAAAATCTAAAGCGCATTTGCTGATACGAAACATAAATAATTTAAGTAGAACATAAGCGCTTATGTGACAGTTTACGCAGAGGAAAAAGTAGAACATAAGCTTTTAAGTAGAACATAAATGCTTAAGTATCGTATGAGAAAAACGAGTTTAAGTGACTTCAAATAAAAACAAGTAGTTTTTTCTTATTAAAATAAAAGATTAGGTTGTTTTCAGATGACTCAATCAATTATCTCGATTTTTTTGGAAAATGGACCTAGACCACTTTCAAAATAATCAGCTCAATATTTTCAAAACAGGATGCTTTAAAAAAAATGTCAACTTCGTTGTTCCTTTAGTGATTTCAATAAAATTGACAGGATATCTAAGACAGAATTATAACAGAAACGTCATCATCACCATGACCTGTGGCAATTTCATTGAAATCTATCAAGGTCAAACGATTTCGAAACTGTCCTTTTTCCTTTTGTAAAATTACATTTTTATTTCTTATTTCAAAGGTTCGTGAATGGATCCTCAATAGTTCTCCCATAATAAATTCGGAACGAACGATATTTTATAGAACCACATCCTAGCGTTTTTGGTTCGATCGTGATAATGAAATTTGTTTTAATCGAATCAAAAATAACATTCCCTTCTGATTTTTTTCACGAGTGAGCGAATGATATTTTATTGTTCTATGAACCTTGCTTTTTATACAAAAACTTCAAAAAAAATATCTGTGTGGTTAAATAAGTACGGTCTTCTATTAAATATAAAATAATTTTACGCTGGATAACTATTAACAGTTCATTAGGTATTGACTGAAACATTTAAATGAAATTATTTATAAAAACTCCCAAAAAGCTCAAATTATATTGCATATTAAAATTAAAAAAAAAATTGAATACCCATTTTTTCGAAAATTCGATATCTCAAAATTGGTTTGGTTTCTGCCCCCCCCCCCCCCCTGGACAAAATCCTGTGGGCGCCTATGTTGATGTCTATATAATTAAGTGATCTGCCCGTACCAAAGGCAACAGAAATCTTCAAATTTGTGCACAAGTTCATCAGGTGATGGAACTTGCCAATGAGGATTACCACCACGTTCGTGTCAACAGTACGAACCATACACCTACTACAGTCATTCTTCATTATGTTCGAAAAGAGTCAGAGGCAAAGAATCACCGTGTAATAGGGGACATGGTCTCATAAAACGTAACATTACGGTTATGAAATAATTTGGGCTAGCCGTACGTCGCGTCAGTTTTTGCACTTCTGTGTGTTTAAATGAAGTTTGTTTCTTATTTATACTTTTTGCTGGGCTCTTAGGAGGGGGGGGGGGGGGGGGGGGGGTTGTCATGACCCCCCATTTCCCTCCTTGAATAAGTTTAGTCAGATACATTTTCAACTTGTGTATATATATTATCCGACCCTTAATATAATATATGATTGTCTTGGAGCAAGGGGGTCATGAACCCCATGTCCCTTTCGTATATTTGCAAACTTTAACATTTGAAAAGTATGTGGTTGTATTCCCTGACCCCAAAAATGTATACCTAGACACCAAGTTTGGGATCCAAAGTGATTTAGAAGCCGAGATATTAATAATATACCTGAATTTCAAAATGGCGGCTATAAAATCCAATATGGCTGACCGCCGAGATGGGTCCTACCCTAAATCTCAAGCTATGGACCTAAGTAGTACCTAAAAAAAATTTGGTGCTTTTGTCCGGCAAAAACAGATTTTCTTGCTAAGCGACCCTACTAATCAGCACGACTTTAATTAAACGGACAACGAAAAATCCAAAGCTGACCTTCGTTTTATTAAAATAAATTTCCTTGCACTTTACAGCACACAACAGCATAACGGCGGCGCACAGTGGGGCCGAGATTTGGTATTGGGATATACTTTTCTCTCAGTATTTTTCAGAAGGAATCTGGCTGTTATATTGATTTATGTATGTAAATAATAGCTTTCATCCGAAACGGAGTTCACCCAGACCTTTAAAATTTAGAGCCCTAAAACTAATTCTATATATAAAAATGAACCCATATTTCTCTTTGTCACGCCATAACTCAAGAACTGCTTGAACTATTTGGATGATTCTTTTCAGATAATCTTTGGTATTGGGAGTGTTTTTGTGAAGTTTGGTTAAAATCGGTCTTGCGGTTTGCCAAAAATATGCTGAAGCGCACTCTGGGTACCTGCTTTATGTTATCAAAAGTATATCAATTCAGTTTGAAAAGAAATCAATTAATTATGAAATTTGGTTCTAACAAAATAAAATTAAAAAATGCAGTCGAATCTCAGTTATCCGGAGTTCAATTAATCGACGACACATAGTTAATTTTTTTTTTAGTTTGTTCTCGAAATTTGTGTGTACCCGGGCGGAGCCGGGGCAGGCCAGCTAGTATTTAAAATAAAGTAGATAAATACCTACGAAGTGAGGATAGCCATATCTAAACTTAAGTCCAATAAAGCTGCTGGAGCTGATGGCCTTCCGAACTGAACTATTCAAAGTGGCTGGCGATGAATTGGTTAAGAGTATGCACCAGCTCATCTGTAAAATATGGTCGGAGGAAAGCATGCCCGATGAATGGAACCTCAGAATTGTTTGCCCGATCCTCAAGAAAGGCGATCCTCTGGACTGCACCAACTACAGAGGCATCAGTCTTCTTAATATCGCCTACAAGATCTTCTCTGCCGTACTTTGTGAACGTCTGAAGCCATTCGTCAACAACCTGATAGGTCCATATCAGTGTGGCTTTAGGCCAGGGAAGTCAACCATAGACCAAATATTGGCACTACGGCAGATTTTGGAGAAAACCCAGGAGTTTCAAATCGATACCCACCACCTTTTTATCGATTTCAAGGCCGCGTATGACAGCATCTATAGAGAAGAGCTATATAGAGCAATGTCTAGTTTTGGCATCCCTGCCAATGCACGCTGCTCTATCAAGGTCGGCAAAGACCTCACCGACACTTTTGATGTCAAAACAACATCGTTCTTGAAAGAATAGTGCAAAACTCTCACGTCAACACTAGAGCCACAATCTTTCAAAAGTCCGTCCAATTACTCGCTTACGCTGATGACATTGACATAATAGGACGAACAAAGCGTGATGTCAGTGGTGCTTTTGTGAGCATTGTGAAGGAAGCCAAGAAGATGGGTTTAACGGTGAATGAAAGCAAAACGAAATATATGCTGTCCACAAGAAAGGACACCCAACACCGACGTCTCGGACAGAACGTCACTATAGACAGCTTTAATTTTGAGGTAGTCAGAGACTTTGTCTACCTAGGATCCGCTATAAACTCAGCGAACGATACCAGTGCTGAGATCAAACGAAGAATTACTCTTGCCAATCGCTGTTTCTTCGGGCTAAGAAGGCAATTGAGAAGCAAAGCCCTCTCTCGAGCAACTAAACTGTCCCTGTATAAGACGCTTATCATCCCGGTCCTGATGTATGGTGCAGAGACATAGACACTTTTAAAGGTGGATGAGAACGCGTTAGGCTGTTTCGAGAGGAAAATTCTCCGGGTGATTTTTGGTCCCGTCTACATAGATGGGGAATGGAGGATAAGATACAACAACGAACTGTATGGGCTGTACAGCGACACCGACCTAGCCACAAAAGTGAAAAGCCAACGACTAAGATGGCTGGGTCACCTAGAGCGAATGGACACCAATGCTCCAGCCCGGAAAGTCTTTGAATCCAACCCCGTGCGTAAAAGGTGGCGCACGCAAGTGAAAGAGGACCTCAACCAACTTGGCGTGCGAAACTGGAGACAGCTAGCTAGAAACCGAGCCGGCTGGAAGAAGCTTGTTGGTTGAGGCCCTGGTCCACCCCGGACTGTAGCGCCACCTTAAGTAAGTAAGTAAGTAAAATAAATACCTACAATGTACCTGAGTACCTACCTATCTACATCTTCCTATTCCTTCATACCTACTCAAAAAAAATACAATTTACCTTGTGTCCACCTCACCCTTAGTTCATTTTCTTATTTTATACATAATAAGTGTTTATATGTGTGTATAAAAATCCATATAAATACATAATATACCTTCCTTAATATTGTTTGTTATTTTTCCTTTATTAAAAGGGATTAACCATCAAGATCCGATCAGTAGATCCAAAGTTATAAGCGAATCAAAATTTCCCTACAAGAAAATCATTCATCAAATCACATTTCCTTTACCAAAGAAAGTTCCAATTCAAAACAAAAAGATCTTTACGAGATCACAACCCGCAAACTCCTACTAAAAAAATGAAATACAAAAACAAAACAACCACCAGCCACATAGACGCCTGCCAAACCAATGCAAACAGAAACAGCAGCCAGCAATAAAAAAATAACACACATACAACATGAGTTGAGGTAGTCCATGAAGCCCAACAAATAAAAATAAAATAAATCAAGAGGAAATAGAGTTCACGAACAAAAATGACAACAGAGAGAAAGAGATGCGTGTACCTTATCTACCTACTTGTTTTAATGAGAATGAGAATGAGAAACGATTTTTTTTTTCTAGATTTTGTTTCTTTGTCACCTACCGCTGCTGGCTTTTGTATCTTTGGAGGCTGTTGGGCTTTGTATCTTTGCTTTGTCAGGTAAGACGATGTCAGGCAAGGCAATTTCTTAAGACATTTTTGTCTATGGGGCTGAGACATCTGTATATGATTATTTGTGTTCATACCTACCTACTCACAAAAAATACAATTTACCTTGTGTCCACCTCACCCTTAATTCATTTTCTTATTTTATACATAATAAGTGTTTATATGTGTGTATAAAAATCCATATAAATACATAATATACCTTCCTAAATATTGTTTGTTATTTTTCCTTTATTAAAAGGGATTAACCATCAAGATCCGATCAGTAGATCCAAAGTTATAAGCGAATGAAAATTTCCCTACAAGAAAATCATTCATCAAATCACATTTCCTTTACCAAAGAAAGTTCCAATTCAAAACAAAAAGATGTTTACGAAATCACATTCACGACCCGCAAACTCCTAATACAAAAACAAAACAACCACCAGCCACATAGACGTCAGCCAAACCAATGCGTACAGAAACAGCAGCCAGCAATAACAAAAAACAACACACACACAACATGAGTTCAGGTAGTCCATGAAGCCCAACAAATAAAAATAAAATAAACCGAGGGGAAATAGAGTTCACGAACAAAAATAACAACAGAGAGAAAGAGATGCGTGTACCTTACCTAATGAGAAACGAATTTTTTTTCTAGATTTTGTATCTTTGTCACCTATCGCTGCTGGCTTTTGTATCTTTGTTTGTTAAAGCTGTTGGGTTTTGTATCTTTGTCAGGTAAGACGATGTCAGGTAAGGCAATTTCTTAAGACATTTTTTTCTATGGGGCTGAGACATCTGTATATGATTATTTGTGATCTCAGTATGTATACCAGCTTCACAGTACTGAGACAAGCTTATTACTCGCTTGTTGATTCAATACCCAGCAAACATTTATGTGGACGTTCAGCCAACATTCAGTGAAAATGAAGGATATATATTCGAAAAACATTCACTTCAGTGAATAAAATCTGAATATATTCAAAAAGCCTATCACTTTTACGTCTTACAGGGGTAAGGGAACTTGTGCAGAAATTTGTCAGGATAAAAAATGATCGAAATTCTGTAAAGGAACATAATATGAATACAAGTGAGTGTGCACAAGTAAATTATCGAAGGAGGTATATCTTGGTTACGTCCATTTTTATTCATATAAAATGAATGTTCTTTTCATTTTGTTTTGAGAAGCCATATCGGACCGAAACAAAAAAATGCGTAAATTTCATTTAGTTATTTTGGGAGTTTGAACCAGTTTCTTTTTGGCAGTGAAATTAATTCCTAAAAGTTGCATTAATTTAAATCAATATAAATTAATAAGGTGCTACTGTGACAAAAAGGGTTAAAAGGTAAGTGATGAGGACTAAATTCAAATAACAGCAAGGTGATAGTGGTCATAGATTTTCTAATAGAATTCTCTTATTCTTTACAGTTTAATTCGTACAATGCAAATCAATCGTGAGTTTTATTCAAATGAGGTAAATCAAACTGTTTGTACAGATTTTATCTTCTAGCATTTTGTATAACCGTACTGGACTTATATTCAAACTCAGTTCTATGGTACACATTCGGTTTATTAATGAATCCTTGTACCTAATGATTTAAATAAGATACAATTTAAATTCACTCATCGGAAAACTCAATTTATATGCATTCTTATGAATCATATTTGTCCCACTTCAATGTTTCAAAAATGAATCATATTTTGTTCAGTTAACTGAATATATAAGCTTCCTATTTACATTCACATAAGTAAAAATTAATTTATCATTAATGAACCATAAAAACAATTTACTACCCAGTAAATTTGATCCAAACTGGTTTCTAAATGAATTCATATGTGAAAGTTTATTTCACATCTGTGAATCATTTATAAATCATTTCTGAAGGGAAATGTTTGCTGGGTATTAAGATATGGAATACTGGCATGGGGAAATACAACACCGAGTTACTTGCAAGAGCTTCAAAAAATACAAAACCGAATTGTTAAAATCTTGATAAGAGCGAAACATGGAACCAACTGGCACACCAATATCAACATTCAACATGGAAGGAAAGTATGAAGAGATTGGCTTGTTAAACGTCGCACAAATCTTTCAGCTTAACATATTAGAAGAATACTATTTTGATCAACAATACAAACGACCAATAGATCATGACGTCAACACTAGGAGAAGAGCACGTGGTTTCCTTGAAACACCAAGATTCCGAAACTGCTACGGTAGGCAACAACTATCGGTTATGGTTCCAAATATTTTCAACAGTCTTCCCAGGGAACTACTGAACATAACTCCGGATTACTTGAAAAAAAAACTTTTGAAGAATTACCTGCTTCATCAAAACTAATATTAAAAAAAAAAAGTTTAGTTTAACTCAAGAATACTTAAATTATTAACATAATTATCTGTAACCAACATTCTGCAGAAAAGCCTATTAGGGCTTCGCAGATTTTATATTGTAAATAACTGACAAAGGAGATAACGCACTTTTGGGCCAAGAGCGTGCATGAATAAGAGTGGTATCAAAAAAAAGGTGAGTGTTAGCACATTAAAACTGTGAAGTTTTAGGGAAATCGTATGTGGGGGTTTTGAGTTATGTCCATATTTCGAAGGCATCTCCTGCTTGATTTTTGTCCGTTTATAAGCAAATAAAGTCATATATCATAGGAAGTGTAAGACAAACCCCTATATATTTGGTATCAAATGAAAGGTCAGTTTTATATCTTTCAAATAATGTAAAAATCATGATTCTAGAACCTTCAGTTTTTGAAATTATCACTTAAACGTGAAACTTTACTTTGATATTTTCCTTTATTCGTTTGTTTTTCAATATTTTATTTCAGATTTTGTAGTTCTTAAAACAAAAATATGATACTCTATTGAAAGTCAATTTCTCCTTTTTTATTTTACTCGATTTTCTGCAGTTCTTCAAAGAAAAAGAATTTCGTTAAGGATGGTTCCTTTTCACTAAGGGCCACTGTACGTAGTAACTCATTTCTTGATGACTTGAAAATAAGTTTTGTTGTAAAAAACACATCATTTTGCCCAAGTTTAAATAATAAGGAAATATGTAAACAGGAACTCTAGTATGAAACCCCATATTGTGTACATTCTATTTGATTTTCCCAAGCAAGGCTTCCGACGGTGGTTTTCTTGTTTATTATTGACTGAATCTTAGATTATTATATATCAAAATAAAGACTGAAATGTGTTCTTTCACATAATTGTAAAAAAAAGGTACATAGCCACTGTAGATTTTTCAGAAATAACTGATTTCTAAAAAAATTACTAAGTTTCACGTTTATTTGATTATTTCAAAAACTAAAGGTTCTAGAATCATGATTTTTACATTATTTGAAAGATATAAAACTGACCTTTCATTTGAAACCAAATAAATAGGGGTTTGTTTTACACTTCCTATGATATATGACTTTATTTGCTTATAAACGGACAAAAATCAAGCAGGAGATGCCTTCGAAATATGGACATAACTCAAAATCCCCACATATGATTTCCCTAAAACTTCACAGTTTAAATGTGCTAACACTCACCTTTCCTTTGATACCACTCTTGTTCATGCACGCTCTTGGCCCAAAAGTGCGTCATCTCCTTTTTTTTTGAGAACTCAATATATTTAAAAACAATTTTTTGAAACTTGGTTATTACCGAATTCTTAACATTCTTCAAAATGTTTTAAAAAATAATACAGATTAATGTTAAAAACCCATTTTGCTTAAAAAGCGCGCACTTTTCAACATTTTCCAAACCTTCTTTTTATTATTGGCAGAGTTTTGTAAAACAGAATTTTAAAAATCAGATTTTTGAAAAGCAGAATTTTGAAAAGCAGAATTCTGAAAGCAGAATTTTGCAAAAAGAATTTTGACCCAGCCAGAATTTCGACCCCAACCCATTTTTACTGCCTAGAATTTGAAAATGTTTGATTTTGGATAACTGTTCTGTTAGAAATAGATCAACATAGAGACTTTTTACAGAACTAAAATGTTTATAAATTAATTTGGGTTTTTGTTTGTATGTTAATTCACATAGATAAGTGCAGTGCATGCTGCGAATTGTACGTGAATTTATATTGAATAAATTTGAATTAACAACAACAACCTTTGTCTGTTACCACCAAGTATGTATATAGGCTGAAGTTATATCTAGTACCTAATTGCTTGACTTCCAAAAATAGCGTTAACTTTTTTATTCACAAGGCCCATGGACATAAACTTCATATTTAAAAAAAAAAACTCTATCCGTCTACACACATTTTCACCGCATGCATCCGTATTCCATCCATCTGTAGTTTCATATTATTTACTTTGATAAATGTTAACGTCTTATTGTCTTCTTTGGTTATCACAGACTTGCAAGTAAAAATGTTTCGAAGTGCAGAACTGCAATTCTTAGGAAATAAATTTGCGGTTAGATTTTAGACACTCTAACCTGGAAATTACTAATAGATATGTATCCTGTTTCACACAAGACATATATATATGACTAGCTATGTATACTCACAGTACACATATTAAAGGTAATATATTGCGCATGTTGTCAAAAATCGGTTGTCAGATACTGAACAAAAAAACAAATTAATTCTCAGAGACCTTGTCAAATTGACAATGGGTACATTCAAAGCCTCAATTTCAGAACTGAATCTTCAGATTTCTGAATTCTGGCCAATCAGAGGCTTGGAAAATTGAGAAAGCTGAAAATCTAAATGTAAAATTTGGAAAGTGTTGAACATGCCACAGTACACAAACAATAAAATGACAGGGGTCTCTGAGATTTTGACACATGCGCGAACTTGAACAAAAATGAAAACTCGGAAGATATTACCTTTAATATGTGTACTGTGATGTATACTAACGGGGACAATCATAAGGACAACTGCAGTAAGAGCAGTCGTCATCAGCAGAAAATGCATGCTGCTAACAGTGGGTTCCTAGTTCTGGAACGTTTTCTGCAAAGTTTGTGAAAATGATGAAATATTTTTTTAAAGACGTCAGCACAAATGCTTGGATATGGATCTAGCTATGTACATCATGTACAAACATACATATATGTAACTCGATACTCCCTCTCTCGATCTAGGATGTTTGTCTGGATCCGGATTCGCACTTTGGTTGGCAGGACATAGATCCACATAAATAGCCAAGGGTATGTAGGGTGTAAAGAGAGGATGAGTCATGTGTGCTGAGTGTGTGCTGGGTGCTGTATGCAACCCCAAAGCACTTTGTATGTACGAGTATGCTCTTTCAAAAAAAAACAAGCGAGCTGAGAAGAAATGCTTTGGAATCCTTATGAAAGGCTCATGTATGTTTGTATACAGTGAGTAATGGGATTCAAATATAATTTACGATTTCTAGAAGTCTGGCCACTAAAATGGCTTTTGGCGTGTTCCGGAAGCCATCGCAAGCACTATTCACACATGCAATAGCAATATTTCACTTGCGGGCTGTTGGCGCTGCGATTGTTAGATATGAGCAGAGAATACAAAACAAGGATATCACGAATCGCACGATGGTTGCTTGGTTGGCAGGTAGGTGGCAGTGGAGGCCCTAAAGTGTTATAGGTAGGAACTCATACTCACTGATAAGAGAGCCGGTTGGTAAAAACTTAAGAGTTAAGGGTGCAGTTGGAAATTAGCAGTTGGCCTACAAATTACCGCTCGCGAACACTCCTGGTCATGTATCAGTTTAGCTTTCAGAGGATATTTGTTTGGTGTTCTGTTCCTTTTTATATTTGCTTTCGAGGTTGCCTTTAATTGTGTTTTTCAGTGAAATAATTTTACGAATCATATTTTGAAGATGGGAATCACTCTTAGTACCTTTAGTAAAGTAATTTTTGTAAGGTTTGAATAGTCATTATTAATTTTTTTTGTAATTTTAACGCTTGACAAACATAAAATCGATGCCTGCGGGAGCACCCCAGATTCAATACATATTTAACGGATATAAGAAACACTCATTTAAGATATATTCGCTTATAAGAAACGCAATCCAATACACTTTGTTTTCTTTTCTTATATCCGTTGATTGCATATAAGAAAAACTTGGATATAACAACAAAATTTCTGGAATTTTCAGGCTATCGTATATTCGTGTTGTGCTGAACCTAATAGCAAAGCTTTGAAGTTGTAAAAACAAGCCTACATTGCGTAACGCTGAAAGCTGGCCAAAACGTTGAAGTGATAAAAAAACAATGCCTGCCACCTGTAGAGTGGGGTGAAGTCTTCTACCATCGACCCAATGTTTTATAGGATGTGTAGAGCTAAATATGTTCCAAACGTTGGTTTAACATTATTTAAACTAGCGAAAAAACGATGCTTGCAACCTATGGATGTTGTGCTCGGTAGGTTCAAAAGTAGTCGCATACCACCAATCTAGACATGTGTAGTGCAGCCCTGAGTTGGCGCAGTGAGTTGAAGCAGCAGCTGAGTAAATCAATAAGTTAAAAGTGCTAAATTGTAACTCAACAGCTCATTCATTGAATAGCACTTCTTGTTTGTGGCGATAGTGAAAAGCTGCCGCCCGCTCGCCACCTCACAATTAGATAAAAGAAATATCAAAACCACTGTTTGTAGCTCATTTTAAATATGTAGGCATGAGTTGAGTTGGTCGGATTTGTGTATTTTTGTGTCTCTTTAAAGTTGGAGTGTGTGTAAATTTAAATGCACGTTTTTTTTTATAGCATTTTCTGAAAAGATGCTCTAAGAAATGTTGTCCCGTTTAAGTGGCTTAACAGATAAGGAACGAACAATTATACAATACTGTCGGGAAAAGTGTATTTCGATCGAAATGATAACCAATTTGTTTGCCCTTGATTCACTTTTTTGCAGAGCAGTAAAAAACTTCATAAAGGAGAATAGGACAAAACGGTCTACAAGACCAATAACGACGAGTCATATGTCGTTGGAAAGGTATTTTTATGTACTACAATAGTTACTATGGACGCTTACTTCAAATCGCTGTGTGAAAAAAGTTATTCGCTAAATAGAATTGTGTTCTGGTGCATTCTAGTACGAATAAAATATTTTTAGTATGGGCAAAATTTATGAAAACTGATCTAACCAATAACGACAATATATATGTCATTGGAAAGGTATTTTTATTACCTACAATATCTTCCATAGCAGTTCAATTCAAATCAATGTGTGAAGAAAGTTATTCGTAAACTAATGAAATAGTGTGGTTTATTTTAGTGTGAAAAAACTGTTATTTCCTAGTATGGGCAAAAAACCGTGAGTTCAACTTCCACCAATAACAACGGGACGTATGTCGTTGGAAAGGTAACTTTATGTATACTACAATAGTCAGTGAGGCAGCTTATTTCAAATCACTGTGTGAAAAAAGTTATTCGATAATTATTACCCATGCTCCATTAATTTTATATGTACCAAAATTACCTAAAACAGCGAATAACTTTTTCCTCACAGTGATTTTATAAAAGTTGTTAGAGCAACTATTACTGTTCATAAAAATACCTTTCCAACGATATATGTACATCTTATTGTTATTTATTAGACCACTTTGTATACATTTTTTCCACACTAAAATGCACTAAAACAAAACCTAGGTTAGCGAATAACTTTTTTCACACAGGGATTTGAAGTGAGCTGCCATAGTGAATATTGTAGTGCATGAATTTACCTTTCCAACGACATACGTCTCGTTCTTATTGGTTCCTAGACCACCTACCATACATTTTTGCCGATTGTCCTTTCTGATTTTAAGATGTTTTTCATTCCATTGACAGCGTAGGTATCCATCCATCAATGGAATTTGATAGTTGATGACTTTACCGATGGGACGAACTATGTATGTTTTGTACAAAAAGTGTATTTCGATCCCAATGTCACCCAATTGCCTTAAAATAATTTTTATTTTGGAGCAGTAAAAAACTGAAATCTGATTTCTTAGTGGTTCATACACATTGTATTTTTCCCCATCAAGCGCAGGCGACAAATGTGAAGACTTTTATTAAATTCAAATTATTCGTTACGGTGCGACTGTAACAGAACAAATAGTACGTTTAAATTAAATACATAGAATGAACCCAAATAAAATTAAATTTGAAATACATACAAAAACATATGTTGGTACATTAAATGAATAATATGTATAAAATGTATGTTCATACCTAAGGGTAGAACTATAATAGGCGGAAGCTGTCGGAAGCTTATGTCAAAACCGACCGAAAAGTAGCTTTCCAAAACGTCAGTTTCATAAGTCACCCATAATACACTTAAGTGGTTAGGTTAGGTTAGGTTAGAAGGGGTGATGTTACGGCAAGCCATCGCATCTCACTCGGATCTCAATGGATCCATTGCGCTCCCTATAGGATTTTGGTAAGGAAGGTTTGGGGAAAAGGATAAGATGGATTGGGTGGAGTTTAGGTGTGGGATGCCTCCCTTAACCACCCTGAATTCTGGATGAATTTAAGGATGTTTCTTAGTGGCAAGTAAGAGATGTCGCCCAATTCGTCGAAAAAATATTCTCCGAGGGCTGCTTTTCTGGTTCTGGCTAGGATTGGGCATTCACAAAGAAAGTGATATGAGCCCTCCTCCACCTCTACATCCTGACACCCTCTACACAGGTCCGACGAGTTAATGCCCATTCTGTGCATGTGGGTTCCCATTGAGTTGTGACCCGTTAGGACTCTAATTAGAGTGGAAAGTTGAGGCCTACTTATATAAAGTAAATATTCTGTCTTTTTCCTAGAGATATTCGGCCATAGATTCCTCGAAACCCTGCAAGAGTCGATGGTTGACCATCTGACGTCTGCAACCTCGAGGAAGCTTTGGTGAATTCTACTTTTTTCTTGCTCCAGCGGAACGAGTACAGAGTGATCGGTTTGGCTCGGATCAAAAGATGATCCGTTTTGGCCAGCTCATCTGCCATTTCATTCCCGTGTATATCACGGTGTCCTGGGACCCATCTTAGGGTAACTGTGTTCGATGCACTGAGAATCCTCAGCACATTAGGGCAACTATCTACCAGTTTGGACTTTGTAGAAATAAAGGAAATGGCATTTATTGCCACCTGACTATCTATAAAGATATCGATATTTCTATTAACTACTTCACGTGAAGCAAGATATTTTGCGGCTTCGCAATTCGCATACTGCAAGTACTTCCGCTTAGAATACACTGGCGAAATTTGAAAGCTTTATTTATCTGTTAATAGGTGAATTAACTGAGTAGATTCCAGACCCTACCCCCTCACATGTCTTGGAACCATCCGTAAACACCGAGACATGATTAGCGTTAATAGCCCGGTTTTCATTCCAGGGTTCCCTTGTTGGGATATCTGCTATGGCCACTGGGTTAAAATCTATGTGCGGTGTGATGTAGTCAGTTTGAATATCTATGTCTGTTAATTTCATAATAGTTCTATGACCGTAGTGGCCCCTCTTCCAGTTATTGCACTGTTTAAGTCTTATAGCACTTTTGGCCGCCAACTCTTTTGTAAACAAATCGAGTGGGGCTAGTGAAAGGAAAGTCTCAAGGGCTGTCGTTGGTGTGGTTCTAATAGCACTAGTTGTGCCAATGCACGCTAGTCTCTGAATTTTTGTCATGGTCATAAGATTGGTTTTCTTGTCCACGGCTGGCCACCAGACCAAGCATGCGTACGTAAGAATAGGCCTTATTATGGCTGAGTACATCCAATGAATGGTTCTGGGGCTGGGACCCCATCTTTTACCAAAGATTCTACTGCAAGTGTAGAATGCAATTGAGGTTTTTTTCCCTCTTTCTTTAATATTTTCTTTCCAGTTCAGTTAACGGTCAAGCACAATACCAAGATACTTGGCAGTTCCCGAAACCTTTAGCGGAATTCCGTTAATGGTTGGCAGGTTTATGCTGGGAACGTTGTGCTTCCTCGTAAACAACACCAGTTCTGTCTTAAGTGGGTTAACGTTAAATCCACAGCTACTGGCCCAGTTACTGAGTTTGTCAAGGGCTGTTTGTAGGAGTTGGCTCAGCGTAGGAGCAAATTTTCCCGAGGCCATTAATACGATGTCATCGGCGTATGCAACGACCTTGACACCACTTGGACTTAGCTTAACTAAGATCTGGTCAACTACGAGAAGCCAGAGCAGAGGAGATAAGACTCCACCTTGTGGAGTACCACTACACGTCCTGGCTTTTAGCTTGCTGTCACCTAATTCTGCATTTATAAGTCTTGTTTGAAGCTTACATTTTATCCAGTTTGTCACCATCGGATCGATGTTAATGGTGTTACGGGCTTGTTGAATTGAATCGCTATTAACATTATTGAAGGCCCCTTCTATATCCAGGAATGCTGCTAGGGTAAATTCCTTGAATTTAATGGAGTTTTCAATTGTGCCGACCACTTCATGAAGTGCTGTCTCAACAGATTTGCCCTTCATGTATGCATGTTGGTCCTGCGAGAGCACACCATCATTCAGTTTTAGGCGAATATGCGTTTAAATAAGTCTTTCTAGGGTCTTGAGGAGAAAGGAGGACAGGCTTATTGGCCTGAAATCTTTCGGTTCAGTGTGCTTGGGCTTGCCAGCCTTCGGGATGAAGATGACATTGACTTCTCTCCAGCTAGTAGGAATGTAAGCGATGTTAAGACATCCCCTAAAGATGTCCACTAGAATTGGAACAATTAAATCTTTAGAGCTTTGGAGCATAATCGGAATTATTCCATCCGGCCCTGCAGATTTGTATGCTGAGAAGGAGTCAATGGCCAAAGCCACCTTCCTTCTGTCTACGATTTGATTGCTTATGTCAGAGATTACACTTGTGTTCGGAGCTCTGTCCACAGGAGATGTATCGATAATACATCCTGTGAAGTGAGTGGTAACAAGTGATTCTAATGTCTCGGAGCAGGAGTCTGTCCATGTTTTATCGGGTCTTTTAAGGAATCCCGGGGGAGTGTAGACCTTTGATAAGACTTTCCTGAGCCTAGCAGCATCATTTGTAGACTCAATGTCCGTACAAAATTTTTGCCAGGCTGCTCTTCTTGCATAGGTCGTTCTATTTTTGTATTCGTTTTTGCTGATCTTGAAGAGATCCCAGTCAGCAGGTTCATTACTGTGCTTTGCTCTATTGAAAAGCCTCCTTGAATTTTTCCTCAGGATAGACAACTCATTTGACCACCATACAGGGCTGAGCTTGCTTTTTCCTTTGGCAATGGGGCAGGAACATTCGTAAGCATTACTAATGGTTAACGAAAGTTCACTTACATGTCTTTCAATGTCTGAGCAGTTTAGCAACGGTTGATTCCCACACTGGCCCAAAGATGAGGCCAATCGTATTCTGAAGGCTTCCCACTGTGTATTAATGTGTCATGCTCAATTTGGAATGTTATCATTCTATGGTCAGAGAATGTTACATTACTTGAGACCTTCCAGTCACTGATTACAATGGAATCAGAGTTAGTGGAAAGTGTCACATCGAGCACTTCTTTTCTATTTCTTGTGATAAAAGTATGTTCGTTACCTCTATTTAAAATCAGCATATTATTCTTAATTATAAATTCGAAAAGTGACTCACCCCTTGTATTGGTGTCCGTACTCCCCCATTGCAAATGATGAGCATTAGCGTCACAACCAACTTGGAGGTCCCGGTGGTTCTTACCTGCTGTTGTAACCAGGTCATCGAGAGCAGCTGGCAGCGGAAGCCCCGGTGAATCACCTGGCATGTAGGCGGACGCTAAGATCAGGGGCGGGGCCCCTTTTCTTTCGCCCTTCACCGTCATCATGTCTGCGTTGCTATGGAAAGATAAGAGGAAAAGGTTAATGATTTTTTTCGCCACTATGCATGTCCGATAGTTAGACTGTAGCCCCTTTAATAAAAAATATAATGTAATCTTTGGACCTAAGTCCGCAGATCCTGCCGCTGTTAATCCAGGGCTCTTGGATTAGGGCTATATCAATGTCGTCTTTTAACAACAATGAGGCTAAGGTGGCAGAGGCCAACTTACTGTGCTGCAAATTAATTTGTAGCACCTTCATCATTTTTGTTTTTGTATTTGTTTTGTAGGTTGACTGCCGCTAGCGGCCGCCCCTTAACCTCATTGATGCCAACCATAAGTTTAAAGCCCCTGGATGGGAGCAATGCCATCGTTTCGTGATTAAGCATTTTGATCGCTTCTTGGCCTGTTTTGGTAGGCGCTTCAACAGACATAACCTGCCAGTCGTCACTAGGGAAGTCGGAATTCTGGCCCCGGATGAGGTTCTCCAGCAGTTCCTTTGTGATGCGCGGGCCCGGCACATGAATGCGGACTTTAGGTCTCGTGGGAAGGTAACTTTTGGAGGCAACTTTCAGTGTTATCCCCTCAAGTAATCCACTCATCTCGCTAATCTTGGTTTTGAGCCATAGCAGGGTGGGTTCGTCTCTACATGAAAGAATTTTGAATCCCTTAATCGTCGACAATGGCCCGAATTTAGGTACAAAACCGGTAGAGGCAAGGGATTATCTGGTTTAGATTCGACCGCCACTTTTCTCTTGTACCCAGTCTTGGCAAGAAGCTTCTGAGTCCAGCTCGGACGCTTCCAGTCTTGAGACAAAGTTTTTTGGTGTCGCCTTGGCCATACCTTCGCACGGCTCTCTTGGCGTTTTCTATCTTCCTGAGATCAGGATCCAGGTCCCCCCCTTATTCTGTTTCTTCGGATGTACCAGTCGTTCCTGAATCGGTTTTGGCCCATCGGTAAACGGGCATCGATTTTTGGAAGAGGTTGCCATCACGGTCCCGGAGGACCCTGGGCCATCCACACATACTTTGGTGGGTTCACTTTCACCAGACCCTTTGTTGGGAGTAGAAGTTGTATTGGCTCCTGGTAGTTTCAAGATTTTGGCCAAAGACTCGCCTTGAGGTGTTTCTTTATTCCGACCTTTTGCAGGGTTTTCAGCCACAGTGACATCTGCGTCCGAGCTGTCCGAACTGGCGAAGGATTGATAGTCGTCGTCATTGAAGATTCGATTTTCCTCATCAGACGCCATCTCTCCATTGCCAGCCCCAACAGCACCGTCCACAGAGTCAGTAAAATCCATGAGGTATTCAGAAAACACCTCATGGACGTTACGGGCACCGCTGCTAGAGGCAGGAATGCAGTCTATTGCTTCATTATTAGTAATTGTTTTGGTCTTGTTTGATTGTGTCACTGGCGGTTTAGCTTCATTCGAAGCCAAGCCCTCGCCGGCAGCCGTGACCTCTGCCGACACTTGAGTGTATATCCCCACTCGAATTTTATCCTCTTTGTTGACTTTTTCCATAATTCCATTATGTTTTTGTTTTAGATTGACATCTCTGCTGGTTTTCTTAGTTAGTTATAGTTAGGAGAGTCGAATGTAAGCCCCCCCACCACGAAGAAGTGAAACCTCGGGGGCAGGCGCGGATCCAGGAATCCAGTTTGGGGGGGGTCATGAAATTTTAACATCAATAAGAACTGATTATCAAAAGTTCAGCTTAATCATGGCTTTATTCCACTCGAAGGCTGGATCAGGGAGAAGCTTTAGACTTAATCGGACTCCCGCTTATATGTAGTTTGAGCTAGAAACTGTATTCATCAACTAGATTTAGCTTCATTTCATACTTTAAGGACAATGATGAGGATAAGATAAACATTTAAGATTGGAAGCGAAATTGACGAGAAAACCGTTGTTTTGAAAACTTTTGAGCAATTTACAAAGAATAATTGACAGTAATGGATTACACATTACATATAGGTACATAGGTAAGGTATATAATGTAAAACTAAAAAAAATCAAAAGGGGTAATTCAAGTATCATGCGTCAATTTGAGATGAAACAGATAGACAAAATTGCAAAAAATATGGTGGATTCCATGCCGTAAAGAAAAAAAACTGCTATCAAAGCAAAAAGGAGGGTATTTTCCTATTATGTAATACTATTAAAAAAAACTTGCTTGTAGGTAATAATAATATTTTAACAAAATTGAACCGTTATTAATAAAACAAAAACATGCAATAAGAATAATCTGTAAAGTAAATCGTTTAACACCAAGTCATGATCTGTTCAAAAATCTCGAATTTTTACCTTTAAGACATTTGTATTGCTACAAAGTTTTGAAAATATTTTTTGAAAATTCCGGTTTTTACGATGCGAGATATATTGATAATTTTGATTTACGTATTAACACCAGTAACTTCGCAAATGTACCAAGAATTCATAAAACACATTTTTCAAAATTTTATTACGTTACAGCCCCTCGTTTATTTAATCATCTTCCAGTTAACCTTAGGTGTGAGAGAGAGAAATCTGTTTTCTTAAGAAAATTAAAACAATGGCTTTTATCCTTGAACCTTTCACAAATTGAAAATTTATTGGTTTAAATTTTAAATTATATTCAAATTTGAAAAGAAAAAAAAAAAAATTTTATACATATTTATTTATTTGTTTAAAATAAAGTTATTTGTAATTTAGAATGCTTTCCCCATCAACAATATATACTTTAACTTTTTTTTTAACTAGAAAGTACTTTCGCCACTTGTCTTCGCACAATAGATAGTACTTAACTTTTTCTTTCAAAAACTAGCCATTGTAAAATATAATCAATTTGTAATTTAATTCTAGTTGTTAAGTTTTTGTAAGAAATAAAGTTCAAAAAAAAAAAAAAAAAAAAAACCCAAAAAAAAAAAAAAAGCCAAAAAAAAATAATTATTTCAATTTAACAATATTTACCCAAGAAAACTATATGATCATATTAATTCAATACTGTACTTGTAACTTGATTTCAAAGAACTAAGTTAGTTAAGATAAGCTGTGGGTGAAGTTAGCACCGCCATTTTCGATACAAAAAATTGTGTTGTATTCTGCTCAACTTGTGCTGCCATGTGCCGTAATTATTACAAAAAATCGAGAATTTTCCGGATGAGAACTTTTTAAATGTTTGTTGTTTTATGGCCGTAAAAGTTGCAAATATGCGAATTTTTGTAACTCCATATGGCAACACAAACTGAGCACGAAATAGCACAATTAAGTTTTTTTATAAAAATGTGAAACTTATACAAAAAGGCATATATCGTCAGCCGAGAATTACAAGGTCGTATCTCGAAAAAAATCAAAATCGAGGTTTTGATGCAAAACTGTTCAGATATCAAGTAAGAAACGTTTTGCATCACTTAAAATATGCCAACATTTAAATTGAGGCAGAAAAAGCCATTAAATCAAGGTCGTATGTGAAAATTTCACTCACTTTTTAGTTCAAGGTCGTGTGTTGCACATACAACTTTGTAATCGCAATACCTACTCGAAAATTGAAACAAAGTTGTAGGTAACTCTGCAAAAGAAATCAAAATAAGAAGAATAGTTCTATCTCATTTTTAGCAAGCCTAACTGTTCGAGGCTAGCGAAATCTTTTCAACCTTTGTGCTCTCTCATTTGAAGCCCGTTTTGGTGTTAAAAAAAATAAATCAATAAAAAATACAAAAAATTAACTAAAAATGACGTGTGTGAAGTTAGCATAACATTTTTGAGCTAAACCAATGGGACCATGGCAGGAATTTGCAGTTTTTTTGCATTTTTTATGCATTTCTATTCCGGATTTTGCAGTTCACTAAATAGTGGGTGTAATCGACTGTACTGCTAACTTCACTGTGAAGTTAGCAGTGCCTATGCTTTTCTCAGCAACCGGGCTAGCTAGGAATCTGAAATAAGGTTCTGAATTTGCAGTTTAATTTGCAGTTCCAGAAAAGGAAAAAACCAAATTTCTAAATCCTTACATAAAAAAAATTCATACTGTACTGCTAACTTCACTGTGAAGTTAGCATAAAAGTCCTTTTCTCGGCAACGGTGATACCTAGAAATTTGCAGTTAGGCTCCAAATTTGCAGTTTAATTTGCAGTTCAGGAAAAATGTATGCCCAAATTTTTAAGTCCAAATTTGAAAAAAAAATCGAATAAATTCATTTTTCACTGTTAACGTCACTGTGAAGTTAGCAGTACATACCCTTTTCTCAGCAACTGAGCCACTTAGAAAATTGCAGTTTAGGTCCAAATTTGCAGTTTTTCATGCACTTCAAGAAAAAACTAAGTTCAAATTTGTACGTCCAAATTTGACAAAAAAATCAAAAATTTTACTTTGCACTGTTAACATCACTGTGAAGTTAGCAGTACATACCCTTTTCTCAGGAACTGAGCCACCTAGAAAATTGCAGTTAGGGTCCAAATTTGCAGTTTTTCATGCACTTCAAGAAAAAACAAAGTTCAAAATTTAAAGTCCAAATTTGACAAAAAATCGATTAAAATCATTTTTCACTGTTAACATCACTGTGAAGTTAGCAGTACATACCCTTTTCTCAGGAACTGAGCCACCTAGAAAATTGCAGTTAAGGTCCAAATTTGCAGTTTTTCATGCACTCCAAGGAAAAACTAAGTTCAAATTTTAAAGTCCAAATTTGACAAAAAATCGATTAAATTCATTTTTCACTGTTAACATCACTGTGAAGTTAGCAGTACATATCCTTTTCTAAGGAACTGAGCCAGCTAGAAAATTGCAGTTGGTGTCCAAATTTGCAGTTTTTCATGCACTTCAAGAAAAAACTAAGTTCAAATTTTGTAGTCCAAATTTGACAAAAAAAAATCGATTAAATTCATTTTTCACTGTTAACATCACTGTGAAGTTAGCAGTACATATCCTTTTCTAAGGAACTGAGCCAGCTAAAAAATTGCAGTTGGTGTCCAAATTTGCAGTTTTTCATGCACTTCAAGAAAAAACTAAGTTCAAATTTTTAAGTCCAAATTTGAAAAAAATTTGAAAAATTCCCTTTGCAGTGTTAACGTTAGTGTGAAGTTAGCAGTACATACCCTTTTCTCAGGAACTGAGCCAGCTAGAAAATTGCAGTTAAGGTCCAAATTTGCAGTTTTTCATGCACTTCAAAGAAAAACTAAGTCCAAAAAATTTAAGTACTCAAATATTCATACAATTAGTACTTAAATACTCATATAATTAACAAATCAAATTCCCCTTATCAATATTTTTTTAAGAAATTGAATCATTAAGCCTACTAATACCTCTCTTTTTCATTTAAGGAGGGGCAAAATTCCCATTATACACAGCCGTAGCCAGGATCAAACCTATGGGTGAGCTGACGGTTGTTTCGGGTGAGCTCACATTTTTATAAGGAAAATCAAAGTGATGTCTACAAAAAATAACTCTTTTACTAAAACAATAGGTAGGTACCAATAACAAGTATGTGTATTTCCCGGTAAAAGGTAGAAATTTTCATATAGTTATTGCTGGTGCTGGCACTGAAAAGAGCGTTAAAGCATTTCTGAAAATACTCAATAGAATTATTTGACAAATAGCAATATATTGCCCTTTTTTCATTCACAAACGTCAAAATCCTAAGTTTTTGGAATTAGCGAAATTTTTTGAAAATTAAATTAAAAATTTAATATCTAAATTTAACTTAAACTTCATTTAATGGCCTTTCCCATTGATGTCAGAATGACAGTTCTTGCCCTGAAAAGAAGAAAAAATGCTTTTGGATCTGATTTCTTTTATGAGTTTCGTGTATTCCATAATTATCCATGATTGCAGTCGCAGCACACTTTTGACTGAAAAATAACAGATCAAGTTTCTGACAACATGAGCACACAATAACACAAATAGAGCAATCAACCAGATAGTCCCCGGTTTACTGACGAAGAAATCAAAGTGTGCGGTATAAAACGGGAAGGTTGGTATTTTTGCATACATTTTTAATTTTATTTCAAAGCAAACTAATATTTTGGCTCAAAATGAAAACTTGGAAAATCTTAAAATATCTCTGATTTTTTTGGGTGAGCTCAAAATATTTTTGGGTGAGCTGAGCTCACCCTAGCGTAGGCCTGGCTACGGCCGTGCCATTATAATAACATTTGTCCAAGTCGGACTATTTATGGATAAAAATATAAATCTTAATAAAAAAATATCAAAAATGAAAATCGACAATAGAAAATACTAAATTGAAAATAACTACATACATAAATAAAAATTCCAAATAAATTCCAAATCCAATAAAACAAAACAATAAAATTTTGGAATAAATGAACGGTGAACGTCAACAAAAGTTCTATTTAATGAAGGAAAAGAACGCACCTCCTTTGAAACAACATGCTTTCCCTCAGTGACTGTTCAATAACAACGAAAGTGACAGACACAGTTGTCATACTAGAGTTGCATACAAGTCCTTCAATAACTCCAGAAATCGAAAACAGTTTTGTGACCGTCTGCATGTATTTCTTGTTGCATTTAGGTTTGTTTCTGCCATTTTGTTTTCAAGCCGAACAAAAAGATATTTTTTTAGCATGAACCTACATTAGGGTGTCGTCAATTTTCCAAAATAATGTATTAAAGGTTAAATAAAATTTAGTGACCAAAAAAAATTTGACCAAACAAATTATTTCTCATCATCATTGAATTAAAAGTCATAATATTATTAATTAAATAATTAAAAGTCGTAATATTTAATATAAAATTATTGCTTATAAGTTTTTGAGTGAGGGCTTTTAAAGGATTAAAGAACAAATATAAAAAAAAAATGAATAGCTGCAGTAATCACAAAAATAAAATGTGAAAACAGCAATACCTATACAAATATACATTTGTAAGGGTTATTGACAAATCGGACACAATTTTTTGTTAAAATATTTTTTTAGGACATTCATATTTTACTAAGGAAATGTTTGTCCTTAAAAAAATATGTTGGGAAATAGACACCCTAATATATGGTAGTTATTTTTAAGAATCTGACAGCAAGTTACAATGTAGTTGCATTTAGGATCTTATTTAATATTTCTGTTAATTTTTCACTTTGTTACAAAAGTGTTGTATATTAGTTTTTCTGAATCATAATGATTAGACACTTTAGAGTTACTTTGAAGTAGCACAAGATCTAAGTCGCAAAACAGTTTCGATTTTGTTTTTGAGAACGGCTAATTAAAATTAAGTTACACAATGGATAACTACTCAGTTACTATTAAGCCACGCCTATTTATTTTTAGTCCCACTAAATAAGAACAGTGACCTAAATATATAACAAAGTTGGAACTCAAATAATTTAAAATACAATGAGAGCATTCAACAACTCTACAAAAACTTCCGAGTTATTCTTGTGAAACCAGATTTTTCAATTTCTTGTTGCAAAACTCAAATCTGTGCCCCTTGGGCAGTGATGTTAACAGTGAAAAATGAATTTAATCGATTTTTTGTCAAATTTGGACTTTAAATTTTCAACTTAGTTTTTTCTTGAAGTGCATGAAAAACTGCAAATTTGGACCCTAACTGCAATTTTCTAGGTGGCTCAGTTCCTGAGAAAAGGGTATGTACTGCTAACTTCACAGTGATGTTAACAGTGAAAAATGAATTTAATCGATTTTTTTTGTCAAATTTGGACTACAAAATTTGAACTTAGTTTTTTCTTGAAGTGCGTGAAAAAACTGCAAATTTGGACACCAACTGCAATTTTCTAGCTGGCTCAGTTCCTTAGAAAAGGATATGTACTGCTAACTTCACAGTGATGTTAACAGTGAAAAATGAATTTAATCGATTTTTTGTCAAATTTTGACTTTAAAATTTGAACTTAGTTTTTTCTTGGAGTGCATGAAAAACTGCAAATTTGGAACTTAACTGCAATTTTCTAGGTGGCTCAGTTCTTGAGAAAAGGGTATGTACTGCTAACTTCACAGTGATGTTAACAGTGCAAAGTAAAATTTTCGATTTTTTTTGTCAAATTTGGACGTACAAATTTGAACTTAGTTTTTTCTTGAAGTGCATGAAAAACTGCAAATTTGGACACCAACTGCAATGTTTTAGCTGGCTCAGTTCCTTAGAAAAGGATATGTACTGCTAACTTCACAGTGATGTTAACAGTGAAAAATGAATTTAATCGATTTTTTTTGTCAAATTTGGACTACAAAATTTGAACTTAGTTTTTTCTTGAAGTGCATGAAAAACTGCAAATTTGGACACCAACTGCAATTTTCTAGCTGGCTCAGTTCCTTAGAAAAGGATATGTACTGCTAACTTCACAGTGACGTTAACAGTGAAAAATGAATTTATTCGGTTTTTTTTTTCAAATTTGGACTTAAAAATTTGGACATACATTTTTCCTGAACTGCAAATTAAACTGCAAATTTGGAGCCTAACTGCAAATTTCTAGGTATCACCGTTGCCGAGAAAAGGACTTTTATGCTAACTTCACAGTGAAGTTAGCAGTACAGTCGGTTACACCCACTATTTGGTGAACTGCAAAATCCGGAATAGAAATGCATAAGAAATGCAAAAAAACTGCAAATTCCTGCCATGGTCCCATTGGCCTAGCTCAAAAATGTTATGCTAACTTCACACACGTCTAAAAATGTGTTCTATTTATGTGACTTTTCAAACATTTTCTTTTACCATTTGGTTTTTAATTCATATTTCAGAAATTGCAGTTGTAACTACCTTTTAATTTTTCTTTTTCCTTAGATAAATTTTAGTTCAAAGGCGTATGTCTAACATACGTCGTTGAACTAAACAAAATTTTGTTACAAAGTTGTATGTGGATTTCAAAAATGCTCATTATTTAATTGTTGGATAAAATTTTAATTTTTTTTTGTGTAGTTTCAGTTATGCTTATGGTTTCAAGCATATTTAGCTAAAAAAACTAAAACAAAACTTACTCTAGATACACTAAAAAAAGTCTCACTTTTTTGTTTTCGATGTGACTCAAATGTATATGTTTATAACATACGACCTTTTGGCCTAAAAGTTGAAATTTTGCAATTTTTGTTTATCTTTTCGGCGCACGACAGCTCAAACCGAGCACAAAACAGCATTTATAAGTATTTCACTTTTAAGAAATTTCGAAAAAATCATTCATAAAATTGGCATGTTTGCAATTTTTTTAGTTTACGGCCCAAGTTGATCACATTCACAATACAGCATAGCGAAAAAGGCGGTGAAACTTCACGCTACAGCCCTTTGCATTTTATTCTTATAGATATACATATTAAAGTTGCAATTTTGGGAATTTTATTTTTATCTCTTTGGCGCCTAGCAGCATAATCGTAGCACAAAATAACAAATCTTTCTTTTTTAAGAAATATTGAAATTAAAAAAAAAAAAATGAATTCGCAAAATTTTCAAATTTGCGATTTTTTTAATATTTACGGCACAAGGCTGCAAAAAATCAGCGCAATACAGCACAATTTTAGCCTCGAAAATCAAAAATGGCGGTGCTAACTTCACGCACAAGTACATTAAGAAACAAAGACATCCAAGTAATATTTTTAGAAAATTTAAAATAAGCAACTTACATAGATCTTCTGCTATAAAATGTTCAAAAAAAGAATGCTACGTTTTTGATCGGTGCATCCGCAACAAAATATCTGTGACACCCAAAACTATTTCTTTTTCAATTGAAAATAAAACAGAGTTAAGTAAATATAATGTTTAAAATACTATGATAACTTGTTATCAAAACTACTATACAGGGTATCACACAGTTACCACCGCAATGAAAACCATGGGTTACTGAAAAACTTAAGAGGTATTTTTCTCATTTTCGCTTTGCTTTCGAGTTATAACGGATTTTATGATTAAGGGTCCCGTTTGCTTTAAATAGCTTAATCTTTGTCAAACTACGGCAGAGTCTTATTTTTTGCGATGATGGTGTCTGTGGGGAACCTTTATTATTTAAGAGAGTCCGCATAATTTCAAGTTTGATCTAAGACAATTTAGTGTATCCTCGAGGACTAGTAGTGATTTTGATCAATATTTCTTTGCTGTCCATTTCATTAAGAAGCTTGGCTTTGTTAAGAAAATAGAAGCTAACCATTAATAGGTCATGTTTTTCGTATAAATAGTATAGATTACTAACAAATATGGAATAACCCAAAAAGCTTTTTTCCCTGTCCTCTAATTTTTTCAATAATCAGTAAAGATTGCTCGTGTTTGTTGTTTTCGCTGGATCTCTGGGGGGTGTCATGACCCCCATGACCTCCCCCCTGGATCCGCCACTGCTCGGGGGGGGACTTAAGTGGTTGAAAGTAATAAAAACTATGTAAATATGTAATTGTTTGTTCAATGTTAATTTTCTTAAACTTATTCACAGCATAGAGTGATAGGCTTTTAATTATTTACTTTTCGAAACCACAAATATTCGATGTGATATCAATTAATTTAAAGAAAATTTAAAGATTTAACTTCACATTCATCAAACAGAAGAAAAAAGTTGAAGGCAATTTTTTTTAGTTTGCTTCCACCATTTTGATTTTTGCATCCGCCCACTTACGAAAGAGCGGTCGGTGACCGCTCTTCACGTCCGACGCCAAAAAATAACGGAAACTAGACGAACAGTACCTACCAACCTGTGGGACACCCTGTATAATTACATTGATTTTAATAAAAAAATTACTTTTTAAAAAAGCTCTTTAGGTATGCATTTAATTCTTCAGAGCATGAAAGGTGAAGTTATTTTTTTTCTTTTCTCATTTCTTTTACAAAATTACCAAAAGGAATACAAAAATGACAATACGACCAAGTAAAAAATAATGAACAAATTAGGTCACAAATCACCAAAGTGGCAACCGTGGTATCAATTCTCCTGGCACCATGACACAGTGGTTTGGGATGTATGGAGAAGGCGTCAAAATTCAATACAATCTGAACCACTCAACCGATTTTGATGAAATTTTCAGCTAAGACAAACAATTACTAATTACCTCCTACCACGCCTACTTTTTGAATAAGGTGATATAGTCATCGAAACTGGCAAAAGCTTATATTAAGTTTTGAGATATTTTCTTAAAAAAATGCTCTTTTAAGAAATTCGTCTACACAAACATGTTTGCCACGCCCACTTTTTGGGTGTTTTTAAACATCATTTTCATATTAAGGAACAGTCTCAAGCAATAAAATCCAAATAACTCAACCGATTTTGATGCAATTTTGAGGCATGATAAAAGACAGCATGAGAAATGATCACAAAGAATATTCACCACTGACACGCCCATATCTTTTTATTAAGTTCATTTGGGTGCCAATGCATTGTTGTTTTTGTTTCAAGGACGAAGCGTCAAAACTCGTTAAAGTTTGAAATAAAATGTTGAAAATTTCGACTGTTTCGTTAATTAGATTATTATACTTTGCAACAAAAATTATAACTTTTTTATACATAAATATGGCATTTATGTAGGTGAAGGTAGTACCAACAACAAAAATATGTTTTTGGGTATCTGCACTCCCTTAATACAATAGCTAAACGGTCACAAATATAGTATATGCGCGATTTCAAGTGGTTTAAGTTAAAATTTTCCATCATGGCACTTTTTTCAAATGAATTGCCAGTTTTTGTAACCCAAATATCGTAAACATTCTTCTAAGACAATAAACAAACGTACATTAAACCTAAGGAACATTTATTATTATTATTATTATTATAACTTTATTGACACATAAATAAATTACATAATCAATAACAAACAAATTTAAGCTCTACCTACCAGGGCTTTGAGCTAAGGAACATTTAAAATGGCTTAATTCAAACAATCAGGAACGGTAAACACAGTAGTAAAGCCTGAATAAATCTGTTAGTGGGTTGTGGGTGCTAAGGTTATGTTTTCCAAAAAGCTGGGAGTTTTCTCAATACTTCGGACAAAATTTTAAGTTTAGGTTACATTGAGAACTATTTTAAAACCTTACTTTTATTTCAAAGAAAAATAAAAAAAACATCTTTAATGTCTACTGGGTTTTACCAATACAACTTTTGAAATCAAAATCAAAATATCACTAAATAAAAAATAAAATACTTTCAACACCTTGCTTCTTTAATCCCATTACACAAAAATTTCAAAATTATTATTTCTATCTAGAAAAAAATCACTTTTAAATAAGTCAATTTTACGCACAAATTTAATTGTACATATGTTTAGACCAAACAATTAGCTCTTTTTGAATACGAAAACGAAACTGATAACACGTGATATTTAAGACGCAATGTTTGCAACGGTAAATATTAAACCATAATCAACTGTAAAAAGTCAAGAAACTAACAAAATAAGCACTGTTATTTTTTCATTTTTGTCGTATGGGCGAAACCACTGTGCATGAGTGAGAGTTGAAATACACTGCGCGTCAATTGTTTGAGGCCACTATTTTAGCAATCTTTTTTCCTCGATAAATACATATGAGTTCCTGGAAGTTTTTGAAACCTGTGTGTAGGTATGTTCATATGTTGTTCAATAAATATCTATTGCTTGAGTCACTTGATTATTGCCATTGCAAATATTGATTTGCAAAATCTGGTATCGTGCATTTTTTTTTCTTAGCAAAAGTTTAAAATATTTGAGAAAGGGTCGAAAACTACTTATAATTTATTTTAAATTTTAAGTACAAATGGGCTCTCTAATAGGATAAGGAAACACACAGTCCTAGATTAGCCATAGGGGCCATCGGGGCCATGGCGGAAAAGTTTTGGAGGGGAGAAAAATTTTGAAGAATGTAAGATTAAAATAATGAGGAAATAAAAAATGTTCTCATACATATTTGGTTTTCCTTGCATCTTTTCCATAAGGAACAAACAAAAAATCGAATACCGACAAATCAAAGTGTAAGTATTGTTTTTAAGATGATGTCCGTTTTCGTGCACTAGTAAACGCACGACGGAAAAACTCGAATTATTTTTTTTTTTGCTTTGGAAACAAAAAGTGGTATTCATGCCATTTCATGACCTAAATTTTAAAGAATACATGGTATGATATTTGAGGCCGTCGTCGTGTCGTGGGTGCAAAAGTGGTGTAATCCATTTTTTGACATTTTTCATATTTTTGTCTCGTACTTTAACATTTATGCAAATAAAATATCCACTGAAGTTCCGAAAGGATAGCTACATAAATCAAAAAGAAAAGCTTGATTGTTTCCATAATATGTATACTAACAAATAGGTGTAGATACGACAAAAATGTCCTTGTTTTCCTGTAAGACCGGTCACAACAAAAACATAAATGTTAAAAAAAAGAGCCAAGTTTCTATATGCACAAGAAACCTGCACATAAAAAGACAGCCAAAAAAAGTAATGATACCTAAAATATATCTATGCCAAGTTTTAAGTTGATGAAGTTTAATATCAAATATCTTAAGTATAGTAATATCGGAACAATTCCAAATCATGACAGAAATTTGGTATTTAATGATTACTGATTAAAATTTGGTGGGTTCACTGGTTAAGTGAACACATTTCACACATTTTAAATTTGTGATTAAGTAAGTAATTAAGAGAAAACTTGCCAAGTAAATCCACCAAATTTTAATCAGTAATCATTAAATACCAAATTTCTGTCATGATTTGAAATTGTTTCGTTATTGCTCTTCTTAAGATATTTGATATTAAGCTTCATGAACTAAAAACTTGGCATATATTTTAGATCTCATTACTTTTTTTGGCTGTCTTTTTCTGCACAGGTTTCTTGTACATATAAGAACATGGCTCTTTTTTTTAACATTTATGTTTTTGTTGTGATTTCACTCCTTTTTGCAAAGAATTATTTTTCCAGGTGAAAATCAAGCCCTACCGTTCTACAAAGTTTCATAATTCTACGACAACCGAAAGTGCTCCATATAAATAATAGCAATTCTGATAAAGTGGGTGGATGGCACGCCCCTGAATGGAAAATTCCAAATTTTCGATTTTTTTCTTTCTAAGTACTTCAATTCCTGCCGACCTACCAATTATCATGGTTTTACAACAATCGTAAGTTCTCCATATGGTTTATAAGAATGTGGGTGGATGCCACGCCCCCTGAATGGAAAATTCCAATTTTTCAATTTTTTTCTTTCTAAATACTTCAAGCACTATCTACCGACCTACTAATTTTCATCGTTTTATAACAATCGGAAGTGCTCCATATAATTTATAATAATTTTTAAGAATGTGGGTGCATGCCACGCCCCCTGAATGGAGAATTCCAATTCTAAGTTCTTCAAGCCTCCGCTCTACCATTTCCATCTTTCTACAACAATCAGAAGTGCTTCATATAGTTTATAAGAATTTTTGAGAATGTGGGTGGATGCCACGCCCCCTGAACTGAAACTTCCAATTTTTCGATTCTTTTCTTTTAAACTACTTCAAGCCCAACCGACCTACCAATTATCATCGTTTTACAACAATCGTAAGTTCTCCATATGGTTTATAAGAATGTGGGTGGATGCCACGCCCCCTGAATGGAAAATTCCAATTTTTCAATTTTGTTCTTTCTAAATACTTCAAGCACTATCTACCGACCTACTAATTTTCATCGTTTTATAACAATCGGAAGTGCTCCATATAATTTATAATAATTTTTAAGAATGTGGGTGCATGCCACGCCCCCTGAATGGAGAATTCCAATTCTAAGTTCTTCAAGCCTCCGCTCTACCATTTCCATCTTTCTACAACAATCAGAAGTGCTCCTTATAGTTTATAAGAATTTTTAAGAATGTGGGTGCATGCCACGCCCCCTGAATGGAAAATTCCAATTTTTCATTTTTTTTTTTCTGAGTACTTCAAGCTCTACTGCTCTACCCATTTCCATCGTTCTACAACAATCAGAAGTGCTTCATATAGTTTATAAGAATTTTTGAGAATGTGGGTGGATGCCACACGCCCCCTGAACTGAACCTTCCAATTTTAGATTTTTTTCTTTTTAACTACTTCAAGCCTTACCGACCTACGAATTATCATCGTTTTACAGCAATAGGAAGTTCTCCATATAGTTTATAAGAATGTGGGCGGATGCCACGCCCCCTGAACTGAACCTTCCAATTTTCGATTTTTTTCTTTTTAAGTACTTCAAGCCTTACCGACCTACGAATTATCATCGTTTTACAGCAATAGGAAGTTCTCCATATAGTTTATAAGAATGTGGGCGGATGCCACGCCCCCTGAATGGAAAATTCAATTTGTTCAACTGTTTTCTTTCTAAATACTTCAAGCCCTACCGACCCACTAATTTTCATCGTTCTACATTAATCGGAAGTGCTCCATAAAGAATTTTTAAGAATATGGGTGGATGCCACGCCCCCTGAATGGAAAATTCCAATTTTTCAAGTTGTTTCTTTCTAAGTACTTCAAGCCCTACCGACCTACTAGTTTTCATGCTTTTACAACAATCGGAAAACCTCCATATAATTTATAAGAATTTTTAAGAATGTGGGTGGATGCCACGCCCCCTGAATGGAAAATTCCAATTTTTCAATTTTTTTCTTTTTAAGTACTTCATGCCCTACCGCTCTACCAATTTCCATCGTTCTAAAATAATCGGAAGTGCTCCATATAATTTATACAAATATTTAAGAAAGTGGGTGGATGCCACGCCCCCTGAATAGAAAATTGAAGATTTTAGATTTTTTTTCTTTGAATGCACCACAAGGCCTACCGTTGTGCCAAATTTCAAGTTTCTACGATGTCGGGAAGTTCTCCATAATTTTGATGATCTGTCAGTGAGTCAGTCAGTTACGGTTCTTGCGATTTTTGAAGTCCTGAATCTCGGGAATTACTAATGCTAAAGAGTTGAAACTTGGTGAGCCACCTATGTTTGATCAGCTCAGCAAATACTGCAAATTTGAAGTTTCTGAATTTATTCGTACTGAAGTTAGAGGGGGGTTGAAAATCACCTGAGCTTGTTCCTGTAAAAAGAGTGTAGTGCCGCGAACTTGGCTGGGCACTACTGTGCCCTTTGATAATATTTTTTTTTTCACTATACGATAAATTAAATTATTTTGATGTTCAAAGGGTAGACATGTGCATTCAAGAGGACACAAGTGTCCACAAGATTTTTTTCGCCTCCCCGCGGTGAACATCGTGTGCCTAGTACCTTTAACTGAAGATGGGGTTCCAATCCCTGTGGACGGTTTTAGGGGGCAGCAAACGAGAGAGGGGGGAGGAGTGTTCCCACTAAGGCACTTCTCCTTTATCCAGGCGGCAGCGGAAGAATTCTCCAGATAGAATCAACGGTGGCGTCTACAGTTCCAGTTAGGTTGAACTACTTAGTGAACACCTTATACGGGCTACTACGATATATTCGGAGCTCAGGCCTATAAGAAGCGGTTAATCCGGCTCCCCGCCCTTGGAGTTATATTGTAAGGGTCTAGTCCTCCGGGTTGGGGGTCGTGTCGTCGGGATGACTTCCCGGCCACGCAAATCTATTCTAGTTGCGAAGCAACAACAAGCCTCAACCTAGCAAACGATATAAGGAAAACGAACTTCGGGTCTGCACGTGGAATGTTCTGTCTCTCAATAGACCACGTGCAGCCGAACATTTAGCGGAGGCTCTAGACTGCTTCAAAGCAGACATCACCGCCATCCAAGAAGTACGATGGGATGGGCCGGGCAAAAGAAAACTGAAAGACTGCGATATCTACTACGGTTACTGTTACCGACCACAAGGGCAGCGTCTCTTTGGATGTGGATTCGTCGTTAGAGGCAGACTTAGGCAAGAAGTCTTGAGTTTCAACTATGTGAAGGAGCGCCTCACGACAATTCGCATCAAGGTTAAATTCTCCAACATAAGCCTCATATGCGCGCATGCCCCCACAGAGGAGAAAGATGACGACACCAAGGATGAGTTCTACGAGCTCCTGGACAAGACATATGAGCAATGCCCTAGCTATGACATCAAAATTGTCTTGGGTGATTTTAATGCCAAGCTAGGAAAAGAAGACGTCTTTGGTGGCACAATCGGAAGATATAGCCTGCACGACACCACCTCCGATAACGGACTCGGGCTAATCGGCTTTGCTGCGGGGTGAAACGTTGTGGTAGCTAGTACGCAGTTCCCGCATCTCGATATACACAAGGGAACATGGTGAATTCCTGGTCAATCAACCGCCAACCAGATTGACCACATTGCGATCGACGCAAGGCACTCCTCCAGTATCAAGGATGTCCGAACGTTCCAAGGAGCCAACGTTGACTCGGACCACTAACTCGTTGTAGCCAAGGTAATGCTACGGATATCCAGACCAAAGCCAAAGCAGGGAAATACTGTAAGGAAGTTTAACGTCGGACGGCTACAGTTGCAAGAAATCGCCAGGTCCTTTTCCGATCGAGTCTCTCGCACCCTCTTAAATAGTCCTATGCCACCAACTGCAAGTATCAAGAACCAGTGGAAGAATTGCCAGCAAGCCATCAGAGATGCCACCTCTGACGTGCTGTGCTTTGCACGACCACCACAGCGAACCCCTGGTTCGACGAAGAATACCGACAAGTACATGCAGCCAAACAACAGGCATACAAAGTGGCGCTGCATAGAAGGACCAGAGCTGCTCGCGAGCTCTACGAGCAGATGAGGAGAGAGGAACACAAGCTTCTAAGAAGGAAAAAGAAAGAGCATGAGAAGCGTGCGATCGAGGAAAAAGAGGGATGTCATTGCACGAATGAAGTCCGGAAGTTTTACCAAAAGGTAAAAAAAACCTCCAAGGGTTACAAGGCCCGGACCGAAGCCTGCAAGGCTGATCAGGGGAACATCGTAGTAGAATCGCAGTCGGTACTGAGGATATGGAAAAATCATTTCTGCAAACTGTATAACGGCGATGACGAACCGAATTCCGCTACCATGCAGATTGCACCATTCAACCTGGACGACGTAGGCCAACAACTCCGTCCACCCGATCTCGACGAAGTTAAGATAGCTATATCTAAACTTAAGTCAAATAAAGCTGCTGGAGCTGATGGCCTTGCGGCTGAGATATTCAAAGCGGCTGGCGATGAATTGGTTAGGAGTATGCACCAGCTCATCTGTAAAATATGATCGGAGGAAAGCGGACTGCACCAACTTCAGAGGCATAAGTCTTCTTAATATCTCCTGCAAGATCTTCTCTGCCTCTGCCGTACTTAGTGAACTCCTGAAGCCATTCGTCAGCAACCTGTGTGGCTTTAGGCCAGGGAAGTCCACCATCGACCAAATATTCGCACCACGGCAGATCTTGGAGAAAACCCAGGAGTTTCAAATCGATACCCACCACCTTTTCATCGATTTCAAGGCCGCGTATGACAGCATTTATAGAGACGAGCTATATAGAGCAATGTCTAGTTTTGGCATCCCTGCCAAACTCGTCCGTTTGTGCAGGATGACGATGGAGAATGCACGCTGCTCCATCAAGGTCGGCCAAGACCTCACCGACACCTTTGATGTCAAAAAAGGTTTTAGGCAAGGCGACGCGCTGTCATGCGACTTCTTCAACATCGTTCTTGAAAGAATAGTGCAAAACTCTCACGTCAACACTAGAGGCACAATCTTTCAAAAGTCCGTCACTCGCTTACGCTGACGACATTGACATAACCGGACTTACGCTGACGACATTGATATAATCGGACGAACAAAGCGTGATGTCAGTGGTGCTTTTGTGAGTATTAAGAAGGAAGCCAAGAAGATGGGTTTAACGGTGAATGAAAGCAAAACGAAATATATGCTGTCAACAAGAAAGGACACCCAACACCGAAGTCTAGGACAGAACGTCAATATAGACAGCTATAATTTTGAGGTGGTCAGAGACTTTGTCTACCTAGGATCCGCTATAAACTCCGCGAACGATACCAGTGCTGAGATCAAACGAAGAATTACTCTTGCAAATCACTGTTTCTTCGGCTAAGGAGGCAATTGAGAAGCAAAGCCCTCTCTCGAGCAACTAAACTGTCCCTGTATAAGACGCTTATCATCCCGGTCCTGATGTAAGACAACAAGCCTCAACCTAGCAAACGATATAAGGAAAACGAACTTCGGGTCTGCACGTGGAATGTTCTGTCTCTCAATAGACCACGTGCAGCCGAACATTTAGCGGAGGCCCTAGACTGCTTCAAAGCAGACATCACCGCCATCCAAGAAGTACGATGGGATGGGCCGGGCAAAAGAAAACTGAAAGACTGCGATATCTACTACGGTTACTGTTACCGACCACAAGGGCAGCGTCTCTTTGGATGTGGATTCGTCGTTAGAGGCAGACTTAGGCAAGAAGTCTTGAGTTTCAACTATGTGAAGGAACGCCTCACGACAATTCGCATCAAGGTTAAATTCTCCAACATAAGCCTCATATGCGCGCATGCCCCCACAGAGGAGAAAGATGACGACACCAGGGATGAGTTCTACGAGCTCCTGGACAAGACATATGAGCAATGCCCTAGCTATGACATTAAAATTGTCTTGGGTGATTTTAATGCCAAGCTAGGAAAAGAAGACGTCTTTGGTGGCACAATCGGAAGATATAGCCTGCACGACACCACCTCCGATAACGGACTCGGGCTAATCGGCTTTGCTGCGGGGTGAAACGTTGTGGTAGCTAGTACGCAGTTCCCGCATCTCGATATACACAAGGGAACATGGTGAATTCCTGGTCAATCAACCGCCAACCAGATTGACCACATTGCGATCGACGCAAGGCACTCCTCCAGTATCAAGGATGTCCGAACGTTCCAAGGAGCCAACGTTGACTCGGACCATTACCTCGTTGTAGCCAAGGTAATGCTACGGATATCCAGACCAAAGCCAAAGCAGGGAAATACTGTAAGGAAGTTTAACGTCGGACGGCTACAGTCGCAAGAAATCGCCAGGTCCTTTTCCGATCGAGCCTCTCGCACCCTCTTAAATAGTCCTATGCCACCAACTGCAAGTATCAAGAACCAGTGGAAGAATTGCCAGCAAGCCATCAGAGATGCCACCTCTGACGTGCTGTGCTTTGCACGACCACCACAGCGAACCCCTGGTTCGACGAAGAATACCGACAAGTACATGCAGCCAAACAACAGGCATACAAAGTGGCGCTGCATAGAAGGACCAGAGCTGCTCGCGAGCTCTACGAGCAGATGAGGAGAGAGGAACACAAGCTTCTAAGAAGGAAAAAGAAAGAGCATGAGAAGCGTGCGATCGAGGAAAAAGAGGGATGTCATTGCACGAATGAAGTCCGGAAGTTTTACCAAAAGGTAAAAAAAACCTCCAAGGGTTACAAGGCCCGGACCGAAGCCTGCAAGGCTGATCAGGCTGATCGTAGTAGAATCGCAGTCGGTACTGAGGATATGGAAAAATCATTTCTGCAAACTGTATAACGGCGATGACGAACCGAATTCCGCTACCATGCAGATTGCACCATTCAACCTGGACGACGTAGGCCAACAACTCCGTCCACCCGATCTCGACGAAGTTAAGATAGCTATATCTAAACTTAAGTCAAATAAAGCTGCTGGAGCTGATGGCCTTGCGGCTGAGATATTCAAAGCGGCTGGCGATGAATTGGTTAGGAGTATGCACCAGCTCATCTGTAAAATATGATCGGAGGAAAGCGGACTGCACCAACTTCAGAGGCATAAGTCTTCTTAATATCTCCTGCAAGATCTTCTCTGCCTCTGCCGTACTTAGTGAACTCCTGAAGCCATTCGTCAGCAACCTGTGTGGCTTTAGGCCAGGGAAGTCCACCATCGACCAAATATTCGCACCACGGCAGATCTTGGAGAAAACCCAGGAGTTTCAAATCGATACCCACCACCTTTTCATCGATTTCAAGGCCGCGTATGACAGCATTTATAGAGACGAGCTATATAGAGCAATGTCTAGTTTTGGCATCCCTGCCAAACTCGTCCGTTTGTGCAGGATGACGATGGAGAATGCACGCTGCTCCATCAAGGTCGGCCAAGACCTCACCGACACCTTTGATGTCAAAAAAGGTTTTAGGCAAGGCGACGCGCTGTCATGCGACTTCTTCAACATCGTTCTTGAAAGAATAGTGCAAAACTCTCACGTCAACACTAGAGGCACAATCTTTCAAAAGTCCGTCACTCGCTTACGCTGACGACATTGACATAACCGGACTTACGCTGACGACATTGATATAATCGGACGAACAAAGCGTGATGTCAGTGGTGCTTTTGTGAGTATTAAGAAGGAAGCCAAGAAGATGGGTTTAACGGTGAATGAAAGCAAAACGAAATATATGCTGTCAACAAGAAAGGACACCCAACACCGAAGTCTAGGACAGAACGTCAATATAGACAGCTATAATTTTGAGGTGGTCAGAGACTTTGTCTACCTAGGATCCGCTATAAACTCCGCGAACGATACCAGTGCTGAGATCAAACGAAGAATTACTCTTGCAAATCACTGTTTCTTCGGCTAAGGAGGCAATTGAGAAGCAAAGCCCTCTCTCGAGCAACTAAACTGTCCCTGTATAAGACGCTTATCATCCCGGTCCTGATGTATGGTGCAGAGACATGGACACTTTTAAAGGTGGATGAGAAAGCGTTAGGCTGTTTCGAGAGGAAAATTCTTCGGGTGATTTTAGTCCCGTCTGCATAGATGGGGAATGGAGGAGAAGATACAACAACGAACTGTATGGGCTGTACAGCGACACCGACCTAGCCACAAAAGTGAAAAGCCAACGACTAAGATGGCTGGGTCACCTAGAGCGAATAGACACCAATGCTCTGGCCCGGAAAGTCTTTGAATTCAACCCGTGGGACAACGCAATAGAGGTGGACAGCGTTAAAGGTATGCAAGTTGAAGAGGATCTCAACCAACTTGGCTTGCGAAACTGGCGGCAGCTAGCTAGAAACCGTGCCGGCTGGAAGAAGCTTGTTGGTTGAGGCCCTGGTCCACCCCGGACTGTAGCACCACCTTAAGTTAGTAAGTAAGTAATGGCCAGTTGCACCAACCTCTTTTAAATATTTATTGCTTCGTTCTTGCAAGTACTTGCTCGTGTGGCCTCAGGGTTATCGGTTGCACCAACCACTTCTAAATCTAACAGGCCAATAAACCTAGGTTCCATTTTCACCAGATAAATTTTAAAAGCAAGTTTAAACGAACATATCTAACTACCTACAAACAAAATAATTCAATTTTATTTGACGGAATGTTTTTAATTCCAAATAAAAATAACGAAAACAACAGGTGAAGGCATTTTGTTTCCTATTTATAGTTCACTACTTAAATATATAAATTATTCCAGAAAAATTATAGACTGGTCATCGTGTGTTCATCTGATAACGAACTAAACCAGAAAATGGCGAGACGTCGAAGAGTTGTGCAGATTCACAGCGAAATCCATTTTCTGAATTCGATGACGTCGCTTTAAAATATTTGTTCATAATTTCCAAGAGTGTGTCGAAAAAAATTTAGTGTTAGTTGGTATCTATTTCAATAGTTTTATAATTTCTCTGAAGAAAAAAGAAAATAATAATACAAAAAACACCAAGATGGCACATTGGCTGTATCCAGAACACCTTGTTTCTGTTTATTGTGTATTCACATTTTCCTTATTGCTATCTCACTTGCACTGGTTAAATTTATTCGTTCAGTTTAATAAACATATGGAGTGTGTTTCTTTATTCATTCTGAACCTTCAGAATATTCGGAATGAGCATTTTGCGTTTCTTTATTGAACGGAATATTCCGGATAAACAATTTAATTGTTTCTTTATTTATTCCGGAACATTTAGAATGCGTTCTTTTTATTCCATTTGAAAGGTGGAATAAAAGGAATAAGGTGCGTTCAGTGCAATTATTCACGTTTGAATTCTCATTTATAGTAGATTCGCACTGGTGTTATTTACCTAAAAACTACAAAAACACTTCTCACACCATATTGATATGCATTTAATGTAATTTTGTATTCACTTTGCATTTCAGAATTAAATAATTACATTAAACAAAAATATATTTGTACTCAAATGATTTGACATATCAACCAACAACTGATGGATATTCTTTTTGCTCCCAGTTTTGTTTATTTATTCATTCCATTATGGACATTCTGGATAAATATTTAATCTATTCTCTCTCTTCTATTCCTTTTCCGAAATTAATAAAGAAACACACTCATGATAAAATCCAGGGGTGGTTAATGAACTGCATTTTAGCTAAAAAATGCGCGAAAGAGATTGGTGCAATCCAAATAAATTTATTATTCCGATAAATTTTAACTCCATTTTAGCAAAAACCGCTTTTAGTGAATTTTGGTGCAAGTGTGCATAAATAAATTAAATTAATTTAAAATCACCTCAAGTTGATTTAACTTGATTATGATTAAATGAATGCGTTTCGAAATGCATTAAAGGTTTGTTTATGTTACTTAATTATTTGTTTTATATTATTATTGCATACATTTCAAGCCGAAATTTAAAAATTATTCATCAATCCATTTTTGAAATATTGAATTTTCAAAAAAAAGTTTGAATCTTTTTTTTTAAATCCAAAATTTATTTTTTCCGAAATTTCGTATGCAGTATTATTTATACTCTAAGAAAGCTCTTGTGCAAAAAATTTTATTGAAATCGGATGAGCGGTTAATGAAAAAACCGAAAATCAAAATAACCGTTAAATGGCAGGTGGCGTTAATAAATGTTATTGGTAACTTTTTTTCTTACCAGAAAGTACACCATATCTACAATAATACACTGATTTTTTTTTATTAAAATCGTTTGAGCCAATTTTGAGATAAATTAGCTTTTCCTTAAGAGTGCTCCGGACTGAAATGGTGATTTCATGAAATAGATTGTGTACTTTTACTTGTCAGATGAAAACGATTAAGGTGTCTATGGACAGAAAAATTTGTTTTCTAGGACATCATTGGAAAAAAATTTAATTTTTTGCTCTAGTTTTTGGTAAAAGCCTCTAAGAAAACGAGAAAATGGCGAAAATGGCTGTTTTCCAAAGCAAATGTAGCTTACACTATAGCATTTTTTCCAAAAAAAAGTTTAATTACATAAAATTCTATATGAAAATTCCTATGAAAACTACACTTAGCATGGATGTATACGCCAGGCTTAACGGTATAGACTAAAGGGCCATTCACATGAGAGCGACCAACGAACGACGAATAAACGAACAAAACGGGATTAAGCACATTTATAAATCAATATTCTTCGAAAAAACTAGACAAAAAGGTAGAAATCTAACTAACGTCAATGTTGAGGTAGACAAATTTGCATTTTAAGTGATGAAATGAGAGAAATTTGAGAAATCAAATTAGTCGTTGCGAATTAAATCTATTCGCGACGACCAATTTGTTTTCTCAAATTTCTCTTATTTTAGCTTTTAAAATTCAAACTTTAGTAACTCAGCATTAATGTCAATTAAATATCTACCATTTTGTTTAGTTTTTTTGAACGATTTTTGTTTATAAATGTGTTAAATCCCATTTTTTTTGTTTATTCGTCGTTCGTTGGTCGCTCTCATATGAATGGACCTTAAGAGCCCACAGCAGATTTTGGGTGTGAATGATAGCAAAAAAAGAAGTATAGGCGTCGAAAGCTTCATTCAAAAATCAAGGTCTTGCAGTCCACAACTGGGACCTTTGTAATTAAACGGTGTATCAAAAAAAATATATGTATGCAACTTCGACGATAATCGTATTAGCCGAAATTGGTTTTCACTCCTCCCTGGATAAGCTCCGCGGATCCCATTCCCATATCACGGAATCTGAAATCAGTTGAGTGTTTAATTCGCCATGCCAGACTGTTTAAAAAAACCGTTTTTCACTTAGAATTTTGAATTCTTTAAACGGTCCGATAGAGCGAACTATACACTCGAATGGTCTCAGTTTCCGTGATATGTGATCAGAGGAGCTTATCTATGGAGGGGTGAAAACCAATTTCGACTAACACGATTACCCTGGAAGTTGCATTCATATTTTTTTTTTCAATGCACTGTTTAATCGCAAAGGCCCCAGGTGTGGACTGCAAGACCTTGATTTTTTGATAGCCTTTAATGAAGCTTTCAACGCCTATACTTCTTTTTTTGCTATCACTCACACCCAAAATCTGCTGTGGGCTCTCGGTCTAGTATTTTTTTGACATTTCTTTTTAAATTAAAAAACAAAAAAAAATTGGGTGGTGCAACAGCTCATGAGGAACCAGGGCCTAGTGACTTACAACTCACAACCATTCCTGTGTGCGTGTTTGTTGGCAGGAATGGAGGGGGACCTACAGTTTTTTGCCGAGTCCGAACGGCTAAATGAGAAGCACTTTTCATGACAAGTATACTCTTGGAGGATTTGTCAGTTCCTCGCAAGAGGCAGTACCTCGAATAAGACATTTCTGTTTTTAGGTGGCACGGCTGGGAATCGAACCCACACCTTCGGCATGACAGTCCTACGCACTAACCATCAAGCCACGAGGTACTACATTTCTTTTTAGTGGATATAAAATTAATTTATAACTCACGATTTTTATTAATTATATAATCTTAATTGTATCATTTGATATTGAAATTTCTAATTCCTAAGAGGCACTTTTTGACAGAAAATTCATGTAAATTTGGAAGTTAAAATCAGTTAACTTTTACAAAATGGTTTTTTAGTACAATAATACGCTTGCAAGTGACCAATTAGTTACAAAACAAAGTTTTTTACAACAAAGTATCTGATGAAAAAAAAAAAACCGGTCTCATATATGCAAAAAAAAAAGTTAGCAAATGACGGGTGTTGTTCAGTTCGGAACACTCTTAACGGTTGCATGGCAAGTACCGTTATTCTTAGATCTAAGAACAAATTTAATTTCCCCTCTGCAGAGTTACAAAAAAAAAACGTTAAGTTCAAATTTGAAGAAAATTGCATCATTGGCTTAGGTTTAGGCTGTAGATCCAGATACACACAGACAGACAGACAGAATTGTACCACCCAATTTTTTCGTAATCTAATGTTGTGTTTTATTGTTATCTCAAAATTAATTTTGCACGAATCAAAAACTTGCTGTATCTATAGTACCAGTATATCGCAAGTAAAAAGGAGGTTCATAACGCTATAAATTTATTACTGAACTGATTTTCTTGATATGGAATATCCCACCCTCTGTATTTGGATAAACTATTATTCAAACGTCATTGTGAACTAGGCGTGTTGAACTTAAACAAACGTATCGCGATTGGTTGGCGAACTGTGAATTAAAACGTTAATACAAAACAAATATAATTAGGACGTTTATATTTACTCAACGTTGAAGAAAGCTACTTTTTGGCTCTCCCAAACCAACGCGAATCATTCGTCGGCGAACGGCGACGAAAAAACTACACCTACAACGTGTTATTTTCATTGACAACAATTTTATTGTTATTTTGGTTTTAATCGTGCGTCGTCAACGAATGATTCACATTGGCTTGGGAGATCCCTAAAAGACGGAAGCTGTTTTTTGTATTGTCGTGGTTGAACTATTAAGGCTCTCCGAAACCAACGCGAAACATTCGCCGACGACGCGAATTCACAATAATACAAAATATGAAAGATACACAATGCTTATTAACAACAAAAACTTCCTTTGAAGTGGTCGCATGAAGATAGCGAATACATGAAAGTCATATGGCACGCCCATAATTGTCTTTTTTTTACTTTCGAAGAGTGATCCGGAGCCCCATCACGGAAGTGAAACTGACATTTGGTGAAGTAGGAACGAAAAAAAAGAGAGAAATGACTAATTTTTAAGTGGAATATAGCTCTCTTCTCCTTTTCATTGTTTGGAAAGCCATTGTTCGTGGATTTTTGACTTTATTTTCTAACAGCTGTTATAGTTCTACTTTACATTATTTATTTAGAGGTTTTTAGGTATTTAGAGGTTCTTCATTTAAAAATAGCTTCGAAATCCGAACACGTCAAATCTATCAGTTTTGTGACGTTTATCGAACAGCTGATTTAATTAAGGTCTTTCCAATTATGGTACTAACTGAATTTTGAAATTTTGGCGCTTACGCCCTTTCTTCTTACGACGGCAGTATAGTGCCGAGTTAAGAAAAACCTATGTGAGTTTTGAGTTAGGGTAAGTTTTGGCATCATAAATATGTTTACTTTTAAAAATAAAAGCCCTAACTTGCTTACGCGTTTATTTAAAAATGTCAAAAATACAGATAGGTATGTATCTTCGGGTTCTAGAAAAAAAGGTTAATCAACGGCCTTATTTTTGACGGATTAGGTATAAAGTTAAAGGGTGAAATGTTTTCTTGGCAATTAACTTTCAAAGACTTAGTTTTCCAAGGCCCACCAACATGCGGATAAATAACATTAAACTTTTACTTGTTCAAGGTTCAATAAGGTGCATAATGTAGTTCCATGAAATCTTTTAATATCGTAAAAACTCAAATCGTCATATACTCACAATTCATAACTAACATTTTCAACGAATTTTCACTCACTCTTCGGAGCACAACAATATTTATGAATGAAATTAGAAAAACTCAAAACGTAAACATACAATACTTACTCAATGTCTACCATTTAATAATAAGCCCACCATTCATGGTTGTTGAAATTTCAAATTTCGGAAAATGAAGAGATTTATATTTAAAACCTTTAAGAGAACATCCCATTCTAAATCTCCCCCGCATAATAAAATTGCGTGCGCTTTCTTATGCGTGAGTATGAGTACAATTCAACAGTATACAAACACAAAATACAAAAATAACCATCAACAGCTTGCACTTGATACAAATATTGCGGCAGTGCAATCGAAGAAGATTGCGGTAGGACCACAAAGAATGAACAGAGCAAACGCAAGTTAGGCAGGGGCAATGGGTGGGTGCCAGAAAAATATCTCCAAAGAGAAACAATACCAATATATAGAATGAAAAGGACTCTGTTTCTTTTTTTCTTATTCCTGCTTCTGCCTATAGGAAACAGAGGTCGGTATAAAATGAGACATTTTACGTAGTATATTGTTATTGTAACATTGTACAGTTACATGTACACACATTAGTTGGTAAATATATTTGTGTTTTTAAGTATTTACTCACGGAAACTTCACCAACCATTCGCTCTCAAACTCAACATCATTGCTTCATTGCCTCTGTCTCAGTGGTAAATTGCATGGGGTGGCACTGGCACTGCCTCTGGATCTGCTTCTGACACTGCTCAGCTCAGGCTCACTGCATAGAGAAAGAAAATATGGTTCTTATTCTTAGTTGTCTACCCAATTTTACCGAAACGCGACCTAGAATCTCGTTTCTGATAGAGGCTCTTGGACGGATTTTGCAGTTCACATTCGGTTATCGTGCTGGTTGGTAGTGCGTGCATATAGTCGCTTTGGTCCGAAACGAATGTACCTACTAAAGAGTTATTAATTTTAACCCTAACCGGATTAAATAATTTTGACAAATTAAATTCAACAAAAAATTATTTTTTATTTAATTGGAAAAGTCGAGTGTTGTTGAATAGTTCTCTCAATGTTTGCACAGTCAAACTGTGTGTAATTTTATTCTTAGTTTTTTATTTACATACCTACATACCTAGTTTTTTTTTTTGATTTGAAAAATAGTGTCAGAAGTAGTTAATGTCATGCAACAGTGTGAAGAATCAGTTTATTTAAAATAAGCCAAAGTGTCATCCAATTTTATTATTTATCGATAAAGCCAAAGGAATAAATTTTTTTTTAAGAATATTTTGAATATAATAATTCTACTGTGCTTCTTTAACAAATATGGAGAACCTAATTTTTTTTATGTTATTTATGTAATTTATTAATTGTACCTCCATATGTTTGTGAATTATGTAAATCTGAAAATTGTTCAAGCGAATAGTGAAAACGGTTTTATTTAAATACGGACATGCCCTACAAATTTACGAATCGTTACGGTCGGACAAAACTTAAATAAGAATCATGGAAAATTGAGATTAGAACACGTTTTTGAATTAAAATTTTGTTTCCGAAAATTCGCAGTCTGAAAATAGTTACATACCTACCTCCTTATTGACAGAGATATTGAACGATGATGACAGTAATTATATCCTAGCTTTGTAGCGACTAAAAAAATTGTTACTGCAACCTAGGTATAGGCTTATCATCGAAGCGCATATTCTTGGTGATATGTCCAACATCAATTCTTATGGATGGAAGTACAATTTTTCAGTTTATATTTCATGAGCGCTCACTGAGCTGACGGAACAAAATTTTTTTTTACTTAGTATTTGACAGCAAAACTGGGGAAATTCTCTGAGCCCTCAGAAATATAAACTGGACAAATGTTTTTTCTAAGTCCATTACAAATTCTTCTGAAAATGACGCAACGTAGATACCTTCTTCAATAATTCATAGCAAAGTACCTAGGCACAGTTTTGGTACTTCAAAGCTTTTAAGATTATTAATATGTATGTATGTACTAGCCTCGCCCTCGTCCGGTGTCAACACTACAAACCAAACTCAGAAATGAAATAATTTTTTTGAAATTTGAAGCAAAACACATTTTTTTGTTTTAAAATTTAATTTAAAATATGGGGCAGTGATCGCTTGTGGTAAATGGTACCTACTTACTTAAATGACTCAAGGTGTATCAAAGTGTGATTCTGCACACCTCCGCGAATATGGCTTTCCAAATTTAAAAAATAAATATTTTTCAGCTAGCTTTCATTTTTCTGAGTGGTATCGAATTTTGACACAGTGCGAGACTATTATATCGAAATCGGTTGAATACTTTCTGAGAAAATTTCGGTAAGGCTATTTATTAATAAGCACGAGGTGTCTTATTTAATATACCTGCATACATATGTAAGTAGATAGGTACATATATGTAATTAGATTCATTGAACCTTCATAAATATTTTAAAAGAACATTAAAATTTGAGGTTTAGGTATATATAGGTATCATATTTATTTGATTTAAATTTTGAATCTACTGGAACGGATTGTTCCGTCTGTTTTATGTTAGTGTCTAAAAGTTGTCTCGGCAAAATAACAGTCGAATTGCCTTGTATATGAACAGAAATAAATAATAAAATAATAATCGAACCAGTTGAAAACTTTTTTTTATAAATAAAGGGGAACCTATTAATTTCCTGAATAAATTATTTTAAAGCGAATTGCCTTGTATATGAACAGAAATAAATAAAAAAATAATTATCGAACTAGTTCAAAACTTTTTTTTTATAAAATAAAGGGAAACCTATTAATTTTCTGAATAAATTATTTTAAAGCCACTATTTTTTTTTTTTTTTTCAAAATACAAAGTAGTCAACAATTCGCATTGCTTCAAAAATTATGTAGGTATGCACTTACATATATTTAAAACTTATGTAGCTCTATTTGGGTTTTTCTAAATTTAAATTAATTTAAAAGTAGACCATTTTGAGAAAAAGGTCTAAAAATGTTCAAAATACAAGTTCGACAAGCCTGTAAAATTCAAGTTCCATTTCTCCAGGGCAAAGAATATCCATTCGAAATGTTGCTTTCTTTTTTAAAAGTGTTTGTGTTTGTCCTCAACAATGACAACAATGAATGCTTGTTTTGCCAAAAATATATCTTCATTTACTTCACAATTTTTTTTGTCAGAGGTGCAGTATTTTAACATTTAACGAAATGGGGAGCCTTAATGAAATTTCACTTGTTTTATTGAGAAATTACCTAAGGATGTATGTACCTATGTATATCCGCGTCGTTTTTAAAAAAATTAAGTTTTTATTTAAACATCACAATTTACAATAATTAAAAAGTGGACAAAATTTAGTTACCTACACCTATACACCACGTTTATCCGCTTAAAAAAAAACTAACTTACATGTAAAATACAACAACAATTCCACTTATAGGTAGCTAACCCATAAGCACAAAAAATGCAACTAGGTAGCTATTGTAGGTAATCATAATAAAGATTTCCATACGAAAAAATCTATCAGACACAATTTATTTGACATCGAGGAATTCTTATGAATTTCTATTAAGTAGGTACGAATGGATTTTATGAAATAAATCATAAGAAAAGCACTGATGGGCTCAAAAAAATATGCTGACATAAACTCTACTGACACTTTTAATTTGAATATGCATAGATCTAAATAAGTACCTACTTTATAATTATAATTTTTAAATTTTATTTAACAAATCATTATTTATTCCTTTTTAAATGTCTAGTGTCGAAATAAAACTTTAAAAAGTTTCGTGCAACGGAAACTCCAACGGTGGAGCGTGGAGCATTTTTGTTTCATTCCCTTGAACACAAATAGCAGTGTTTAAAAACCGTGGATTATGTTAAATTAATTGGTCGTTTTAATTGTGAATACCTAAAAATATTTTCATGGAAATTGTTTCAAACATCACAAATTGAATAAATTCTTGTAAAAAAAAAAAACAGCAACCGTTTTGGGTATGTCCTTATTTACATGTGCCTCTGTCGCGTTTACGTTTTTTATTCTTGCCCCCCTAGGATAACAGTGAAAATAAAATCCCAATGTTATGAATTACACGGTTTTTATTCAAATTAAATTGAAAAGTGAGTTTTTGTGGAAAAAAATCAATTGAAAATAGAAATAAAAAAAAAGTATTTAGTTTAAAAAAAGATTGTGCGAGGAAAGTAATAAAGTTTATTAAATCTGTTTATTCAAACAGGAAGGAAATAAAATAGAGACATACAAAATTAAGTACACCACAGTTGAGTGATTTTAATTTATTAAATTTATACCTATAAGAGAATTGAAAAATCCCACTTATAGAAGAGGGGCGAAGCTACATACATACTTAAATCTGAATTTTGCAAATAAAAATGTTTTAAATAAAATATTCAGAGCCAAAAGAAGGTATTCATCGTTATATTTACAGTAAAAAAATTGAAGTTTTGTGGAGCAAAGATGTGCATTACCTATATTGGCTATATCTCATTCAAATTCTGAAGAAATTCCTATCTAATCCATAATTAACATTAACCGTATGCTGACACAACATTATACAATATAATACAACGGAGGTGTTTTGGATCTCTCATGATGAGCGTCATGGTCTGATGGAAATAAACAGGTTGGTAGACTAAACTAGGTATATGGTTTTTACTTCTCTTGTTTTTTCCGGCATTATTATTTTAGGTTCTATATGCCTTTTCCATTGCTTCGTGTAAAGAGATAATATTTCAGCTTTTGTGAAAAGGGGTGTTTGGGTTCAGTGATTTTACGTACATTTTAAGTCTGCAACAGGAAAAAGGAATTAACTTGTTGACTTCGAAGTTGTAAAAGTTCATTCAACTACAGATTATTCTAACTGGAATTCAATAGAAAAATGAGCAATATTTTTATTTATAAGAAGGTGCTTATTATCTATCATACATGACACCAAAAACATAAATGCGTAAAAGGGATAAGGGAGCCAAGTTCTCCTATATGTAAGTACATGCAGGGTGTCCCGAAACTCAATGTCAAGCGGGAACAGGGTGATAGGATAGGTTATACCTACTCTGGTAAAAATAAGAAAAAAAATCTATCTCACTTGGTTTAGTAATAATGGCAATATTAAGAAAAGTAATGAAAATCGACACCCTAGGCCAAATTTGTTGGTACTGTGGTCACAATTTTCCAAATTTCTATTTTTTTTTTTATTCTTACGTAATCCTTAATAACCATGCTATTGATCGCAATTATAAATCCATAAATGAATATTATACATAAGTTTCGTAAGAAAAATATAGTTTGACTGAGTCATCTATTAAAAAAAATGTTTAGCTAACTTTGTCCCCTTTCACACGAAGAAACAAGTTACTGGAGATTTTTTTGACGTTTTCTCTTAATCTCCTTAAAAATCTCTTGAACCTTTCACATGAGGAAACAAATCTCCAGGCAATTTTTGAAATTTCCTTTTGAAAGTCTATTGGTTGAACACACCTAAACCTAGATGTGAAAGGAAATGTCAAAAAATTTCTGGCAACTCAGTTTCCTCGTGTGAAAGGGCACTTTGGCACTTCGTATTTAAGAAAAAAATGTACTATTCCATCCTCGGCAAATAATTTAAAAAATTGGCCATTTTCATCAAGATATATGTATATAAAAATGGTACAACACTTGCTAGGTACTTATTTATTCAGACAAAATATTTTTGAATTTTTATTTGCAAAAGGACACCGCAGTTTACTTCATAGGTATCATTTTTTCGTGAATTTTGCTTTTTTGTACTCAAATATCGGTTTTATCGTAGTGTGTGTAAGATAAACAGACGAATTAAAATAAAACACTGTCTGCCGTAAATTAGAGTGAGATAAATCTACATTTCATTCGGTACACTACAATAACGGTCGGTACGCTACGTTCATGCGTTTGCTTACAACTTCTCGTAATCGTGAGCTTTTGTGTTACCATAATCGTTTGCTTTTAGACGCGATTAGTGTTGTGGAATATAATGCAATTCTGCATTTGGAGCTGGTCTACCCAGTCACCAGAAATGTGTTGTACATCGTTGAATGTACTTCATTTTGTTATATAGTCGATAAGCTGTAGACAAAGGGGTTCGAGAGATATTTGGCATCAAAAAAGAGGCAAATAGAAAAATAATGCAATTCTGCATTATTGGGTGCTGGCCTCCCTACTCAACACGAATGTGTCATACATGGTTGAAAAGGTTATTATGAGAACTTCATGTTATTATATGGCCGTTAAGCTATAAACCATGGGTTTCGGGAGTTATATTTTATTTCTCTGAAGCTAGTCCAATTAAAAACTGACCCAGCGTGTGATGATCCGCAGCGGCCTCTCTCTCAAAACTAATACCATCCATACTAAGCTAAATAACTTTTGAAACCCATGGTTTAGAGCTTAACGGCTATATAATAAAATGACGTCCTTACAATAACCCTTTCAAAAATGTATGACACAATTGTGTTGAGCATATAGGACCAATCTGCGCATTCTCCATAATTTATAGATTTTTATTTGCAATGTGATTGAAAAATAAGAGGTTTTTGATTTTGTATTCATGATCCTTCAAAATACCGTTAATACTAATCAGACAAGGCCACTCTTGCACTCAAACTTTTAATTTTTTGCGGTTTGCATCTAAGTGCAATACGTCCTGTAGCTATAACATGTAGCAATCAATTCAAAAAGATTAAATGCGGAAATATTGCCTAATACATATGTTAAATTCAATTTCCACAATAATTCAACTTCAAAAAAATTGCAGCAAGGCCAAATTTTTAATTTTACAATTTAGGTACCTAAACTAATTTTTTCTTTTTAACCTAACCTAAACTAAATTTTTCTTTTTAAAATATTGTAAAGAGTATCGTTTATTCACTTTGTCGAAAAGCTAAAACAAGAATTTGTTTATACTTGCGCTTGAAATTGCTTAAACAAATTTCTTCCCGTTCGCAGGTCGCAGCTCATTTGGGATTCACTTAAGACTTAAGTACGGTTTTGTAGATACAGTTTTCAATGAAAGCAATTTTTATTTATTGATTTATCTAACCACCCTGTCACGGAAAGTTTCAACAATTCATTGACTTTTGGTTCAAACAAATAGAATAGAAAGTCGATTTATCGGTATTGCTAATCTCAAGCCTCAAGGGCTCTGGAGACGCTCGAACATGATGCGAGTGAACATAGTTCGAGTTCTATAGTCGAGTCGATTTTACTTCTCTGCGGGCTGGTTCGATTACCAAATATTTGATGTCACTAAACAAAAATTTGGTCTCACCAAAATCAAAAAGATTTTGAGTTTCATCAATGTTCGGGGCAGCGTATCTACATATGACTCTTTCGAAAAGGGCATACTTTTGCTCTCGTAATGCTCTATGATATTCATTATTTTTCAAATGTTTCTATGTTATAAATTCTAAACTTGGTCTATTATCTCCAAACTCTAAAATACTTTTCTCAGAAACTTTAAAGTGCTTATACCTAATGGATGCTCAAGACTTGTATAACAACTATAAGTTTTGAGAGAAATATTTTATTTTGTAAGCACAATATTACTTTATCTTGGAAGAAAAGGTAACGGAGATCATACCCTATTATTATACCTAAGATAAGCATATATGTACTACATTTAATTTTACTTAAATGTCCTGCATATGAAAAGTGAACAGTAAATTTACCACAAGCTGTGGCTAAGTCATTTAAAGTTCCGTCTATTGAGAATCTTCTTTCTTCAGGTACAAAGCAAAGAGCATTAAACAGCACTAACTTTTGCGGTTATAATAATAGTCAGAACTATAGGCTGGAGTTATAGCTATTTCACGAGAGCCACCTCGATCAGACTCCTTTAGTGGTGCTTAGTCTGGTTATGGTCGTATTTCATTGTTGTTCATTCAAAAATTATTCAATATAAATTGATGTATAACTTGCAGCATACACTGCACTTGTGTGGATATTTCCATTTACACACAAACCAAATTTAAAATAAGTAAGAACTATATTTTTCAAAAAGAAACACCTACTAACACGAATCAATGAAAAAGAATTAAAATAAATTCTCACACCAAGTGGGAAAGAACTCCACTCTGGCAATTAGGCCTTTCTCACAAATAGATTCCCTTTCTCATAGGAAATAACTTCACTTTGAAAAAAGAAGCAGATTCTCACTAAAAGTGAAATAAATTCCCATGTGGAGCAGATGCCCGTGGAATTATTTCCAAGTTTAATAATTTGCATAAAAGAGTTGAACTTATAGATCCTGCGATTCTCAATAAAAAAGCTTAAGATGGAACTTTTTCCTAAAAGCGACTCGTTTTTCCGAACGCATTTTCAACAGAAAAATTTGTCAACAATTTTTGTAGAAAACAGTTTTGTGCTAAGGAAAATTTTGTTTGTGAACAAAATATTTCAAGTGAGTTCTCCACGATCCGTATAATTTTTTTGTTTGAAGGAACTAGGCAAGTAAAAAATCAAACTCGACATTTTTATTGAATTGGATCTTACAACAATTATGTCTGTCTCTCTATTCCGCAGGTTTTTGGTCATACCCTCATTCGTTTTTCACTATTTCTTAGAACGGAAATTAAGGGTAGGACCGCCTTACAGTTTTTCCTAAGCAATTTTACAAAATCTTATTTTTCTCAAAAACGGCCCCACAACTTTGATTTTCGATTTTCTCTTAAACTGTGTGACTGATTTTCTTCATTAGCTTTTTGCTTATAAAAAATCTCTCAAAGAGTTCCATACGTATTGTGTACCAAAATTTGACACAAAAGGTTTTTTCGGATTAAAAAAAACTCAATAAATTTAAATTAACTTAAATATTTTATTTTAGATTATGAATAATATTAATTTATCTACACATTCTCAAAATGATTTAAGCAATAATGATAGTTTTTTTTTTCTTTTTATTCTGATGATGTTAAATGTTTTTGTATAGAGCATCAAAATAATGAACAAATGTCCGGTTTTTCTGTTATACATCAAAACATTCGCAGCATGCGAACTAATTTTAATACTTTTCTCTCTCATCTCACACCTTTGGATCATTTACCAGATCTAATTTTTCTTACTGAAATTTGGATCTTTGAAGAAGAAAAGGCTTTTTATGATATAATTCCAAACTATAATTTTGAAGCGAATTGAAATGATACTTATGCTGCTGGTGGCGTCGCGGTGTTTTACAACTCTAATCTTAAGGATTGTAGAGTTAGTAAATACAAATTTGAAAGTTCTGATATATTAAGCGTTAATTGCGAGATTTCTGGTGTAAATTATTGCTATATTGTGTTTATAGACTACACAAGTGTTCAGTAGAATGCTTTTTGGATGATATGTCGGGATTTTTGGATAGCCAAAAATGTAAAAATATAATTCTGTTGGGTGATTTTAATAGTTATAAACATTCTGTTAGATTCACCGGATGTCGATAGTAATTTAGCTTCGTTTTCATCATTTGGTTTTTAATCCGCGATAAATGAACCTACTAGATTAAATTCTTGCTTGGACCACATTTTTACAAGATTTCACAATAACATTTCTGTTGATTGTAAATCAATTGTCCAAGATTTAAGAATATCTGATCATTGTCTAATGTCTAACTGGTATTCAACTCAGCTGTTGTCGGTTTAGAGAAAATAATCTTGAAAATTTCGAATTTCACAAAATTGATTTTGTCGCCTTAAGATCAAGCTTAAATCTAGAGTTCTGGGATGAGGTATACTCGGCACTGCATCCTTCAGATGCATTTGATTTGTTTCTCAATAAATTACAATATCATATAAATAACTGTAGCCAGAGAATATGCAAACGAAACAACAATTTTAAATGCCTCAAACAATGTATGACTCCGTCGTTACTCAAAAAAATCAAAAAGAAAAATAATCTTTCCTTTATTATCAAGAAGCATCCTAGTAATCTAGTTATGTAAGAGGTCAAAATTGAAATTCCGCTCTGTAAAAATTCATATTTTAGTAATAAATTAGCAAGGAACATTGGCAACTCGAAAGAAGAATGGCGTGTTGTTAATGAAATAGGTACTTAATAAAAATAAATCTTACTCAGATATTTGTATTCAAAATAATAATCTTATTGTTACTGATTCCTTAGAAGTTGCTAATTTATTTGATAATTTTTTTGTTGACATTGGATCTAATAATGGTTTTTCAAACGTAACTAATCCTTCGCTTCTCTGTGACACCTGTTTAGTACATGACAATAATCAATCTGAAAGTTTTTACTTTCAACAATTTTCAGCGCTTGAGATTTATAAAATTACTATAGCTGGCCCGCCCCGGCTTCGCACGGGTAGACAAAATCTATGTAATTGTCTACAAAATTTACATAAGAAAATATCAATAAATATTATTTTAGGTAAAATCTCTTCTTAATTTTAGTTCTGTTTATTAGTCTCTTCAAAACCTGATTTTTCAATCATCAATTTAAGTGTCAAAGGAATAAACAGGACAAATTTCTGATCCATATCGGCGGCTCAAATGTTAAACTCACTTACTAACAAAATGCACTATTGAAGGAAATTTGAAACATGCATATCTACGTTTTGAAGCTGAAAAGTCATGTTCTGCAAATTTTGAAAAAAAAAAATCATTTCATTCTCATTTTGTGGAACATTTTTTGTGCACTTACTGAATTTTACCTTTGGACCGACCGACGATATGAGGTATAAATACTATTTGATTTTTTAAATTATCAATTATTTACGTTAGGTACATAACTAAAACATTATTGAAAAATTTTGGAAGTGCTATATTTTTTTATTTTTCAATCTTTTAAAACGTTCGGTTTACCATTAGGCTTGTTTCACACATACATATACGGTTTCATTCGGTTCGGTCTGTATTCGGTTCGTTTTCGGTCGGACCTGATAAGTGTGAACCGATGAAAACGGCAGGAATAAAAACCTAATAGAAACCGAATAGCACCGAACGTCCCCTCGACACGAATCGGTTTCATTCGGTTTCAAGGGCACACAAACTTATCGTAGCGTTCACACATATTCGGTTCTATAAGGTTTTTTTTGTTCGTTTTTATTTGGAATTGACAACTAGTGCTGAAGTATGTTGTTATTTTTGGAATTAAAAATTGATATTTGAATACAAACCTTATAGGAACCGTATATGTGTGAAAATAAAAAACTGAAACCGAAAACGAACCGAATACAGACTGAACCGAATGAAACCATATATGTGTGAAACAAGCCTTATTGTCGATAATATTGTGGATAACCATTATTACCAGTAATTATTTCTGCAATTTTTGTGCATTGTTTATAAGATATGCATGGTGATGTTAAGCGAAATATGTATATGGTCGTCCTTTCAAATCGACTTTTTAACGTTTGGTGGCCAAATTCAAGTCGGTCGGTTCAGAGAATAATCTCACGACACCCGCATGTCAATAAATACAGAATCTACCGAAAACAACGCATTGGTCCTAATGGTGCATGTGCATGAGAACCCGAAGCAATCAATTCCGACAACTCATTTAACAGATACTTCCAACAATTGAAGAAAAACTTTTGCTTTTGGCCCGAATTAACCGATGAGTATGTGAATGACAGACGATGCAATAGTCCTAACAGGACAGCACTATGGGTCACACAGGCTAAAGCTGATTGGATAAAAAACATTTTGGTAGAACGATTTGAAGGTAGAGTTATAGGCTACGTTTCCACCAAGCACTGAACTGACAATTAAAAAGATTTACCTCAAATCTTCTGTAAATATCGAAGATTTACCATACAAATGTATTTCTTAAGTCTAGAAGATTAGAAATAAATCTTGTTAAATCTTCGTAGGACAAATAGTTTTAAAAATCAAACACGAACCTTTTTTTATATAGCGCTGAGGGATTCATTTGATTCAGTTCGTCTTTGTTTGACACAAATGAAACATTCTATCTCACTTCCACTTCATAAAAAAAAAGAAAAACCTTTCGCATTTTGAAAGGTGCTGTTAAAATAAATTTTTCTGTACCGTAGAAATACAATTATTTAATCCAAACCGAAATAAACCTTAATGGAATTATATAGCACTATCTCTCGCGGAGGTAAGTGAATTGGCCACCAAGGTCGTGCTATTTTACTGATATCACGGGCCCGCGTAACCCAAACCATCGCTCAAATTCAGCCAGATCCCAGATCTATGCACTTAATCCATTGTAAATTGGATCTCTCTGTTCCGTTCCATCGGAAACATTCAAACATTCATTTTTATATATATAGATGGATTAAACTTTCAAAAAGTCTACCAAGCCTACAATATTTGTGAATAAATTACAATAAATTTGGTAGTTTGACAGCTCGTGAGAACCATAACTTCTACTCTCAATAATTTCTGTGAATGCTTGTTGTTAGTCGGCAGAAAGGGAGGAGACCTACAATTTTTGTGCAAAAGGACTAAGAAGGGAAGCACTTTATGATGACAAGAGCTACTCTTGAAGGATTTGTCACTCCCTTGTAATACCCCTGAACTTAACGTTTTAGATGGAATAGACTGATGGGTTTCGATCCCAGGACTCCGGTGGCGTGACAGTTCAATGCATTAACCATTACACCAAGGGTTAAATTAATTGATAGAAAAAAGAATTTCGGTCATACCTTACGCACAGCTTGTTTTATTCCAATTTAATTTCGACCCGTCCTTATGGAAAACCCTTCATTAGTACTTGCCCTTAACTCCATCAAAAATAGTTTTTGAAGGCGATCATTTCCGATTAGTAGTCAATGTATTTTCTTCATAGATTTCATTTGCACGGGATCTTGCACTCTTGCAGCTTGGAAACCATTCATACACATAATGTACATACGTTGTACATAAAACATTGAAATTTTTCTGCATTTCTTCGTGTGTTTCGACCAATGATAATTTGTTTAAATCTTGACAATCACTATTCAAGCAATCATTATATTTTCTGAAATAAAAAACAGAGCCTGTTTTCTAAATAAACTTCCTTTTTTCACATACAAAACATTACTTTTTGTTTTGTAAGATAAAAGTGCAGCGGCACTGATTGAAAATTTCTAAAATTACTTTTTAAACATTGCCAGTAATTTTTTAGATATTACCAGGAAATTTGAGTTCCATCTATCCTGTAGATCTCGAGTCTATAGGTCATACACAGACAAACATTCATTTTTATATATATAGATTATGTCACTGAAAACATTTAATTCATCATCAAGTGATAGTGTTTCAAGTTTAATATTAAAACAAATTGCTTTTCATATATCTGATGTTCTTTGTTATATTTTTAACAATTGTGTGCAAGAAGGAGTTTTTCCTGATAGCTTGAAAACTGCAGTGGTTTAACCATTGCATAAAAAGGGTGATACAAAGGCATTAAATAATTATCGTCCTATTTATATACTATCTGTTTTTTCTAAAGTTATTGAAAAGGGAATTAAAACTAGAATACTTTCTTTTTTAGATAAAACTCGGTTTTTAAGTGATTGTCAATTTGGGTTTAGAAGCAACAAATCGACAGAAAGTGCTTTATTGAAATTATCTGGTGAAATATAACAGTTTAAACGATTCTCAAATTCCTTCAACATTATTTATTCATATAAGCAAGGCCTTCGATATGGTGAACCATACATTGCTACTTGATAAACTTTATAAAGCGGGATTTAGAGGCTCCATTTATAAATGGTTTTCCTCCTATTTATCAAATCGTAATCAAGTCGTAAAAATTCAAAATGTTTTTAGTTCACAATGTTTCTTGAATATGGGTGTTCCCCAAGGATCAGTTTTGGCTCCAATCCTTTTTCTCGTTATTCTTACAACCTTTTAAAGGTAAAATCACGGCATTTGCTGATGACACATCTCTTTTCTATTCAAACAGTAATCTAATTGATATGTTTGCAGATGTGAATAGCGACTTAGACATAATTAGAAGATGGTTTAATTTTCATAAACTAATAATTAGCAATAAAACGAAGATCATGATATTTAATATCAAAGGTAAAGTTCCCGAAGAACTTCCTTTATATTATCATTCACCAAAATGTAATCGATTTGTTTTGGAAGATATGGTTTTCAAATTGCAACGAAAATTGCTTTTTGATTGAACGCGTTGATAGTTTTAAATATTTGGGTATTATATTGGACCAAAAACTTTGTTGGAAAGACCATACAACCTATTTGAAAAAGTATCTGAACGGAGTGGTAAGACAATTGTTCCATCTTAGTATGTACTGTAATCTTCCTGTCTTAAAATTAGTTTACAATGGTTTACTGAAATCAAAACTAGATTATGGGATTTCTTGTTGGGGTGGTACTTATTTCAATAAATACTTACTTACTTACTTAAGGTGGCGCTACAGTCCGGGGTGGACCAGGGCCTCAACCAACAAGCTTCTTCCAGCCGGCTCGGTTTCTAGCTAGCTGTCTCCAGTTTCGCACGCCAAGTTGGTTGAGGTCCTCTTCCACTTGCGTGCGCCACCTTTTACGCTGTCCACCTCTACTGCGTTGTCCCACGGGGTTGGATTCAAAGACTTTCCGGGCCGGAGCATTGGTGTCCATTCGCTCTAGATGACCCAGCCATCTCAGTCGTTGGCTTTTCACTTTTGTGGCTAGGTCGGTGTCGCTGTACAGCCCATACAGTTCGTTGTTGTATCTTCTTCTCCATTCCCCATCTATGCAGACGGGACCAAAAATCACCCGGAGAATTTTCCTCTCAAAACAGCCTAACGCGTTCTCATCCACTGTTAGCAGTGTCCATGCCTCTGCACCATACATCAGGACCGGGATGATAAGCGTCTTATACAGGGACAGTTTAGTTGCTCGAGAGAGGGCTTTGCTTCTCAATTGCCTTCTTAGCCCAAAGAAACAGCGATTGGCAAGAGTAATTCTTCGTTTGATCTCAGCGCTGGTGTCGTTCGCTGAGTTTATAGCGGATCCTAGGTAGACAAAGTCTCTGACTACCTCAAAATTAAAGCTGTCTATAGTGACGTTCTGTCCGAGACGTCGGTGTTGGGTGTCCTTTCTTGTGGACAGCATATATTTCGTTTTGCTTTCATTCACCGTTAAACCCATCTTCTTGGCTTCCTTCTCAATGTTCACAAAAGCACCACTGACATCACGCTTTGTTCGTCCGATTATGTCAATGTCGTCAGCGTAAGCGAGTAATTGGACGGACTTTTGAAAGATTGTGCCTCTGGTGTTGACGTGAGAGTTTTGCACTATTCTTTCAAGAACGATGTTGAAGAAGTCGCATGACAGCGCGTCGCCTTGCCTAAAACCTTTTTTGACATCAAAGGTGTCGGTGAGGTCTTTGCCGACCTTGATGGAGCAGCGTGCATTCTCCATCGTCATCCTGCACAAACGGACGAGTTTGGCAGGGATGCCAAAACTAGACATTGCTCTATATAGCTCGTCTCTATAGATGCTGTCATACGCATTGAAATCGATAAAAAGGTGGTGGGTATCGATTTGGAACTCCTGGGTTTTCTCCAAGATCTGCCGTAGTGCGAATATTTGGTCGATGGTGGACTTCCCTGGCCTAAAGCCACACTGATATGGACCTATCAGGTTGTTGACGAATGGCTTCAGGCGTTCACAAAGTACGGCAGAGAAGATCTTGTAGGCGATATTAAGAAGACTGATGCCTCTGTAGTTGGTGCAGTCCAGAGGATCGCCTTTCTTGAGGATCGGGCAAACAATACTGAGGTTCCATTCATCGGGCATGCTTTCTTCTGACCATATTTTACAGATGAGCTGGTGCATACTCCTAACCAATTCATCGCCAGCCGCTTTGAATAGCTCAGCCGCAAGGCCATCAGCTCCAGCAGCTTTATTGGACTTAAGTTTAGATATGGCTACCCTCACTTCGTCAAGATCGGGTGGACGGAATTGTTGGCCTACGTCGTCCAGGTTGAATGGTGCAATTTGCATGGTAGCGGAATTCGGTTCGTCATCGCCGTTATACAATTTGCAGAAATGATTTTTCCATATCCTCAGCACCGACTGCGTTTCCACCACGATGTTCCCCTGATCGTCCTTGCAGGCTTCGGTTCGGGGTTTCAATAAATTAGAACCTTTATTAATAAAGCAGAAGCATGCAATAAGAATCATTTCCAAGACCAATCGTAGGACACCTAGTTTTGAGTTGTTCAAATGTCTCGAATTTCTTCCTTTAAGACACCTTTAGGTTAGGTTAGGTTAGAAGGGGTGATGTTACGGCAAGCCGTCGCATCTCACTCGGATCTCAATGGATCCATTGCGCTCCCCATAGGGTTTTGGTAAGGAAGGTTTGGGGAAAAGGATAAGATGGATTGGGTGGAGTTTAGGTATGGGATGCCTCCCTGAACCACCCTGAATTCTGGATGAATTTAAGGATGTTTCTTAGTGGCAACTTAGAGATGTCGCCCAATTCGTCGAAAAAATATTCTCCGAGGGCTGCTTTTCTGGTTCTGGCTAGGCTGGGGCATTCACAAAGAAAGTGATATGAGCCCTCCTCCACCTCTACATCCTGACACCCTCTACACAAGTCCGACGAGCTAATGCCCATTCTGTGCATGTGGGTTCCCATTGAGTGTTGACCCGTTAGGACTCCAATTAGAGTGGAAAGTTGAAAGACACCTTTACTGCTACAAAGTTTTAAAGATATTTTTCATGAACTCCGGCTATTGTGTAGCTAGAGTGCAAGATAACTATAGTTTGCGAATCAACACCAGAAACTTCGTAACTGTACCAACCATCAAAAAAACGCATTTTTCACATTGTTATTATGTAACTGCTCCTCGTTTATTCAATAGATTACCAGAAAAACTAAGGTGTGAGAGAGTGAAAACAGTATTCTTGAATGAAGTAAAAAAGTTGCTTTTCTCATTTAACCATTCTGTAATTGATGCTTTATTAAATCCAATAATGTAATTTATACTTTTTGAAATAATTTTAAAATAATTTTTTAATTGAATCCTTTTGTTTCCATTTGCAATCTTCGTCATCAATAGACCTATTTTGATTTAATTGTACAACTTGTTAAGTACTTTCAACTCTATCTTGCAAAAGATAAAAGATTGTACTCAGCTATTTCTTTCTAATAACTTTATGCGAACATAATATTGTAATTTGGTTTATAATAAGTATTATTATTTTTAATATTATATTAATTATATTATAGCGTTTAAGGATATTGTATGAAATAAAGTAAATATATATAAAAAAAAAATATATTTAAAAAACAGGCCGGTCCACGATTTTCAGCATATTTTACTGTTAGGCATACGTAACTCGTTGAAGAAAAAATGTAAAACAGACCAACGCTATTTTTAATTTAGTTTTGTTCGTTATCTCGATCGAATTTGATTAAATTTTACACATATAAATAAACTTTCAAAAGGCTTAAATACAATTTTCAAAAAATCAAAATGTTTGTTTTGAAAATTCAATGTTTAAAAATCGGGTTGATAATTTTTTGGAAAATTAAATTTTTATCGTCATATTAATAAAAACGACATTTTTCTTTCTTAAAGTGTAAAACACTTTTCTTTTTTTGTAATTAGTACAGATAAAATAGCACAAAAAGTCTTTCGAATAAAAAAAAATTAGTACCATCATGAAACTTGGTGAAAGCGTTTCGTGTACCATGAGAATGAAGAATCAAAAGAGTCTATAAAAATATTTCAAATGGAAGGGTGTTTTTTTGAGGGGGAGAGGGGGGGAGTTGTGGTGTATCAATCGGAAAAATTTACCATGGTACAACCTAAGCATATGACACATTTTTTCAAGGAAATTTTAAATGCTGATTCAAATGACACCAAAACCAAGCCGATACGACCTCCGTGAAAAAAGTTACTGTCATTTTTATAATAGGATGACTATATTTTCCGTATAAAAGTAAAATATTATCGAAAACTAGTTGAAAATAATGGTATGTCGATGAAACTTGGTATAAATGGTTCATCTATCATGAAAAGCAAAAAACCTTTTACAACAATGGTACCCTCATGAAACTTTATAAAAATGTGTTATGAACTACCAGAATAAAGAATCAAAAGAGTCTACAGAATTAATATTGAATAATTTTGAATGAAAAATAACAACCTGTGTGTGTAACTACCAAGTATATAGGCTGGAGTTATAGCCACCACCACGATCATCAGACTCCTTTAGTGGTGCTAAGTCTGGTTATGCTCGTATTAATTGAAAAACTCTTTGCAGTAGATCTACTGCATTTTTTTTTCGAAAAATAAATATTGCCCTTAAATAAAATCTATTGCACTTTTAGTTTCACGAAACTGGTGACATATGTAACTGCTTTTTGGGTCAAACTAAATAACGAAGAAAACGATTTTGAGGAAAAACATTTAATAATTTATGTACATAATATGTATGTATATGTTAACGTTGTGTGCCCTCCCTAACACATAGTGCCCTTTCACACGAGGAAACTGAGTTGCCAGCAACTTTTAGTTCCAAGGTGAGAAGGGCAGGAGGAAAGAGGGGCGAACAGAATCTCCCCGGTCGAGGATTTGAGGAGATTTTTTGACATTTCCTTTCACATCTAGGTTTAGGTGTGTTCAACCAATAGACTTTCAAAGGAAATTTCAAAAGTTGCCTGGAGATTTGTTTCCTCGTATGAAAGGTACAAGAGATTTTTAAGGAGATTAAAAGAAAACGTCAAAAAAATCTCCAGCAACTTGTTTCTTCGTGTGAAAGGGGACATAGTAGTGCCACAGCAGAGCAAAACAAATTAAATACAGCCACTTCGTAAAATGTTGTTCTGTGGAAATGGGCGACGTTGATATTGATTGTTGGGAACCTTCTGATTCCGTGGGTCATATAGACCACTTTAATCAGTTTTCGTTCGTTGAAGGGACAATAAAAAAAAACAATGAAAATCTCTCTTTTGAAAAAATGTTAAGACTGATATGAGAATAAATAAATACAAAAACAATAAATAAATAAATTGGATGGCGCAACAGCTCGTGGAGAACCAGGGCCTAGTGGCTTACAACTCTCAACTATTCCTGTGTGCGTTTTGTTGGCAGGAATGGAGGGGACCAACAGTCCGAACGGCTAGATGAGATGCACTTATTCATGACAAGTATACTCTTGGAGGATTTGTCAGTTCCTCGCATTACCTACGATAAAAGAGTTCTGTTTTTAGGTGGCTCGGCGGCGGTGAATCGAACCCAAACCTTCGGCATTCCACGAGGTACTACTGATATCAATATAAATGCATGAATTTTTGTTTTGTTATGTTTTTTAAAGAGGAATAAATATTTATTTTATTATTTTAAATCATTTATGTTTATTTATCTTATTTTTCTTACAAATATTTCGAAAATATAAAAATCTACTGCGAAAAAGTTGAGTCTACCGCGTTTTTTTCCAAATCTACTTCAGACATTTTTTCAAAAATTCCCATCCCTGGAACACACACATGTTGTTGTTGTTCATAATTCGCAGCATGCACTGCACTTGTGCTTATTTCCATTTACACAAACCCCACTTAAATAGTCCACAGAATTATTTCACATGGAAGGGTTCGCTTTGAAGATAGGAGGAAGTGTGTAGTTATATTTCAAACAAAAATTGGAAAGGATGGTACCCTCAAGAAACTTGGTAAGAGTGTTTCATTTGTTTGTGTGGGTTTGGGTATAGGATGTTATTTGTTTTTGAAATCAATTTTTGTTTTTGGAAAAGCATTTAACTTTCCTTCACCCGTAAAAAAACATCCGTCTACTATAAAGATAATTATATAGACTCTTGTGATTCTTCATTCTGGTAGTTCATAACACATTTTTATAAAGTTTCATGAGGGACCATTTTTGTAACAGTTTTATGGTAATAATCCCACGATAACCACAACCCTCCAAAAACACCTTTAACCACAGATATTTTTATAGACTCTTTTTTTATTGCTTTTCATGACAAATGATAATGAACCATTATTTATACCAAGTTTCATCGACATACCATTATTTTCAACTAGTTTTCGGTAATATTTAACTTTTATACGGAAAATATAGTCATCCTAACATAAAAATGACAACTTTTTTTCACGGAGGTCGTATCGACTTGGTTTTGGTCATTTGATTCAGCATTTAAAACTACCATGAAAAAATGTATCACATGCAAAGGTTGTACCATGGAAAATTTTTTCGTTTGATACACCACAACTTCCCCCTCTCTCCACCTCAAAAAAACACTGTTCCATATGAAATATTTGTTTAGACTTGATTCTTCATTCTCATGGTACATGAATCGCTTTCACCTAGCTTCATGGTGGAACCAATTTTTTGATTTGTTTATCCTATTTTACCTGTACTAAATGGGAATATTTTCATTTTATTTAAAGGTCCTTTTGTATCAATCAACATTTCCCTACTTTCTATCTTTCTTTTGTTAAAATTAAATTTGATAACACCCACGCTACACCACTGAAATATTCGTTACCAAAACAACTTCTTTTTACCCTTAAAAAATAAATCAAACAACTTTTGAAACAAATCAATCAAGTTTGAAATTACCTTCTGAAAATAAAATTAAAAAAAAAAATTTGTATATTATTTTTTAAGTAGGTACCCTAATTTTTTGTAAAATCTCAGCAGAAAGAACAAGGTGCTCCAGCTAATATATTATAACTTTGTACATTAATGTATGATTAATAAATACTAACAATAAAAAACAATATTATAGTCGACTTTCGATTATACGGAATTTAACCGGTGTTGGCCCAGCAAAGCGGTCGGGTAATAGCTGGTATTTTCATATACATATGTCAAAGCAATTTATCATAATTGTTAACAATAAGTTAGAATTATAACAAATACACCCGAAAACACTATGCTTATAACTGTTCCAATCATAGTCACGCAACATTATGCAGAAATCGCGTTTTGGTTTAAGTCTTACATAAATGTATGTAAATTGATAATAAGTGAATTGTGAATGTGATGAAAGATGGTTTTCACATATTCGTGTGACAAAACTGTTACTTTGAGTTTCTTTAAAAACCCTTGAGGACTGCGATAGTTATTAGTAAATGCATATACAAATTGTTGCATGTAAAATGCAGTTTTATAAAAGTGCATTTTAAATTATGTTCTACCAAACGTTTAAAAATATATTTTCTTACTTCATTGCTTGGAAGGAAATTCCTTCATTATGGGAAAAGAGTTTTGGTATGGGTACGATCAATAGATATAGTCTAAGAGCTACCAGCCACTTACCTACTAGATACAAGGCTACAACTTTGTGTATGCTTGATTTGGGACTAGTTTAGTATGAAAACCACGGTCTGGCAGGGTTTCCGCGGTCGAAATGTTGCCATCTGATTTTTTCAAAATGCAAAAAAAGGGACAAAATTAACCTATTCGCACAAGGCTGAAACTTATTTAGGCAGACGAGCCTAAAGCTCTTAAAGATTAATAAAAGATATTGGATAACTTGAGAATTTTGTTAGGTACAAGGCTAAGACTAAGCGTATTCTTTGTTCGTGAACAGATTAGTCAAAAAATAAAGATCTAAGAAAATTTCCGCAATTCTAGGGCTGCCACCTATTTTTTTTTTCAAAATGTGAAATAACTTCCAAATGCAACATATCTACTTTTAGAATGCTGATTTTGGAGTTAATAATAACTTATGTCTTTTTGTACATGAAAAAAAAGATGCCAGACCAGTTTTGGTGGACGAAAATAGCTTGCCAGACGTGTTTTTAAAGTTGGTATTAAAAAATGTCATTGATTAGTCAGAGAATAATGTATTGAATACATATTAAATCAAGTCAACAAATTATCATATGGTTCTTTTGCTGTAGACACAGGGTTGCCACATATTTTTTTCAAAATTTTATTAAAGTGACAAAACTGAAACACCAACCTACCTAAAGTTTTCGCACATATGTAAACTTATGCCATCTTGTATAAAAAAAAAACATACTTGACAGACGGCTAAAAGCTTCTGTCAGACAAGCCTAAGATTTAAAAAAATGGTTATATAAGAAATATCCTTTCCTGATTTTTTCTTAAATTAAAAAAAAAACTGTCAAAATTGCAAACCTACCCGCACAAAGCTGATTTTTACATATATTTTAGCTGATATCTTCTTAATTATGAAAAAAAAAATTTATCAGACCGGACGGACGGTCGAAAGTTCCTGCCAGACGGGCATAAAGTCTTAAAAGATGGTATTGTAAGAAATATCCTTTTTTTATTTTTTTATTAAATTGCTAAAAACTGTCAACATTGCAAACATACCCGCACAAAGCCGATTTTTACATAATGTTAGCTGATATATTTTTAAATATGAAAAAAAATATGTCAGACCGTACGGACGATCGAAAGTTCCTGCCCGACGGGCCTCAAGTTTCAAAAGTTGGTATTGTAAGAAATATCCTTTCTTGATTTTTTCTTAAATTTCAAAAAACTGTCACAATTGCAAACCTACTCGCACAAAGCTGATTTTTACATATATGTTAGCTGATATATACTTGAATATGAAAAAAAATATATCAGACTGGAAGGACGGTCGAAAGTTCCTGCCAGACGGGCCTCAAGTTTCAAAAGCTGGTATTGTAAGAAATATCCTTTCTTGATTTTTTTTTAAATTTCAAAAAACTGTCAAAATTGCAAACCTACTCGCACAAAGCTGATTTTTACATATATGCTAGCTGATATATTTATGAATATGAAAAAAATATATCAGACCGGACGGACGGTCGAAAGTTCCTGCCAGACGGGCTTCAAGTTTCAAAAGTTGGTATTATAAGAAATGTCCTTTTTACTATTTCTTACAATACCAACTTCTGAAACTTGAGGCCCGTCTGGCAGGAACTTTCGACCGTCCGTCCGGTCTGATATACTTTTTTTCATATTCAAGTATATATCAGGTATCATATATGTAAAAATCAGCTTTGTGCAAGTAGGTTTGCAATTTTGACAGTTTTTTGAAATTTAAGAAAAAATCAGTAAGGATATTTCTTACAATACCAACTTTTGAAACTTGAGGCCCGTCTGGCAGGAACTTTCGACCGTCCTTTCGGTCTGATATATTTTTTTTCATATTTAAGAATATATCAACTAACATATATGTAAAAATCAGCTTTGTGCGAGTAGGTTTGCAATTTTGACAGTTTTTTGAAATTTAAGAAAAAATAAAAAAACAGGATATTTCTTACAATACCAACTTTTGAAACTTGAGGCCCGTCTGGCAGGAACTTTCGATCGTCCGTCCGGTCTGACATATTTTTTTTCATATTCAAAAATATATCAGCTAACATATATGTAAAAATCAGCTTTGTGGGGTAGGTTTGCAATTTTGACAGTTCTTAGCAATTTAATAAAAAATAAAAAAAAGGATATTTCTTACAATACCATCTTTTAAGACTTTATGCCCGTCTGGCAGGAACTTTCGACCGTCCGTCCGGTCTAATATATTTTTTTTTCATATTAAAGAAGATATCAGCTAAAATATATGTAAAAATCAGCTTTGTGCGGGTAGGTTTGCAATTTTGACAGTTTTTTTTTAATTTAAGAAAAAATCAAGAAAGGATATTTCTAATATAACCATTTTTTTAAATCTTAGGCTTGTCTGACAGAAGCTTTTGACCGTCTTTCAAGTATGTTATTTTTTATATACAAGATGGCATAAGCTTACATATGTGCGAAAACTTTAGGTAGGTTGGTGTTTCAGTTTTGTCAATTTTATAAAATTTTGAAAAAAAAATATGTGGCAACCCTCTGTCTACAGTTAAAGAACCATATGATAATTTGTTGACTTGATTTAATATGTATTAAATATATTATTCTCTGACTAATCAATGACATTTTTTAATACCAACTTTAAAAACACGTCTGGCAAGCTATTTTCGTCCACCAAAACTGGTCTGGCATCTTTTTTTTTCATGTACAAAAAGACATAAGTTATTTTGAATTCCAAAATCAGCATTCTAAAAGTAGATATGTTGCATTTGGAAGTTATTTCACATTTTGAAAAAAATAGGTGGCATTTTGCATTTTGAAAAAATCAGATGGCAACCTTTCGACCGCGGCAACCCTGCCAGACCGTGGTTTTCATACTTTACTAGTCCCAAATCAAGCATATACAAAGTTGTAGCCTTGTGTCTAGTAGGTAAGTCAAAGTGGCTGGTAGCTCTCCGACTAATAGCGGTAAGGAATAAAATACACGAATGTAATCGAAAACTTCACACTTTTTTCTCCGACCAACATTGTTACAGTAGACGCTCGATATAGTGAAGTAATGAAAACCAGGGCTGTTCACTCTTTCGAGATTGTTCACTTTTTCGGGTGGGAGTTTTCTAAGGCCTAATAAACACATGAATTTGATCCAAAATGCACTTTTCGTTCGATGTGAATGTTTTTAATTTTAAATTAAGTATTAAACAAGGCCTTCACTCAAGTTGAAACAAAAAACTGAAACAATTCCTCAGAGCTCTCAAGTTATTTTAAATTCTTGTGCGACATTTTTATACAAAAAACATTTTTGTACTATTGTGGATAGTTCACTATTTCGAGATTCACAATGTACATTATTATGCTTCTTGATATTTCAAATATAATTGAGCAAAATGAAGGGCGAGGAGGATGAAGTGATTGCATTGGTGGAGGAACACTTTTGTCGACTACAGTAGATGACGGATATAAGAAAACTCGCTTATAAGACAGACATTCCCATTAAGAAACGTATAAAACGAATCTCATATTAGAAATCCGTTTATTAGAATAATACTGATAAGAAACTTATTCTGGTACAAAATTTTTCTCACTACATTGAAAATTAAATGTCTTTAAGAAATGACCTCTTGATAATAATTTGGTTTTGAAAGAAATTTATAGATAAATGTTTCATTTTGGAACGTTAAGCATAGTTTAAGACGAACCATACCAAATAATTCGCAACGATACAAAATACAAAAACTGTCGTCGGTGAATGTTTCACGTTGGTTTGTGAGAGCCATGCGAAAAAAATTAAAATTTTCAAAATCATTTTTTCATGCGAAAAATGTTTTACACCACCCAATTAGTGATTAATTTACCCTTAATTATTTTATAGTTTATTAATATAGCTTATTACGTTCGGCTTTAAAATGGAAAACTATATTTTTTGTATGCAAGAACCATTGGCATGACAATAATGCTGTGAGGTGAATATTGAAGTGTAAGTCGACCACACAAATATATTTTTTATTCACCACACTAATTTTTCGCACGTTAAACAATTGCCAGTCACTCCTGAACAGCAATGGGTTTTTATGTAGCATGAAACTGTAATCCAATCGGACAAAAAAAATAGTTTTCTTCTTCACCTCAATAATTTTTGGCGTGCGAAAATATTTGCATGAATTTTTTTTCGAAGGGCCATATTAATAAATAATTTTTTCAGAAACTATTAACAATAAAAACTTGATTTAAAAAACATATTAGAGACTGGATTCATGGCTTTAAAAAAAGCTATAGCATGCCATTTTAAGTGGTCCCGTTGTTTTTTAATATTTTTTTTTTCTATTTTGGGTCAAATTTTTAGAAAATTACCCCTCCCGCCTGAACGGGGGGAAATAGACCCCCCTCCCATACGATTTTTTTCGTTTGAATCTAATGTATAAGTTCTGATTTTTTTTTCTCGCGTATTATAAGAATCACCCTAACTCCAGTATTTGTACCTTGAAGTGAAAAAAAGGAGACCAGGGGGGTGAAATAAATATCTGAAAAAAATAGGAAATTTTTTTTTCTCTATTTAGAGTCATTTGATACCTATCCAAGTTGGAATTTAAAAAAAAAAACAATATAAGGACCACCCTAATGTACATACATATGTAAGTATATGAATGAATGCAAATAAAACATTGCAGTCAGTCAGCCCCGGATCTACGATTTTTCCGAACCGGGGCAAAACTTGATTTTGGCGCCCTTGCCGTTTTTGATAAAAATGAAAAAAACCACATACCTGCTTGGTTGGATTTTTTGTCACTGGGAGAATAAAACCTTTTAATGGATGTGCAGTTCATACCTATTCAGCAACTTATTACTATAGATTAGAAAATTAACAATGCCTAAACTTAGACGATACACAAACTAGAACGATAAGATATGATTCGTTCTGTCGTGAACAATTCAAAAGAATTTTATTTTTGATTAGATCACGAATCTTATATTTTGGTTTTCATTCGAATCAAATCTGCAAGGATCTGTAAAATATGGCTCGTTCCCCAATTTATCATGGGAGAACTATTGAAGATCCATTCCCTGAACCGAAGAAAGAAAAATGTAAATTTACGACAGGACACAATTTCGAAAAGCCAAAGTTAAGCAAAATATAGTATCGAAGCACAAAATTCCGAAAAAAGTTTTTAAATCCTCGGGATATTGTTGCTCCTTGAGCGATTTCAATGAAATTGACAGAAGTAATAGCTGAGATAGAGTTATAGCAGAATATAATATTTTCAAAATAGGATGTTTCTAAAATATGTCAACTTTTTGCAACTTCGTTGTTTCTTGAGAGATTGCAATGAAATTTACTCAGGAGATAGCTGATACAGAATTGTAACAGAAAAAAATATTTCACAACAGGATTTTTCAAAAAATGTTAACATATTATAACTTTGTTGTTCCTTGAACGATTTCAATGCAATTGATACACACAATTTCAAACCGTAATAGTGCAAGAGCTAAGCAACGTCAAAGCACAAGTAATTTTAGATTGGCTAGTTCTTCGATACGCGTGAGAGCAGTCTCTGGCTGGTAGGAAATTTTGTGTTAAATAAATAAATAAATTGGGTGGTGCAACAGCTTGTAGAGAACCAGGGCCTAGTGACTTACAACTCTCAACCATTCCTGTGTGCGTGTTGTTGGCAGGAATGGAGGGGACCTACAATTTATGCCGAGTCCGAACGGCTAGATGAGAAGCACTTTTTCATGACAAGTATACTCTTGGAATATTTGTCAGTTCCTCGCAAGAGGCAGTTCCTCGGATAAAACATTTCTGTTTTTAGGTGGCACGGCTGGGAATCGAACCCACACCTTCGGCATGACAGTCCTACGCACTAACCATCATGCCACGAGGTACTACAGGAAATTTTGTGTTATCCGCCATTTTGAAAAAGGGTGTTGAAAAAGGTAAATCCAATTTTCTCGTAGAGTAACATTTTTTATTTGATTTTGTAAGTTAAAATATCTTTTCAATTTTTTGTTTCCAAAAATTATCGACACCATGAAAAATTGTTACTAAGCAGAGAGCACCTGATTTCCTACATTTTTGTGGGTATTTAGATTTTTTGTTAATTAAAAAAGATCTAAAATACAGTGTAATAAAGTTGTCAGTATCCAGCAAATAGTTCTTTAGGCAAGACTAGGATTTGTACGGCGTGGTGCGACGCTTGTAGAGAGACACAGTTCAAATGCTTTATTATTGAAAAGTAGGATCTATCTCCTAGATTTAAGGGAGGAGGGGAAGTTTTGGAAAAATACACTTACATACAATGCAAAAAACTATTGTTAAAAAACATCTGAAAAACTTTTAACAGTGTATTATAGCTCGTTTCTTTTTTAATTTTTAATTATTTTAAATGAAGAAATACTCGTAATAATAGAAAACTGCTAACAGTTGCCGGAGACATACCATTTGATATTCCATTGCTGCAGCTCAATTCATTTTATTTCATTAAGCGTCGCAATTCTCAGTTTTTTCAGTCACATAGATTTGGCGCCCCTGTAAGCTGCCGCCCGGGGCACAGGCCCCGGTTTGCCCCCCCATAGATCCGGGGCTGCAGTCAGTGCTGTAGAAACTTGTTTCAAATGATTTAGTGATATTGAAATTAAATTTTCTATCATAGGTATAATGCGTTTATCTGATACATACAAGAAGTTTTCTTTCTATTTATATACAATTTTAATAGAAGTAAACACGGACACAAAAGAGGAATTATTTGAATTTTTTGACTTTCATGTATCCGTCATCTTATTTATCAATCGCCAAATAATTCCTGAAACCATTTTGAGCAAAAATAATGCAGGTACCCACCCAGGCCAACTGATTTTTCTAAAAACAAGTTAAACGATATTTTTCTCGTAAGGTCGTAAGTGTGATTTTTAAACTCAATTTTTTCGAATCTTATTTGCATCAGCCTTCAGCGACGCAAACTGATTCATTTGAGAGTGCAAAACTTACGAACAAAAAGATTGAATTTCTTAAACTTTTTTGATGACATAATGATTGTAATCCTAAAGTCCACTTTACACGATAATAGAAGTCATATGACCTGTCATTATATTTTCTGTGTGATTTCTCAAATGCGCTTTCATCTCAAGTCAAGTCATACGGTTATCATTTTTTTATGTTTACACGCCTTTATTTCGCATTTGATTTTCTATATGGTTATCTGTCAAATCCAAAATAAAAGAAAAAAAAGTTACAAACAAATTAATTTTTAAGTGCAAAATTACTTTTCTGCAATTACCTATCTATTGTTATTTTCATTCAAAATTCTATTTTTTTGTAAGAATATTTTTGTTTTCAATACTCTGAATTCACTATTTTCAATAAAAACAACCAAATTCCGTTTGACTTGTCAAAAAAGTCATATGCTTTTTGCTTTTGAGAAGTCATGTGAGATCTATGAGTGCGTTCAGACGATTTGGTATGATTTTTCTGACAGGAGTGGCCTTAAACAAAGTTAATGCCAAAAGTGGCCGCATTACAAGTGTTATTTTTGGGAAAATGACGAAATGCCACGGCAACTTTATAAAAACAAAGTTGTGCTGGTATTTAAATTAGTATATGAAAGTAACTTTTATAATAAGTTCCCTGTCAGGTTTAATTTGTATTAACTTAATAAAAGTATAGTGAGCTTAAGCCCGTATGACACTACATTTTTCTCTCATTTAACAAGCTGAAAATGAAATTAAAGCCAAACGTACAGTGTAAGAATGTCCCAAGAAATGTATAATAAATGCGATTTTCAAAATATATTTGTCAGGTTCTGGCAGCTTTTTCTTGATATTTTATAATTAAAAATGAACAATAATTTCAAGGTACACTCAGTCATAAAAGTAAGTATACACTAGAAAACAATACTAGTTTATGATGTACAATGTACACATATTCACTTTTCGGACACATTGTAATTGTGAAAACTAGTTTATATATTTACTATTTAAATCTATTCATTTATACGCCGATGATGTTCAGCTCCATCTAGCAAAGCCTTTTCATCAGCTTGATGAATTGTTCTTATCTGTCAATGAGGATCTTAAGCAAATAAATTCTTGGTCTATCACCAATGGCCTACTCCCGAACACTATCAAATCCCCAGTCATTCCGATATCTAAAAAAAAGTTCGATCTCAACACTTTACCCGATTTATGGCTAAGTGATAGTAAAATCAAAGCAGTTGATCATTGCACAAGCCTTGGGTTTGTTTTAGACCGCCATCTATCAGGGTATAATCACACCAATGTTGCCATTGGTCGTATATACGGGTGTCTTAGAAAACTATGGCCCTTAGCTTACTTTACCCCTGTTGAAACTCGACGTAAACTCATACTGTCTTTGGTTTTGCCCTTAGTATCCTACGGTGAGATAGTGTATAGTGATATCGATTCACTATCCCAACGTAAATTACAAGTTGCTTTCAATGATGCTGTTCGTTACGTCTACGGGTTACGAAGACATGACCATGTCTCTGATTACGCCAAGAATCTGCTGGGTTGTACCTTGCAGCAGCATATCAATGCAAGAAACTGTGTTTTCTTACACAAATTAATTTATCTTAGGACTCCGTCATATTTATTCAACAGGCTCTCATTCAGTCGTTCCCCAAGAAGTATCAATATTATTCCTCATATCAGTAATTACCTGAACTCGTCCCGTTTATTTTTCATCCGCGCTGTTAAACTTTGGAACTCACTTCCGTCTTCAACAAAATCAATAGTTAACTTCAATGAATTCAAACAAGCTATCTTTCTTCACTTTTCGTCCCTTGCAATCCAACCATAACCCTTTCCCTTTCATTGTCAAAAATAGTTAAATATTAAATTAAATTAAAATCAAATTTAAAAATGTTATTTTAAATTAAACTCCAACTTATTTATTGTAAAATACTGTGTATTATCTAAGCATGTCATACCTAAGTACTATAAAAGGTGTTATCTTATTGTACAAACCATTAAATAAATGAATGAATGAAAAAAAAAAAAAAAAAAAAAAAAAAAAATCCCTATCTTAAAAACACATGCATCTCTTTTTTGCTCTGCTGACACTTTAATTGGTTTAATGAGAAATATTGAAGAAAAAATGTAGTGTACGGGTCTTACGTTAACAAAAATTCATTCAATAGTACGGATTTCAAAAATGGGCTAAATTCCAATAGCACTGACCATTTAAGGCGTCTAGGAACTGGGGTCTGGTTAATTTGAAGCTTTCAAGAAATTGCTTCCTGTATCCCCTAAATATGAGACAAACTCCAATAAAATGAAAACTATTCTCTGATGCATCGAGGTAACAAATTGTTCATAAACCAATAGTATGGTTTTGAAAGGCTCTTTAATTTAAATTCAATAATCCACTACAAGCTTTTAATATCAGACTTACCATGTCCTGAAGTCCGTTCTTTTTCTAACCAAAGCTAACTTTAGTTATAGTGACCAGATTTTTTGGAAGCCAATGCGGGACATTTTTTTAAGAACAAAAACAGTTTTTTTTGTAAATTTTAGTGTACATTTTTGGCTTACACCACTTTAAATTTTAAAATTATAAAGGAAGGAAAGTTTTTAAATATTTTGTATCTCCCATCCTTCAGTGAAGAGAGCAACAAAAATCAATTTTTTTCGTCCAAAATTCAGAGCAAAAAAAATACCTAGGTTCATCAAGGAATTTATTACTGAACTGATTTTTTTTATGGAATATATTTAGAGGGGTGGGAGCATTAGCCGCCATCCGCCATCACCAATGCGTTTTATCAAAAATCTGTTGTATCTGTTTAGTAATTTTTTCTTTTGTTTATTTTTTTTTTTAATCAAGTTAATATTAAATTCTTAAATTTGTTTTATTTTTTTAATCAAATTATACATATCTGTGAAAAATTTTTGAGAAATTTAATTTTGAATTCAATATTTTTGAAAAAAAAATTATGAATCTTTTTGAAGTTGATTGTTCTAATAATTAATTTCTCAAAAACCTTTCATGCAAACAATTTGATTTAAAATCAAATACAAGAATAGAAGCTTTCAAAATAAATTACTATTATTTTCTTACGGTGCACGTTTCACGAGATATTTAATAAAACGCGTTTTCCAAGATGGCGGCTGACGCTCGCATCCCTCTGTTCCGCCAACTTGGATTTACATTCGCCTGAATATGTTCCTGTTATATTTTAAGTTAACTTTTAAGTAAAAAGGCAGAGACGTCTTAATATATAAGAATGAGTTTATTAACTAACTTATCATAATTCATTATCGAGACATAGGTATGTTTTAATATAAGTATCAAGGTATGTATACAAAGGTATGTTTAAGTATAAGTATGAGTGTATGTGAGAATTTGCATGATAACATAAGAGAGAGAGATATAGTTCATTTATTACATTACATAAGATATACAACTGTTCCATCAAGAACATCAGTTCAGTAATAAATTGCAGACAAAAACACCCGTTTCTTGGCCTATAAATCAATTTTGCAGATTTGAATTTTTACTGACACCATTACAGAACAATGACATAAAATCAGTTTGACAAGTTTTTATCGCTAGAGGTTCATAGACACAAATCATTCATCAATACAATGATATAGAAAAGTCAATTTCAAAACGTATTTCGTATACCCTTCGTGACGAAAAATTAAAATTAAACTCGATATGTGAATCTACCTTAAGAAAGCCCTATAATTTTTGTTTTGCCTAGAATGAATAACGTCCAAACAAAATGGCGAAAAAGTTTTTAACAGATATTAACATGGACTTAATTTGAGTTGCTGTTTTTGTATAATTACGAAAAGTTCATGTCATTATAGCTCCTTCAAGAGATTTACTTCAAAAGCTTTGCACATCTGATTTTTTGTGGGACTTTTCGGGACCGTTCTGAAAATGCGGGACACTTTACGGGACAATTGATGATGCGGGACAAGCCTATCAAATGCGGGACCTTTGGTCACTATAACTATTGTCAACTATTGTTAACTTTCATCGTTTCTTTAATTCAAAAAGTTACTAGAGTTAAAAATAATAAAAATAATTAAATTACTAGAGTTAACTTTATGACGTTATAAAGTTATTCCTAAATTCAAAGTAAAAGTGTCAGAAAGGGTAACTTTCAGTAATTTTTCCAACTCATCTACTTGATAAAAGTTGAAATGGTTGATCCATCAAAAGCAGCTGTTATCACAATGTTTTCATATTTGGTTATCTTTTGTTTACCTCTCGAACTTTCCGTATGGAATTAACTTAATTTTTTGTAATAACGTATTTTTAATTTAATTGATTTTATCGTCAATTATTGTGAGTTTAGAAATTGCTTACATTGTTTTGCGACATTTTTTTTTATCCCTGAACCCTGCAGCATTTTTGGGAAACACAGTTCAACAGTATTATTCTCAAAGCGGCATCGGGGATTTTAAATTTTGCTGAGCGGCTAACCGATTTGTTTTTTATAAATTGCGACCATGTTGAACTGATAGTATTTATGGAAGTTGTAAGTCTACAATTGAGGTGTTCTGTCCAAGACATATTTTTACTTAAAACAACACAAAGGCACGGGTTTGTAACAGATATTGAGCTATCTCGACACCTTTGAAAGCTCATTTGTCCACCGCCACCACGCCGCGCCCGCACACTGGTCCGTTTATGGAATTTCGGCGACAAAAATCATTTTCCACACCAATTCTTAGTCAAAATTAATGAAATCTTGTTCACCTAATGATTTGGGGATGCTAAATTTATTGGTACTGCTAGTTTTTCTACTTCAAACAGGGGCAATTTAGGTCAGAACATCGTCCCAACTTTCAAAATTGAAAAAAAAACAGAACAGTATTGCTTAAGTCACGAACTGAGTCAGGTTTATGTTTGGAATGTCCTAAAATATGTATGTGCCTTTCATATAAACATGACTCCAATACTGATTTGTACAAAATTTTAAAAAGAGAGGTAGTCCAAAATGTTGAGAAATATTCCCGAGGGATGAGAACTAGTGTAAGTGCTAGTTTAAAAAAAAAAATTTATTGGAAATTATTATTAGACATAATTTGACGACTGAAAGTTGCAATTCAAATTTAATGCAAATACTCAAAAACTCGAAAAAAAATTATCTGAAGTGATAGTTTTAATAATGTAGATATATTTTCTGGTTACAATATTTTCATCTGACATCAAGCTAAGAATTCTGATAGTTGACAGTTGGAAAAATTCGTTAAAATAGGAAAATTTTAATTATTTCATAAATAATGGTAGTTTAACATTTTTTCCAACTGTGCATTATCAGAATTCTTTTTTCATTAATTTGCATCAAGACTTGGCGTGGGAAATAATTTTTGTCACCAAAATTCAACCACTGTGCACCGTTGCGAAAAAGTACTATTTAGGATTTATCCAGATTAACTGTAGTACAGTAGGTAATATAAGAGTTTGCAGCTTGGAGCACTGTCAGATAGAGATAGGACAACTACTTTGTTACAGCATTGACGTGGATGCTAAGTCCTTCCACACAAATTCATGTTGGAAACTCAGCGCGTGTATGTCATTTAAGAACATGATAAATATTAATTCACTCAAAGCAGATCCTTGCTGACACCTTTCTTCGTTGGAAAGAAATCCTTATATGTATTACCATTCTAAACAGCAGCTGTGGTATTTTTATAAAACGATCTGAAGATGGTTATCATAATTTGTGTAATAGTTGGAAAGTATCGATTTCAATGCGACTATTCCTTCAAACCACTTAATATTGGCTATAAAGTTCAGTTGTTAATTCTTAGAGCTAAACATTTTTGCATATTTCTTTTGTTGTACTTAATTGTTTCCGAAATTAATTTAATTCTAATATGTAATTGAGTTTCAAGAAAAAACTCTTTGAATATTTTCAAGCTCAGACGAAGACCAATTTAAATATTATTTTCACAAAACCAATATTCTTCCACAAAATGGGTTTGTAGATCTGGGCAAAGCAAAATCCGGCAAAGGCAGGCAATTGAGGTCCATTACATCTCCGCTCCGAGAGACTGTATATTTCTCCGTATATAAGTAGGTATGTGTACATTAGGGTGGTCCTTATATTGTTTTTTTTTTAAATTCCAACTTGGATAGGTATCAAATGACTCTAAATAGAGAAAAAAAAAATTTCCTAATTTTTTCAGATTTTTATTTCACCGGTCTCCCTTTTTTCACTTCAAGGTACAAATACTGGAGTTAGGGTGATTCTTATAACACGCGAGAAAAAAATCAGAACTTATAGATTAGATTCCAACGAAAAAAAAATCGTATCGGAGGGGGGGTCTATTTCCCCCCGTTCAGGCGGGAGGGGTAATTTTCTAAAAATTTGACCCAAAATAGAAAAAAAATTATTAAAAAACAACGGAACCACTTACAATGGCATGCTAGCTTTTTTTAAAGCCAAGAATCCAGTCTCTAATATGTTTTTTAAATCAAGTTTTTATTGTTAATAGTTTCTGAAAAAATTATTTTCAAACGTAAACAATTATTATTTTTGTTTTGTTTTTAGATTTTGAAAACATTTTTTTGATGTGTAAACATCTTAGCGCTCGGTATGGGTAAAATTGAAAATCGGCTGTAACGGATATGGGCTCACGGTTCCGTTTGGAACAATTTTGTTTGTTGTAGGTAAGTAGAACTCTGTAAACTCAAATAGGTAAGGTAGTTTTCGTTTGATATTTAATGGTTTTGGTATTTGCCTAGTGGAGTGAATTCCTTACACCCCGACTTCACAGTAGATAATTTATTTCAGAATGATTGTCTTGACATTAAATATCTAATGGAGTCACTCCGTTTCATCTCTTGATTGGATGTCAAGAATATCTCTGCAATCATATCTTGACAGAGATATTTGACATAAATTTTGCCATTTTTTTGCTCTTTTTTCTAGAAACTAAATTATTTATTTCTTTGTTTTGTATACATATGCTGATGCTTTTGATGTTAATCTCTGCAATCGCGGATAGCAATTTTGGTTTGTGATATTAAGTGTTATTTGCAATTTCTTAATTTGAAATGTCATAACATGATTTGCAAAGTGGAGCATTCTTTTATTTTCCTCTAGTGAGCTGTGGTTCATGTGTCAAAAAGAAGAGTTGCAATGTCATATTTAAAAAAGTAACTTTGAGTAACTTTTCATTTAGGAACGACAAAAGCTAAAAATATGGCTGATCTGTCAAACAAATTGGGTGAAAAAAAGTCGAAATAGATTTGGAATTACAAATCAAGAACAAATTGTGATTTCATTAGATTTATTGAAAAGAACTTTTATCAGAACTTCGAAAATGCATACATTTTTCAAAATAAATTTCTTTTAACTTCATTCTAGCATAAAATAGAATATTTAAGCAAAAATAATACCAATTTTTTTTTATCATTCATTACTAGCACACATTTCTTTACTACAAATCGATCAAATCGGATAAAAAAATGTCGCAAAACGAAGAAAAAAATTTCCAAACTCACTATCGACGGTAAAATCACTTAAATATTAAACTTGAAATATATATAGACCGAGAGCCCACAGCAGATTTTGGGTGTGAACGATAGCAAAAAAAGAAGTATAGGCGTCGAAAGCTTCATTAAAGACTATTAAAAAAATCAAAGTCTTGCAGTCCACAACTGGGGCCTTTGCGAGAAACAGTGCATCGAAAAAAAATATGAATGCAACTTCGAGGAAAATCGTGTTAGCCGAAATTGGTTTTCACCCATCCCTAGATAAGCTCCGCGGATCCCATATCGCGGAATTTGAGATCATTTGAGTGTTTAATTCGCCCTGCCAGACTGTTTAAAAAAACCGTTTTTCACTTAGAATTTTTAATTTTTTAAACGGTCCGGTAGAGTAAACTATACACTGAAATGGTCTCAGATTCCATGATATGTGATCCGAGGAGCTTCTCAATGGAGGAGTGAAAACCAATTTCGGCTAACACGACCATCCTCGAAGTTGCATTCATATTTTTTTTTTTCGATGCACTGTTTCTCGCAAAGGCCCCAGTTGTGGACTGCAAGACTTTGATTTTTTTAATAGTTTTTAATGGAGTTTTCGACGCCTATACTTCTTTTTTTGCTATCGTTCACACCCAAAATCTGCTGTGGGCTCTTAGTCTAATAAGCTTTATAGACCAAGATCCCAGGGCCGCCAGACATACGTCATTTTATCATAGCTGAATTTTTGTCTGTGAATGCACACTAGGGTAGGTATGAACGAATGGATAATACGAACCTTGAACCCGGGTGCGTTTCGGAGGTATTTAGTGCTAAAAGTGCATAAATTTGATGCAAAATTACGTTATTTTATCAAAGCTGGTTTTTTGATATGTTTTAAAGAAAGTTATGATTAACTTATTTTGAAACTTACCAGACACCTACTTGGGTGCACAATGTCAGCCAGACACCATTAAAGGTGCCAACAAAAATCGTGAAATTTGATTATAATATCAAAGCCGAAATTTATATATGTTCTTCGGGAAACTGTAACAATACATTTCCTAAGCTGCAAGACACCTACAGAGGGACCAAATGTCAGCCAGACACCTTTGACGTTTTCAAACATATATTTTAGTTTACGTTTTAGTGTCAAAGCAATCGTTTCATGCACTTCAGAAAACTATTTCACAATATTTCTCAAGCGACCAGGCACCTGCAATGGGGCTTTGGATTCACTGGACACCCCAAAGTTGACAAAATAATCGTATATTTTACGTTATAATATCAAAGTTAAGTTTTATATTGCATAATATGTTCCTTGGGCAGCTTGGGAAATATATTGTAACAGTTTCCCGAAGAACATATATATTAGAGATTAGATTCTGTGCCAACCTTATTAGAGATTAGATTCTGTGCCAACCTTTTGGCTAACTCCTTTCACAGTCCAAACTTATCTGACTCCAGGAGAACAGATTCTTCTATTTATATTCATTCTGAACGACATTTCATAAAAATATTATATTCAATGTTCGTACGATCATTTTCAAAATGATCGTATTAAGTTGCTTAGAACAAAGTACTTTTCAACTATAACATATATTAAATTCAGCTCTGATATTATAATGAAATTTCACGATTTTTGTTGGCACCTTTAATGGTGTCTGGCTGACATTGTGCACCCATGTAGGTGTCTGGTAAGTTTCAAAATAAGCTAATAAGCTAAACTTTCTTTAAAACATATCAAAAAACCAGCTTTGATAAAATAACGTAATTTTGCATCAATTTTATGCACTTTTAGCACTTAATACCTCCGAAACGCACCCGGGTTCAAGGTTCGTACTATCCATTCGTTCATACCTACCCTAGTGTGCATTCACAGAAAAAAATTCAGCTATGATAAAATGACGTATGTCTGGCGGTCCTGGGATCTTACTCTATTATATTTTCCCCCAGATCTGATCTGGATTGTATATGCATACATATGTACATGTATTACAAAAACAAACACAAAATCCGACTTTGCTTTTGGATTCCGATTTGAAAATAAATTGTGACCATACACCCTTAGTACTTTTTTGCAAAAATGAGTTTTTTCTCTGACAGGTAGATGGCTTTTTGTATTGAAGATAGGGAGAAAAAAGAGTAGAGAGAAAATACAGAAACAAAAGGATAAACGGGGATAGGCATATTACACTCTTGTCGTACTGGGATCCTGTTTGTTTTATTATGATAATCTAATCCGGATCAGATCTGGGGGATACTTAAATTAAGCTATTATAATTGTATATACAATTATACACTCTATAGTATTCTCATGAAACCCGATTTAGAAGGTTGACATTTGGACGATAGGTTTGCTGTGGTCGCCTTACCGAGATCTCTTAACAAAACTTAGGATTACATTTGGACACTAGATGGCCACGAGATTTTTGGCTTCATGAGAATACTATAGAATTTATATGCAATGCTTATTACAAAAATGAGAACAATTTCAAACCGAACGATCGAGAAGCAAACAAAAGATAACTCAAAATGAAAACATCGTGATTTCAGCTGCTTTTGACGGATTAACCATTTCAACTCAGTATCAATGAAATGAGTTGGAAAAATGTACTCAGTTACTTTTTGACACTTTAACTTTGAATCCAGGAACAACTTTGTGAAGTCATAAAGATAATTAAAGTAGCTTAATTTGTGATGGTTTATTTGTGGAGTAGTTTTTTCGGAAGGGATTTTTAAATAGGTAAATTCATTATAAGTTGTATCGTGCGACCATTTTGTTTGAGCGGTTGTATTACAGATTCCTAATTGTTGCCATACGTGGTAGGTAATGACCCGATCCCTTACCCTCAGGTGAAAACGAATGTTTACACATCTTCAACGCGAGTCCCGGTACTCACACATTTTTTTCTTAACTATTTACTATAAAAACTTGATTTAAAAAACATATTAGAGACTGGATTCATGACTTTAGAAAAAGCTATAGCATGCCATTGCAAGTGGTCCCGTTGTTTTTTAATAATTTTTTTTTCTATTTTGGGTCAAATTTTTAGAAAATAACCTGAACGGGGGGAAAAAGACCCCCCCTCCGATACGATTTTTTTTTCGTCTGAATCTAATCTATAGTTTAATCTATGTGATGCACTCATGCATCAAAGACATAGGCATCTGGGAAATCACCAGATAAAAGAGAGTGAACTATCCTCTCTAAATGTACTCCAAATAATCAAATTCCTTAAGAAAATAAATTTGGAGGATGTGCTGTAGAATGAGTAACCTCATCCAGCTCCAGACGGGGCCACAATAGATCTTAATGGTTGCAGTCCACTTATACCCCGAACTCTTTCATTCATTCATTCATTCATTCAATCTATAAGTTCTGATTTATTTTCGCGTGTAATAAGAATCAACCTAACCCCATTATTTGTGCCTTGAAGTGAAAAAAGGGAGAACAGGGGGGTGAAATAAAAATCTGAAAAATTAAGGAAATTGTTTTTCAATGTTTTGAATCGAATGAGTGCTATCCAAGACAATGTCCAATTTAAGGACCACCCTAGTGTACATACATGTGTGGTAAGGGTATCTCATTACTGATTCCACACCCACGCTCAATTTACAAACTCGATGCACAATTCAATCTGGGTGCAGCAGTGCTGCATTCAGTTGCAGTAGCAATTTGGAATTGATGTGCGGTCTCTTATTCATTCAATGCTGCTATAGTTTCTACTTTTCATTCCTGGTGCCTGCTACAAGAGTAGTCGGGAAGCGTTTGTGTCAATGAGATGAGCCAAGCCGTCTTGTTTTTCAATTTTTTGTTTCTCTTTGCAGCTAAGCGAATTGATGAGAACTGTCGGACAATGTGCGATATATGAAAACCTTTGTCTAAAAATAAATAGGAACGCATAATGGGTCTCTTTTGCATTCGAATCAAGGAAAAGGCGGGCAACGTGTGTTGTGGCTGGCCTTCAAACGGATGAATTCAATAAACCAACAAGAACGCTATTGTTGAACAATACATTTGAAAATGGAAATACAAAAAGGGATGTTATGTTGGGTCGATTAATACAAAAATAGTTTTTTTTTTTTTAATGGCTGTTTTACAATGCCGCGTTGGGCGTCGCGTTGAAAGATTTGCCTGTTAACGCAAAAGTTCACGCATAGGAATTTCTGTTTAGTGTTTACAATAACCCTGTTCCTTTGTCTAGTCCCAAACAGTTTCAGACCGCCAGATTTGGTACGGACCAGTACAATTTTTCAAGTGTGGAACGACTTCGGACTAAATCTGGCGGTTTCAAACTGTTTGAAAGTCGGCAAAGGACAAACCTAATGACGCATTGAGCATTATGTAACGATTTGGAATCCATTAGTAGGTACACAAACCAACGTAACGTAAGCAGCTGCAATGCGAAAGTAGAGATTATTCCACTTTTGCGTGCGTTTTGGCATTTCGATTTCAATTTAGGTATGTGGCCATCTTGTGTTGAAAATTTTTTGAATTTTTTTGCTCGATTTTAATCGACGCGGCCGTAGTGCTTGTTAAATGTAACGTACGCATCGCGAACGCGAACGCGTCATTGTAAAACAGCCATAACTTCTGAAAATATTATTATCACTTCAAAATGTTTAAATGAGGTGCTAAGAGCGAAGAATATTGGATAAAGTTCCTTGATAACTTGAGATCAAAATTCTGTGAACAACATTTATTGTTCTATTTTTTTTAAGAATAGGTACCTAAGGCATTCAGTTTTATACTCAACTATAACATAATAAAGCGTGTCTTTTCCATTGAGCAATAACGAAAAATGTTTAATGTTATTTGATGTATCATTAACAATTCGCTGAACCCATTCCTTTATAGTTTGAAGTGAAAAAAGAGTGCCATCTAAATTCTTGATGAAATATGAATTTATTAGACCAAGAGCCCACAGTAGCGTGTGAACGATAACACAAAAAAAATTTTCTTATTCGATAGTATTTATAATTTTATTTTCAAATGTAAGCGTCTTGCAGTTTGTGGTTGGGGCAGTTATGAGTAATCCTGCATCCAAAACGCAATTTTTTCGGCAGATTAAATAATTGTGATAACACCTAAGATAACGTTTAATTATATAGAACTTAATGCCCTGATATCAAATATGGTGGTCCAAGACGTTTTGCGGGCGGCCTTCTCCATGACAGACGCTCCTGAAATATGCCACAAATCGGTTTTTCAAATAATTGTGATAACACAAACATTTTGATTCCTACATGTAGAGGAAGCTAGCCTGATTACGAAAATGATGGTCCAAGACGTTTTGCGGGCGGCCTTCTGCCTGACAGACGCTTTCGAAGTTGGCCAAAAATCGATTTTTTAAATAATTGTGATAACACAAAAATTTTTTGTTCCTATGTTTAGAGAAAGCTCACCTGATTACAAAAATAGTGGTCCAAGACGTTTTGCAAGCGGCCTTCTGCCTGACAGACGCTTTCGAAGATAGCCAAAACCCGTGTTTTTTTAGTAATATTTAATGCAGTATAATTTCAGGCTTTCGCATATAACTATCATTAATTTATTCTGTAAGAAATGAGTCCATGACAAAAATTTGTTAAGTGTGCAAATTTTAGTACACAACTGATATCTCTATTTATTCCCATTGATTAACTATTATAAGTTCACAGACGTACAAAAAGAAAGAAGGAATTGATAGTATGCAATTAAAACATGATGCGCATACTCTTCTTGTTTTTAATTATTAAGTTCCAGCCAGTCCACATTGGTGTTTCTCGTCCACAGCTCAAGGAAAAGAGCCATAAATAGTCAAGTTCTCTTGCCTTTTGCACAGACGGTTCATAAACGTCTATATTGAAAATAACATCCCCTGATAGAGTTGAAATGATTTTTGGTTTTTTTAAATAAGGCTCAATTTCATAGTTTGTTGAGACGTATGCTCTTCTTCCTACTCTTTGTGCATGGATTTTCTGTAAGAGGTGGAATTTCGACTGCAGGAAAAATAATCAATAGCCCATTTACTATAAATAATTGAAAGTTAATGGTATTACGTACTTAGATTTGGTGCCATTTTTGGATACGCTATCCCCACAGTGTCATGGAGGGTATTTTTTCCATTGCTTGTATCAAAAAAGCAATCATAGTTATCAAAAGCAACCCCAGTGCTAAATTCAGCCTCGTTTGCCATTCCTTGTGGTATCAAAGAAGATTGCAAGATATCACTTGAAAACGCAATTTCGGTTTCAAACTCCTCAATAAAGTGATAGTTAACACAGTGGTCTAATTTATTTAGTATTTCAACTACGCGCCTACTGCTAGTAAGACTTTTCATATAAAAAATCTAACAGATGCATTTCTAAAACAATTACTCACACTAACCTAGTTGAATATGCTTGCCAGGTTTAATTCGACCTTTTGTAACACAGTAAATTGTATCATTACAAAGAGATTCAACCCTTCTATCCATATCTTCAGTTTTTCCATAACGGGGGTCAGGGCCAACAAAAAGGTACTGAAAAAACTCTGTTAGCATATCAGGTACTCTTATATCACTATCTACCACAGATTTTAATGTTAAAATACTGGGAAGTGTCCGATCTGCGATGTTCATTATTTCTTCCCTTAACTTGTAAGCTTTATTCCTGAAAATTTTAATTTTATAGCAAAGCCTGGAAGCATTTAGTCATATTATATCTAGCTGTTACCTCAAAGATGATTTCAAATTTTCAACTTTAAGCATATCATCTAATAAAGTTTCTTTCTCGAACATCGATGCATTCAAAATAACTTATTGGTTATCAACTTTTTTAATAACAATTTTGTCATTATAGATGTTTTGAAGTTTTCTTTTCAATGCCTCTTTTGAGAAAGTCAATGAATTTATTTCCTCACATAATTTTTCTTGGTATACACAACAAATTTTATCAAAGGTATGAAATTCTTTTGACTCCAAAATGCGCGTATTGACGAAAGCGCAAACAGTTGCAAGTGCGGTTTTGTGTGCATTTTTAAATCCAGGGTGTGAAAATATTCTTTCTAAATTGTTAATTTCTTGAAGAAACCTCGCAAGACAGCCTCTATGGTACTTCAATTGATCATCTCCATCAGTATTTGATAATTTGGTTAATATATCATCATTTTAAAGCAGTTCAGCTTTGCAAAGGATGTTTTCTAATGTAGAACGATTGCAGCGTGTCAGATTTTGTTTTTTGTCATTGAAACGTTTAGTTAAGTTGTTACAAAATAGACAACTCTCACTTGATGTTGTTGTAGTAGTATTTGATATAGTGAACTCATCAGCAGCGTATTTCCAACGACTACCACATCAGAGTTGACATGGCTGTGATTTTCAAGAACTGAAATGTTAAACAAAATTGATGTTTATCAACATTAAAAATGATTGGTTTTGAAACTTCTATTGGTTTCTTTAGAGTAACATTCTGTAAATAACAGGTTTATAGGAAAGAGTTAAGTCAAATGGTAATTCAGTCATTTACTGACGCTTTCAATTTTGATAACCGGCGCAATATATTACATAAGATTTGTAAACTGTGGCGAATACTTACTATTTTACGATTTTTGGTTTTTACAATGGTATGATGATACGCATATCAGCAAGCTTACGCAGGTAGTCCTTACTGAGACAAATAATAATATACATAAACCTAACTTGCTTGCAGACTATGTTAAGGAACACTATTTTTGTAATCAGGTGAGCTTTCTCTACATATAGAAACAAAATTGTGTGTTATCACAATTATTAGAAACATTGATTTTTGGCCAACTTCGAAAGCGTCTGTCAGGCAGAAGGCCACCTGTAAAACGTCTTGGACCTCTATTTTTGTAATCAGGTGAGCTTACCCTACACAAAAGAAAAAAAATTTTTTGTTATCACAATTATTTAAAGAAAAAATGTTGTGTTCTGACTACAAGAAAAATTTAATGAAATAATACTTTAAAAGCGTCTGTCAGGCAGAAGGCCGCCTGCAAAACGTCTTGGACCACTATTTTTGTAATCAGGTGAGCTTTCTCTACACATAGGAAACAAAATTTTTGTGTTATCACAATTATTTAAAAAATCGATTTTTGGCCAACTTCGAAAGCGTCTGTCAGGCAGAAGGCCGCTTGCAAAACGTCTTGGACCACTATTTTTGTAATCAGGTGAGCTTTCTCTACACATAGGAAAAAAAGTTTTTGTGTTATCACAATTATTTAAAAAATCGATTTTTGGCCAACTTCGAAAGCGTCTGTCAGGCAGAAGGCCGCCCGCAAAACGTCTTGGACCATCATTTTCGTAATCAGGCTAGCTTCCTCTACATGTAGGAATCAAAATGTTTGTGTTATCACAATTATTTGAAAAACCGATTTGTGGCATATTTCAGGAGCGTCTGTCATGGAGAAGGCCGCCCGCAAAACGTCTTGGACCACCATATTTGATATCAGGGCATTAAGTTCTATATAATTAAACGTTATCTTAGGTGTTATCACAATTATTTAATCTGCCGAAAAAATTGCGTTTTGGATGCAGGATTACTCATAACTGCCCCAACCACAAACTGCAAGACGCTTACATTTGAAAATAAAATTATAAATACTATCGAATAAGAACAATTTTTTTGTGTTATCGTTCACACGCAAAAATTACTGTGGGCTCTTAGTCTATATGGAAAAATAAGGTACAAATATTGAATACGAAGAAAATTTGAGAAGAGAATTCTTCTGTTAAAGTGGAGTGAATGAATACAAATTTGCGTCTTTGAAGGGTACGATAGTCATCTAATAGTCTAATAGCCAATTTCCTAAACAAACACTAAAATTGAAATCGAAATGTCAAAACGCACGCAAAAGTTGAATAATCTCTACTTTTGCGTTGCAGCCGCTTACGTTACGTTGGTTTGTTTAACTACTAATTGATGCAAAATCGTAACATAATCGTTGTATATAAATTCTATAGTATCAAAGGGCACGGTAGTGCCCAGCCAAGTTCGCGGCACTACACCCTTTTTGCAGGAACAAACTCAGGCGATTTTTAACCCCCCTCTAACTTCAGTACCAATAAAGTCAGAAACTTAAAATTCGCAGCATTTGCTGAGCTAATCAAACACAGGTAGCTCACCAAATTTCAACTCTTAAGCATTAGTAATTCCCGAGATATAGGACTTCAAAAATCACAAAAACCGTAACTGACTCACTGACTCACTGACAGATCATCAAAATTATGGAGCACTTCCAGACATCGTAGAAACTTGAAATTTCGCACAACGGTAGACCTTGTGGTGCATACAAAGGAAAAAATCGAATATTCAGGGGGCGTGGCATCCACCCACTTTGTTAAAAATTCTTATAAATTTCCGATTACCCACCAAATTTTCTTGTACATATAAGAACTTGGCTCTTTTTTTAACATTTATGTTTTTGTTGTGATTCTCATGAAGAAAAAAAGCTCGTGGCCATCTATGCGTCCAAGTGTAATACTAATTTTTGTTAAGGGATTTCGGTAAGGCGATCACAGCGAACCTATCGACCAAATGTCAACCTACAAAATCGTGTTTCATGAGAAAACTATAGAGTGATGGATATACAATGACATAATGCTCAACGAGTCATTGTAAACACTAAACAGAAATTCCTATGCCTGAACTTTTGCGTTGACAGGCAAATCTTTCAACTGTAAAAGTCTTGTCGAAGGAAAAAGTTCGTCTCGTCCCTACCGTGTCTGTGTCTTCTTTTATTTTATTTGTGCTATGTCTTACACCCCCAAATATTTTAAGTTTAATAAATTTTACAATAAAAAATTAAATAAATAAATATCAACAAAAATAATAAGTACATATATCAAAAGCAAAAATTAATACAACATACAAAAAAAAAAGTCTCGCGCCGCAATCCAACACAATTCAGTGCAAGTGCAATCAATAAACAACAACAAAACCTATTAATCCATACTATGTGCAAAAAAAAAAAAAAAAAAAATCAACACATCACAACGAGCGGTAATCCTTCTTTTCCTTCCTCTTGTATTCTTACGCAGTCCATTTGATTTGATCATTGTAGCATTGCGTGGGGAATCTCTCGCAGTGCATGCAGAGATCAAATTAAATTGATTCTCGGATGGATAGCTGTTTGTCAACTTAGTAACCAGGGGCGGATCAAAACATTTTATTGCTAAGGCATAACACTAGTAATAAATTGTTTTGCGAAGTCAGATTGGGACTGAGATTGACACTCATCTTAGATAGTCGTCTGGGTTGGTTTTTGTTTAAGTTATTGAATATTTTTAAATGGTGGGTAATTTTAGGGTCGATTATTGCAACATTCGTGGGCTAAGAAAGAATTTCTGTGCTGCGTATGTTTATACTGCGTTAAACAGGCCAGCTGTTTTGGCACTGAGTGAAACTCAGGTAGGAGATAATACCGATCATATGGAATTTAACCTACATGGGTATAACTTAGTGCCATTATTCTTTTCCCATCACGGTCTCGCTATCTACATAAGAAATGATGTTGCGTACCAACTTCAACCACAATATGGCTTGTGCTCAAACACAAACTTCAATTTCATGTGGTTTAAATTTTCGGTTAATAAGCACGTCATACATACCTGTTTTATTTATCGAAGTCCAAACTTGGACAGAAATTCAACTTTTAACTAATTTGATGCTCTGTCCGACTCCATCCAAAGAATTGTTTCCCATTATCCTCACACTGAAATCGTTATTACGGGCGATTTCAATGTACACAATTCTACTTGGCTTCGCTTTTCGGGTCAGACAACACCCGAAGGAAGGTATATTGAGGTCTTCGCTGAGTTAAACCAACTGACCCAGCTTGTTGTCGAGCCAACTCGAATCCCTGACGTTGCAGGTCAACCCGGGAACACTCTAGACTTGTTTCTTACCTCTGACCCTGATAAATACACTATTAGTGTATTATCGCCTCTAGGCACGTCAGACCATTGTGTCATATCTGCAAATTTCTCGTGCCAACAAAATCCAGTTAAAGAACAAAGCCCAAAGAGAACCGTTTGGCAATACGAGAAAGCCAACTGGGACGGTCTCAATGATTTCTTCAGAAACTTTAACTGGTCACTATGCTTCCTCGATAGTGACGTAGACTCCAGCGCAGATATGATCACAAATCTAATTCTTCACGGGATGAGAAACTTTATTCCGAATAGGATAAAGTCTATCAAACCGAAAGAAAAGTCATGGTTTGATCCGAGCTGTAAAGAGGTTATCAGGGTTAGAGATGTAAGTTTCCGATGTTATAAAGCCAACCCTACTGAGGAAAACCGGAATAAGTTCAAACAAGCTAGGAAGACCTGTAACGCCCATATTCAAAGAACCAAATTTTTGCATGACCAAAAACTACGGCAAAAAATACTACAATGTCCCAAAGGTAGTAAAAATTTTTGGTCATTTGTTAAAAACATTCGTAATACTACTTCATCTTCGGTTCCAACGCTCGTCTTCAATAACACTCCCTACGTCAGCTCACTAGATAAAGCCAATTAGCTTGCAACACAGTTTGCTGTTAAATCGACGCTGCCAGAGAGTGTTATGACTCCTCCTGTACTTGAGAGCGCTCACGATTTCATGGGACGAATCTTCTTTCGCACTCGTGCAGTTGCAAGAGTCCTTAAAGATCTTGATATACACAAATCCGCTGGCCCGGATAGTATCCCTCCTATTGTTCTGAAGAGGTGTTCTTCTACGCTGGCAAAGCCACTGCGTAAGCTTTTCCATCTGTCCTACTCTACAGGTCTCTTCCCGAGTCGATGGAAAACAGCATTTGTCCAGCCTGTCCCTAAGAAAGGCGAATCTTCTTCACCCACTAATTATCGCCCAATTGCACTTACGTCCCTTCTTTCCAAGGTCATGGAAACGCTGATAAACTATCAGCTTAAGAAATATCTCGAAGAACGGAAGCTTCTTAATGACCGGCAGTACGGCTTTCGTAGCAATAGGTCCACTGGTGATCTGATGGTATATCTCACCGAGCAGTGGAACAAATCTTTACATCGTTTTGGAGAAAGTAAGATTGTTGCACTTGATATTTCAAAAGCATTTGATAGAGTTTGGCATCAGGCTCTCTTATCGAAAATGCGTGCATTTGGTATCGATGAATCTCTTCTTCGCTGGATTAGAAACTACCTTTCGGACCGATCAATACAAGTTGTACTGGATGGTTTCAAGTCTGATATTCATAAAATAAATGCTGGTGTGCCCCAGGGCTCCGTTTAGTCTCCGACTCTCTTTCTTATTTTCATCAACGATCTCTTGTCTGAAACTTCTAATCCATTGAATTGTTTTGCTGACGACAGTACCCTCAGCTTTTCATATTCGTTTTCAGATTCACATCCTTGTCCTTCGGATGTGGAACTTGAACGGCAGCGTATGATTAGCTCATTAAATTCTGATCTCGACAGCATTGTTCAATGGGGAATCAAAAATCGCGTAGAATTTAATGCTTCAAAAACTCAATGCTGTCTCTTGTCGTTAAAGCGGAACCCACCCCCTATGCCGCTATCCATGAGCGGCACTTGCATCGAAGAAACCGAACAGCTTTCAGTCCTCGGTATGTGCATCACAGATCACCTTCTGTGGAGTGACCACATATTCGACGTCGCCAAAAACGCTGCTAAGTGCTTGGGTTTCCTTCGACGATGCAAGAAATTTTTCTCTCCTTCTGATCTGGCTACAATCTATAAAGCCTTCATCCGACCTAAGCTTGAGTACAACTCTCACATCTGGGCAGGTGCTCCTATAACTCACTTGAATCTCTTGGATAGAATCCAAAATAGAGCCTTAAAAATGATAGGTGATTCATCAATAACGCAATCAATAACATCTCTGAAACACCGTCGCAGTGTTTCATGTCTCTCATTATTCTATCGCTATTTTTATAAACAATGTTCTAGTGAAATAGCCAGTTGCATTCCTCCCCTAAAACAATTCAACCGTAATACTCGCGCTTTTGGGAATGCTCATCAGTTTACCCTTGAGCCCAACTTCGGACGTACTGTAAAGTTCAGAGATTCTTTCTTCAGCCGCACAACAAGAATGTGGAATGCATTACCAGGCTCCATTTTTCCCCACCATTTTAATATTCAAAGCTTCAAAACCAATGTGCATCGGTATCTCCTGTTAAATCCTTCCTCATTTTCCTAACGCTCGTACTGTGTATTATAATCATCTTAAGGGTAGTCATAACCCCTTTAGTGCGCGCAAAAAAAAAAAAAAAAAAAAAAAAAACGTGACGCCCAACGCGGCATTGTAAAACAGCCAAAAAGAGTTTTAAAATTTATTGAGACAAAAACGGGGTTTTAGTTTACAAAGGCATTTAAACTCTTCATTTAAAAGCATTTTAGTGAAACCAAAACAAGTCATTTTAAGGCTAAATGCCTTTTTAAATAATTAAAAGCCTTTCGTGAAATTGGCTATAAGAGCCGACAGCAAATTTTGGGAGTGGACGCATAGCCAAAATCGGAGTATGAGGGATTATAGGTACTTGTATCGTGATGTAGAATACTAAAGTCTGGGAGGGGTGAGGGCTTAAAAAGTGCGTTTTCCTCCTATTTATTTTCAGGGATACAACCTCTTTAATTCATTCTATCTTTTAAGGGACAAAATGGCAAGCTAAATATATCATTCATACACACTTTTTTCCTCCGACCAAAAGGCATGTACAAAATTTAGTTAGGCAGACAAACTGCTAATGGTTCAACACCTTAAAGCCTATAACTGATATGAATAACAAGTTTACACAAATGACTTGACTTTTTATGTCGTTGGCTCTTAGATTATTCAGGCTAATAACAAAACTAAATAATATTTATAAATTGTTTGTCATTAAAAGTATACATACATATTATCAATACAAATTTTTCTTAGACAGTTTTTTAAAATAAAAAGTCGAAAAAAACTGAACAATTTAAACACACACACTGAGGAAACCAAACGATGAAATTGCAAAGCAGTCCCCCTGAATGGAATCCTCAGGGCACGGTGGGTTGGAAGCAGGCGTGGATCCAGGATTTCGTTCAGGGGGGCAATTTTCGTGAGTTTCCAAAATCTTGATGAGGTCTACAGAAAATTTGAGTACACTTCAAAGCGCTCTACACGCCTGGTCACACAAGGCAATGTGAGAGTTGTTGAGTTCGAAATTTGAAAAAAAGCAAATAAGCTCAAGCTTTATAACTGCCACAGTTCTCGAACAGAGGTTACTCTGAACCTTGTGAAATGAATTTTTGCGGTTTGTAGCTATAGCATGGTGTCTTTACAGCGTTTTTGAGTTCCTTCTGGATCTGCGTGACTCTACACTTATGTTCGGAAAACATAATGGTACAGTGGTATGTTCCTATTCAGACAAATTACTTTCGAGTTCGACCGAAATTTCCAGCCTTTTCTTTAGCTGGCAACCTAACCTGGCCTTGCTTGTAAAAGGTCGTTTTCGAGAACGTCTTCAGCGTCAAAAATGCGTTTTGCAGAATGTTCTCAGACACAAACTGCAAAAGGTCTGCTGTTAGAAAAGGCAAATTCAAGTTTTACTGCATAAGCATTGTGTTCGATAATGCAGTTTGCATGTGTGGTGCAATTCTGCAGTCAAAAATCGAGTTGGAAACAAAAATAATGAAAGGCCGGAGAACGTGTTCATAAACGTGAAATGCATTCGCAAGAAAATTGAAGGACGTTGATAAAAAAGATTTTGTGCAAACAAAACCATTGCATTCATTTGACAATATCTGTATTTTAGTTGAACTAAAATTATAGATCGAAACCGAGATGAACCGTATCGTTTGCTCAGGTGCCTTCGTCCATCGATACAAAACCAAACAAAAATACAAAGAAATACCACTTTTTATTAAAACTTTCCGTCCGACCTTCTCGATTGTGACTAACTTTAGTTATACATTTCATTAACAATATACTTACCATTCGATAAGTTTTAATATAAATGTTTTATATAATCTCAAAGCATCGACTACAGAGTTGCCAGACTCATGTAGATCGATACAATAGCAATTTTTGCGTCGAACAATGGCAATCATTTGACAATCGAATTGACGAAACAACTATCCATTCCTTAGATATAAAAGTTCCATCCAACTTCTCTACGGCAGTGCTACTGCTGTAGTCGTTTCCTGGTTTCTCTCCAATCTTCTTCGTTCGATTCACACTCTTCGGTAGTTTAATAATATGAAACACGGAAGTTCTCAAAACACATCCATAAAAGTGACAAAATTCTTGCATCAAAAACGTATCGTATGGCTAAAACAGATGTGCAGCACGTCTGCACGCATCGCTGCGTACAGCACCGAACTCGTAACATATGTGCATATGCATACTCTTAAGGTGCGTATCCATTTCAGATTAAAAAGACGGTGAGCAGCTCTGAAGAATTACTCGAGAGTAAAACTCGAAAGTGGACACAGACACAGTCATGAAATAAGCTCGCCAGAGGGAAGACAGATATCAGAGAGTCGCTTTCGAGAGTTTTCTAGTGAAAGTACCTACTCCCTCAATGGAAACGCACATTGTAATATTTATCACAAAAAGAACTCTATCACCCATTTAGTATGAAATTTGTTGGTATTTCTCAATAACATTATACATAATTGCAGTTTATTAATTAAACTTTAATGAGATATTTTTATCCTGTAGATCCGAGCATTTGAGGCAAAACTATAAATTTTTGAAGGTAATTACTCGTAAATCGACGTATTTTAAAGATTTTTTTTTTTTATTAAAATCAACTTCAAAGTTGAAAATTTAGATGAGTGCCCCTGTCGCCTCTCCCGTACTAATTTGTAGGGTAGGGTTGGAGGTTAAGCAATACCTTTTTAAAACACTATTTTCCAAATTGTGAAATTTTTCCTTCAAAGCATATTGAAAAGTGAGAGTGAAATCGATTTGGGATGAAATAAATTGACTTTTCTCACAAAATGTTATATAGTCTGACAATGAACTTTTAATTAAAGACCTTAATTTTAAGATCAAGATCAAAAACCGAAGTTATAAACATTCCACTCAGTGGATTTGAAAGCGCTATTTGCGCATAGCGGAACTTTTCTTAACTTAACCAGCCAGCGGCCAGCGAACAACCACTTATTGCTGCAACAACGCTGCGCTGCCAATAAAGCCAAGTTGGAAGACCAACTACAACATGGCAAATAACAAATCTAGCAGAAGCAGACTCCCCAGAGAAAGACGTGGCCACCGTTAAAATATCTAGCTGTAGATCGTAGGGATGGAAACGATTTGCTGGCGTCCTATGCTTTAATCGGGGTTACAGGACTTGATGATGAAAGTCGAAAGTATTTAAAAGAAAGGGGAGAGTCCTGTTTCCAGTATCAAGATATATGTTGGGGTATTAGAAGGAAGATCAAATATTCTTTTAATATAAAATCTCAAAAGTTATTCCACTGTGTCATATTGCTTGAATCCCCATACTTGTGATGCATGACTCATGATTGACCATGAGACTGCATGAGACACAAAACTTGCTACTATGTGCAATACTTTTGTTGGCAAAACATTCTTGCCTAGTAGCACCAATGGCGTTCTTGGCCTTCACAAGTTTCTGACTGAGATAATTTTCCATACTTAAAGTCTTTGTGAAACAGATACCAAGATAAAATACTCCGTAACATCTTCGATACTTTCTTCGTTGTAGAACCATTTTTGTTCGAACAATTTCTTTCGCCACCGTTCTTAAGAATCATAGCCTTGGATTTTCCCAGATTGACTTTGAGATTTCAAGTTTTCCGGTACCTAAAAAGTTTGTTAATCATCAACTGCAGAGATTCCTTAGAATATGCAAACAGTACCATATCAGTGAGGTCCTCAATGTAAAGAGCAAGCCAAAGAGGTCATAATACACACCCCTGACGTACACCGGATTCGGTTTGGAACCATTCAGGAATTTCCTCTCCATTCCATACCACCGCTTTCGTATCCTCATAAAGGTTTTGGAGAACTCTAAGAAATTTTTCGGACAGTTAGTCGTATTTATAAACTGTTTCTAACTTTATACATCCGTCCAACTCCAAAAAGATATAAATAAACTTTTTTCACTGTGGTCCTAAAGTTATAAAACTTGGACAACGGGATTGGTTTCCTAAGATTTGACAAACTTGATATTTTATTGAATTAAATAAATCATATTTCCAACTCTTAAGCATTTTTAAGAAACTTTCTAACTAGTCAACTATCTAAGAAATCTAATTAATAAGGCTGCCCAAGTCTAAATAGCTTATATATATATTAAGGCTTGTCTATTCACCGCATCGAATGCTGATTTAAAATCGGCGCTGCGAAAATGCTGTATAGGTTCTTTCCTTTTACTAAAAATTCTTCTCAGCAAAAAGATTTGATCCGTCGTTGAGTATTCTGGCCTGAATCCAGCTTGATTAATTTTGTAAAATTAGGGATGTTTTGCATCCTTGGAGGCAAATGAAAAAAGGGTTCCAGGCAACTTTCTATGCTATTTGATATGATTTTACTAAAACGTAATGCTAAAAAAATACCCTTTTTTGCTGGTCGGACTCGTCGCAATAGCCAGAAAAATTTTGTCCGACAATTGGTATCGTGCAGTCCTACCTTATGAAAAGTGCATTTTCTAACCATTGCGACCAGATAAAGCTTGTTTGACCAGTAGTTTTGTAAATAAAAAAAAAAGATTTAATATTGAAACTAACATTGTTGTCAAATCAATTTGTGCTCAAAAAGGCTCTTTGCGAGCAAATTGTGGGGTAGTTTTGATTGTTTCCCTCCTTTATGTTTTAGGGGATGCTGAATCCGAATCTGAGGTTTGCCAAAAAAGTTTCGTGACGCACAATAAAAAAGAAAAATATGATGCAAAATGCATTTTTTGTGAGTTTTTCACTAATGGCTCGAAGACTAGCAATTATTCGAAAATTACATCAAAATATTATTGAAAGTAAACACAATTTCCAATAAATCTCTATTCAAGGTTTTTTTTGCGACAACCCACTTGGACTCAAGCGCTAGTCGAAAATTGACGCATTATTACTATTTTCGAAAATCCACTCGAAAGCACTAAGAAATTACTTTGTGTGACGAAATTAGAATTGTTGTCTGTAACATGAACCAATATATACTTTTCTGATGGTCTTTGATGCGCTGAGTTCGAATCTGGCCTTTGAATTGCTCTAGCACGCCACGTTTTTGAGATATTCGAATCTAAAGATTGAAAAAAAAAATGCATTTTGTATGCACATTTGGGGTTATATTTTTTTTTTTCTTGAGGTAATATTTTTTCGAAAAAATGTTTATGGTCATTCTGAAATATGATTTTTTGGAGGCGAATGGGGGTATTTCAAAAATTCAAAAAGAATTTTGAAGTAAAATGTCCATACTTCAGAATGACCACAAACATTTTTTCGAAAAAAATTACCCTGAGAAAAAATATAACCCCAAATTTGCATAAAAAATGCATTTGTTTGTATCTTTAAATTGGAATATCTCAAAAACGTAAACGTGTCGTGCTTGAGCAATTTCAAGGCCAGATTCGGATATCTCGGTTCATGTTACAGACAAAAATTCTAATATGTCACACAAAGTAATTTCTTAGTGCTTTCGAGTGATGGATTTTCAAAAACAGTAAACAGTAAACACACGTTGAGCACTTTTTGATTAAAATATTTTTCTTGCAATTGTATTTCCAACAATAAATCGAGGAAAATATTAAGTAAGAACAAGAAGGTACAGAACAAAGATTAACAGTAACTCGAACCAACACTACTGCTAACAATCTATGAATAGAAAAGAACGTACAATTTCTGTAACTTCACTCGAAAAAATGTACACACAGAATAACAAAAAGGAGAAAAGCTCAACCGCTCTTTTAAAGGATATGACACGGAAAGATCTAGAAAATCTATTCGATACGAAGCATATTGCTGCAAGAGCTGATATATAGGAAGTTCTTATAAAAGCTGATTGTCCTCTAAGAAACAGATATGGTCTGACCTTAAGCCCACTAGAGGACAATCAGCTTTTATATACATAGATGTCGTTATTGTCTTCAATATCTCGAATCAGGTATCTAACTCATTAACTAACTTAATTTAGCAGCACTAGTGTACCTTTACGCTTTTTACTGTTAAGCATTTGATACTCTTCTATAAACCGTCTAAAGATGAGAGCTCCGTGGGCAATGGCCGAGGTAGGTATAATTATAATTAGCTTTGAAAATGTGTGTAAAAGAAAGTAGATATACTGATGCCCCTTAATCGAGTATTTAATTATTAAGGTACCTATACGCTATACGATATTTGTTCTTGCACTAATAATAACAATAATAATAATAAGCGCTTTTTCACTATAAAACATTCCATTTTTTAATGAATTAGAGATCCCCAATTGAACCGAATTACCCGTATCATGTGTCAATTAACTGATAAGATTGATTTTCCCATACAAAAACATGCATTAATGTATGGGCAGAGCATGTACCTTTTTGGAGAATTAAATGTAGCTAGTTGTTATTGATTGTTTGATTCCGGTACAAAGCTGTAAGTTACGAAAGGAATTATCTATATGGAACAGTTCACTGAACACATACAAAAATATCCTTTTAGTATCTATAACAAAGCGATAAAGGAACCAATTAATTCATGTTATCTTGTTCAACAATTAAACTTCCTTCCGTTCTCTTGTGTATTGCACACCTCTTTGATTCCTACCATGTATTTACAAACTTTACATAATAAGTTTGGTGTTTACCATCATAATCCTTCTTCTGGGAGCGATGATATTGGTAAGGGTCATGTAGGATTAATTCGAAATTTAATTTGTTTGTCATTAGTCGTTGTCCGAAGTTTTACACAATATTGTCGTTAACCACCAAAATTGCATTAGGTACTATTGCATGCTACTCTGGATAGGTATATACATTATTCTCGGGAACGGGTCCCCTTATATATTAGACTGTGTTTCACTATTAGATACAGTTGTAATCTTGCATTATTTAGAAACCATGTTAGCTACCTTAAATTTATTGTTGTTTGGTTTTCACATTACCCGTTTTGTAGATTCTATTCAATTTTAGTTTCATTGCACATTTTAATTTCCAATTGGTTTACAAAATAATAAACAGTTATAAGATACATTAATAAGGTATTGTTGGCTCATATCATGTAATAGTCTGGGAGCCGATCGTAAGATTACCTATCTCATCGTGGCCACGCAAAAATTGGATGTCAACCGAAAGCTTTAGCCCAAACATTTACAAAACTGCTGGTTGGACAAGCTGTATCTGGTCACAATGGTTAGACAAAAATTGAAAGACAAAATATTGAAAACAAAAATCTCGAACCAGAAGAATTTCGAAAACCAAAATCTCGGATTCAAAATTTATAATTACAAAAATCTCGAAAGCCAAAACCTCGAACGGAAAAATCTTATTTACACTTTCCTTGCCTTACATTAATACAGTGCTTGCAGGGACGTGCCGTGGTGATTTCAGTTAGGTGTGCGCTAACTTGTTTTGCAATGAAAACACACACCACACAGTACCAGCGTTCCAATCCCAGCCTGTTTTCGGACAATTAGTCGCTGCGAAAAACAAGAAGATACTTCAAACAACAATTCTAAGCGGTTACAAGACTTTCTCACTATTAGTTTATCGAAAAAAGTAATCAAGGTCAGCAAGAGTACAACAAAGCAACAGTGCCAATGAGAATAGGTAACCACGAAGCCAATGCTTCAACTAGGTAATAATTTGTTTTGTAAAAAAATGAAGAACCTTGGAACTGTAATTCAATTATTAGAGGAGGAGGACTTTTTGTATTTAATAAAATCAAAAAAATAAAATACCTAATGTTTGAAGTTATTTTAAACCTCTTTAATAATTGTTCTGTCAGTTGTATTTTGTTTCAAATAGTTCTTAACATTTTGGGCCAATAAATAATTCTACGTGTTAAATTTAATCACTTAAAATATTATGGCTATTAATTTTCAAAAATGTTGGCTACTTTAATTTATTGAAAACGAAAACTTAATACAGGGTGTCCGACGGGAAGGTATACTACTTTACTTTGTTTTGCCGCCATTTTGGTAAACATTAATCTTGACAGTTCATATTTGGCAGTCGTGAAGTAGACACGTGGCAAATTTATTATTGAAAAATATTCATTTTTCATATTTTTTCATTTCATTTTTTATTTCATTTTTCATATTCATTTTATCAAAATCAATCATCGATTACTGTGACGATGAGAAAGTTACTTGAAATTTTTGGGAGGGCCAACAAAACGCACTATTTATCGTGTAGTGAATGATTTCGAAGAAAGAGGGTCTGTAGGTGATAGGGCCAAGCATGGACCACAACGTACTGCAAGATCGGCTGAAAACAATACTGCTGCTCAAGGAAGTGTTCAAAACAATCCCACAACTTCAATTCGAAGCCGCGCTCAGGAGCTTGGTCTTCAAAGAACAAATCGTGATATGATTGAAAACTTTTTAACGCCACAACTGCATGCTTCGGGCTTGATTGACATGTGGTATCAACAAGACGATGCCACATCGCTTACAGCCAGGATTACAATGGAATTACTGCGAGACCTCTTTCCACAACAAGTTATTTCAAGAAATGCTGATGTTCATTGACCTCCACGGTCGCCTGATTTGACTGCTCCGGCCTTCTTTTTGTGGGGATATCTGAAAAGCAAGGTTTATGCAAACGTGATGAAATTAATGAAATACCGCGTGAAACGTGTGAGAATGTAATGAAAAATGTGCTCAAAAGGGCTGGCATTTTTCAGACTAACAGAGGCGGACATTTACCTGATATTGTATTCCATACATAATTATTGCCGACATTAAATAAAACATTTATCAATATAAGATCCATTCTCTTTCATTTAATCAAAAATTATAAACAAACAAAGTAGTATACCTTCCCGACGGACACCCTGTTCATTCCAAGCTGTATAATTCCTTTAGATAGGCTAGGCACCAAATTTATTGAAACAAAAAAAATCAAAAGTGTTAAAAGTCTAAATAAATTTCAAAATTGCTTTTAAAATAAAGCAATTATGATATTTTTCACTTTATTTGCTATTTTGCGTTTTTATAATTTAAAAAAATGTGTATTCACCTTTTTTGTATATAAAAAATTAGATTTCAAAAAATCAGTAGACTTCCATTTTTTCTAATTTTTGTAAAAATTCCCAAGCAGAGGAATTTTTGTCATGATCTCCCGGCACTATGTGAATATCACCATCCATCACCACTGGCGCAAGGTAACGAAAATGAAACAGATATAGAATTCTCTACGTAGCGAAGAGTAGAATGAAGGACCGTGGTTAGTGGTGCGTTCGATGAAGTTGAACACCTTCATTGTATATAAATTCCTATAAACCTATCGACCAAATGTCAACCTACAAAATCGTGTTTCATGAGAATACTATAGAGTGGATATGCAATAGCCCTGTTTTTTAGTGCATTTTTATCTTCGCTTGCGAAAAAAGAGCATGTTAAATACAACAACAATTTGGTAAAACTCCGTATTGTTGTTGTATTTAACATGCAACTTTTTTTTAAGCGAAGATAAAAATGCACTAAAAAACAGGGCTAATGACACCTTGCTATCTAAATTCCTATAAGACAGAATGAACTTTGTTTTTTTTTTCATATTTGTATGTGAATTTGCTTTACCTCGGTGCGCTTAAGTTAAAAGAACACCCTGATGGGTAATTTTTTCGTTTCCTTGGGAGGCAAGGAAGAACGAATGTGCGCTTGATGAAGTTGAACACCAAGTCATATAGATTAATAAGGGTAGGTATAGGCATAGTCCAGTCAAAATAGACATACAAATGTGCAAACCTAGCCAAAATTCCAATGAGGCTGTAAATTGGTATAGACCTTCCATTTGAAATAACAAATCAGCTGCGAAAAGTCCTTGTCAATCCCACACGAGCATAAAAAGTAATTGAAGGTCAAGAAACCCAATTTCTTTCAAGTGACGTTGCGTCGTCTTTTTGCCATCTTATCTGAAATGTAGATTCCGGGCTCCTGTCAGTGTCAATATCCTTCTTAAATTTTTTCCATTTTTATACAGATTTCCGTTATTTTCCGTTCATACGGTCCTGTTCTTGCTATTTTTCGTCCAAGTTTTCTGACCCTTATAGGCAATGTGCTAGCATTTTCGACTCTTTTTTTAATAAATTTTGTCCACTGGAGACTTCGACACTCTTGCCAGTAATGCTGTCTTCCTCTGAGAATGGTCCGTTATTGATTACGATATCGTAATGTCTTTTTTTTAGGCTAAAGAAAGGTATTTTCATCATTCCATATCTTTTGAAGTACCTATCTCTACCAAAATTTCTTAAAAATGTATTGGAAACGGTAATGTTATGCACAAAAATATATTCAAAAATAATACAAACTTCACTTTTTTGCTAAAAACCTTGTTAAAAATGTGCAAAACTAGAAATATCCCGACACAAACTTTAAAAAACTCGGAAAATAGAAATGGGTTTCCATACAAAGAAATGAAGTCCATCTCTAAAAAGCTTGCGGATCTTTGTATACATTTTTTTCAATTTTTTTCACTTCCTAATTTTCAAAGCTCAATAACCACAAATTAAGATTCAATGAGAAAGTGGTTTGCCTAGAAAAAGCTCTGCAGAAAAATTCCATAAAAAGTTGATTATTCCTATTGAAATTTAAAAGTTTTTTGTGAAAACTCGAAAAAAGCGCTATATTTATATCTTGAGGATAAAAAACCTGTAAGTCATAGCATATAAGACTGTTCAATTTGTAAACCAAGGTTCGTCCAGTTATAACCTAACTTATGAGCAAAAGAGGACTCAAAGAAACCTCCCCTGATCATTATAATAAGCCAGAAGGAGGCCCTTCTAAAAACCCAATCGAAATGGCGACTCCAACAGCCATCAGTGTGGAGAAAATGAAGGAAATCCTAATGGAAAATAATTCAAGGCTCGTTGCAGAACTTGTGTCAAAAGCCGACTTTAAGTTGCTATATGACGATCTATCTGACCTTAAAGCGAAACAGGAGGAAATCTCCGCAAAAGTAATCTTTCTAGAAAATAGAAACAGGATGCTGGAGACCCAAATGGAAAGATTAATGCAAAAAACTGTCGAAGATAATGTGGTAGTTCATGTGCCAGCCGAAGATAATTTCGATCCGGTTGAAAAAGCAAAATCCGTTTGCGCTGGACTACTTGACGTTAACGAAGCAAACGCTGGTGTTGAGTCTGCTCATAGAGTAAATAGACAAGACGCACGCTCGGCAGTAATTATCGTCAAATTAAAGTCCTGGACAAATGTTTTGACCGTTTTGAAAAATGCGAAGAATCTTAAAGGAACGAATATAAGTGTTCGCAAAGATATGCCGCTCGCCGCGCGCCAAAGGAGAAGCAAATTGGTATCGGTTATGAAGGAGCTCCGCGAAGCAAAACCAAAAGCGAAAATATTTGTGAGAGACGACAGGTTGTACGTTGAAGACACCGTTTTCACGTGGGATGCATCGCAAGGTCTAAGGAATGGAAACAACAACGACAGTCTAGCCATCTTAAATCAATTAATTGGGGAGATTCCATCTTCTTTGATAATTTTATTGAATAAAATACAACCGCAAAAAGTAAACAATTATAATGATATGTCAAATTACACTTACACAAATGTCACACAACAAATCGCTGAAGGTGCAAACACAATGCCTGCGAGAGCCGCTGTACATTTTCCGGATGGATTCTAAAGTGAGGGTTCACACGGTGCTTCACTCAATTGAGAAGAAACCGTCTGCCAGGCGAACTTAAGCTTTTCAACGCTAAAAATATTAAGCTATAATGTTGCCGGGCTAAAAAACAAAAACTTATTTGCAGATTTTTTTAATTACATTAAGAAATTCGATGTTTTTATTTTATTTGAAACACATATTGTAGACTATGAAGAAACTAATTTTAAGAACATTTTTACGAATTACGAAATAAAGTGCTTAACAGCTGTTAAAACCAACATATTTGGAAGAGGAAGTGGTGGCGAACTTTTCGGATACAGAAAACTACTCAAAGATGATATTATAATTAAATTTAAAAGTATAGGAGAGTCCCGAATAATAGAAATCAAATTAGAAGGTAGAATTCATCACATCGTACCAATCTACCTGAACTGCAGTCACTGGCAGCGCGACTTTGAAAAGCTACGTGATCTCGTTAATGAATTAGGACCAACAAACCTGATGTTAATAGGGGATTTCAACGGACGTATAGGTATTTCGCAAAACAATTTCAATAGTGGAATCGACACTCCTCATATATTATGTGAGCGTGAGTCGAAGGACGAGGTATGTGATTCAAAAGGTGTCAAAATTCTTGAGTTAGCAGATGCCTTTGACTGCCGAGTACTGAATGGAAGCTGTGAAGGCGATCGTAGTGGTGAATACACTTTTATCCGTGGGTCAGCGTGCTCAACGATAGACTATTGTTTTATATCTGGACAGTGGCAAAACCATTTTGATGAGTTTAGAGTAGCTGTGAAAACTTTTTCGGATCATATGCCGTTAGAGGTATCCTTTAAAATTAAAACATCTCCGAATGGAGCAAATACACCAGTGTCTGGGCTTCTACCGAAACTAGCATGGAAAGACAGCTTTCGAGAGTTATTCCAGCATAACTTAGAAAAAGAGCTTGAAATAGCCCAAAGAGTTTCAAGGAATCTAGACGTAGAGACTTTAACGAATGTCATAAGAAAAGCGGCGCCTCAAAAATCAACCGGAAGGCAAAGGTTGCAAAATACTCAGAAGTGGTTTGATAGTGAATGTATGAAAGCTAGAAACGCATCTTTTGCTTTTTTGAAACTTGTCAGAACTACCAACAACCGGAACTTCAAAATCCTTTATGCAGAGGCAAATAAATACTTCAAAATGCTCTGTAGAAGAAAAAAACGTGAATTTGTTGAAAGAAATATAGAGTTAATAAACAAAGCAAAGTCCTCTGCGGATTTTTGGAAAGCAGTTAGGCTCGTGAGTGGAAAAAAATTTACGTCTTGTTTAGCTTTAAACAATGATCAATTAAGGTTGCATTTTATGAACCTCCTCAACACAACGCAACTATCGCTTTCTTTCCAATATGCAGCACCCTACCTAGTCGATGAATACTTAGATGTTCCTATTACGCTAGCAGAGGTAGAAATTGTCATTAAGAAAGCCAAAAATGGGAAAGCACCGGGGGATGATAGCATACCATTTGAACATTTTAAAAATCTTACACCTGATTTTATAAGGCTTCTTACTGTGGAGTATAACAGAATTTTTGAATCGGCGGATGTTCCTGAAAGTTTTCGGAAAGCAGTTATCTTCCCACTACACAAGAAAGGAAACTCTGAAGAACCGACAAATTATAGGGGTATTTCATTTTTGAATACAGTGGCGAAGATATTTAGCACAATATTGTACAATCGGCTTAGTGAGTGGGTGGAAAACAACCAGATCTTGCAAGAGTTTCAAGCGGGGTTCAGGAAAAACTACTCGACGATTGATCAAATTTTCTCTTTGATAAATATTGCTGACATCTATAAAAAAAGAGGAAAAAAGCTATACGCTTTCTTTGTAGATTTTCGAGCAGCTTTTGACTCAATCCCAAGACAAGCACTTTTTTATAAATTATATAGATATGGAATTCCAACAAAAATTATAAATGTCATAAGTGCTATGTACGAAGATAATGTTGCACGCGTATGGGATGGAAAAGTCCTTTCGGATGAGTTTGATACAAAAATGGGTGTTAAGCAAGGATGTGTTCTAAGTACGCTATTTTTTATATTATACATAAACGACATAATCGATTGTGTAAAAGGTGGAATTGTTTTGAGCGGGAAACACATCCCTGGTCTGATGTACGCAGACGATATAGTCTTTCTAGCAGAAACTGTAGACGGTATGCAACTGATGATAAGCAGACTCGAACTCTATTGTAAAACTTGGAACTTATCGGTAAATCTGTCGAAGTCAAAAATGATGATAATAAGAAGCGGTGGAGGCAGATACTCGAGAAATGAAAAGTGGACGTTTGAAGGGGCGCCGATAGAAATAGTTAAGGAATATAAGTATCTAGGAGTCTTAATTAGCTCTAACCTTAACCTTAACAAGCATCTACATTTCAAATTAGCGGAAGCTAAACGTGCTCTGTGTTCTGTGCGGAGAAGTTGTATAGACCAGAAAAACATTTCGCATGTGGCTAAGTATAAGATCTTCCGATCAGCTGTGGTCTCTATTCTTTTTTATGGAGCCCAAGTCTGGGGATACCTTGCTTTTGAACCTGGGGAAAAGTTTCTTCGTTTTTTCATTCGGAGTACCTTCAGATTGCCTAGTTGCTCGCCAAATTACATGTTATATCTCGAAACAGGCATATCTCCACTATTTTTGGACACCTTGAAAATACATTTCGATTACGTGGCAAAAATCATGTCGATGGGTCAAGAAAGGATTCCAAGACTGGTACTTTCACATTTGTTAAACTCTGGAGGATCCTGCGTAAGAGAGTGGAACAATCTGGCCAATGAATGTTCATCAACTTTATCAATAACAGCAAATGCAAATCCTGAGGAACTTAAGTTTAAATTCAACGATTTGCTAAAGAAAACTGGGAATATGATCTACGATAAGTTAATGAAGGAAGCTGAATCGTCACAATATAGAGCATATTACAGTAAATTGAACCATTTTTTGAACAACAACACGTACTTCTTAGCCCAAAATTCTTCTGAAAAAATCAGTATGATATTTAAAATAAGAGGAGAAGTCATTGGTCTCAATTTTATTCCGCATCGACCAGAATTACCAATATTGTGTGATCTATGCAATTTGAAAGTGCGTGAAGATGTGTTCCATTTCCTTGGAATCTGTCCCATACTCAAGGAGTTCCGATTGCGTTTCTTTGGAGTAGAATGTCTCGAGTTAGATGAGGTGATCAACATATTGAACGGAGAACTAGGCTGGGACCTTCCCTTTGAGTACATTACTAAGGCTTTTCGATACAGAACCTTAATTGTTCACGAAATGTTCTAAAACTTTTTTTTTTTCTCTATTAACATGTAAATATTTGTTTATAAAAACAGTGGAAAATCAACTTAATGTATTTAAGTTATCTTAGTTATTTTTCTTATAATAAATGTATAAATTAAATTCAATTGTCAGTCTGGTAGACGGCCTTCGGCCAAGCCATACAAAGACTTAGTATTACCAAAAAACAGTGCAATGTATTCTGTTTATATTTATGAAGTCAATAAAAACTAAACTAACTAAAACTAAAGATTCAATGAAAAAATATTTTGCTATGGACTTAAATTACATAAATTTGGACCATATTCTGCAAATTAGTATTTTTTGTTAGGTGGCCGTAATAATTTGATCACCCACTGTACATATATAAATCTACAGTCAAAAATAAAACAATATAAAGCCATGCAAATGCAAACATACACCATACTATACATCCAATTTTAAATCCGCAGTTTTTTTTCATATATTTTAAACGTCTCACTAAGCTATGAAAACCATTAAAAGGAAGACAAAATTCCTGAAGTGAAACTTTGTGACTTAAGATTAAAGTGGTGTCTTGCGTTAAATGTACATATAAACTTTACTTTCTATTCACTTACAAAAACACGTGGCGTGAAGCCCATGAAATAAAAAAAAAATGATATAAAATCTAAGAAAATTGCTATTTCATTCGCATTTCCTCTGAGGGATTGTTCTGGCAAGAACTGAGCTCTGTTATTTTCTGCACATTCATTCAAAGGAAGATGGCCAACTCACGCTACCACAATCACTCTTCTCTGTTCAAGCCAATGTAATGACAAATGATTCATCATCCATCAAGGGACAACCAACCAACAAAAACAAAAAAAGCGGCGGCACACAAAAACTAAATCCTTTCGCTGTGGCTGGTTCCACAACCATTCCTTATATATATACGACACTCGCTTGAATAGTTAACTGCCATAGTCTACCTATTTCTCCCCAAGGATACATTTCTCATATTGAAACCAAAATCCTTAACAACAGGCTTTTTACGAGGCATGTCAAGGGTTTTTTCGGAAAATAGGACACAAATTTTACTTCCGCTTGAAGGAATAATAGATATAGAAGCCCTCTGCTCTACATAACTTTACCTACATAATATGTACATTGTACATATACATAGTATTCCTATACACAACACCCAAATGGAACCATTGCCATATGAAAGACTGGAAAAACATTGAAATAAAAGTTGGAGACTATTTGGCAGCTGGTATTCGCAGACATGACAATGTCGAATCAAAGCCTAACGGGGGACTACCTACACAATTTTATAAATGGCGTTTCGTGAACTTTTCTGTTTTATGAAAATATAATGTTTAAGGCACATAAGATGCTCCTCTGTTGTCGAAATAAAAAGTTCAATAATTATAATACTATCAAACACCAAAAGCAGCTTGTAAAATAAAGAAAAATGCTAAATTTTGTGCGCTTTTACAAAAGTTGAATCAACTTCCTTGGGCCTATAATTTTTTGCCAAAACCGAACAGCTTTAATGCCTCAAAGTACAATATATACCTACCTATAATCGTGGAAAATTCATTAGGTTTCAGAGACTGAAAACCGGTGGCCAGACATCTAGGGCTGGGCCTATTTCTCAGATCATACATATGTACATTTCATACAATATACAACATCTTCACACATGATACCATTGAATAACTACAAATAGAAGGGGACACACTGATCTCTATAAAACACTGGATACACTGATCTCTATAAAACACTGGATAGGGTATCGATAAAAAAATATTGCTTCCATTTGAAGAATTGTTATATTATGAAGCTGACCACTTTTTTGTATACCAGTATAACTGTATAACATGTAATACAAAGATAACACAAGGGAACAAAGTTTTTGTTGCATAACAATTTATGACTAATTTTATATATTTCTGGGGTGCTGATTTCAAATATGAAGTCAGATTTTTTGTAGCAGCTTTAGTTTTTTAGATATACAAAAAACGTGATTTTCAAGAAAAATAAGTTTTTATTAAAAAATGAAACTAGAAAACAAGCACTATTCACTAAAAATTTGTTTTATAGGATTTTTTAGCTTAACTTTGATCGCAAGGGCTGTTTTTAATACTCCAACAATAGTCCGCCATCATGTGGGCATCCCAGTGACCCGCCTGGTACCGCTCCTCTATTTTTCGGATGCCTTGATGGAACTGCTGCCCCTGTTCTTCACTTAGATCACCAAGATTTTCAGGGAATTGGTCCAAATGACTATGAAGGTAGTGCACCTTGATGCTCATGTTACAACCTAGCTGCTGAAAGTGCAATAAAAAACTTTCAATGTGATCTGCATAGTTTTCACCCTTTTTGTTTCCTAGAAAATTTTGTGTAATCCAAACGAATTCATTCCAGGCATTTCTTTCAATTTCAGTCATGAATCCGTTAAATTTGTCATCTTTTATAAGCCTTCTTATTTGGGGACCATCAAAAATTCCTGCTTTCAATTTCTCAGTGCTAAGGTTATGAAACTTTTTAGAGATGTATTGAAAACATTCACCATCTTTGCTTAGAGCTTTCACAAATTGTTTCATAAGCCCTAGTTTAGTATGAAGAGGTGGCAGGATTATGCGATTCCTAGACACAAGAGGTTTATTTATAACATTCAGATTCCCTGCAACCATAACTTCCCTTTGAGGCCAGTCTTTTCGAACAGTCACGGATATCCATAGGAAATCCAAAGTACTCAAGGTACACACAAGATACTAGCTGTATCTCAAAAACTAGAGCTGTTGGAAAAAAATGGAGAGTAGACTTGAAATCAGCGACCTCGAATTAATAAACAACAGCTATAAAATTCCAGGCAACAGAAAAAAAATTAAATATTGTTCCCCTGTGTAATCCATTAAACAGACATCAATTCTCCGTTCGTTTCACTCCCGAGATCTGTTTGCTAACATTTGTTGTGTTCGTAATTTAAATTCATTCACTTATTAGTAAATGAAACGCACTAACAAACGTAAAGAGTGTGACAAGGAGGTAAAATCATTTAAAAAAACCCAGAATATGCAATCGCATCCTCCTCATCATAATTATTCATTAGCTGTTTTGCTCAACTTGTTCGCAAACTGCAATGATTTATCTCATTCCACTATGTAATTATACTAAAAAAAATATACCAAATGCACACAGTGAATAAGTTAAAGATAATAAATAATAAAACAAACTTCCACAAAAGTTTATATTTTCATATCATGGTCTGTTCCCTTTTTTCAGATAGACATCTGGAAATAGGAATGAGCGATTTTAATCGATATTTGCAAAATATCGATAGTAAAGATTTCGATGTTTTGCAACATCGATATTAACATCCAAAACTTCGGACTAAAAAACAAACAAAAAGTTAGTACGGAAATGATTGATTCTGCTAGTAAAATCTAGATAGAGTGACTTTCATAGTTTTAAGTCATCTGTAACATTTGGAATTTTTTGAAAAAGGAAATCATCAAAGGATCTCCCAAACCAAACTTAAAAATTCAAAACCACAACGAAACTTTCGATGTGCAAAAAGGCACAGATATAAGTTACACATGAAGTGCCTATCAATTTTGCTTCCATCAAATTTGTTTTGTGTTTATTTGTGCAAAAGAAATATTTTTACATCGATATTCAAGCATTAATATCATCGATGCTCAGCAAGACGCATTTTAAACCACACAAGTTTTTGTACACACCTTTGTAAGCAAAAATATCTTGCAATATCGTTAGATAACAGTGTACACATAAAATATTTGCAATATTGCTTCTATAAAATCTGTGTACGATATATTTTGCAAAATTCAAATTTTAGCATCGATTTACACGCATTGAAATAAAAGATGCTCAGAAAGACCCAATTTACACCAATGCTAGTTTTTGCACACAACTTCGTGTTTTGCAATATCGATACAGTTTACACAAAATTCCTTGAAATATTACTGCAAAATACATCTTTAATACCTGCACGCGTTTTTAGCATACAAGCTTCTGTGCATCATTATTTTGCAATATCGATGTTTAAAGTTGAAATACCTTGCTTATGACTTCATATTTTTTATTTGTATGAAACTTAAATCGATTTTAAGAAACTTAAGAAAAAATAGCCGGCACCAGAAATTTTGAAAGCAAACATACATTAGAGCATAGCATGACGCATTTTTTGCTTTGGTCAAACAAAAAACTTAAACAGAAACACCTGAAAAAACATCGATGTTAAGTAGAATCGATGTTTTCGGTTCGATATTTATGGACATCGATGTTTGGTTTTCGATGTTGAAATCGATGTTGTTTCAATATCGCACATCCCTATCTGGAAAATACTTTTTTTTTTGTATAATTCAGACGTCAAATTATGAAGCCGACCACCTAATTGTCATCTTCAAATGGAAGCAAAGAAACTGTTATACATTATTAGGAATACACTATCCAGTGTATTATAGAGATCAGTGACTGGATAGTGTATCGATACAAAAATATTGCTTCCATTCGAAGAATTGTTATATTATGAAGCTGACCACTTTTTCGTATACCAGTATAACTGTATAACATGTAATACAAAGATAATCCATTAAACAGACATCAATTCTCCGTTCGTTTCACCCCCGAGATCTGTTTGCTAACATTTGTTGTGTTCGTAATTTAAATTCATTCACTAATTAGTAATTGAAACGGAATAACAAACGTAAAGAGTGTGACAAGGAGGTAAAATCATTTTAAAAAAAACGCAGAATATGCAATCGCATCCTCCTCATCATAATTATTCATTAGCTGTTTTGCTCGATTTGTTCGGTGTTCGCAAACTGCAATGATTATCTCATTCCACTATGCAATTATATCTACTAAAAAAAATATACCAAATGCACACAGTGAATAACTTAAAGATAATAAATAATAAAACAAACTTCCACAAAAGTTTATATTTTCATATCATGGTCTGTAGGTCTGTTTCCCTTTCTTCAGATAGACATCTGGAAATAGGGATGAGCGATTTTAATCGATATTTGCAAAATATCGATAATAAAGATTTCGATGTTTTGCAACATCGATATTAACATCCAAAACATCAGACTAAAAAACAAACAAAAGGTTAGTACGAAAATGATTGATTCTGCTAGTAAAATCTAGATGGAGTGACTTTGATAGTTTTTAAGTCATCTGTAACATTTGGAATTTTTTGAAAAAGGAAATCATCAAAGGATCTCCCAAACCAAACTTAAAAATTCAGAACCATAACGAAACTTTCGATGTGCAAAAAGGCACAGATATAAGTTTACACATGAAGTGCCTATCAATTTTGCTTCCATCAAATTTGTTTTGTGTTTATTTGTGCAAAAGAAATATTCTTACATCGATATTCAAGCATTAATATCATCGATGCTCAGCAAGACGCATTTTAAACCATACAAGTTTTTGTACACACTTTTGCAAGCAAAAATATCTGGCAATATCGTTAGATAACAGTGTACACATGAAATACTTGCAATGTTGCTTCTATAAAATCTGTGGACGATATATTTTGCAAAACTCAAATTTTAGCATCGATTTCCACGCATTGAAATAATAGGTGCTCAGAAAGACCCAATTTACACCAATGCAAGTTTTTGCACACAACTTCGTGTTTTGCAATATCGATATACATATTCCAAAAAGCCACAGAAAACAGTTTACACAAAATTCCTTGAAATATTACTGCAAAATAATATTTAATATCGATTTTCTCGAATTTAAATTATCGATGGTCAGAAACACGCAGTTTACACCATGCAAGTTCTTGCGCACACCTTCGTGTGAAACAAGATTTTGAAATATCGGATATCAAAAAGGGCACACATAACAGCTTAACACCATGAATTGCCTTGCAATATTGATTTTATTAAATTTGTTGATATTAATTGTGCAAAATACATATTTTAACATCGATTTTCACCCATTAAAATCATTGATGAGAAGAAATAGACTAAGAGCCCACAGTAATTTTTGCGTGTGAACGATAACACAAAAAAATTGTTCTTATTCGATAGTATTTATAATTTTATTTTCAAATGTAAGCGTCTTGCAGTTTGTGGTTGGGGCAGTTATGAGTAATCCTGCATCCAAAACGCATTTTTTTCGCCAGACTAAATAATTGTGATAACACCTAAGATAACATTTCATTATATAGAACTTAATGCCCTGATATCAAATATGGTGGTCCAAGACGTTTTGCAGGCGTCCTTCTCCATGACAGACGCTCCTGAAATATGCGAAAAATCGGTTTTTCAAATAATTGTGATAACAAAAAAATTTTGATTCCTACATGTAGAGGAAGCTAGCGTGATTACGAAAATGATGGTCCAAGACGTTTTGCGGGCGGCCTTCTGCCTGACAGACGCTTTCGAAGTTAGCCAAAAATCGATTTTTTAAATAATTGTGATAACACAAAAATTTTTTTTCGTATGTGTAGAGGAAGCTCATCTGATTAACAAAATGCTGGTCCAAGACGTTTTGCAAGCGGCCTTCTGCCTGACAGACGCTTTCGAAGTTGGCCAAAAATCTATTTTTTAAATAATTGTGATAACACAAAATTTTTTTTTCGTTTGTGTAGAAAAAGCTCACCTGATTACAAAAATAGTGGTCCAAGACGTTTTGCAGGCGGCCTTCTGCCTGACAGACGCTTTTAAAGTATTATTTCATTCAATTTTCCTTTTAGTCACAACACATTTTTTCTTTAAATAATTGTAATAGTCCAGTCAATTTGTGCTTCAAAAGGCTCTTTGCGAGCAAATTTTGGGGTAGTTTTGATTTTGTCCCTCCCTTATGTTTTCGGGGATGCTGAAACCGAATCTGAGGTTTGCCAACAAAATTTCGTGAAGCAACATGGAAAAAAACGCAAAAAATGATGCAAAAAAGCATTTCTTGGGAGTTTTTCACTAATGGCTCTTAAACTACCAAGTATTCGAAAATAACATCAAAGTACCATTGAAAGTATACACGATTTCGAATAAATCTCTATTAAAGTTTTTTTCTACGACAACCTATTTGGACTCAAGCGCTAGTCGGAAATTGACGTATTTTTACTGTTTTCGAAAATCCACTCGAAAGCTCTAAGAAATTACTTTGTGTGACAAAATTTTAATTTTTGTCTATAACATGAACCAAGATGTACTTTTCTGATGCTCTTTAATGCGCTGAGTTCTCTATCACGTCACGTTTTTGAGATATTCGAATCTAAAAACTAAAAAAAAAATGTATTTTTTTACTAGCGCTTGAGTCCAAATAGGTTGTCGTAGAAAAAAACTTTAATAGAGATTTATTCGAAATCGTGTATACTTTCAATGGTACTTTGATGTTATTTTCGAATACTTGGTAGTTTAAGAGCCATTAGTGAAAAACTCCCAAGAAATGCTTTTTTGCATCATTTTTTGCGTTTTTTTTCCATGTTGCTTCACGAAATTTTGTTGGCAAACCTCAGATTCGGTTTCAGCATCCCCGAAAACATAAGGGAGGGACAAAATCAAAACTACCCCAAAATTTGCTCGCAAAGAGCCTTTTGAAGCACAAATTGACTGGACTATTACAATTATTTAAAGAAAAAATGTGTTGTGACTAAAAGGAAAATTGAATGAAATAATACTTTAAAAGCGTCTGTCAGGCAGAAGGCCGCCTGCAAAACGTCTTGGACCACTATTTTTGTAATCAGGTGAGCTTTTTCTACACAAACGAAAAAAAAATTTTGTGTTATCACAATTATTTAAAAAATCGATTTTTGGCCAACTTCGAAAGCGTCTGTCAGGCAGAAGGCCGCTTGCAAAACGTCTTGGACCAGCATTTTGTTAATCAGATGAGCTTCCTCTACACATACGAAAAAAAATTTTTGTGTTATCACAATTATTTAAAAAATCGATTTTTGGCTAACTTCGAAAGCGTCTGTCAGGCAGAAGGCCGCCGGCAAAACGTCTTGGACCATCATTTTCGTAATCACGCTAGCTTCCTCTACATGTAGGAATCAAAATTTTTTTGTTATCACAATTATTTGAAAAACCGATTTTTCGCATATTTCAGGAGCGTCTGTCATGGAGAAGGCCGCCTGCAAAACGTCTTGGACCACCATATTTGATATCAGGGCATTAAGTTCTATATAATGAAATGTTATCTTAGGTGTTATCACAATTATTTAGTCTGGCGAAAAAAATGCGTTTTGGATGCAGGATTACTCATAACTGCCCCAACCACAAACTGCAAGACGCTTACATTTGAAAATAAAATTATAAATACTATCGAATAAGAACAATTTTCTTGTGTTATCGTTCACACGCAAAAATTACTGTGGGCTCTTGGTCTAAAAGATACCACTTACACGTGGTTTTAGCACACAAGCTTCTGTGCATCATTATTTTGCAATATCGATTTTTAAATACCTTGCTTATGACTTCATGCTTTTCATTTGTATGAAAACTTAAATCGATTTTAAAAAACTTAAAAAAAAATAGCCGGCACCAGAAATTTTGAAAGCTAAAATACATTAGAGTATAGCATGACGCATTTTTTGCTTTGGTCAAACAAAAAACTTAAACAAAAACACCTGAAAAAAATATCGATGTTAAGTAGAATCGATGTTTTCGGTTCGATGTTGAAATCGATGTTGTTTCAATATCGCATATCCCTATCTGGAAAATACTTTTTTTTTTGTGTAATTCAAATTATGAAGCCGACCACCTAATTGTCATCTTCAAATGGAAGCAAAGAAACTGTTATACATTATAAGGAATCACAACAAAAACATAAATGTTAAAAAAGGAGCCAAGTTCTTATGTGTACAAGAAAAGTGTGCGTAAAAAGTCAGCCAAAAAAAGTAATGAGATCTAAAATATATGCCAAGTTTTAAGTTCATGAAGTTTAATATCAAATATCTTAAGTAGAGTAATATCGAAACAATTCCAAATCATGACAGAAATTTGGTAATTAATGATTACTGATTAAAATTTGGTGGGTTCACTGGTCAAGTTTTCATACATTTTAAATTTGTGATTAAGTAAGTATTTAACAGAAAACTTGCCAAGTAAATCCACCAAATTTTACTCAGTAATCATTAATTACCAAATTTCTGTCATGATTTGGAATTGTTTCGATATTACTCTACTTAAGATATTTGATATTAAACTTCATGAACTTAAAACTTGGCATATATTTTAGATCTCATCACTTATTTTGGCTGACTTTTTACGCACACTTTTCTTGTAGGTACACATAAGAACTTGGCTCCTTTTTTAACATTTTTGTTTTTGTTGTGATTTCACTCCTTTTTGCAAAGATTTATTTTGCCAGGTGAAAGTCAAGCCCTACCGCTCTACAAAGTTTCATAATTTAACGACAACCGAAAGTGCTCCATACAAATAATAGCAATTCTGATAAAGTGGAGGGATGGCATACCCCCCACCCCCCCCCCCCCCCTGAATGGACAACTCCAAATTTTCAATTTTTTCCCTTTCTAAGTACTTCAAGTCCTACCGACCTACCAATTTTCATCGTTCTACAACAATCGGAAATGCTCCATATAATTTATAAGAATTTTTAAGAATGTGGGTGGATGCCATGCCCCCTGAATGCAAAATTCTAATTTTTCAATTTTTTCTTTCTAAGTACTTTAAGCCCTACCGATCTACCAATTTTCATCGTTCTACAACAATCGGAAGTGCTGCATATAGTTAATAAGAATTTTTAAGAACGTGGGTGGATGCCACGCCCCCTGAACTGAAACTTCCAATTTTTCGATTTTTTCTTCTAACTACTTTAAGGCATACCGACCGACCAATTTCCATCGTTCTACAACAATCGGAAGTGCTTCATATAAATTATAAGAATTTTTGAGAATGTGGGTGGATGCCACGTCTCCTGAACAGAAACTTCCAATTTTTCGATTTTTGTTCTTCTAATTACTTCAAGGCCTACCGACCTACCAATTTTCATCGTTCTACAACAATCGGAAGTGCTTCATATAATTTATAAGAATTTTTAAGAATGTGGGTGGATACCACGCCCCCTGAATGCAAAATTCCAATTTTTCAATTTTTTTCTTTTTAAATACCTTAAGCCCTACCAACCTACCAATTTGCATCGTTCTACAACAATCGAAAGTGCTCCATATAATTTATAAGAATTTTTAAGAATGTGGGTGGATGCCACGCCCCCCTGTATGGAAAATTCCAATTTTTCAATTTTTTTCTTTCTAAGTACCTCAAACCCTACCAACTTACCAATTTTCATTGTTCTACAGCAAATCGGAAAAGCTCCATATAAATTATAGAATATTTAAGAAAGTGGGTGGATGCCACGCCCCCTGAATAGAAAATTGCAGATTTTCGATTTTTTCCTTTGTATGTACCACAAGGTCTACCGTTGTGCGAAATTTCAAGTTTCTACGATGTCGGGAAGTGCTCCATAATTTTGATGATCAGTCAGTGAGTCAGTCAGTTACGGTTTTTGCGATTTTTGAAGTCCTATATCTTGGGAACTACCAATGCTAAGGAGTTGAAATTTGGTGAGCCACCTGTGTTTGATAAGTTCAGCAAATACTCCGAATTTGACGTTTCTGACTTTATTGGTACTGAAGTTAGAGGGGGGTTGAAAATCGCCTGAGTTTGTTCCTGTAAAAAGGGTGTAGTGCCGCGAACTTGGCTGGGCCCTTTGATACACTATCCAGTGTATTATAGAGATCAGTGAGGGGACACCGAACATTGCTCAAACGACAGTCACACCAAGCAAATCCAGTGGCCGCCCATGAAGCTCTAATTTCCTTTTCAAAACAATTATTGGTTTTCTTCTCGGCTAAGAGAGCCTCAAAAAAATCCTTTCATCATTTTCATGCTCTATGAAAAAAAAACATGTCTTCCCTTTCTTATTCGGCAATTGAGGAAATTTCCCAAAAGGAACAAACTTTTAAGGAACAAATTTATTACAGGGGTGTTGTATTTGATAGAGCGACTGCAGCGACTGGCTGCCAAACCCAGGACACCTAGTGGACACCCGGTGTCCCTTCTATTGTCCCTGATCACACGTGAAGAAATTAAAGCATTTTCTGTGATTTGTGATGGTGAGCGGGGCAACTTGCAGAAGAGGGAGGGGGATGAAATATTTTAAAATATTTGAAAATATTCGGTGTAGAAAATTGACGTTCTCTTTTGTGTTGCTTTTCTTATCCAATCCAACCAATCAAATCGAGAGTTTCATTATGAAAATACGAAAAACACAAAGAGGAGATCTAAATCTGCAGAATCATTTTCTTCACATCTGAACACTTTCGCTCTTCACGTGTAAGCAAGCACATTTGTAGTTATTCAATGATGATACGCATCATACAATTTTTGTTTCTCAGATTTCATTCGAAGTGTTGTATATTGTGTGATGCTTTTGATTGATGAAGTGTATGATTTTGAAATTTCATTGTCATTCAAATTGTTTACAATTTAGATTTTTTTTAGAATGTGTAAACATACAATTCTAGACTGTGTCGTACTTAATTGTTCTTATAGTTTGAGTAATTAGCGTTTTTAAACTAAAGCTGAAAGTTTAGTGTGAACAAAATATTATGACATTTTTATTTGTTTTAAACCTCAAGCTAAATTAAAAAAAAATCATGAACCAATTTTATTCATACAAAAATAATTAATTAATTTATCATTTATTGATTGTTATACAGATAGATTAGATTTAGATTTTTATTCAATATTAAAAATTGTACAATTATTGTTGTGATAAAGAAATTAACTTGAATATTTTAAGGCATGACATTTCTGTCGTCTGCCTGAGTGAGCAACATTTCGATAGGTTTTACATTATTTGCAATCTACAGTTGAGCATGAAATTATGACTGTGTTATTTTAAAATTTACAGGTAAGGTTTTAAAATTTACAGATTTTAGTAAAAAGCAGTAATTTTAAGTTTAGTTTTAACAAACAGAACAAATATTAAGTACATGTTAAAAGGCTATTAGTTTAGCTAAAACAAAATAGGAATACATATGTATAACAATTGTTTGATATGAAAGAGACTTTTAGTTTAGTCAAAACAAAATAAGTGATTGGCTGCTTTCTCCAGTATTCACTTTTAAAAGTTTCCTGAGATTATTTCCATGGCCGTCGTGAAGAACCAGGTAAGTCGAGATACCTGAAGTGAATTTTTATTTTTCGAAAATTCCTTAATAAATAGCTTACAGTATTTAACAAAATTTTGACTTCATCTAACATTTTCCTTATATATTTGAAAACACATGATGAACACTTGTTTTGAAATAAGTCGGACTTTGTCAATGTTATTAAACTTTGACCCCGACCTTATAATTTTTTTTGTGTTTGAGTTACCTGGTTCTTCACGACCGCCACGGATTTGTGCTCTGTAAGTAATGGCTTTGGTAGAATAGCTGATTCCAGTTGAAGCCGTTTAGGTACTTCTTAAATTCATCAACCTGGAAAGTACTTTTTCCGAAGTAGGGCCGTCTTATCTCTTGGAGAACAGGGCACACTCCCATGAAATGAAAAATATCTTCTCTCACTTGTAAGTTGCACAGATTACAATAACCAGTACCTTCCGTTCGATGCGGTGAGTAGTTAAGATTTATTAGCTCTCCTCTTATCTAAAAAATTGTTCCAATCAATTGTAAAGCAAGAGTACTCTCCGTTAAAGTAGTTGATTTCATTTAGATTATATTTAACTTTTGAGTAATCAGTAATAAAGCCTCTCTGTTGATTCTCGAGCTTTTTCGATAAAGGTGTAGGTATCTTTCATTCTCATCAGTTATGCTAATAACCTCATAGAACATCTTTTCCCATTGTTTCAAATTATTTTCCGATAAGTTCATAGTTATGCCACACTCTGCTGCCAATGAAGTCCAATTTTTAACAAAAAGTGTGTTAGTCTGCCTGCAGTGCAAATCTCAAAAGTCTGTGTTCATCCATATTTCCGATTCTTGAAATATAATCTGCATTTAGTTTTAAAGACGAGATAAACATTGTTGGTAGCCCCGACTCCAGGTAGTACATATATTTTGGGGTATTGATTGGTAGGTAAAAAATGTTTCTGAGGAAGAAACGAAGCAGGTATTCTACAACTTCAAATCGCTGACTTCCCCAAACTTGTGCACCGTAGAACAGGATTGACTGCGCAGTGGCGTTAAATACACTATATTTCGAACTAACAGCTATAAGTTTATTGCTGAAATTTTTTTTCCAATATACGCATATTGCTGTTTTAGCTTTATCCACTTTGGTTTTTAGGTGTTTTTCCATGTTTAGGTTGAACGTAAGCTCCATTCCCAAGTAAGTGTATTTCTTAACGACTTCTAATTGATGTTCACCATATTTCCAGTTTTCACCTCTTGCTATCCTGCAAGAACCTTTTTGGAAAATCATAACTTTGGACTTATCCACATTTACCTCCAAACACCACAACGCACAATATTCATAAAGTTTGTTGATCATCATCTGCAGGGAACTGGGTGATTCTGCTAGTATGACTATGTCCAGGCGCGGATACAAGGGGGGGGGGGTGCAATTGCCCCCCCCCCCCCCCCCTGGGCAAGATTCGTTCTAGCATAAATATGAATTTAATAAAATTTAATCATTAAAAGGTTATTTCGTTACAAGTTTATGGCTGATTTACAATGCCGCGTTGGGCGTTGCGTTAAAAGATTTGCCTGTCAACGCAAAAGTTCAGGCATTGGAATATCTGTTTAGTGTTTGCAATGACGCGTTGAGCTTTATGTTACGATTTTGCATCCATTAGTAGGTACACAAACCAACGTAACGTAAGCGGCTGCAACGCGAAAGTAGAGATCATTCAACTTTTGCATTTGACATTTCGATTTCAATTTAGGTATGTGACCATCTTGTGTTGAAAAAAGTTTGAATTTTTTTGCTCGATTTATATCGACGCGGCCGTATCGCTTGTTAAATGTAATGGCTGATTTACAATGACGCGTTCGCGTTCGCGATGCGTACGTTACATCTAACAAGCGCTACGGCCGCGTCAAGATTAATCGAGCAAAAAAATTCAAACTTTTTTCAACACAAGATGGCCACATACCTAAATTGAAATCGAAATGTCAAAACGCACGCAAAAGTTGAATAATCTCTACTTTCACATTGCAGCCGCTTACGTTACGTTGGTTTGTGTACCTACTAATGGATGCAAAATCGTAACATAATGCTCAACGCGTCATTGTAAACACTAAACAGATATCCTATGCCCTGAACTTTTGCGTTGACAGGCAAATCTTTCAACGCAACGCCCAACGCGGCATTGTAAATCAGCCATAACGTACGCATCGCGAACGCGAACGCGTCTTTGTAAAACAGCCATTATACATTTTTTTCTTGGCAGCGCAGCGTTGCAGCAATGAGTAGTTGTGCGTTGGCCGATGGCCGGCCAGGTTCAGTTAAGAAAAGTTCCATTATGCACAAAAAGCCTTCAAATCTACTGAGTGGAAAGCTTATAACTTCAGTTTTAGATGTCCGATCTTTTAGATGTCCTATCTTCAAAGTTAAGGTCTTTAATTAAAAAATAAATGTCTGGCTACATTACTGTATAACATTTTTTGAGAAAAGTCAATTTATTTCATACTAGGAAGCAGATTGAATCCCAAATCGATTTGATTTTCACTTTGCAAAATGCTGTTTGGTTTTTATAGTTAAATGTAACGGAAGAGGCTGTTGGGGCACTGATCTAAATTTTCAACCTTAAAGTTGATTTTTATTTAAAAATATAAATTAGATCTTTAAATTACGTAGTTTAATAAGCTTCCAAAATGTCTAACTTTGCTTCAAATGCTCGGATCTACAGGATATAGGCATCTAATTAAATTTGAAATAATAAACTACATTTTTTTGTTTATAAAAGTTACTGAAAATTTCAAAAAACTTCGTACTAAAAGGTTGATAGAACTCTGTTTATGATAAATATTTAAATGTGCATTTCCATTAACTGTCTTCCCCTCTGGGTGAGCTTATTTTATGATTGTGTCTGTGTGCAGTTTCGAGTTTTATGCTCGAAAACTTCTTCAGAGCTGCTCGCCGTCTTTTTACTCTGAAATGGATACGCACTAGGACTCTTGATTGTACCCGGGTAGTACCCGCTTTCTCAACTACCCGTGTACTCGGGTATAAAAATACCCGGGTATTACCCGGGTACCCGGGTACAGATGTGCTACACATCTGTCTTAGCCATAACATAGGTTTTTGATGTATGCAAGTTTTCGTAAGGATTTTGTCACTTTCATGGATGCGTTTTAGGAACTTCCGTGTTTCATATTATTAAACTGGCAAAGAGTACGAATCCAACGAAGAAGATTGGAGAGAAACCAGGAAACGACTTCAGCAGTCAATGCCTAAGAGAAGTTGGATGGAACTTTTACACCTAAGGATAGCTGTTTTTGGCCGTTTTTGAAAACGTCAAGTCAACGCCAATTCGATTGTCAAATGATCGTGATTTTTCGACGCGAATATTGCTATTGTATCGATCTGCATGAGTCTGGTAACTCTTCAAACGATGTTTTGAGCTTATATGAACAATTTTAATTAAAACTTAAAGAAGGCTAAATATATTGTTAATGTAATACATAACGAAAGTTAGTCACAATTGAAGGCTGAACCGAGAACGGTGGACGGAAAAGCTTAATAAAGAGTGGTTTTTTCTTTGTATTTTCCACTACAATCATTGTGTTTTATTTCAATGTCGGAAAGTTTGGTTTTGTATCGATGGACGAAGGCATCTGAGCAAACGATACGGTTCATCTCGGTTTTGATCTGTAATTTTAGTTTTGCTAAAATACAGCTTTTGTCAAATTAATGGACGTTTGGTGGTTTGGTTTGATGGTTTTGTTTTTTATTAACGTCCTTCAATTTTCTTGCAAACGCATTTGAAGTTTTTTTTTTTTTTTTTTTTTTTTTTTTTTTTTTTTACACTTCAGATTCTTAGTTGTAGTGAGCTTAGAGCAAGCTGCAACCTACAATCAGAGGCTCATCATAAGTGCATGTGTTAGTGGTTAGTAAAATAAGGCAATCTAACACATGCATAATAATATACTAATACATTAACAAAATTAAACAAAAAATTAATATAAATACATAATCAAACAATATACAAAATACTTTAGTCATACACGTGGTATCAAAAATAAGAACAATCACGACCGTGGAGCACTGGTTCGAAATATTTTCTTTAATCCCATCTTACTAATGTTAAAATCAACAGAGGAGCTGTTTAAATTAAAAATCTTGCACATGCGGTTAAGCGGCTCATGTATACCGTAGTTAGTTCTATGGAAATTAACGTGTAATAGTTCAAATCTTCGCAGGTGGTGAGATCCTCCGGGGTAGTTTATGCCTATACAGGCTAACAAATCAGGAGCATCTATTTGGCCATTTATAAGTTGGTGAAGAAATAGTAAATCATTATTAACACGCCTTTGATATAAGGTTTGTACCTGCAGTAGCTGGATCCGATGTTCATATGGTGGAAGGTTGTACGGATCAGCCCAAGGAAGACCCTTCAAAGCAAAGCGAATGAATTTATGCTGTATTGATTCAATACGATTTTTATGAATTTCATAATAGGGAGACCATATTTGCGAGGCGTACTCTAGATGAGGTCGTACATAACAATTGTATAAGGAAAGGGTAACATATGGATCACTAAATTCCTTAGCCCAACGTTTTATAAATCCAAGCATGGAGCTTGCTTTATTAACGATGTAATTAATGTGTTCAGTGAATTCTAAATTTGAGCTAAAGTTAACACCCAAGTCCTTGAAACTAAAGACTCGACAAAGTTTTTGCTGCAAAATGGAATAATCAAAAGCACTTGCAATTCGCTTTCTGGAGAAAGTAATTGTTTGGCATTTAATAGGGTTAAGAGAAAGACCGTTCTTACCACACCAAATGTTGAAACTGTCAATATCAGCTTGCAGAAGAACGTGGTCAAGGTTAGCTTTTATTGACTTAAATATCTTCATATCATCAGCAAATATAAGTATATCGCTAGAGCGTATACATGAAACAACATCATTTATAGCCAGGATAAATAGAAATGGGCCTAGATGACTTCCCTGGGGCACACCGGAGTGAGCAATGAATGCATTTGAAAGGCAGTTTCTAAATCTTACTAGGTACGATCTATTTTCAAGATATGACTTTATCCATGTGATAAAGAAAGTTGGAAAACCAAAAGCTTTAAGTTTGAAGATAATAATGTTGTGACTAAGTTGGTCGAACGCTTTAGAGAAATCGGTGTATATGCAATCAACTTCACTTCCATTTTCTAAGGCATTAGTGCATTTATGCAAGAACGTAAGTAGGTTTGTTACTGTTGATTTTCTTCTCACAAACCCATGCTGTTGATCACATACTAAATTCTTGGTATGGAATGCTAAAGTCTCACACACAACTTGTTCAAAGAGCTTTGGTATACATGACAGTTTGGATATAGGCCTATAATTCGAAATATCAGTTTTATCACCCTTTTTAAAAATTGGAGTTAGGAATGAAGTTTTCCATAAACAAGGAAATTTCCCTGATTTAATAGAAAGCTCAAACAAAAATTGAAGAGGTTCAGCTAGAATATGTCTACACTTTTTCAATAATATTGGGGGAATTCCATCTGGTCCAGATGAGAAATCATCATTTAACGATGATAGTAATTCTAAAACAGTACTCTGTTCCACAGCGAAATTATTGCAATTCGTTTGGGCATAGGAGTGTAAATTTCTGAAGTAATCTTCATCAATATCAAAAGGCGTGTCCACAAAAGAGTTACGAAAGTTTTTCGCAAATGCGTTGCAAATATCGATGGTTTCTTTCAACGCACAATTTTCATATATGAAGTTTGCCGGGTAACCATCTGAGTTTTTCTTCGAATTAACAAACTTCCAAAATGCCTTAGGGTCTTCTTTAAGAGATCTTCCCATTTCGTATACATGATTGGTGTATAGAGACTTTGAAAGAGATTGGAATTCTTCGAAAAGGGCAATGTAAGAGTTGTGGTCAACTGAAGAAAGAGTTTTTAAATATACTTTCCATGCTCTATTTCTTCTATTTCGGAGCGACTTTAACTCTTTCGTATACCATGAGTGGCAAAAATTCGTATTTTTTAGTGTTTTTATAGGGATAGTGTTATTTATGCAATTATTAAGTATGGTATTTAAGTTATTAACTGCTTCGTCAATATTGCTAGATACTGATATATTTTCAATACCAGATCTAGCTAATTCTTCGGAGAGCAACTGAAAGTTTGCCTTCCTGAAGTCCAAAGTATATGAGCGATCATAAGCGTTGCTATTTTCTATAATATGACTGCTCAAGTCAAGAACTATATCCAAAGGAGGATGGTAACTATCTATATTAGATATTCCTGAACTAGATTCTAGGACAAGAGTACTAATAGCGTCAGATGAAAATACTAAATCGAGAATTCGATTCTTTGAATTTTTAATACAGCTTACTTGCTGTAAGTCAGTTGCAATAATTCTATCCAAAAGCTGAAGCTCAGTTTATGAAGACGTTAAAGATGCTTCTTGAAAACATTCATCCTCAGAAGGAATCCACTCTATTGACGGTAAATTAAAATCTCCGAGAAGTAATATGGTGCTATTGGAGCAAGACAATTCAATAATAAAATCTAGAGCCTTAGAGAGTTCAATATAGACTGCATTCGAGCTTTTTGGGGGAATGTAAGCATTTAATATATAAATAAATTTTGACTGTATGGCTAACTTTATGCAAATTAGTTCAATTGATAAATTAAAAGGAAATATAATACGTGAAGATATAAATTTATTTCGAACTGCGATCAAAACACCACCTCCCACTTCTTTTGGTTTATCAACATGACGATCTTTTCTATAAACTAAGAACTCTTCATCAAAAAGTTCCGTGTCCAAAAAGCTTGAATTGAGCCAGGTTTCTGTCAAAATAAAGATGTCATGTGAAAATGCCTGGGAGTTAACATAGATGTCAGCAGTTTTAGTACGAAGCCCTCTTACATTTTGATAGAAGAGGGTAATCCTATTAAGTTTTTTGGGGTTGCTTTTTTGGGTGAATTTCTTGAATGTCTATTTTTCTAATTGAAAATTCTTTGATAAGAGCTTCAGGAGGCCAATTACCAATATCGCAAATAGAATCAAAGAACGAAGAATGTGTAACTATTTTAAATGATGAGACAAAACTATTAACTTTACTGATTTTTGTACACTTAATAGAAGTATTTGTAGGGATACAATTTCTAGCTATTAAGTGGCTTACAATCTCTTCCGGAACAATATCTGGTTCAAGTCGAGATATGAAAATTGTTTTCGGTTTGGAGACAGCTTTGATGGGCCTTGGATCGGTAACTATATTAGATATAGTAATACAATCCGCTTCAGGAATATTGCTGGGAACCGTCACTAAATCTTCATTCGCTACCTGAACCGGGCAAGGTAAATCCGAAGCATTAAGAGGATTAAGGTTTGTTCGTTTAGGGGGTGGACTTGTATTTTTGATAACTAATGTGGTATCCCGACCTCTTTTCTTGCTCTTTTTGGCATCTGATTCGACATCACTGCGCATTGTTGAACTGGACTGCGCAATCAAATCATCATCCACTGGCAAACTCAATCGAGGGAGAGATTCCTGTATTAGGTCATCAGTAGATGTTCCGATATCCACGGGATCATTTGGGAGAGTCAATGAGCCAAAATTTGAGACTGCTTTGTTAAAGTTACAGAGAAGCTCTTCAAATCCCTTAGAAAGTTTTACAATGTCTGATTTGAAATCAGACATTTTAAAAGCCAATTGAGACAGGGAGAGCTTACGGCAACTCGTACAATACCAATATGCAAATTTGGAATTTGTTATCTTCTCAATAAACGCATTAGTTGAACCAATGCATTTAGCGTGGTAAAGATTTCCACATGGTCCGAAACAGGCATATAATGGGGTTGAATTTAAGCCCTCAGGGCAGTTTATGGCAGAGCAAACCATTTCAAAAAAGCAAACAAAAATAATGAATGAAAAAAAAATTGTAAAAATATTGAGAAATGTTAAAAAAAAAAAAAAAAAAAAATAATAATAAAAAAAAAGAATGGAAAACACCAGGACTCGAACCCACACAGCGAAGATCTGGGGATCTGGTGCTTACTATCTGCACCACCGGCGTTAATAAATTCTGAGAATAAAAAATTTAATAATAGCTGGAGCAACAGAATTTTAAAATAAGTAAAATGGGTTTAAGAAAAAAGAGAGCGGGACAACACTAAGTTACATGAAGTTGAAAGCTTAGGTTTGAGAAGAAAAAAGTAGGGGAAATAACTATTATTAAGGTATAGATGCACATACACAATAACACAGATATAATATTAGTAAGAAAGAAAAAAAAATAGTTTAAATTCACTCAAATAGAGGAACACAAATTTTGGTTACTTAAAAAATCTTACCAAGCAATTTAAATTTTAATTTTAAGACACAAAAACACATTAATTAAGCAAAACGTAATTAATTTAATTACAATTCTAAACTATTAAGTGAATTAAAGAAGAAACACTAATAAACATTAACGAGATATGCATAAAATAAATAAAATAAACACAAGCGATGTGCACACACAACTAACTAGAACAAACCAGTGCTGTCCACTGAGCACGTTCTCCGGCTTCTCAATATTTTTGTTGCCAACTCGTTGTTTGTACTGCAGAACTGCACCACACATGATGTTTTCGAACATGTGACCTTAGCAATCTGCATTATCGAACACAATGCTAATCCAGTAAAACTTGTACTTGCCTTTTTGAACAGAAGATTTTTGCAGTTTGCGTTTGAGTAGATTCCGCAAAATGTATTTTTGACGCTGATGACGTTCTCGAAAACCGCCATTTACTGGCAAAGTTAGGTTAGGTTTCCCAGCTAAAAAAGAAGCTGGAAATTTCATTCGAACTCGAACGTCATGTGTCTGAATACCATACCACTGTGCCATTATGTTTTCCAAGCATAATTGTGGAGTTACGCAGACCCAAAGGGAACTCAAAAACGCTTTAAAGACACCTTGCTAAAGCTACAAACTGCAAAACTTCATTTCACAAAGTTGAAAGTACCCGCTGTTCGAGACACTACGGCAGTTATGAAAGACTTGATTGCTTTCTTCAAATTTCGAACTCATCAATTCATATTGCTTTGTGTGACCAGGCGTGCAAAGCGGTACAGTGTACTCAAATTTTCTGTAGACCTCATCAAGATTTTGGAAACTCACGAAAATTAACCCCCCCCCCAGTGGCGTAGCGTGGGTGGGGCGGAGGGGGCGGTCCGCCCCGGGCGGCACTTTATGGGGGGGGCGGCAAATTTTGCGGAACTATATACGGGGCGGAGAAATTAAATAACTATTAGGTATTGACTGTAAAGTTTTGCCGCCCTCAGCAATGTATTCATGTGAATTACTGAATTTGCAATCCAGGCAGGAGCTTACGCGATCAGAAAGGCTACGCCTTGAATTTCAGAGACTGTATTCACGACTCCATAAATTGTCATACCGATTCGCGAAACTATATTGCTGATCACCCAAGGTGCCCTGCTGTTCGCATAGTTATTAAATTTAAGCGTCCCTAGAAAATTCTGTCCGGGGTGGTACTGAAACCAAAAGTTTTGTCATAAACAGAAAATTATTACCAAAATTCTTTTGAACAATGGATAGGTACAAAAGTAGAAAGAAAGAAAATAATGATTGAATATTCAAAATATTATTATGGCGTTCTTAAGAACTTTGCAGCTATTACGGCGGGTATATACAAAACAACCATTCAATAAAAAGAAAACACTTATTCACATTAAAATGTTTTCAAAGAAAATTTACGTTTTGAATTTTTTCTTTTGAATTTTAATTAATTAAAATCAGTCACAAAGCTTTTGTTATTGAGCTGTTTTTCAGAAAAATAAGATTTGGTAAAATTGCTAAGAAAAATTGGGTTGGTCTCAAAATTCTGTCTGAGGAAAAATTCTGTTTTCAAAATTCTATTTTTCATAATTCAGTTTTTTTTAAATGAAAAAAGGAGTTACCAGTTTTTCTCTGTAAGGCGACAATTTGTTTTATGTCACATGTCATGTATGATGGTAAGCGTCAATATTTACTTAAGCAAAATATTATGGCCTTTCCCTAAAAAATCATTAAAAAACCCTCAATCAACAGCTCTGCATGGCCGAACTACTAAATAGAACATTATATGTATTTCGATCTAGCCTAAGCCCTTGAAAAGATTCTCTGCAAACTTGGAATTCAACTTTTTAAGGTTTGACTAGAAGGAGCATTTATGCTTTTAGCTCCAAAAATAACGGTATCTTTCATAAAACTGTTATATAAGACAAACTTATTTGGCTTAAAAACGACTAGGTTAATTTTGTTCATGAATTTTTGGTCCGAAATTAAAAGCAGAATTTACTTTTTCTTAAAATTTTGTTGGGAAGGATAAAAAAGCTGAATTTTGAAAAGCAGTTTCTTTCTCTAAACAACAGAGTTTTGAAAAGCAGAATTTTGAAACCAAAATTTTGACTTATTTTCAAGGAAACTGTGTGACAAGTGGCAGGTACCGTTACTTTTGGTTTAAAAAAAAGTAAAAAATATATGAGGGGAATGACTAAAAACTAATATATACCAAACGTAAAGAAAATCCTTCCAGCCGTTTAGGTTGTAGCGGAAGGGACAAACAGACAGACAGAATTGTGATACCCACTTTTTCGTCTTCCCTATCAATTAAAATCTCGAGTTCGACCGACGATGAGAAATCACTTGAGATATTTTTTTTTTCATATAAAAAAGTGGAAATTTATAAATAATAAATTTAGCTTTGCCGAAAAATTTTATTTATTGTTTTTGGTTTATATTAGTAGTTTTTTTTTTAATTTGAATATTTACAAATTTGGAAGGGGCGGCAAAATTTTCTACCGCCCCGGGCGGCAGAAACTCACGCTACGCCACTGCCCCCCCCCCCCCCTTGAACGAAATCTTGGATCCACGCCTGCTATGTCATCCGCGTACATGATTACTTTTATTTTTAATGCTACATTTCCACCTAACGCTAATCTGAGATTTAATAAGATTTATCGCAAATCTCCTTTAAATCTTGATGATTTACCATACAAAGGGAATTGCTCATTTTTGTATGGGGCTCCGGCCAAGAGTGAACACTATTGAATTTGGTATCATATGAAAGCTTATGTTGAGCTTGTTATATGAGTGAAATATTTTCAAAATCTGTCGTGGGAGATCTGAGATATTTGAGCTTCAAGTTGGCAACTGCAAATAGAGCTTTTTTAGCTTTTTGTCGATATCTTCCGATCTAGGATATGTAAGAAAATGATATTGGTGTCAAATGAAAGCTACATTTCTAGGCTGTTCAATATACCTAAAATTATTTTGTTACTTTAAACACATTTTGAGATATTTTTAAAAAACTACATTTTTTGCACTGCCTTTTGCGCAACGATATCTCTAAAAATTCAGTGATGACATACCCTTTTTTTGCACCATTGAAAAGCTTAATTTCAAACCTTTCATTTAATATATAATTTAGTGGCCTTGCTCAAATAAATACTTACATAAAAACAAAACTTAATTTATAAGGCACTTAACAAAGCAAAGTGCTTAAAATGTGTGAAAATAAACAGATTTCTAGTTAAAGCACTATCTAGCACTATAGGAAGGCACTATCTTCAACAGGTCTTCTCAACTGCTTGGCTATGCGGACGACATCGACATCGACATCATCGGCCGCTCCAAGAGAGCTGTATCAGGCATGATAAGTGACGTTTCTTTATGATAAATGTTATTTTTCTTTGGTTTTTCTATTTTGTACTTGCATTTCTTCTTTTATCTACAGTGTCTCATAAAACTTATTTATTTCTTATAGATTTTTTTATTATTTTGTTATTCAATTTTCTTAATTCATAATGCTGTCTGATTTACTTGCAAGAAAATAAAATGAAAACTAATCCAAATCATAGACAATTAAAATAATATCTTAAAACTAGACAGGGGACGTTACATTATTTTTGTGCCCTACTTAGCTTAGATACCAAATTATTATGGTGCAAAACTTTTCCTTAATAGGTATTAGGAATGGCTTCCCTATAGGTTCGTTTGTATACTTGTGCAAGTATTTAGTATGTTAGTAGTAATTGGTAACGATAGTTTTGAACACTGTTAAGTTAAAAATGGTGGTGTATATTTGTACATATTTACCATCAACAGAGCGATAAGCCATTAATGAGCACATAAAGAGACCCACAGAATTTTTTTCAAAATTAAAAATATGTTGGTAGCGTTTATTTTCCAGCAGGATGGAAAATGCCACTTCTTGGCCCTCCCTACCCACCTACTGATACCTACAGTTAAGTACCTAGTTTTGCGATTGCCTTGTAGGTCGAAGAACAGTGATTTTCTTTGCTCAAATGGCTCCCATTAAGACCATAATTTGGTATCTAAGCTGGGTTGGACACGAAAACAATGTAATGTAATGACAGCATTATGAATTAAGAAAATGGATTTACAAAATAATTAAAAAGAAGTTTTATAAGAAATAAATAAGTTTTATGTAACACTGTAAGTAAAAGAAGAAATGCAAATACAAAATAGAAAAACCAAAGAAAAATAACATTTATCATAAAGAAACGTCACTTATCATGCCTGATTAAAAAAAAATTACCTCGAAATCTGTTTATTTTCACACATTTTAAGCACTTTGCCTTTGTATATATGGACTATAGTACTATAATTATGAAACGGATTTTTATGCTTCTACAAGTGCTCTATAGACGGCGTTTGTGTATCCAACAAATCAATCAAGAACAAGCAGCAAAATAGAGAGGATTATATTATTTTGATTCTGTTTACAATAGGCGTCATGACAACGAGAAAGACAGGATAAAGAAAATGAAAATTTTGTAATTGAAGCGTTGAGAATGAGAAGGGGTTAAGTGACATTTTTGATGTTTTGAGTTATAAGCGTTTAAAGTTTTACGTTTATAACTTTTTTTCTGAAATCGAGAGAAGCTTATAAAAAAGCCATAAAAAAAGAAAAAAAATGTACGATTTTAGTAAATCACCCAATTTTATTTAAATTCATTAGAAGTTGGTGTTTTACAAACAATTCAGCACTTGACCCCTTCAAGCGAAAATGAATTTAATTTATTTTTTTATGAAAAAGGGGTCAAGTGAAAGGTGGGTATTATTCTTGTATTGCATAAAGTGAACATGTCTGTTTGCGTAGCTCCCAAAACTACGAATTCAGCCCAAAGTTCTGTCAAAACTCATATAAAAAAATAAAATTCGAAGAAATTCGTAGTTTTGGGAAGTTTAAGAACAGACATAACAAGTGTGCACTTACCACCTTTATGCAAAAAAAAAAAATATATTACTTGGTATTTTATCTTTCGGCTTCTATTGAATTAAGGGGTTAAGTGTGTGTTAAGTGATTTTAACCCCTTCTTGCCTAAAAAAACTTCAAAACAAACGTGTAGTTAACCCCTTTGTCTGAAGCTAACTTTGTAAGTAATAGCAATAGAGACACAAGAATTAGACCAAAATTTAAGTTGTCGCTTAACATCATTATTGGTTAGAAAAAAACGAAAAATCGAAAAATGTCACTTGACCCCTTCTCATTCTCAACGCTTCAATTATGAAATGGGTATATATTTATGTATAGGTGTGTTTATTTTTTTTTTCAGCAAAACAATCATAATGATGGGACCTATTTAATTTTTAATATTCAATTTTGTTGAATGAAAATGGGTATCAAAGCAATGTTGACCTTTTTCTATTTCTATAAGCAGAAAAAACATGTAGCAATGTTGCTACGTTTTGCTGCAAGGATATTTTTTGTTCACTTAAAAGATTTTCAAAATTGTTTTGAAGTCGTAAGCATTTCCTAAAAAGTTCCGTAAACGGCAAATTTTTAAGGGGGGGGGGGTAAATTCAGTTTTTTCTTAATTTCTCGAAAGCTATCAGTTTTTTTTTTTAAAGAATGTGAAGGTAGAAATTGTAGCTTATGTAATTCTATGCAAAAAAGATTAACTTTTTTTCATACATAGATTCAGAGAAAATCATGCAAGAACTTCATGGTGGAGCAAATTTTGTCAAAAAATTTATTAAAATTTCATTCATCAACGGAAAAATTTTGTGTACGATTTGTGTTTGGCTACATCTCCTCATTATAAAACCAAGTTTTTGGGGTGCCCGTGGTTAAGGGAAGGCCGGTATCTTGAAAAAGAAAGTGATTTGGTTTTTATTCAACATTACGCTGGAATTTCGTTTTACAATAAGTAATGAGAGACTAACATTTAGACAATAAAATTATTTAAAAAATGAGCTTTTAACAAACTCTCTAGGTTTATTAATTTTGAAGTTAGCATGTCAAATTTACACTTTTGTATTTGTACTGTTAAAGCACAGTACACATATTAAATGTAATATCATTAGAGTTTTGATTTTTGTTTCTTCTGCGCATATACCTATGTAAATTTGTGTCAAATGTCAGTATATTTGTTGTTGTTTTTACGTGTATTTAAGTCATCACGCTCCCAGCTATTTTTTTCTGACAATTTCAATTTTAATTTGCTGTTGTTTTTACGTGTGTTTTCTTCCTCACGCTCACAGCCATTTTTTATTTTCGACTGCCAACCTGCGCAGTATAATACCTTAGATTTGTGTACTGTGCTGTTAAAGGGACATATAACAGTTTTTGTAAGTATCTCAACAAATATGAATTTATTTTCTAAAATTGCTCATAAAATTCTATAAAAAAAAATAAAAACTCTTTTTTTTTGCATGACCAACAGATTTTGAGAAAAACGTGCAGAAACGTAATAATAAGAGCTTTTTACTGTAATGAAATTTTTTCATCATCTTCCTAGCATAAAATAAGTAATGAGCGCTAGTGTCATAATCATAACCTTTTTTGTGTAGAATTTTCCCTAACCCCAGACACCCCAAAAACTTGGTTTTATAATGAGAAGATGTATAGGTAAAATTATTGTTTAAACCAGAAGTCCGAACATTAAATGGTTATTATGGTTTCTTTAACAATTACTGGCATTTAAGTAAAAATCGGACTTGAAAAAACGGAAAGAGGAAACTAATAATAGCATGAAATTCAAAGTTAAAAGTTCAAGTGAGCTCAACTCCATGATTGCGTTTCGCCCAGGTACGATATTCAATTATTATAATAATAGCATGTTTTGTTTTGTCTTCAATTTTCTTACTCTAATTTTATACAAACAAATCTCATATTATTTGAAATAATATTGCATACTAACATTTTCTAAAAAGTACTTCTTTAAATATATTTTTCAAAAATTGTAATCTCAAAATTGAAGGTTTGGTGTCTGCTCCCCCTGGAAAAAACCTGCGGGTGCCTATATGTACCAATGTACTTATGTACATAAGTCTCGTTCGTGGTGGATATTTGGACAATTTGCCCATTCTCCTTTGCTTTCATTTTATTAACTGAAAATTTTTTGACTTGCTAATCTAATAGCAAAGGGAAATTAGATTTTCGTTTCCAAAAAGTTCCGATAAAGCTGAATTATCGTGAAGAGCTTTGTATTGAAGTTGTAAGCATCTCCTAAAACCTTCTGTAAATTTGGGCCAGGGCAAAATTTTGTAGGTGTGTAAAATGTGGTAAAATTCAGTTTTCTCCTAGTTTCTCAAAAACTATCATTGTGGCTACACAAAAGAGAATCAATAGATTCAGTGAAAATCGTGCAAGAACTTTATGGTGCAGCAAACTTTGTCAAAAATTTATTAAAATTTCATTAATCGATTACCACCAAGTATATAAGCTAGAGTTATAGCTATTTCACGAGAGCCACCTCGATCATCAGAATCCTTTACTGGTGCTAAGTCTGGTTATGCTCATATTATTAATTGAAAGACGGCAAAGAGTGTTTTAAATTAATACGAGCATAACCAGACTAAGCACCACTAAAGGAGTCTGATGTTCGAAGTGGCTCTCGTGAAATAGCTATAACTCCAGCCTGTATACTTGGTGGTAACACACACAAGTTGTTGTCCATTCAAAATTATTCAATAATACTTACAATTTGCATACCAAAATTGTCCTTAAAAATGTTTTAAGAATTTTATATAATATCTATATAAAAATTTATTTTTTAAAAACTGCTCAAACTATTTTAACTTTGTTTTTCAAATCCGATGGCATTCTTTTTTCTTATTTTTATTTTCCACACAATTATATTTGATCAAGAATTCAGATGGTATTCTCTTTTTTTGCATCAAAATATTGAAGGAGTTTGTATAGCTAATTTAAATATCGTATTCTATGCCTTTAAACATTCGTCTCATATTGTTCATGTCCTTATACCTACCTAAGTATATACCTACAATTTTGCTTAAGCCCTCTGCCTCTTGAACATAAGGGCAAATACATGCGACCGTGTGTATTTTATTTTATTTTATTTTAAAAAACAAAAACGGAAAGAACCCTCACCGTATCAATGTATAGGTATGTATATTTCTTTTCTCTACGACTGAAATAAAATAATAACAAACAAATAACAAACACGAATGTAAAAGAAAAAAAAAAAAAAAAAAACCAACAAATATGTATATTCAACTAGCCTAAGAACTAAACGAAACTATATACTATACATGCATACATTAATATTCATCATTATCCTTTTTACATATGTACATATATTTAAAAAAAAAGCATCGCTGAAAAAAAAATTATTGGGAAAAGAAGAGAACTTTCCCACATTAAAGCATCTTTACGACTGAAACAAACAAAAAAGGATTTTTTTTTCTGTAAATAGTGAATTAAAATATTAAAACAGAAAGTAGGTATAATAAACATAATTAAATTTTGTTTGAATTAAGGTATTGTTATTATTGTAATTACTATGACAAATATTAAAATATTTGTGTTCTTTTCTTCCTTGCCACATCTTCTTATTTGTATAGAAAAGTAGTGCAAGGAAAATCCTAAAAAAGTTTATTTTGTTTGGATTTTGTATGGATTGTTCTCTATCTTCTCTCATTTACTTTGCCTACATTTGTATCACAGTTGCAAAAAGGCTTACTATTGTACTGAATTCGGTACTATTGGACTTTCCCGAGTACGCAAGTACCACTTTTTAATTTTCAGTACTATTTGTACTATTTTTAATTTTTGAAAAGGTCAACGTTCACAAATCTCTAAAATAAATATATTCAGTCAGACTTCACCACATCTTCACGTAAAGAAGCTTTTAATGAAAAACCCATATTGTCAATAAACTTACTGGAAAACCATCTTCCCGTCAAGGAAATCTATTGCGGGACCAAAGTGAAATTCTTTACACTTCTAAAAATTTAACTGAGAGCGAAATTTATAGCTTTAAAAGTCATGCACGGATGTTCTATATAGCTTTCCTCGAAGATGTGAAAAAAGATTTTATTTTGAAGACATTTTTTTGAACTCGTTGCAACATTTTTCACAAACCTCAATTTTAGATGGCCAAGTAAATTCAATAGATTTTTTCCTGGGGAACAAAAAAAAACATTGAACTCATTGATAAAGAATATCGAGCTCTAGCTGACTGCCAATACTTAAAAAAATTAGAAATGCTTCTATTTCTGAGTTCTGGGCTGAAATTGGCCTTGTGAAAAATGAATGCAACGAGTTCATGTTTTCAAATATAAACCGAATTGTCCAGGGTGCTTTTTCTATTCCTCATTCTTCCGCAAACGTCAAAAGAATTTTTTCTTATCAAATTATGAAACAAAACTAAGAAAACGAATGCAGGTGGACACGTGTTCTGCACTAATAGAAACTAAAAACCTAATTAAAAATGAATGTCACAGCTACATTATTCAAAAAAATCTATTGAATAGACATTTATCGAGTAAACCACTTGCCGATGAAGAAATTTTAGAGTAAGAAAAACATAATGAATGTAATGTATGTACATATGAATGTAAATAAAAAGAAAAGACTTATGCCAAAGTTGCTATCCGTCCATAAGACTTATTTTAGAATAAAATTATACCAATGAAATGTATAGGTATATTTAATTTATGTATTTTTGTTTTAATAAAATATTTATTTTAATTGTTTGCGTTGTTTTATAATTTAAAAAAGTTCAGTACTATTTTGTCTTTTCAGTACAATTTCTTTTCAGTTTTCAGTACAATTGACAAAAGTCAATTTTCATCACTGATTTGTATACAAAATCATTAGTTCTACAAGTTCTCACTTTAAAGCGCTGCGTTCGTTCCTCTTCATGATAGTACTATAGAAATATATATACAAAGGCTTTGCTTTGTTTAGTGCCTTTTAAATTAAGTTTTATTTGTATGTAAGTATTTATTTGAGCAAGGCCAAATTATATATTAAATTAAAGGTTTGAAATTAAGCTTTTCAATGGTGCCAAAAAAGTGTATGTCATCACTGAATTTTTAGAGATATCGTTGCGCAAAAGGCAGTGCAAAAAATGTAGTTTTTTAAAAATTTCTCAAAATGTGTTTAAAGTAGCAAAATAATTTTAGGTGTATTGAAAAGCCTAGAAATGTAGCTTTCATTTGACACTAATATCATTTTCTTACATATCCTAGATAGGAAGATATCGAAAAAAAGCTGAAAAAGCTCTATTTGCAGTTGCCAACTTCAAGCTCAAATATCTCAGATCTCCCATGACAGATTTCGAAAATATTTCACTCACATAACAAGCTCAACATAAGCTTTCATATGATACCAAATTCATTAGTGTTCACTCTTGGCCGAAAGAAGATTAGAAATTAATCTTGTTAAATCTTCCTAGGACAAATACTTTTACAAATCGAACTAACTTATTCCTGTATGGCACTGAAGGATTCAATTATGGCTGAATTCAGTTCTTCACAGAGGAAACATTCTATCTCACTTCCTCTTTATGAGAAAAAATGAAACACCATTTTCATTTTAAAGGGGATGTCAAAGTGAAACTTTTTTAAATCTTTTTGTGCGGTGGAAACACCAAACAGATTTATTAAATCTGAGTTGAGATAATCCTTTGGTGGAAACATAGCATAAGCCGCAAATGTCGACACCTCATGTTAGCCATTCCACAAGATCATCCAGAAATAATGCAAAAAGCAGGGGGCTGACATTGCAGCCCTGTTTTACCCCACGGTTTATCTCAAATGTTTCCGATTGCTTCCTTCCTTTAAGTATAAGTATTTGCAGTAGTTTGTTGATATAATTTTTCAAATGCACGCACGAATTTGGAAGATAATCCTAAGTTGTAAAGCTTATAAAACATAGCGTTTGGGTTGATCGAGTCAAAAGCCACTCTGAAATCCACAAAAAAATGTGTATACTGTATAATCTCTTACTTTGGTTCAGCTTAATTTGAGCTATTGATGTAAGTGCGAAAATGTTGTATACTGTAGAGTAGCCACTTCGAAAGCCAGCCTAGAATTCACTAAGTTTTTTATTTTCATTTGCCCATGAATTCAGTCTTTTATATAATAAAGTTGTATATATTTTTAACGCCGAGTTTAAAAAAGATATCCCTCTATAGTTGGTTGGATCGGACGGTTCACCTTTTTTATAAATAGGCAAAATCATAATCTGCAATGCAGATTTCTAAATGAAAAATGTGTTCATACAAAAAAACATTTTCAATTAGATAATAATGACATAAAAAAAACATAAATTAATTTAATTAATAAAAATAACATTGTTTCTTTTATAATGTACTTTGTAGAGTTACCTATGCTTAAGGCATTTCATATTTTACTTTTAAGTCAGTGCAGCTATTATGATTTGATTTTATGGAATAGAACTTTATATAAATATGACAGCATACAGCAAAATGATTGTTATGTATTAAATGGAACAAAAAGACGAATGTGGTTCGATGGATATTACATGACTAACTTTATTTCATATTCTTATAAACTAGAGTAGGTACAAGAGAGTAGGAGTACATATTAATTGTTAATATTCAGATGTTGCCAGATAAACAAAAATGATTTCTAATATCTAACATGCTCTCCATAAGCTTTCAATTAATAATCGCATAAATTTAAAATAATTATGTTTTACTACCTTAAGAAATTTAAACAATAATTAGAAAGGAATTCACAACTTTTTTAAATTATTCAATGTTCAAATTACTCGTATTAACATTTAAATATTTACAACTATTCAATGATCTTACATAAGTTCAAATTACATACTAATATTCAAATATTTATAATTATTCAATCATCTTACATAAGTTCAAATTACATATTAATATTCAAATATTTATAAATATTCAATTATCAAAAACTCAATATTAAAGATACATTTATTTATTTTAAGGTGCATTAAATACAAATTTAAAATTGTGTGACATTAAAGCGATTTAGGAATTTTTTTTTTGTTTGTTTAAAAACGACGTTTCTTTTCACAAATTGCTCTACCACTATTGCACCTTTCTCTTAACTGCATTGATCTAATATATTCTTTATTTTCAATCTGAGAAGAACAACTGCCATGAGATGCACTCTCCTCTGGTGGAATGATATTTACGTTAGTTGCTATTTCAGTCTCAGCTGCCACATCATCAACCACCTCAGTGTTTGGAATCAGTAAATTGCTGCCATTTTCACCACGAATTTGATCTAAATGTCTTTTTATAAGTCTATTATTATGTGAGATGACACAACAATAACTACGAGGGCCAATCTTATCTTTAATAGTGGCTGCTGACCAACTAGCTTTGTTGGGATTTCTGTAATCGCGGATATACACTTTTTGACCTTTGTCGAAACTTATTTCACGATTGCCTTTAAAATACTTTTTACTATTATTTTGACTTTTAATTATATTATCTTTTATTAATGGTGGTTTCAATAAACTAAATCGGGTTTTCAAATTTCGGCCAAAAAACAATTTTGCTGGTGATTCTTGAGTCATGCAATGCTTTGTATTGCGGTAGTCACATAAAAATCGATTTAATATAGTGTCAATATCAGGTTGTTTATCAGATTTAATGTTGGTATATAGTGATTTCTTCAGTATTTTAACGAATATTTCAGCTTGACCGTTAGTAGCTGGATGACCTGGTGCTGTTAGTATATGTTTAAACCATTGAATAACTACAAATAGAAGGGACACCGGGCAAAACGTCCACTAGGTGGCCTGGTTTGGCAGGCTGTCGCTGCAATCGCTCTATCAAATACAAATACAATTTGTTCCTTAAAAGTTTGTTCCTTTTGGGAAATTTCCTTAATTGCCGAAGAAGAAAGGGAAGAAATGTTTTTTTTTTTCACAGAGCATGAAAATGAACAACAACAACGAATTGAACAGCCGTTTTAGTTTTGCTTTTGAGGTATTTTTTTCAATGCCATTCGAGGACTCAAGGTTAATGAAAATATGGGGTAGAGATAAAAATTATATTTTCTTTTCTGGGTTGTGTGTGTGTTGTGTTGTCCAGTAAATGAAATTTGTTGTTAGTGTTTTGTTGCAATTTGGGATGTTAACGATGATGGCTTTGTTTTGTTTTTTATATCTTGAGATCCATAGGCAAGGAATAATATTTTTTTTTTAAATTTGAAAACATTAGTCTCAAGTGGTACATACACACAACACAAGTGTGCACTCTTTGATTTTTGGTGTGGTGGGTCGATCGGTGGTATATGTGTGGCGGAGTGTGTGCACACTTATGTGCTGTGAATGGGTCGTTTTATTGGTATATGCAGGAAGGTACCTGTTCCATCTTCTTTTAAATTTTTCGTCGATTTTTACGGATCCTTATCAATTAATATAGATTATCAAGTAGGTACTCATTATTACATAGGTACCTGCCATCTGTCACTTAAAAATAATTAAATAATGGTTTATAATTTGTTCTCATTTATTGTTTTTTCAACGATTTTGGTATAAATGTAGGTACATACATACATTGTTATTTTTAAGATTAGAAAAATAAAAATTATAAGTATTATTATGTACTTAATAAATCAAAAAAGAAACTAAAGCAACCAGTGATAGTAAAGATGTAGTTTTTTTTAATTAAAGTTTTGTTTTTACTGTACCCAAATGAAAAATGTTTGAAATTTAAAACTAAAACCGTGAAACAGGGTGTAGAACACATTTGAAGGTACAGCTGTGAACATGAAAATAGCAGTGGTTTCACAGACATTGTTGAAAGCCTTCTATTTTCGGTTCTAGACTTTCCAATTAAAAAAAGAATGCATTTAGTGAAAGCCTTAATCATTAGCATTATTAAGAAAGAGATAGCTTTAGTTAGTTTGCCGAGCGTTCAGAATAACGGTAGATTTAATCGTTAGGGATCGTTTTTGAAGTGAACATTAAAATAGCAGTATTTTGTAAATATTCTATTTTTTTTACTTTGTTGAAGTGCTATAAACCGAAAGGAAGTAAAATGTAGTAGAAGAAACGTTTTTAAAGAAATATGAATACAAACAAGCATTTTTAATATTTTTTTTTTGCAAAAGTGGGCAGTATTAAACACTTCACTGATGAGCAGTGCAAATTAATTCTGTTGCAGCTTAGAGAAAGCAAGTCATACCAGGAAATGCACAATATTTGTTGTTGCTCGGCTTAAATGATCCCAATTTCCATAAAATATGTGCAAAAGCCAGAAAGAAGAGATGGAAAAAGAAAAATAACACTCCATGACGGAAGGAGAATCATGTTATTTTTTCGAGAGAATCCACAAAAATCGACAATCGAGATTCGTTAAGAGATCAATCTTTCTATGAGTGATATGAACTGGAGAAGAAGACTCTTAGAGGCAAATTTAGCAGCAATCATGCCGAAGAATAAGCCACCTGCCAACAAAACACATCCAGAAAAACGGATGCAGCTTGCAAGAAACTATGTTGGATTTCCTGTGAGCGTAATATTTTATGGCAGATGAGTCAAAGGTTGTTTTTTATGGTGGTATTTGATCCTGGTAGTATGTGCGACGTCTCCCCAACACTGAACCTTAACCCGAGTTTTCCACAAGAACGGTTAAAAATATATCATTTTTTCGTTTATTTTTAACCCACTGCTATTTTCGTGTTCACAACTGTATGTAGGTATGTAACTCCCTTTTTTTAGTAACTAAGCGATAAAAATCTTATGTTTTTCTTTTAAATAGAAGGATACACTTTAAGTGTACTTTTGAGAGGAAGATATTCTGATTTGAATTTGGCCATAATTTAATTTAAATTAAAAAATCGCATGTATGTACACTAGTTAAGAAAAATTCTAGGAACAAGATTTTGAATTTTTTTGTCAGTGGTTTTTGTTGTATGTGTGAGATGAGACAGAAAGCTTTTTTTAATTTTTAAAGGTTGTAATTTTCTCGGAACTTTTATAAGTCAATCAAATCTATCGGTTATGACTTTATTCAACTATAAGTTACTAACCTTTTTGTTGTTGCCGTTGTTGTAAAATTTTGTTCTGCCTGCGATATCTGACTTTTAATCGAAAAACTTTGTTTTGATCACCAAAATCACACCTAATAATAAAAAAAAACGACTTTTTGTGATCCCTTCGTAGGTACATATATGTTTATCTGTTGCTTCTTTGCAAATATTAATTGCATGGTAAATATAAGTATGCAAATTTGTAGATTAACATATTCTTAACATTGCTGAACATTTTTATATTGAAAAAAATTTAAAAAAAACTTTAAGTCTTTTTTCTTGTCCAAGTAGTGCGTGACCAATACAAAATTGTAAATAGTTGAAAAGAATTCGTTATTTTTGTTTTCATTTCGATGGTGATTACACAAATGTTTAGTAAAAACACAATTTGTTATTTTCAAAAATGTTAAGAATATGTTAGTCTTCAAATCTGCATACTTATATTAACCATGCAATAAATATTTGGAAGGAAGCAAAAGATATACATACCTACGAAGAGATCACAAAAAGCCATTTGAACTTTTTTCTAAAATAACGGTGAAAAGCCACAAAAACAAATAGTTTCAATAAAGTCTAAAATGATCATTATAAGTTGGGATATTGGTGATAAAAAAATATTAATCAATGAAGCTTGAAGATCACATATCTCAGGTAAAACTAAATATTACAACAAAAACAAGGTGACTTAAAGCTGAATACACAAGTCACCTAACTAAAGTTCCGAACAAAAAGTTCGGAGATTTTCTCACTTTGACAACCTTCAAAAATAAAAAAATGCTTCGTGCTTCATCTTATACCACAACTTAGTACCATGAATACAAAACTAAAAACAAACATTTTGTTTTCCTTAAATTTGTTTGAATGGTTGAAGTTTGACGTCTGAGTCCGAACATTAGAATTGTATTTATTTAATTAATTAAAAACAAAAAGTAGTTTTTAAATTATTTTATAGATTTTAAAGTTTAGTCTACACATAATAAAAAAAAATAAAGAATACTTTTTGAAAGTGAGCGGTAGTTTGTTCTTAAGCTTAATTCAAACAACAAATACAAGAAATTATTTAAATCTAAGTATAGATAACATACAGGGTGTCCCGGACCTGAGTGGAAGTATTTTAGGATGGGGTTTTTGGGGTTATTCTAAGAGAAAAAATGTTTGGGGGGGAAGTTGTATCTCCCCTCCCTGAGGCAGGCAAAAAAAACATTAAAAGTCAACGAAAACACTTCTAATAATGTGCTATAGTTTTTTTTTTAAAGATAATACTCCATTCTTGCATTTGGATTTCAAATCAAGTTGTTTAAGCGAATAGGTTTCGAAAAATTAAATTTCAAAGTCAAAATTAAAAAAAAAAGTGTTTTTTTTTCTTAAGTCGATATTTTTCAAAATTTTACGTAATAAAGTGTTTTTTTGTGTTCAATATTCAATGCCCTCATTATTTATTTAGTCCATTACCGAAAACCAAATGCAAAAATTTTGGTAAAAGGTACTTTTACCAAAAAAAACCCGAAAAAATAAATTCATTCATGAATTATCCATAATTTAACCCTTTTTCGGCCTTTTTTGGTAAAAATACCTTTTGTTTTTTCTTAATTTCTCATAAACTAAGAAAGATAATTACATTAAGTTTTCGGTAATGGACTAAAAAATAATGAGGACATTGAATATTGAACACAAACTTAAGTACGTAAAATTTTGAAAAATATCGAGTTAAGTTCAAAAAATCACATTTTTTTTTTTAATTTTGACTTTGAAATTTAATTTCTCAAAAACTATTTGCTTAAACAACTTGATTTAAAAACCAAATGCTAGAATGAAGTATTATCTTTCACATTATTAGATGTGTTTTCGTTGATTTTGAATTTTTTTTTTGCATTTGAAGTCCCTGCCTCAGGGAGGAGAGATACAACTTGCCCCCCCCCTCCCCCCATACAATTTTTAGAATAACCCCAAGAACCACACCCTAAAATAAATCCACTCAGGTCCGGGACACCCTGTATATTACAGAAAAGAAGAGGTCCACAAATTCGAATAGCTGTACTTCAAATATGTCTCAATATATCTAGTTTCTTTACACTTTAGCCTGGCATTTATAATTTTAATTTTAGCTCTTATTAATACCTTTAAAGTATGATTTAATAAAATTTGTTTATGATCAGTGGATGTACAGGGGTAATAAACTTGGGCATCGCATATATTTAAAAAAGATTGTAGAACAGTTTGTTGGAAACAAAGCTGATCAAAATTTTCTTTGAAACATTTTACAATAATATCTATGAGCTTGACAAATGATTTTGAAGGAATTATCAAGCCTCCATTTGTGGTCTTTTCATATTGTCGAGCTTTGACTATGTTGAATTTACATATTTCACAACCGGTTTTTTTGAGGACAGACTTTGCGATGTATCCAGCAAAATATGTTGTAGACATTTCTGAAATATTTGACGGTGTATTTTGTTCAACTTCATTGTCTAAGGATGCCTCGTCATCTGAATCGTCAAACTCACAAATACTGCTTTCTTCACATTTCACATGTTAAGTTGCATTTATAATGAAAAATTTTGAAAAAAAAAAAAAAATCTTTAATGATATCTTTTAAATGATATTTATATGTGCCTGCATAATATGTAGATTTTTTCTTAAGAAATACTCACGTTTTCCTTTTTTTTCATTTAAATGATTGATTTATAATATCGTTTTATTAAAAAAAACAGACCTTTTATTTGTAGGCAAAAATTTGCTTGGATGATTAGATTATCTATGTAGGAAAAAGTTTGGCTCTTTTAATTTTAATTGGATGTCAGGATAATAACTGTAAATAAGTTTAATTTTTAACACCACTGGGAGTGAGAAATTAAAACTCACCTGCTGATAATGGAATAAAATTAAAATTAAATAAAAGAGAAACCGTTTTGTATCTTTTTGTTGCTGTATGGCGGTGAGACGGACACCAAACACCAATATATTCAAAATGCACCTATGTGTACCTACATGTGCGTTCATTCACAAAAGAAAATCAAAGCACAAATTGAAGAAAAAAAATATGTATCCTTTCTTCGCTGTATCTACATATCTACTCGTATGTATCTATATCTCTAAGAAAAATACAAAAGGATTTATTTGAGACTCACTTAGCCGAGAAGAAAACCAATTATTGTGTGAAAAGGAAATTATAGCTTCATGGGCGGCCACTGGATTCGATTGGTGCGACTGTCGTTTGAGCAATGCTCGGTGTCCCCTTCTATTTGTAATTATTCAATGGTTTAACGTTATTCATTTTTAAAAAATGCTCAAATTCTTGAGAGGTGAACTGTCGACCATTGTCACTGACTAAAGTATCAATAATACCGTAGCGACAAAATAGTTCCCTTAACTTTCTTATAACAAATGTCGATGTCAATTCATTGGTCTTAAAAACTTTGACCCATTTTGTAAATGAATCAATAACTATAAGGAAATGGAAGCCATTTATTGGACCGGCAAAATCAATGTGGATGCGACTCCATACCGATGATGTTGGTTGCCATGAAATCAAAGAGCTCTTTTCTGGATTTGCTTGTAACTCTTGACATGGGTTGCAATTTTGTATTAAATTTTCGATGTCATCATCGATATTTGGCCACCAAACATAAGATCGAGCAAGTGCCTTGGTTTTGACAATGCCAAGATGGGACATATGTAATTCACTCAAAACTAAGCTACGTAATTTTTGAGGAATGACAGTTCGAAATCCCCACAAAATGCAATCTTGCTCAACTGTTAATTCTAATGATTTATTTTTAAATGATTTAAATTCTGAATCGACTAAGTTTTGAACTGAACCGCTTTGAATTGCATGATTTAATTTTGACAAAATAGGATCTCGTCTTGATTCAATGGCAATGTCTTTGAAACTAAGACGTAATGGATTTTCTTTCTCAATAAAATTAATATAATTTTCTTCTTTCGAAGAATCATCTGGAGAATTTAAATGAGGAATGCGTGATAAATTATCAGCTTTATTCAAACTTCCTTTAATATACTGAATCGTGTAGTTGAATCCTGACAAAATGAATGCCCACCTCTGAATTCGTGCAGCTGCCATTATCGGAAGGCTTTTATTTTCACCAAAAATAGACAGTAGAGGCTTGTGATCAGTTTGCAAAATGAAATAATTGCCTAATAGATACTGTCTTAATTTAGTAACACTAAAAATAATAGCTAGACCTTCCTTTTCAAGCGTACTGTAATTTCTTTCACTCTTCGACAGAGATCTAGATATAAAAGCAATAGGTTTTAAAGTGTTATCGGAACACTTGTGCGAAAGAACACCAGCAACTGCATTATTAGAAGCATCAGTCGTTAAAATGATGGGTAAATTTGCATTGAAATGTATCAAAACTTTATCTGAAGTAACTTCGTTTTTCATTAATTCATAAGTGTCCTGACAATCTTTGGACCAATTAAACGGAGCTCCCTTTTGTAATAAACGATATAAAGGAATCATTTTGTCACCAAATTTATCTATAAATTTCGAATGATGGTTTATTATGCCAATGAATGCTCTAACTTCAGAAACGTTAGTAGGAACAGGAGCTTTTAAAATATTTGAAATTCGCTCATCGGTCTTAGATAATCCAAATTCATCGATTGAAAATCCTAGATACTGTATTTTTGTTTGGAAAAAAGAACATTTGTTTTTGTTTAATTTTAAACCTACTGTTTGTAGTTTATTTAAAACTAGTTTCAATGTATGAACGTGCTCCTGAAATGTTTTACCAGTGACAGTTATGTCATCTTGATAAACAACGACGTATGGAATATTGCGTAAGAGATTTTCTATTGTTTTTTGAAATATTGCAGCAGCTGGTTTAACACCGAAAGGCAAACGTTTCATTTTTAAGGTACCTATGTGGGTACTCCACGTACACAAAAGTTGTGATTCGTCATTTAAAATAAGCTGATTATACGCATTTGATAAATCGAGCTTGGTAAAAAGTTTACCGCCTTCTAAAGATGCAAATATTTCATCGATTCGAGGTAATGGATACTTTACATCCACTAAATATTTATTTAACGTTACCTTGTAATCGCCACAAATGCGTAATTCACCATTCGGTTTAAGTATGGGAACTAATGGTGTTCCCCAATCCGAGCTGTCTACCGGCTCCAGAACCCCTTTTTTAATTAAATCCCTTAATTGGATCTCAATTTTATCTTTCCATGCAAATGGAATTGCACGCGGTTTAAAAAAAATTGGTTTCGCGTCTTTACTTATCGATAGTGACATTTTTGGACCGTTGTATGAACCCAATTCATTATCGAAAACACCATGAAATTCATTTTTAAATTGATCAATAATAATTGAATATTGTTCACTATGGTTAATTGAATTTACTTGAGTTAATTCAAAATTGAACTCTCTTAAAAATGAGCGTCCTAACAAAGGTGGGTTAGTAGTATCAGAAACCACGACTGTGATTTTTTTATTTACACCTCTGTATTTAATTTTGCATCAAACTCACCAAGTAATTTAATACGATCACCATTATAGTTTACATACGGAATGCTGCAGCATTTTAGTTCATCATTGCTTTGCAAACTTCTGAACACTGAAGCAGGAATCAATGTACACGGAGCACCCGTATCACAAACCATGTTCATTGAAGTTCCATTCAGTTCCACCAAAAGAGAGTACACATCAGACGATTTACCTGCGGAGAGACTAAAAACAGAATATTCAAGTTGATCTTTAATTACGAGTGCATTGTCACTACTAACAACAATATCATCTGAATCAGATAAATAATTTACACTTTCTTTTGATTTTAAACGGCAAATAGATGCCAAATGTCCGATCTTTGAACAATAGTTACACTTGCTGCTTTTAAATTTGCATGTGCTGGAACTATGGTTTCGCCATCCGCAATGCTTGCATGTTGATTTTCGTCCGCTGTTATTACTGTTGCTGCTGTACTGTTGTACTGTTGTTACTGTTGTTGCTGGTTGTACTGTTGTTGCTGTTGTTACTTCCTTTGTTAAATTTACTGTTGCTATTTTTAATATGATCACGTTTCTTTATCATATTAACGCTGCAATTCGCCATTGTTTCAACTTTAGTTGAAAATTTTGTTTCCGCAATTAACGCTTTTTTTAGGGCCGTCTGCAATGTGAGTGTCTCATCTTCCTCACAAATTTTGTCGAAGATTTTATCTGGAAGACCCATTACAAATTTGTCCAAAATGAATGCATCTAAGTGATGTCCAAATTTGCAATTGATTGCTAATTTTTAAACTTTAGCAAACCACTGGGACACAGTTTCACCTTCGTTTTTTGCATTATGGAAATTACGACGTTCACGATATATGATTGTTGGAGGTGTGTAGTGAGTTTCCAAAATTTCACACAATTCTGTAAACGTCTTCGAAACTGGTGATGCTGGTGAACACAAGCTATGAAGTAAATTGTATGGCACAGCACCGATTGATTTTAACAAAATAGCTTTTTTTGTATTTTCAACTTCACAATTTATTTCACAAAAGTGAAGATCCAATTTCTCCTTCCACACAAACCACGTTTCATTTAATGGAGAAAATTCTGGTAAGTTTGCTGTTTGGTACACCGTGGTCATTATGTTTGGTGTAATTTTCGAGTCATTATTATTAAGGCTCATTTTATATTTTTATTTTTCCAATCGACCAAAAAAAATATTAACTTTTTTTTTTTTACTATAGGTATGAGAAATCAAAACTTGATTTTTTTTTTTTTTAATCTCGTCGCCAATTATGTTATGTATTAAATGGAACAAAAAGACGAATGTGGTTCGATGGATATTACATGACTAACTTTATTTCATATTCTTATAAACTAGAGTAGGTACAAGAGAGTAGGAGTACATATTAATTGTTAATATTCAGATGTTGCCAGATAAACAAAAATGATTTCTAATATCTAACAATGATTGAAGATTTTTTTTAAGATAACAAAATATTAAAGAAGGCACGAGTGCAGATATAATCTGCGTTGCTGATTTTCGAATTTCAAAAGTCTGTGGATGGCATGAAAATCTGCAAAATGTAGATAAATTTGGACTAGTGGCAACGCTGGTGGTTGTGCAAAGTTCCATTTAATCTGGTTCGGCAAGTAAAGAAGGGAGTAAAAGTGTTCACGAAGGCTATTCGCAGATATGACCACAGCTTCTTTTGATTTTAAATTTCCCGACAGCTTTCTTGTTAAGGACCAGAATTCAGGCGAATGTCTGCTTTCACCTAACTGAAGTGCCAATTTTTTTTCATGTGCTACTTTTTTTGCTTTACATACATATCATTTTGTATTGTTTGTTAGCTTCAACATATTCTATTTTAACACTTTTCGATTCATATCTCCTCAGTAAATTTAGAAGCGCTAAACATCTTTTTCCTAATTTTTCGCACTCAAAGTCATACCAATCGGATTTTTTTCGTAGAGTAGGTGTTTTCTGTACTAAACCAGCTGCATCGCTAATAATTGATTCCAAATCATATAAGGGAATATACTCTGCCAGTAAACCATGCTTTTTTTCTTGAAGTAAGGAGTCCATTTTTTCCTGAAGCTCATTTTTCTTACGTATGTTCCACTTAAGAAACCTGCTTTCAGTGGAGGTTACAGTTTCTAATGCGCATGAACCATGAAGTATTATAGTTTTCTAAGTTTATAGTGATTAGTAAATGATCTGAGAATGTTGCGTCTCCCACTTCAAAATCCTTAAAAAATAAATTCCAGTCTCCACCTAAGAAACCATAATCAATAGTTGAGCTGCCCTGCTTTCCAATGAAGGTGTTTTCCCCTCCTTTGTCCTTGTCAGTACTTCAATTTAGTATGCTTAAAGCAAAATCATTGCACAGTTCTAGAATTTTTCTTCCTTCCGCATTTACTTTTGTTGTCCTTAGAGTTACGCTTATAGTACTTCCGTTTCCAAATCCGATGTTCTAGCATACAAATCTCCAATAAATATTATATTTTGTGATTTCAGAGAGCATACACAGTCGTATAGGGCTTCATAATCCTTCTGCCAATGGTTATAGTTCAAATAGACAGGCACAATGTATAAAGTATTTTAATCAATTTTTAAGTCGATGTATATCATTTCTTCGAAGGTTTTAGTTTTGTATTTCATTAATATGTCTCTCTTTATTGCAGTTAGTGTTCCACCGCTTGCTCTAGCTCTGTTTAATGTTCTCTCCGCTGGGGTCCAAAAACATTCATAAGATGAAAAGAATTTTTCATAGTTTTGTATTCAAAACTATACAAATATTTGAAGAATCCAGGGAAAGTTATTTAACTGCTAAGTCCACCAACATTATACGAAACTATTTTGTAGTTGCTTTGAGCAACTTGGTATCACTCTTCCATCTTGCTCTAAGCTAGCTGTGTTTTTTGCCTTGTCCGAATGGGCTTGGACGAAAAAAACGACGTCGGGGCTAAGCAATTTACATTTTAAAAGCAACAACAACTAAGCCCCTTCGGGCTTAGCTAAGCCCAGAGAATTTTCGGGGCTTAACTTAAGCCCAGATAAAAACTGTGTTACCGGCCTGAATTTCATACATGTTATCGATAGTTTGTATGAAAACTCCTTTTTTTCTGCAATGGCGCGGCGTCGCTTAGCCCCGATGTCGTTTTTTTCATCCGATTCCCCCGGGCTTGCAAAAAAAAAAAAAACACACCTATTGTCAGCTGTCAATGAGTTTATGCCCTTTCACACGAGGAAACTGAGTTGCTAGCAACTTTAAGTTAGTTCCAAGATGAGAAGGGCAGGAGGAAAGAGGGAGGAACAAAATCTCCCCGGTCTAGGATTTCAGGAGATTTTTTTTACATTTCCTTTCACATCTAGGTTTAGGTGTGTTCAACCAATAGACTTTCAAAGGAAATTTCAAAAATTGCCTGGATATTTGTTTCCTCGTGTGAAAGGTACAAGAGATTAAAAGAAAACGCCAAAAAAATCTCCAGCAACTTGTCTTGTTTCTTTGTGTGAGAGCGGACTTTGAGTCTGGCCGTTTTCGAAAACGTCAAATCAAAGTCAATTTGGTCGTCAAATGATCGTCATTTTTTGACGCAAATGCAATCGTCATATGCAATCGGCCGTTTTCGAAAACGTCAAATCAAAGTCAATTTGATCGTCAAATGATCGTCATTTTTTGACGCAGGTTGCAATCGTCATATGCAATCGCCTTGGCTTGCACAAAATCGGTTTTTCTCAACATTATTCAATTCACTCGCATACGCTATCTACATTTACGAACACTCTCTCCGGTTTCTCAATTTTTTACTTGCGATATAGGTACTATAGGGCAAGCTTTGGATTCTTGCAACAAAAAAAATTTCGAGATAACAATCAAACATGACATTACGATGATAGAGAACACGAAAAAGGTGGGTGGCAAAATTCTGTCTGTCTGTCTGTCTGTCTGTCCGTACCTCCACCTACAGCCTAAACCACTGAAGCGATTTTCTTCAAATTTTGAACTTAAGGTTTTTTTGTAACTCTCCAGAGGGGAAATCGAAATTTTTTTTTAGCTCAAAAAATAACGGAACTTGCCATACAACCGTTAAGGAAAAGCTTATTTATCTCAAAAACGGCTCAATTGATTTTGATAAAAAAAAATCAGTATATTATTGTAGATATTATGTACCTTCTAGTAAGAACAAATATCACCAAAACCATTTATTAACGGTACCTGCCATATAACGGTTTTTTTTATTTTCGGTTTTCTCATTAACCGCTCATCCGATTTCAATAAAATTTTTTGCACAAAAGCTTTGTTAGAATATAAATAATACTGCATACCAAATTTTTTTTTAAAAATTCAATATTTCAAAAACGGTTTGATGAATTATTTTGAAATTTCAGTTTTGAATGTATATTAATGTATACTCAAAATTGGCATACCAAAATTTTGTTTGAAAAATGTCACAAAAATTTTATATATAAAAAATTAATTTTTAAGAAAACGGCTCCAACGATTAAAATTTTTTTTTTTTGCATAAATTCATATTTTTTCAAGTAATCAAATGGCATATTTTTTTTGAGCTCTAAGTTATTTATCAGTCTGTTTATACAATTAAAAGAACGATTTAAATGCTTTTTATACTTTTTCTATAATTACTTGAATATTTTTTAAAGTTCTTAAGTCCCACACAACTTGAACATAAGAGCAAGTACGTGCGATCCAGTCGTGCATTTTATTTAATCGTCAACTCGATTTTTTTACTGCGCAAAACCTCTGTCATAGTGTTTTTGTTGACATGTGCTTCCATTCTTTGAAGACATGGTTGAAAGACTACTTCAGGGAAATTAAACGTTTCGCGGATTTTCTTAAAACCACAGTTTTTTCCGTATTTCAAACCTTCTCCATCTTTTCATGAAAATTCAAGATTTTCAATGAAAAGTTTATCGTCTCGTACTATCGTCTTTAAATGTCTTTGATCGTGTTTGACAATTTTTCGGACGTGTAAAAAATGCGCTCTCCTCTTTCGTATACTCGATGGATAATCTTTTTGTATAGAAGTATTCGTGTCTTTTAGTTGTTTTGTATTGTTTAAGACTTTGTTAAGGTTTTCCTTGGTATTTAATTTTACAATAAAATTTTTGAACTTGGGATTTCAAGATTTAACCTCTTTTATTTCTTCAATGCTGCTGTTGTTAATGTCATTTGACAGCTGAGAACAGATTTCAGCAACCTGTGTTCTTTGTTCTTGCCTATCATTGGCTTCAACTTTGACCAAAAGATTCTATTCAGACGCTTAAATCTGGAGATACTCCAGTTGCCTTTCCAAGAGTTCCATCTTTGTCTGCATACTGCTTACATGACTTTTAAGGACATCGTTTTCTCGTTTTAAACCTCTAATATCTAATCGAGCATCTCCTACATCATCTTTAGTTGCAAGATGCTCCAACTTCTGATCAAACAATACTTTGAGATCGTCAACAGTCATGTTTGCCACAAGATCAGCTTCATTCCTGCCTCTTTTGGCTGCCAAACCCACTTCTTCTCGCGAGAGCTGTGAGTGCGAGTGCCCTTTCATCGCTTATTGTTATATTTGTCGGCAAAAACGTATAAGCGAAGGTATTTTTGGTTTGAGAAATAAGGTAAAGGACTATAATTTTGACTTGCCTTTCAAATACTAAGATGAAGCTCCCATTTTTTTATAATTACTTCGTATAATTGTTTGCTGTTTCATTACGTTTTAAATGATAAAATTAATTTTTTTTTGAGAGATAAAATTTTCACTTTTGTACACTTTCAAACCAGTGATGCCACTGTTGTAGTTCTATTAAAAATAAAAAGAATAAATAAACAAACAATGAAAAACAAATGGTGTTTATTAATGTCATGAAGAAAAAACCGCAATTTGATTTGCTGTATGAAATGTACGATAAATTTGAGGTTGAATGGTTTTATTTCGTAAGCCAGTGCATTTTTAGGGGAGAGTACGATAACTCAGGCGACAAGGTTAAATGACAGATTTGTGTAGAACAGTTACTGAGAAGCATTTTTACTATGGGAGGGGGGTCTATCTCGCCCCATTAGGGCCGAAGGGGTGATTTTCTGCACATTTTTTAAAGGCTAAAAATTGGTTCTATCATCCTGTTTTTAAATCAAGTGATTTCCATGAATAGTTTTTGAAAAAAACTAATTTCAAACTCAAAATTTTGGAAAAAAGAATGAAAAAACGAGTTTATATTGTCTTTATTGAAAATGGTGCCCCCATTAGATTAGATTAGATTTTGTTGAAATGTGCTATGAACTAACAAAAGGAAGAATCAAAAGAGTATATAGAAATATTTCGCAGGGAAGGGTGTGTTTTTTGAAGATAGGGGGAAATGTTTGGTTATTCATAAAAAAAAAATGGAAAATGATGGTTGATGGCAACTTGGTAAAAGTGTTTCATTTACGACGATACTGAAAAATCAGAAAAGTTTACAAATATATCAAGGGAGAAAGGGTGTTTTTGTGGGTTTGGGTAAAGGCTGTTATTTGTTAATGGAAACAATTTTTTATTTTCGAAAAGGGATTATACTTTCCTTCACCCATTAAAAACATCCTTCTACCATACTACAGATATTTTTATAGACTCTTTTGATTCTTCATTCTTGTAGTTCATAGCACATTTTTATAAAGTTTCATGAGGGTAACATTTTTGTCACAGGTTTTGTGGTAATAATCCCACCATCACCCTAGTCACCCTAGTCACCCCAACCCTAAAAAAAAAACACCTTTTAACCTTTAATATTTTTATAGACTCTTCTTATTATTGCTTTTCATGACAAATTAATCATTGATGCCAAGTTTCATCGACAAACCAGTATTTTCTACTGGTTTCCGGTTGTATTTTCCTTTTATACTGAAAATATAGTCATCTTTACATAAAAGTTTCAATAACTTTTTTCACGGAGGCCGTATCAACTTGGTTTTAGTGTCATTTGTTTCAGCATTCAAAACTACTCTAAAAACATACGCTTAGGTTGCACCAAAGTAATTTTTTTTGTTTGATACACCACAATTTCTCCCCCTCTGCCCCTCAAAAACACCCTTCCATGTGAAATATTTTTATAGACTCTTTTGATTTTTCATTCTCATAATACATGCAAGCATGCACCGTTTTTACCAAGTTTCGTGATGGTACTAATTTGTTTGTTTTATTTATCCTATTTTACATGTACTATTAGTCTAAGAGCCGGTAGCAAATTTTGTGGGTGAACGCATAACCAAAAACTAAGTATGAGGGTTTGTAGGTGCATGCATCTTGATATTGAATATAAAAGTCTGGCAAGATTTTTTTGGCGCCCGTAGTGGAGACGATCTTTAAAATAGCGATTTTTCCATTTGTTGTGTCATGAGTAAGACGAGTTCAATTCATTTTTTAAAAATGAGGAATGATGCTCGGTCATTTTTCCTTTGTCTACAAACTTTCTTTTTAATTATCTGATTAATAAAACTCTAGATATGCCCTTTTGAAGCGAACCTTATTCGCCTTATTTTGGAGACTTTTTTTGTTGATTTTTAATTTTTTTCAAATCTCCAAATTTCTCTCGATATGGTGTGCCTAAAATGGTTTTATCTTGAGTATTATCAATTGGATCATTAAAAATAAAATCTTTGGACTTATAGTCCAGTAAATAGAGTAAAAATAGGGGGGTTACCCTACAGAAGGTCGGGTAGTTCTAAATTTTTGATATGTTATATGGTATGGTTAGTAGATGAAAATTCCAAAATTCCACAACCACGCCCTCTCCACCCCCTTCAAAATCCTGGAAAAACTACAAAAATCGGCACTTTTCTCAGTTTTTTGCTTATAACTTCTTTCCGGTACATTGTTACGGAAAAAAGTATATGGAAACTTTGTAGACAATAAAATTTCCTACAAATATGACCTAGAAAGTATTTTTGTACAGCCACTAAAATCAGCGCTATGGAGCTCCCAAAAAAGGCTTAAATTTCGTATTTTGTAAGATTTTCAGATTTTCCCTCTTTACAGCACAATAACTCCTTAACCGTCAAGTTAAGGACAGAATTTATCATACTCAATCTTGTAGATAATTTAATTGGCTACCAATTTTATGCAACTACAGTCAACGTCCTCTAAGTCGAACTCCCCCTTAGTCGAATTTCCCTCTAACACGAATTTCTTCACCATGTTTGTTGTATACTCCTGTCAAATTTCCAAACTTATTTATTTTTCTCTGAATCGAATTTTTGCAAAACTTTCTCTTACTCGAAGATTTCGACTTAGAGAGAGTCGACTGTATTTTCATTATGTGACCAATACAATTTGGAATAGGTACTGTGAGTTTTGAGAAAGTAGAAATTTTATTACCGATTTGTCTAACCACCTTAATCGATTGAAGTATACATAGGAGAATCAGAAAACTTGGATAGACATCACGATATTCTGAACCCGGTGTTTAAGTCGCTATTTTTTGGAGGTAGTGCCTAAAATTCCATTAAAAACTAAACCACATAGGTACACGGTTTTGATGAAATTTATAGACATGATAATTGACGAGATGAAAAACCAATACAATTAACTTCCACTCACTGCCGCTCCCACTTTTTTAAAACATAATATTTTCGGAAAAAAATTATAAAAATTCGGGTGTTGTTCAGATGACCCATGAAGGGCTGAAACCACAAGTGCTCTGGTGATGGCTTACCCTCTGATCCAGAGGTTTGATCGTCCTTATTGCCTTCAACTTGGGATTCAGAAACTCAAAAGGTTGGAGCATTGATTCCCATTCGCACAATCTAGTTTAGCCAAGTCGACGTATTTTGATTTTTTGCACTACATTGTCTTTGAAAAGCTCATTGAGCTCACGTTTGTGCCTTCTCCTCCAAAAATCCGTCAAATAATACGACTATTACTTGCGAAAGAGCCCAGAGTATCAGTTTTCATTACTGATTTTCATCTTACCGAGAGTAGGAGTGTCTTGAGCGTAAGAAGAGTGTTGAACCTTTTTTGACAAACATAGATTAGAAGCAGTGGTTTCCAAAAGCATTTTTTCGTCTCGACTTGAAGTTCATTGGTCATTTTCAGAATTTTTGATCTTTTACTGGCATTCATTTTAATGTCCTTCATCATAACTACCTACAATTTGTATTCCAATGAGTAGGATGGAAGACAAGACTTGCTCCGTATACAAACAACGTGGACAAAATTTGCATAAATTTACCAATTGTATTAGGTTAGGTTAGGTTAGGTTAGGTAGAGCTGGATTTCAGTGATCAATACTGACACTTAGGCTAGTCGCGCACATGCAACTTTCAGTTTCGCAACTGTTTGGTTGCAAAAATGAATCCTATTGACTCATATGGGACAGCGCGCACATGCAGAAACTATTCAGTCGTCGATTCGAGCAACTTTTCAGTTTGTGTTTTGCCACAAACTGGACGATTGCCTGAAATCAGTTTTTCAATTTGTGTTACATAGAATAATATGTAACTGCGCGCACATGCAACCAAATAGTTGCAGATATTTAACCACATCTCTGAATTTTGTTCTTTCCAAAGTGACTTATGTTCTCTGTGCGAAAGAGAACAAATTTATCTTTTCTTTTATTTGCTGAGCATAAGAATAGGACAAAGGCGATAATATTTTTCTTTGTATGTGTGGGGTAGAAAATTTGAATAAACATTATCGGTGTGTTGGTTAGGTTCGTTGTGATTGCTTGTGGAGTTGCTCATGTGCGCGCTCATCGGTCAACTTGTGACTAAACTGTTTTGTTGCATTAGCAGTTGCATGTGCGCGACTAGCCTTAAGGAGTTATTGTGCTGTAAAGAGGGAATAAACTGAAAATCTTACAAAATACGAAATTTAAGCCTTTTTTTGGAGCTCCATAGCGCTGATTGTAGTGGCTGTACAAAAATACTTTCTAGATCATATTTGTAGGAAATTTAATTGTCTACAAAGTTTCCGTATACTTTTTTCTGTAAAAATATACCGGAAAGAAGTTATAAGCAAAAAACTGAAAAAAGTGCCAATTTTTTGTAGTTTTTCCAGGATTTTGAAGGGGGCGGAGGGGGCGTGGTTGTGGAATTTTGGAATTTTCATCTACTAACCATACCATATAACATATCAAAAATTTAGAATTACCCGACCTTTTGTAGGGTAAAACCTCTCTATTTACTGGACTATTAGGGAAAATGACAGAGCATCATTTCCCATTTTTAAAAAATGCAATGAAGTGATTGTACCCTTGACGCAACAAATGGAAAAACAGCTATTTTCAATCCCTCGTCCCCTCTACGGGCGCCAAAAAAATCCTGCCAGACTTTGATATTCGTTATCAAGGTGCATGCACCTACAAACCCTCATACTCATATTTTGGTTATGTATGAATGATTTGCAAACATTTTTCAAAACGTTGAAGTTTAGAATTAACTAGAAAAGTCATAGGTATAATATTAGGTCATCAAAAAACTTGTTGACTTCAAAAAAATTTGTTGACTACAAAGCGATTGTTGTGGAAGATATTGTTGCCTTTGCCACAAAAATTTCAGTATAGTGGGGTCAAAAGAGATCCCATGTCAGAAGTATGAACTATTTCCAGAAAAAAATCGCAGAAAATTCTGTAAGATTCCAGTGATCATTAAAACATACAAAATTAATAGAGATTTGGATTTTGTTCACTGGGTATCAATCCCAAGGCACAAAAATGAAGAACAAAAAAGTTGTGAGTGTCTAAACATGGTCTGGGGTCCAAATGGATCCCATGACGTAAAGGAGAGTTGAACTGCAAACAAAATGTGTGTAGTTTTTGACACAATCAAACTCTAGAGATACATACATGGGCGTGACAAAGAAAACTTTTATTGTTTTTATGAAAGCTATGGAAACTGTATTTAAACTCCAAACTCTACAAAAAGCAAATTTTCGGTGGCATGTGGGTATTTTGCCATCATTTTGGAACAGGTCGAATACAAAAATCATAAAATAAGCCCATAAATAAAAATAATTTTTATTTTTTTGAGTTATGTGATTAAAAATGTTTTGTTTCGAAAAAGTATAGCTTGATCTTGTATGTCAAATTGTTTAAAACGTGTCAGTGATTCATCAGTGTTAAACATTTTTTTTTAATTTACAATAATAAAATAAATAAATAATAAAGGTTTAAGAAAAATATGAAGTAAACTGTCTCGACGAATACCCTGTTTAATCTTTTGTACGTTCTATCTGCATGCTTTTGTTTTGTAATCATTAAGTGAAGATAAATTAAGTACACTTGTCAATCATTCTACACTACAACTACACGGCAGCATAGTTCCTTCGTTCATGTCGTCCTACTCAGAGTTCCAGGCACAGGACACTGATTGTGTTTTGTTTTGTGTTGAATAGAAGTTTAAGAAAGGGGAAATAAAACATTTTTCCATTGGCACATTTTTTGTGTGCCATTGCTGAAGTGCCAATTCCATATTCCGCTCCAAAAAGAGGAACATATTTAATTTTGTTAATTATGTGTCGTTGCTACCCATCCTTATCATACCTTTCTCTTTGTGTATATAAAGTAATGTTGCCGCTCTATAATGACTGAATAATTGGATTTCTGAGCCTTGCAAAATAGATAATAGGACAGCCAAAATGTAGATGACATGACGAAATGAATTTGATGCTCCATAAAGAGTAGAATGTTAATGTATAATGTTAAAGGATGTGATGTTGGTGATAATTAAGAATATTTTCGAGTTATATTCATTTGAGTGTGAAAAATGGGGAACAATCGTCCTTGGGAATACCTTATGCTCATATCATAAGGCGCCAGTTATAGCTATCATTGAAACCTATCATTGATAATTTTAATGATTGATTTTGAGATGTTTAGGAAGTAAAATCATTTATTATTTTGATGGAGAAATAAAGCTTTAGACTTAACTAATATTTCTAGCCAAAAAAATTGTTCAAATAGGCCCAACTTTCTACATAAAAAGACTTTTCTTATTTCAATATACCTTATCTTATACCTTACCAATGATCATTGAAAAATTACAAGTCAATTTTTGTGGAAAGTTGGGATTATTTGAATTTTTTTTTTTTTACTAAAAATATTAAATAAGTCTTGAGCTTTGATCGTCCATCAAAATAATAAATGATTTTGCCTCCTAAACGTCTCAAAATCAATCATTAAAATTTTCAATGATGAGTTTCAATGACAGCTATAACTGGCGCCTAATTATGTTTTATTTTCGTACAATCAAAAAAGTAAGATTTTATGATATAATGAAACTCAACAGTATTTATCTTTGCATATTGCAATACGATTTTTAATAAATTATAGGTGCGAAGTACGATGAGCATTTAATCATAAAAAAATCAATTTCCACAGTGAATAATTTCAATTACCAGATTTCCTGTTATTGTACTAATATCTTTTTTAGATCTTTGCCGAAGAGAGCTTAGTACAAGCGACGTCTTGCGACCAAAGAATTATAATACTATACTAAACACATAAAACAAATTGAGTGTACATATATGTATAATACTATTATGAAGAAGATCGAACAGTGTGCAACTGCCAACTTGGTGAACCAGTTGAGAACAGGAAGAATATGCTGGATAGAATGATACAGGAATACAAGTTAAGATTTAAAGCCTTGTGAATCATGTCGTGAATCCATACAAAAAGTGCAATTTTGTTCATCAGGGAACGAGCAATTCCCGTGCTAAATGTACGGGAACTCCTGGTGAACAGTTGACAGTTCAATAGAAAAATGTCTCATTGTGGTTTTAAACGTCAAACGATCACAACACACTCGCAAGTGTGTACCAGTGATTAATGTGAAAAAATCACTTTCTCCACTGGTGATTGTTCACTTCACGAGGAAGTATGTACTAGGCTTAAGGAACACCTTTAGAAAGAGAACTTAGGTACTTATTTAGGCGCCAGTTAAAGCTATCATTGAAACTCATCATTGAGAAATCTAATGATTGATTTTGAGACGTTTAGGAAGTAAAATCATTTATTTTTTTGATGGACAGGTAAAGCTTAATACTTAATTAATATTTCTGTTAAAAAATTTAAATAGGCTCACATCTCAGACTTTTCTTGTTTCAATGATTGAATTACCTTACCCAATGATCATTGAAAAATTAAGTCAATTTTTGTGGAAAGTTGGGCCTATTCGAATTTTATTTTTTGACTAGAAATATTAATTAAGTCTTAAGCTTCAATCATCCATCAAAATAATAAATAATTTTGCTTTCAAAACGTCTCAAAATCAATCATTAAGGTTTTAAATGATGTGTTTCAATGATAGCTATAATTGGCACCTTACTTAGTTATCCGGCTCCATGAAGGTTCGCAGCCTGAGACACGGCAGACTTCCGTTCTCTACTAAAAGCACGCTGCTTCCAGTTGTCTATCTAGACTAAGCTTTCTGGCATCCATGATGGCTTGGTCTTTTAACCGGAGGTTTGGTCTTCTTCGTTCTCTCGAACCACCGAACACTCTCTTGGCTTTGGAATTACTGTCCATTCGATCGATGTGGCCGAGCCAATGTAGTCAGCGTGTTTTGATTATATGGACTACATTCACATCTTGATACAGCTCATAAGATTCGTGGTTGTGTCTTCTCCTTTGGCTTTCTTGCACACAGGACCAAATATTCTTCAGATAATTTGTTTCAACTTTCTGGTGAAAGTTCCTGCTTATTCCGCAATTTTAAAGCGGCTTTTTGTTCATTGCACCAAGTTGAAAGGTTTTGTTCTTCGCAGATAGCGGCGTACTAAAATTTGACTCGTCAAGAATGTGAATAATCGTTGAACTAGCGTGTTCTAATAAGCGATTTCTATATTTTCGCTCAAAACCCTTTATTTCGTCCCGAACCGTAGAAATCCCTAGATTCCTGTGAAGATCTGCGTTTCTTATATACCATGGTGCATTTACAGATTGCCTGAACAATTTATTTTCAAACGTTTGTAAGTTATTTAAATTTGTATGGCAGGTACAATCCCAGAGTTTTTTTCCGTGGGTAGGTGCAAAACCTGCATCAGGTTCTATGGGAACCGGAAAACGCGTGCTCATAGAAGTGTGAGATTCTTACTACACTAAGACCACCTCCACTTCCCGATTGCAACTAAGTTGAAACTTATCTAGCAAATTATTTTTAACGAAGTTAAGTAACGTGTTGCAGGTAACTTTCCGGTGAAAGTTCCTGCTTATTCCGCGATTTTAAAGCGGTTTTTTGTTCACCGCACCAAGTCGGAAGGTTTTGTTTTTTGCAGACGGCGTATTAAATTCGACTCGTCAAGAATGTCAATAATCGTTGGATTAGCGTGATCTAATAGCCGATTTCTATGTTTTCGCGCGAAACTCTTTATTTCGTCTCGAACCGTTGGAATCCCGAGATCCCTGTGAAGATCTTCGTTTTTTATATACCATGGTGCATTTACAAATGACCTAAGCAATTTATTTTCAAACGTTTGTAAGTTATTTAAATTTATATCGCAGGTACAACCCCAGAGTTGTTTACCGTAAGTGCAAACAGTTTTAAGTACCTTTCTGTATAAAATCAATTTATTGTCGATACAAAGTTTCGAACATTTACCGAGTAACCAGTTCATATATCTTAATTTGCTTTTTAATTCTTCGCATTTCTTTTTAACGGGATACTTCCATTTTAATTTCGCGTCTAGAGTCATATCCCTCATTTGCAAATGGAACACGACTGGTATTAAGAAAGACGGGTTATCTAATAATTTTGTATACCTACGCTAAGTCAACGTGGACTGACGTAAGTTCATTGAGCGCTATTCGACATGTTTTTGTCCACTCATTAACATTATTAAGAGCATTTTGTTATTTAATTGTAGCTTCGTTAATCGTTTTGCCTACTGCTTGTATTGCAGTATCATCAGCAATCAGGAAATGAGCAAACGTTTCTACGATAGTGTCTTTTGTTTGAGGTATATCACGTGTAAATAGAAGGACCTAAAACACTACGTTGATCTGTGCCCACGCCCCAACGGAAGAGAAAGATGATTCAACCATGGAAGACTTCAACGATCTCCTCGAGAGCACGTATGATAGGTGCCCCAAGTACGACGTCAAGATCATTCTTCGTGACTTCAATGCCAAAATCGGAAAGGAGGGCATCTTTGGTTCGATAGTCGGAGGACACAGCCTGCACGACAACACTTCCGGTAACGGACTCAGGCTGATTGACTTTGCGGCAGGGCGTGACATCATCATAACCAGCACTCGATTCCCACACCACAATATACACAAAGGGACCTGGCGGTCTCCTGATCAACGAACCGTCAACCAGATTGACCATGTTGCGATAGACGCCAGACATGCCTTCAGTATCCTGGATGTCCGAACGTTCCGAGGGGCCAACATTGACTCGGACTATTATTTGGTTGTAGCTCAAGTACGTATGCGGATATCACCACAACGCCGAGCGGATGCTGTGAAAAGATTTGGTGTCGTGAAGTTAAAATCGAAAGACGTTTCCAGGACGTTTGTTGATCAAGCCTCTCTTAACCTTTCAGCAACTCCGCCACAAGCACCAACTGCAGAGGACCAGTGAAAGCATTGCCAACAAGCCATCTGAAGTGCCGCCACTGATGTGCTGGGTTTCACTAGACGACCACAACGAAACCCCTGGTTCGATAAAGAATGCCGGTTGGCGCATGCAGCCAAGAGCGAGGCCTACCATTCAATGCTGCAAACTAGAACCGATAGAACAGCCCGGGAGTTCTACGGGCAAAAACGAAGGGAGGAGCGCCGACTTCTCAGGAGGAAAAAGAGAGAGCATGCGAAGCGGGCGATCGTGTCTATTGAGGACTGTTTCGGTAGGGGGGATGTTCGAAAGTTCTACCGAAGGGTGAGGCAATCTACCCAGGGCTACAAGGCCAGAACGGAAGCCTGCCGAGACGAGAGTGGTTATATGGTATTAGACACACAGTCTGTGCTGAGGATCTGGAAACAACACTTTTCTAGACTGCTAAACGGCGAAGATGACCAAAATTCCGCTGTTAGACAGAATAATCCATTCAACCTGGACGATGATGGTCAAAGTTTCCGTCCACCCGACCAAAATGAAGTGCGGTTAGCGATAACCAAGCTTAAAGCGTACAAGGCTGCTGGTGCAGATGGCTTCCCAGCCGATCTATTCAAAGCAGGTGGAGATGATTTGGTAGGGAGTATACACCAACTTATCTCCAAAATTTGGTCGGATGAAAGTATGCCCGATGAATGGATACTCAGTATAGTGTGTTCCATCCACAAGAAAGGAGATGCTCTGACTTGTGCCAACTACAGAGGTATAAGTCTCCTCAACGTCGCATACAAAATCCTGTCATAGTGCTGTGTGATCGCTTAAAACCGTTTGTCAACGATCCGATCGGCCCCTATCAGTGTGGTTTAAGGCCTGGCAAATCGACCGTCGATCAAATGTTCACACTACTACAGATACTGGAAAAAACCCAGGAGTTACAAATCGATACACACCATCTCTTTATCGCGTATGATAGCGTAGACAGAGACGAGCTATACAGGGCCATGTCGCATCTCGGCATCCTTGCCAAACTCGTCCGCTTGTGCAGGATGACGATGGAGAAATCTCGCTGCTCCGTCAAAGTCGGCAAGAACATCACCGAACCATTTGATGTCAAGAAAGGTTTGAGGCAAGGCGATGCGTTATCATGCAACCCTTTAACATCGTACTTGAAGCAATTGTACGCAACTCGCAAGTCAACAACAGAGGTACAATTTATCAAAAGTCATTTCAACTACTTGTTTATGCAGATGATTTTGACATCATTGGGAGAACGAAGCGAGCTGTTACCGGCGCGTTTGCAAGTATTGAAGTGTCGAAAATGGGCTTGGCTGTTAATGAGGACGAGACGAAGTATATGCTATCATCGAGAAAGGAATCTCAACATCGTTGACTCGGCCAAAACGTTACGATGGACAGGTACAACTTCAAAGTCGTCAAGGACTTTGTCTACCTGGACTCCACCATTACATTGCAAAATAACATCAGTGCAGAGATCAAACGAAGAATTACTCTTGCCAACTGCTGTTTATTCGGGCAAAGAAGGCATTTGAGCAGTAAAGACCTCTCTCAAAGAACCAAGGAGACCTTATATAGATTAGATTTGATGGATTGTTTTATTTCCTTAAAAATAATGATAATTACAAAGTTAACAGTAGTTAATTAACAAACAATCTTATGAAGGTATGGCCTTGGCCGTCACCTCAGAGACCTTATATAAAACCCTCATCATCCCGGTTCTGCTATATGGGGCAGAAGCATGGACCCTCACAAAAACGGATGAGAAATCTGTTTGGGTGCTTTCAAAGGAAAATTCTTAAGGTGATCTTCGGTCCAGTATGTATCGATGGAGTATGGAGGAGAAGATTTAACAACGAGCTTTATGGGCTTTTCAGCGACGTCAACCTAGTAAAAATGCTGAAAATACAGCGGCTGAGATGGCTGGGACACGTGGAGCGTATGGACACCGACGCACCAGCCCGACGAGTCTTCGAATCTACCCCTGATGGTCTACGCAGCAGAGGAAGACATTAGGCGGCGCATACAAGTGGAGAATGACCTTAACCAACTTGGAGCGCGTAACTGGAGGCAGATAGCTAGGGACCGAGCTGGCTGGAGAGGCTTGTTGGTTGAGGCCGTAGTCCACCCTGGACTGTAAGCGCCATCTAAAGTAAAATACCCCTGCCACTATTTTTTTGAAATTAGAATATTCATTTCCATGTCTTACACAAAAAATCAATTTTCTAGATATTTGTTTAGAATTTTATGGAAGTAGTAGTAGTTTTTTGTCAAAAAATCCATGTCAGTTAAACTGAACTTAATGCAAATTGCGTATGACAATGACCTACACTATGTCACTGATAAGTCCAAGTGAGTAAGCCGGAAGAATCCCGAATTTATTGGACTAAAGGCCATAAAAGGCTATTTTGAACCAAATTTTGTATAAACTCTATTTTTGTATTTTATATAATATAAAACATTATAATATAGAACAAGATATATATTTACATAAATACATATATCTACTTTATTTACGAAAAGTAGCAAATATTGTGTTTTTTTTTCAGGCAACATTTCGTAATGCAAAATATATATTAAATTTGTTACCGTCTCCAAAAACTAACTGAAAGTAAAATAACTTTATTTTTTCGGATTACCCGCGTTATGAAAGTTTAAAGAGTGCACTTTGGAATACTCACACCAACGTTTAACATCAAATTACATTGAGTGTGGTCACCGGGACTTTTATTCAAAGATTAATTGTAATCATTATTTTCAAAGAGGTTTCGTAAATATTTTACGTGGCTGGACTTTAAAAATAACGTTTTTTAATTCCAAAAAAGAACTACATATAAGTAACTTTTTATAGGGACGCGCGCCGCGCCGTATCGTTGTTTGTTTCTGGTGTTATTAGATTCCATTCTAAAAAGTACATGTTCATGAGTTTTGAACTCTTGAGGCAAGATTATACCATAACAAAAATTTCAGTTTGATAAACTTCCATCTGCTTGTAAAACTAATGCGAGGGTGCAATTCTATGAACATTTTTCATAGGTTACCCTCAAAATTTTTACTAATTTTCTTGGCCTAGCTATAGAACAATTCAATTTCTTTCAAAGACCGAAGCCTTCGAACTAAAATAATTGTTAATATAACATTTATAAACGTTCACCTATTCTCTTGAAGAAATCTGAATATCTTAAACTCATTTTCGATGTTTCTTATTTTACATTACACCTAAATATATGTACTTGTACATGTATGTACGTACATAGGTACATAGTAAACAAGATTGAAGTGAAAAATTCCGGAAATTCCATCGCTGAAATTTTCTTCTTTGGCACTCTACCGTGCTTTTGCTATCATCCTAACTCTCTCACCTCACGAATGATATGCTAAATAACTTTTGGGCCAAAAGGTCTTTAATTAAGATCCATCCCTGAGTATTTCCTGTGTAAATTCGCTTCATTAACAACACGTTCTTTACAGAAGGATGTGCTTTCTTACATGTATGTATGTACGTGTGACATGAAGTAACTTTTTAAGCATTGATGAGATTTTGGGTGTTTTGCTTTATTTAAGTATTTTCTTAAATATAATGTAGGTTTACCATTTACCTAGGTAATTAAGCTTCCAGAAGAAAACGCACAGAAAAATAATTTTGTTTTCCTTTGTCTATTGCAGTTTCTTTGTTACACAAAAAAAAAATTCTTTTAACATAGAGCACAATTTTGTCTGTTTATTTTTCTTATGTTACTAATCCCCAATTTCACATTGGATGTTTGAACTCCACTTTTGGTTTAAACTTAGGTTCAGCAGAACAAACTCAACTCAGTTTAAGGTTTAAACGAGACTGTGAAACTGGCCATGAGAAACTCGTCCTAACCTTGATTCGCTTCGTTTTAAAGTCGAAACTCAAAAGTTTTAACGCTTAAATCCTGACGTAAGTACTTTATAATGAGACAGCAAATGTTTTCCCTCCCTTTTCGTCATCAGCAAATATTTTTTTTTTTTGTTTCTTGTGGCCGCCTTTTTATACGGTAAATGCTATTCATGTACCGGTTTACTAGAAATAATTATGATAGACATTTGGTATTTAATGATTACTGATTGAAGGTTGGTGTGTTCACTGGTCAAGTTTCCATACATTGTAAATTGTGAGAAACAAAGTAATTAAGAGAAGACTTGCCAAAGAACCAACAAACTTCAATCATTTAATTCCAAATGTCTGTCATTATTTGGAGTTTTTTCGATATTACTTATTAGATTAGATTATTAGATATTTGATATTATAAAACTTGAACTTAGAACTGGGCATAGGTATATTTTAGATCCCATTACTTTTTATATATGGCTAACTTTTTTTACGTACAGGTTTCTTGTACATATGTATGTATCTTCTTTAATATTTAAGTTTTTGTTGTGATTTCTCCAAATTAGAAGTGCACTATATGTATAATTGATTACAATTTCAAAAAGTTGGGTGGATGCTACGCCCCCTCAGCATAAAATCCAAAATTGTTTCATTTTTCGTTTTGTATGCACTTAACGCTCTATACCTCTCTACCGATTCTCAGTTCTCGACATTCTAGGACAACCGCAAGTGCACCATATAATTGAAAACTATTTTAAGAATTAGGGTGAACAATTCTAAATATTTGACTTTTATACTTCAAACCCTAACGATCTACCAATTTTTATTTTTCTACAACAATATTAAAGTGCTCCATATTATTTTAAACAATTTTTGAGGAAGTGTGTGGATGCCACGCCTCCGGCCGTGCCCTCTGAAACAGAAAATTCCAGATTTTCGATTTTTTCTTCCGGCAGTCACAAGTCCCCTATATAATTTATAACAATTTTTGAGAAAATGGGTGTATGCCACAGCCGCCAATGAAAAATTGCAATGTATGATGCGTGAAATCCATTGTGTGCACCACAACACCAAGGTTCTACGTGACGGGAAGTGCTCAATAATTTTGATGATCTGTCAGTGAGTAAGTAAGTCAGTCAGTTACGGCTTAGGCGATTTTTGAATCCCTACATCTCAGGAGTTACGGGTTCTAAAGAGATGAAATGTCGTGCGCATTGAGCACTCTTTCAAGTGAACTAAAATGCACAACCCTATTATGCAGGGTGATTCGCATTTCGCATATGTATGTTGTTGGTTTTGTGTTAGTAAACTAATTTTAAATTTAATGTATTATTGTAATTGCTGCTACTAATATTTCCATTCATTTAAATACTTCAGAAATGAAAGAGAACACAGAGGACAAATTGATTCGTGAATTTGAGTCTCACATGACTGATGTAATGTCATTGCATAATTTGTTAAAAAAAACTATGTGGCAGCCCTAATCCTATAGTAATGCATTGCTGCCTCACCTCCTACCTTTGCCCTCGCCTTTTTTCATGAGCATAGCCCCACATATGAGATCCACCGTTGACTGACCATTTTTCCCTTCTGTCACCATTTCCCCATTCTTATTTACCATTTTAAGAAGGTATACCAATAAAGTTCAGATTTAGGTTCATGTTTTTATCGACATTACCGAATAAAAACAACAATTAACAATCAACAATTTTAATGTCAGGTGATATGGCACCACGGGAGATATGGCACCCTATAAGTATTTCCTTCTTAATTACTTATTTTTAAAACAAAAATATCAGAATATCATAAAGTTTATCGTAAGCTCTCAATTGATGCAGTTAAAACTGAACTACCTTTTTTTTACTTTAGAACAACAAGCGAAAAAAAAATTATGACTTATTTGAGTCAGTTCTTTTCGTGTGCATAACTTAACAAAGTGCCGCAACTGATTTATTCAGCACCAGGTGCTCGCTTTAACGAAAAAAAGAAGATTGGTGCGTGTTTATTTTTTAATTACCGCTATAACTTAGTATACTCGTTTTGTCTGATTTGCAAAAACAGTGGTAGGTAGTATCAAGGGAGATATGGCACCCCTAAGGCCTGGTTCACACGAGATTGTACCGCACGATTTTTTGCAGTATAAATCCGTGCGAATGAGCAGTGGCGTATATATTTTGCATAGAGCCTTTCACACGACGTTTGTACGGCAAGAAAACGTACTCAGCTAAGTACGTTTATCGAATACTCAACGGACTTATAAAAAAAACGAATGAATTGCGACGTATCGTCTTCCAGTGGCGTATAGTTCTATATAGTCTCGTTCACACGGTTTTACTCCATTTTGGGTATTTGTTCGTTAGCATCGAATGAGCTTCAGTGGAGAGAGAAGCCGATGTACACAAAAAAAATTAATCGACCGATATGGTTGGTTAAAAAAAATTATAACTCCGGTGATACTCATTGGATCTTGTAGGTTAAGGTTTTAAAATAAAGAACAGGAATGAGGCAATGAATATGCGTTTTTAGTTTTTCAAAATTATAAAAATTTTCATCAACATTTGAATTTAGAATAAAATAAATGGAATTGAATTGGGCTTTATTCACCCCTTTAGTATGAAAATGTTTGCCCCTCCTCAATGATTTTTTTACACAATACAGCCCGTTATGTCAGCTTTCTTTAAAGATCTTAACCTTGAAGATCCAATCAGTAGAACGGGAGCTATAATTTTTTAAAGCCATCCATATCAAATTTTAATAAAAAAAATTCCATGTAGATAACGGGATCTTCTCGCTGGTGGATGGTCTTGGACAATGGTCCAAGCAGGTAATTTCAATGCAATTGTTTTGATTTTTCGATCAATTTAAAATCAAGATTATGAATGAGGTATCAAAACTACCGTAATTTTATTTATATGTTATATTTAAAACAACAAAAAAATTCATCAATGCATTAAACAGATATGAGTTCATATGTGAAAGCGCTCAAATAATGCCGTTATCTCCGTCCAACGGTATTCTAGGACTCTTATTTTTTTAATTCATATTTAAATCAATATTTTCTATCATCCGTACAAATTTCAGCTTTCTAGCCCTTTCCCTTAAAAAGATAAAAATTAAATACTTCACAAATTCAAACTTTTCCAATCATTTTCATTATACTGCAGCTATTCGAGTTTTAAACGAATAAATATAAATATCGTGTGAACACCCGATTTTTATTCGGTAAAAACCGAATGCGATAAAAAACGTGCGGTACAATCTCGTGTGAACCAGGCCTAAGGCTTAGTACAAATTACAATGGTGCCATTTCACCCACTACTACATATTGATAACTGTCCATTGACTTTCTAGGACTGTTTCTGTTTTACATTCGAGCCGAAAAAGTGTATTATTTGACTTTTCTCATTGCATTTGACATAATACTGCATTAAGTGTGGCAAAAATCCATACGAAAAGTAAAGTTCCATGTCAACCTCTAGCAGGTGCCATATCACCCGCCATTTTTTCTCATGTCTTTTTTTTAAGGTAGGTATTTTAATTTCTCTTAAAAATATGGTTATTTATAAAAGCTTTCGTAATAAATCTATTTTTTTTGTTTTAAAACTAAAGGCGGTGTTACATTAGCATATATATATGGGCAATGTTTGTCATATAAAATATGGCACAGTATATGATGTATGCTTAGTAGTATTAGACTACGCCATATAAATGTGATCAATTTATATGACAAAAGGCTTTGCCAGTTAATTTTTGATCATATATAATTATGACAATTGAAATTTGGCTATCACACTATAGCTTTTAAAAAAACAATTAAAATTATTTGACAAACATATTTTATTAATAAGTTTTAAATCAATGGAGAATGTTATTTTAACCATATCGCAATTTTATTTGAACTCGAGGAGAAGGAAACAAAAAAGAAGAGAAGTTTGGGTTCGAGAATGGCTGCTAAAAAGGAAAGAAAAAGGAAATTTAATGAAAGAGCTGGAACTAGTGTCATTCACAAACCTTTTGCGATTATCAAAAGAAAATTTTGATTACATTCTTGCTCGTGTTAGCCCATTAATACAAAAACAAGACACCATTCTTCGCGACGCTATACCAGCACGTGATCGATTAATGGTTACTTTGAGGTATCTGGCAACTGGGGACAGCTTTAAATCTCTCTCGTATTTATTTCGCATCTCGCAACCATCAATCACCAAAATTGTTCCCGAAACATGCGAGGCAATTTTTCAATCTTTACAAGGTCAACATTTGAAGGTATCTACGTACTTTACATATATTCATACATATGTACTAAAATTAGTAATGCTTAACTTTTTATTTTGTCCCTTAAAATGTTTGAATGGAGTTTCCATCAACAGAAGAAGATTGTAAACAAATATCCAACGATTTCTATCAACGCTGGAATTTTCCCCAATGTTTGGGTGCTGTAGATGGAAAGCATATTGCGATACAAGCACCAGCACACGCAGGAAGTTCTTTTTACAACTATAAGAACTTCCACAGCATCGTTCTAATGGGAGTCGGTGATGCAAATTATCGATTGATTTATATTGATGTTGGTGCAAATGGTCGTTATTCTGATGGTGGAGTTTTCAATCGATGTTCTCTTTCCCATCTTTTAAAAAACAATTTATTGCCTATTCCGCCACCAAATTTTTACCAAACAGCCAAATAAAGGTTTACATTCTTGTCAATTGCCATAATTGTAATAAAGTTTCTGTTCCACTCAAGTGCCATACTGTTTCGTTTGTGATGATGCTTTTGCAATGAGCAAAAATATGATGAAACCATTTAGCAATCGCCAATTGAATTTTATGCAGCGCATATTTAACTATCTTTTAAGCCGTGCGCGTCGGGTTATCGAAAATATTTTTGGAATCATAACAAAAAGATTCCGAGTATTTGAGAAACCAAGGCTCCTAGAACCACCGAAAGCTAAAGTGGTTACGTTGGCTGCATGTGTACTCCACAATATTTAGATAGATGTCAGGTCACCAGATTATGCTTTAGAGATTGAATCATTTGAAAGTGTAAATGAAGGGATTGAAGAGCTGGTAGAAATTCCTGAGGATTTTGGAAGTGATGCAAAACAAACTCGAAATAATTTTATGGAATGGTTTTTAACTCCGGATGCAGGAGAAGTCGATTTTCAGTACCGAGCTATCATATAAAAATCTTATTAAATATGTACATATAGCCTATTGAATAGACCTTTTAAAAAGGAACAATTACGTGCCAGGGTTTTTATTATTGAATATGTTTGTTTGGCCCAAAAGCATGCTTAAAACCGAAAATGCTACTAAATTCACTCATGCGTTTCTGAGAGAATGGTCACACTGGCCACTTTAAAGTATTTTTGGTATAACTCGAAAACTAAGCCGAATTTGACAATTTTACATATAATACTTTTTGTTCAAAATTAAATTTTCTATCGAAAAGGATAGTTTAGAAAATTTCTTAAACAAATTTAAGTAAACAAAAACCAACATAAAAAAATCGAAAAATCAAAGATTTTTAAATTTTTTTCTAAATTGCGCCTAACTTTTTTCGGAGCAAAGATACGCTCAAGATATTCATGAACAAAGTAAACTGGAGTCTTACGGCTTTAATATTACATGTTAAAAAAGCCATATTATTTAAAAATTGACAGAGATATAGCCATTCAAACTTTACCATTTCTTATCATTTTCCGCAGTTTTTACCTGAAAGCCTATTTTTTGGAACTTTATAAAAAATTTAACGTTCCTAGCACCCAATACCAAATCTTATGTTAATCGGACCAGCCGTTTGGTCTGTAGGTCTGAACGCATTTAAAAACAGCCGAAAAACGAAATTGTGAACTTATATCCTTTTTATAAATTCTCTATAGTTCTAATGTCATATCATTTCAAAATTTTGATTTCGAACATTTTTACGAAAGTGAAATTTACCATATTGTACCGAAAAAGGGACTTTCGGGCCAAAACTGAGAAAAATTATAAGAAATGATAAGGTTTGAATGGGAATATCTCTGTCAATTTTGAACAAATATTAATTTTTGAACATGCCATATTAAGGCCTTTAGTCTCTACTTTGTTTTGTCTGGACATGGCTTGTACCTATCTTTGCTTCAAAAAAAGTTATGCGCAATTTATTAAAAAATTCAGATATCCTTGATTTTTTGATTTTTTATAAGCTGGTTTTTGTTAACTTTTCCTGCTTAAATTTGTTCGTAAAATTTTTTGAACTATCTATTCCAATAGAAAATTTTATTTTGAACGAAAAGTATTATATGTAAAATTGTCAAATTCGGCTTAGTTTTCGAGTTATACCAAAAATACTGAAAAGTGGCCAGTGTGACCATTCTCTCAGAAACGCATGGGTGAATTTAGTAGCATTTTTGGTTTTAATCATGCTTATGGGCCAAAAAAACATATTCAATAATAAAAACCCTTGCACGTAATTGTTCCTTTATACCTCTCATTTTCCGGTCTATTCAATAGGCTAATATACTAATTTATAAAATTGTATTGTTGAATTCAAATAATACATAGCATGTTCATTGTAGTTAAATTAAATTTTTTTGTTTTCATTTTTGTTGGCTTTTACCATCAACGTCCAAAATTTGGTTCAAAGTAACAGTATACATTTCTTCTTCGATCTACATTTGTGCATAAAAAGATAAAAGCTTCTTTAAAAAGAATTAAGAACTAATAAAATTAAAGCTAACCTTGTCATTAAAGTCCATAATAGCACGTTGAATAATTCTTTTTAGTTGCTGTTTGAGGGTGTCATTTTCTAACCTTTTAATTTCGGCAGTTACAAACTGTCCAAAAATTATAAACTCATCGTTCTTTTACTCCTTCAAGCTATCAACTGCTAACTTTATTCCTTCAAAAACCAGCTCATCGTTATCATTTTGTTGAATCTTCCTCTTTGGTCTTGTTCTTCGAGATGATGGAGCTGACGTTAAAATTGGACCTGTATCACCAAAATTAGATGCATCTAATGGTGTTGTATCATAATGTACATACATCAAAATAATAAGAAGGTGCGTCGCTTGATTTTTATACCATCGGTATATTCGAAAAAGTTTTTTCATTGATTGATTCATCGTTCGCCCCGATAAAATTCATTGCATCGAAGAACTTCCACTTAATTATCTGTTCACGTCCAGACCCCGATGGTTTAATTTTATATTTAGCTGCATATGATTTATACTGCACGCGAAAGTTATTCCACTTTGCCGTGATCTCAATCGCTTTTATTGAGCTATTGAATAAAGTATCTTCAATTTCCAGCCAAGATGCTTCTTTTTTGTTGCGGTTTTTGTAGCCTTCATAGTTCGACTTCCATAGCTCTGGTCTCAGTTCAACAGCTGTAATTAGTTGAAAAATTTCATTTTCGGTCCACTCATGAAAAATTTGCCGAGTGCGCTTCTTTTTTGGTGCAGATTCAACAACCTGCTCAATCACTTTTGACAATAAGCACTCGCTTTGGTTTTCCATATTTGAAAAAATACGCGATGAAAGCAAAAATTCGAATATAACCGAAGAAGGGAAAAACACAAATTATTTCATTATAATAAATCAAAATAGATACATATGTAAATAACGAACTTTTGTTTACTTTGATGCATATCTGAACGGCAAAATAATTACTTTATATGACGCAAGTATGTAAACATATACAAATAAGCGATTTTTATGATTATATGGCATGAAACTTCCATACATATTTGACGACACCTTTGTTTTGATATTACATTATGTCATATATATGGCTCAAAATTATCGTCATATATATGGCATAATATATATTTTGTCATAAATATGTCTATCACAATTATATGACAATTTTGGGCCATATTTATATGTCAAGTTTGCCATATTTATATGCTAGTGTAATATCGCCTTAACTACAGAACATACATATAAAAGCTTAAAATAAAAACCTTTTTTACTTTTTGAGTTATTAAGAAAATTAAAAATGGGTGCCATATCACCCGACTTTACCCTAGTATAATTTAACGAAAAATTGAAAATTGAATTATTATTGTTATTATTATTAAAGAAAAAAAAACTATTGAATCTGTGTATCTTTCACACAGTAAATTACAGACAAAATATGAAAATATGAAACTATAAACTAAAGAGAAATTAAATGTGTATACTAAATTGAAATGAAACATCAAAGATTCTGTATGAAAATAAAGAATTAAAACCAAAAATTGTATTGAAAAGTGTATGCATTTAAAAAGACAACATTTGTGATGAAATAGCAAAAAGGACCTTTGATTTACTCACTGTTAAATGGCCTTTCCGATGCTCCCTCGATGTGCGGACATTAAAGAAATCTGGATGACTCGATGCTTTCTATGTATTTCGTTTGTTATTTAAAATTCATCGAAAAATGTCTTTCTTGCACTCACTTTCCCTCTGATCAAAATTTAACAAACACATACAAAAAAAAATTATTTACAAGGAAGTCTGATTTTAAATTTTTTTAAATTTAGTTTTTTTTTTTATTCCTTATAATTTTGTTAAGTACCTATGTAGAATGTGTACTTCATAACTTGGTATTTAATCGTTTTGCTCCTTAAATACTTTCAAAGTAGGCACACAGGATGCAGGATTACCTAAAAAAAGGAAAGGTAAGAAAGCCATTTTTTCCATTCTTTACCTTATAATGATTTATTTTTACTGTGTTACTGTTTACATCTCCAACTAAATCTACCTAGGTACTGTGAGTGTACACACAACTGTAGGAAAACGCTACCTTGATTTTAAAAAATCTCGTTTTGTTTCACCAATATTATATTCACGCTTCCTGTTATCAAAGAATCATCCTTTATACTACTCTGCTTCTAACAAGAAAACGGATTTCCGTTTATATTATCTACGTTTAACCGTTATTCTTCCTCCAAAAAAAAGGAGTTTTTGCAACAAAACAAAAATGAAATCCAGTCATCCATCCACCCATCCGAGAAAGTTTGGTAATTTTGTATTTTCACCCGGGTAGATGTTATTTCATTTGTTGTTCTATCTTCTTTATGCGAATTATGATTGAATATGTGTATTAGGGTGCCCGTTATTTTCCAAAATCGTTTCTGAATAGCAGACACCCCCTAAATAAAAAGCTTATGCCCTAAAAGAAAAAATATTTAGCCAACAAAATTTTGTCAGAGGTCATTTATTCAACGTGGCTCTAAGTCTATACTTTCCTCATACAAATTTGTATGGGATTTTCGTTCTTTTCACGTTTTATTTTTTTCCTTTCGAGTTTTTGATTTTTGTTTTTTAATAATCCCTCCTCAATAAAAAATGTATACATTTTTTTTTTAAATCGAATTTTTTGGCTCGATTACAACCATGGGAATTCCCATATAAAAACATCATTAGATTTATCGTCTTAATATTTAATTTAAAAATTTTGTTAGAAAATTTTGTCACTAAAATCTTTTAAAGAGATGATTTTAGAACAAAAATCAACAAAAAAAAAAATTAGAATAGCTGCAGTAATTCGAGAGAAAAAAAAAATGAAACGTGAGAAAAGAGCGAAAATTCAATAAAAATTTGTATGGGGAAAGGGAAAGTATGGGCCAAATACTTTTTTTAGGACAAAAGCTTTTGATTTAGGGGTGTCTAATATTTAAAAACGATTTTGGGAAATAACGGACACCCTTATGTGTATGCATGTGCCCATGTGTGCGTAAAAAGGAACACGGGAACATCCATCCTGATACCTAAGAACCCACCTTATGAATTCATTGGTATACACTGAGTCTAAATTGCTTTAAGAAATTGCCTTCCTTGCGTAGGTACACGTCCTGGTTCTTATTATCTTTTTAGTTTTTTTTTTTTTTAATGTCGTTGTTCATTCTACCTTCTTTAAACCCAACGACCAAATGGGAATTTTCGGTCGGTGAAATGGAATATAAATTAAACCCTCTAGGAAAACACACATTTCCTAAATACCAACCCGAACATAACCTCAAATGAATCGTAAGAATACATAATAATAAAAACAAAATCATAATTTTAACAAAGAAAGACACAGAAAACCCCATTAAAACGCTTATACAGCGGAAACTTACCGCATCACACAAGCAACGAGGACATTTACTCAGTGAGAAACGAATTTGCTAGTTAAAAGTTGATATCTTTCTTCTATAGGTAGGTATCAACTTAATTTTTGGGACCTTCTTATGCTAAAAAAGAATCAAAATTTTAATTCTTTCGAAAATAAATTAAGTTTTCTTGTAAAATTTAAGTCCCATGCCCTATTTCACCAACGTATAAAATACGTGTGTTTTTCCAGAAAAATCTTGTCGAAAAGCGAAAAATATAATTTCTCCAGTTTGTCGTATTAACTGAACTGTTCTTGTGATCTACAATTGCAATTTGTGAAAAATCCATTTTCTGTTTCACCAAAAGTTGTATTTTACAAGTAGTAACAAATTTGTGAGCTTTCAATTTTCTTGTATGTCTTTGTTTCACTAAAGAAAAAAGTCCAATCCTTAATACTAAGTCTTCTACTTGGCTGATTTATTTCAGTAGTATATAGAATTTGTATTATAAAACCTTCTTATATAGAAACTATGCCTGGCCCCGGGCAAAAAAAAACTTCCAGCTTAATGATTAGGAATTCTAATCTTGTTGGATATAGTTTACAGTGGATTTTCGTTGAAAAATTCATGTAAGTTGAACTGAACTTAATACAAATTGCGTATGACAAAGCCCTCACTATGTCACTGATGAGTTCAAGTGAGTAAGCCGAACGAAACGCCAATTTGTAGGACTAAGGTGCCAGTTATAGCTATCATTGAAACTCATCATTTAAAACTTAAATGATTGATTTTGAGACTTTTAGGAAGTAAAATCATTTATTATTTTGATGGAAAAATAAAGCTAAAGACCTAATTAATAGTTCTAGCCAAAAAATTTTTTCAAATAGGCCCAACTTTCACATAAAAAGACTTTTCTTATTTCAATGATTGAACTACCTTACCAATGATCATTGAAAAAATTAAAAGTCAATTTTTGTGGAAAGTTGGGCCTATTTGAATTCTTTTTTTTTGAATAGAAATATTAGTTAAGTCTTGAGCTTTGATCGTTCATCAAAATAATAAATGATTTTGCCTCCTAAACGTCTCAAAATCAATTATTAAAATGTTCAATGAGAGTTTCAATAGCCCTGTTTTTAAGTGCATTTTTATCTTCGCTTGGAAAAAAGTAGCATGTTAGTAGAGTTATACCAAATTGTTGTGTATTTAACATGCTACTTTTTTTCAGGCGAAGATAAAAAGGCACTAAAAAACAGGGCTAATGATAGCTATAACTGGCACCTAAAGGCCATAAAAAGCTTTTTTGAAAGAAAAAAATTGGCAATTTCCGTTCAGTTGTGACTATTTTGCTTTTGATCGAGTTAACCGAGAATGTATATGGAGATCGTTGCTTGGTAGAGGAATTCCACCAAAAATTGTTGCCATTATTAAAGAGTCCTACAACAACGCAAGGTGTTTTGTTTTGCACAATGGGCAGCTATCCGACTCCTTCGTGGTGGAACAGGGTGTGAGACAAGGGGATATTCTATCGCCAATTCTCTTCCTGCTGGCGATGGACAACGTATTGATGGCCAGTGTTGGTACAGCTGAGCGACAGGGTATTGAATGGAGACCGTTCGAAAGGCTCAGTCATTTAGACTATGTCGATGACATATGTCTTCTGGCAAATAACACCAGTGGGCTGAACGGGATGTGCCAAACACTACAAGTGAAGGGAGAGTCGAGTGGTCTAAGAATTAACAGCAAAAAGACACAAATAAAGTTTCGATTCGCTGGCCACAAATAATATCAAATGAGGAATTGTGGCGCAGGTCAAGTCAAGAGCGGCTGGACGTCGACATAAGAAAGCGTAAATAGCGTTGATGGATTGGTCACACACTGAGAAAACCAAACAATGATATTGCAAAGCAGTCCTTGGAATGGAATCCCCAGGGTGCACGGCAGGTTGGAAGACCAAGAACAACATGGAAATCAACTGTCTTAGCGGAAGCAGAATCCCAGAGAAAGACGTGGCCACAGCTAAAGTACCTTGCAGCAGACGGTGAAGGATGGAGACGTTTTATTGACGCCCTATGCCCCAGCCAGGACATGATGATGATGATGTGACTATTTTAAACATTGCTCAAGACGTACCTATGTACCTACCTACTATGTTATAGCCTTTTCACACCGAACCCAAAACGCGGTTTTCGCGAAAATATCGGTTTTGGAGAAAAACCTTATCGAAAGCACAAGTTTTCTTCTACATTTTTTGTAGCTTCATGTTTTCGTAAAACACAAGTTTTATATAAAACCAGTCGAAAACATGTTGGAATTCAGGGATGAACAAAACAAACATACCTTTTAATAAGTTCAGCGCCTATCGAAGTATCAAAAAAGAAGCTGATTGGATGCTTTCAAAAGAAATTGAAAGCAGCTGACGAAATTCTGTCATATCAAATATAAAATTCGAGTCTCAAAATAAATTATTTTATTTAAAGTTGATAAATAATTGTTTGTGGCAAGTCAAATTGTTCATATGGATCCTCTTTATAAAATAAATTAACGTTTTTTTTTTTCAAAAAAATGTAAGAAAATGAAAAAAAAAATTGTGCGTGATTTGTCTAAAAAAATGAAATGTCAAACGAAAACGTGTAATGTTCAGTGTGTATGGTTTTCGCGTTTTTGAAAAGTTTTCGCCGAAAACCGGTTTTGGAGTTTGGTGTGAAAAGCCTATTAGTTTTGCTGCAAATTTGTTCCCGGTAAAATTAAGAGAGTCTTTAGGGTATGTAGGTATATGGTACTTATAACAAGTACCTCTGTGTATTTACTGGTAAAAAGGCCCACAGACACCACACTTGTGTACACACATGTATACCGACACCTGTGTACTATTCCGCCACACACACCACACCAAATCGAACACACTTTAGTTGTGCAAGAGATCTCTTAGAAAAAATACCATAATGATAATAACATTTTAAATCGAAAAACTGCCGACGCTCCTCATTCAAACGCGATTCCGATGCAACTTAATAATAATAATAAATGTGCGCACGCATCCCCATACACGTCACACCGATCGAGACACCGAGTCACCGACACCAAAAATCAAAAACTTTTGATTTTTACTCGCTCCGTGTCTGACAGTGAAAATCGGTGTGTGCACCAGTCCACACACCCAGCGGGAAAAATTAAAAAATTCATTGAGGAAAAACCTGCTTTTTCTTTGAGGAATGGAAGCTGTACCTGCCACTTTTCAGCTTATTCCTTTGATGAATTTAACATGGGCGTGTCATTGGCAGGAAGCACATGCCACTTTTCCGATGAAAATTCACCAACGAATTCACTACTTCAATGGAAGTTGTTTATTCACCGACCCAGGTGATGAAAAACATGGTGATTGCTTAATCTGTGAATTCACTTCATACGGGTATCTAGCTTATTCATCACTTCAATAATTTCGATGAAAAATCTAATGAAAATTCAGTTATGAAATCACCAGGTTAGTGGTAGTTTCTTTTTCATCAATAAAATCCTCCCATTTGCATTGTTTACTAAATCCCATCGGTTTTATTATTTTAACTTTATGTTAAAATGAAAACAAACCAAAAAGCTGTTTCCATTTCAAATCAAAAATGTTTGGCGTTTCGGCAAACGCAATTTCTATTGACTTCAGTTCGTCTTACATGGACTTTTTTTACAGAAAGTCACTGTGAACTGTATCCAACAAAATGAGAATTTATAGTTGGCAAAAAATTATAAGCAACTTTGTGCATTACTATTCATCGTTGGAATCATCGATTACAATTCCCCATGAGTTTCACTCACATTTGTTTTTTTTTTTTTTTTTGTTCTCGCCATGAACACTTTACCAAGCAGATGAGTGGATTCAAACAATGAACTGATGATCTTGTACATTACTTTTCCACAAATTTTTCATCACATACATTTCCCTTTTAAATTCACCGAAATAAAGGGTCGTTTCATAAACACAAAGCAGAAAGTGAAATCAAAGCTACGAACTGAGGAAACTTTGCATTACTCTTCACCTACTAAATCATTGCATGTCGTTTCTCTTATGATTTGGCAAGTGAATTCATTGATTATTTCAGCAATAAATTTCATTGAGGACAATATTTCCCGCTGGGCACCGCACAAATTTCCGCACACCGACACATGTGTGCACACAAGTGTGGTGTCTGTGGGCCCTTTAAAAGGTAGAAATTTTCATAGTGATTGTGTGGTTCTGGTACTGAAAAAAGAGCGTTAAAGCGTTTCTGAAAATACTCAATAGAATTATTTGACAAATAGCAATATAGCTGCTCTTTCTTTCATTCACAAACGCCAAAATCCCCAGTTTTTGGAATCTTTATTGCGGAATTTTAGTATTTAAAGTTGATTTAGTATAAACAGCGATATTTTTTGAAAATAAAATTAAAAATTTAATATCAAAATTCATCAATTTAATTTAACAATGACAGTTCTTGCCCTGAAAAGAAGAACAAATGCTTTTGGATCTGATTTCAGAATCGAAAACAAAATCGTACACGTACACGGGAAGATTGGTATTTTTCCATAAATTTTAAATTTTATTTCAAAGCAAACAAATATTTCGGCTCAAAATGAAAACTTGGAAAATCTTAAAATGTCTGTTCGCTTACCTCCCAAAACTACAAATTTCTACGAATTTAGCCCAAAGTTCTATCGAAGCTCATATAAAAAAAATATAATTCGTAGAAATTCGTAGTTGTGGGAAGTACACGAACAGACATAAAATATCTCTAAATTTTTTTTGGGTGAGCTTAACATATTTTTGGATGGGCTGAGCTCACCCTAGCGTAGGCCTGGCTACGGCCGTGATCACATATATCATATTTCGGAACTCGCCTAGTTCTTAAAGTCACAATGAAGTTTGGATAAATTTACGCAAATAAATTTGGTTAATTTTCCGCATTAAAATCCTAAGATAAGATTATTAAAATTTTGAAGATAAAACCATTTCCCATACAAAATTTGCCAGTTCATTAACCAAATGATAAACTTAACCAAATCGCACTTATCTAGTGTTTTACGACGTTGCATGAATGCCCTTAACCTAAAAATTACATATTTGCAAGAGCGTTTGCTCCTATATAATTTTACTTGATTTTTCTGTTTACATTTGTTCTTATATCTTGAAATTCACTTTAGTAGGGCTGTTAGTGAGACCAACCTTTCATTTTGACCTGACGGGTTGAGCTTTAGTATGCAAATAGTCCATGTCCTAACTTTATTTTTAAGAAGTGTTGCCAAGGTGGCAACACTGTCAGAAGGACGAGAGAAGGGTTGCCACTATCCCGAAATGTTGCTTATAAATCGAAAACCAAGGGTCGGACGATGACCTGAGAACTCCCCATGGATTCAGCACCCTTGTAACCGTAGGATCACATTATTATTTTTCTCCCACCCCTCCCCTTGCACGAAGGGGGTGGAAAAAAGTCGTTTTGGAAACAAAATTTGAGAAGCCAAAAAAAGTTAGAAAAATATTTTTTTATAAAATTTAAAGATGGTGTCGACGCAGAATTTCACAATCTACTACATTACATCCAAAGTTGATTGAAAACCGGGTTGGCTACGAAATCTCGCAAATCAAAATCTTGGATTCGAAATCTCGCATAACTAAATCTCGCAATTACAAAATCTCGCTTTTCATAATCCCGCAATTACAAAATCCCGCTTTTCATAATCTCGCAATAACAAAATCCCGCAAACTAAAACCTCGCATATCAAAATCTCGCAAAATTGAATTGCATTGCAACAAATACATTTTTTGAATCAAAATCTCGCAAATTAAAATCTCGCGCGAGATTTCCATTTCAATTCAAAAAAACCCCTTCACAATAAATAATTTTGAAGACTCTTTTGATTCTTGTTGTTTATGTCAAATGAAATATGTGGACCAAGTTTCGTGTCAATGCTGTTGAAATTTGGTAATATTTTACTTGTTTCACTAATAATTCGGTCATCATAATTTATGAAGAAGGCTATAACTCTTTTGAAGGTAGTTGTATCGAGTTCATTCTGATTTAGTTAGATTGGGCATTAAAAAATACCCTTGAAACATGTGCCATATTATTCCAAGATAAATATTTAAGTTTGTTAATCTTTCAGGTAGGTTTTCAAACAACTCTGGATGTAATGTAGTAGATTGTGAAATTCTGCGTTTCGAGTTATACCAAAAATATTGAAAAGTGGCCAGTGTGACCATTCTCTCAGAAACGCATAGGTGAATTTAGTAGCATTTTCGGTTTTAAGCTTGCTTATGGGCCAAGCAAACATATTCAATAATAAAAACCCTTGCACGTAATTGTTCCTTTTTAAAGGATCTATTTAATAGGCTTATAATTGATAGACGTAGAATTATTAAATAAACAGTTTACCAAAAATTTTATGTTTAGAAAAAACAATAATATTGACCTCGGGGTAATATTATTCTAATTTCTATACACTACATAGTTTATAATATTAATAAATAATTGATAAAATTAAAAGAAATATTCAATACACATTTTCTTGAAGCGGAAAAAACTACGAGTAAGTCACCTGGATAAAATATTGTAGGTATTACCTACGTCAAAAATTGAGGTTTTGAGATTGAAATGCAGTTTTGTTATTTATTTTGGTCTCTACAACTTATTGAAATACGTTTTTCGATATCTGCCTTAGTTTCCAAAATAATATCCTTAAAATTTGTCGAATGTGCAAGGTCGCCAACATTTAAGTATTTCTTAGTCGTATTTGTATACAAAATGCTACACATACAATAAAATAAAAGCATGTCTCATAAGAAAAAACACAGAGATTGGAGTTTCAGTAGTGATCCAGACAAAAATCAAGAAGAAACCAAATAACGTCAAGTGTCATACTGCAATTTTATCATGACCATCAATATTTACTTAAAGAAATAACGTTGAAGTTCTGTAGGCCACGATATTCTTGCTTGGTAGAAGGTGACTTCGTCCACAGGGTCATTGAAAAATATTTACGAAATATTGAAATACCCAGTCAAGTTACTTTAATTTGACTTTAGAATAAAATGAATCTTCCAAACTTTAGTTTGAAAATTTTGCTAATGTGCCAAAAGGATTTTGAAACTATGCTTCAAGTCTGAAAACCTAGCTTATAATCAAATCAAAAACTTAGAGAATAGGATGTAACCGTAATTAAAAGGAGCGTTCTGAACTTATTATGATATACAGGGTGTCCCGAAATGAGTGGATAATACTGCAACTGGTGGTAGCAGGCCTTATGACTGCGCAGAAAAAAAATATGAAAAAAATATTTTTCTTGTGGTCTCCATGGTATAATTTATTTTCGAAAAATGTTAAAAAAATTCAGGGTCTCCTAAAAAACCTAATTACAACCATAAAGGATTCTTATTATTTTTGTATTTTTATAATATTCTTGAATAACCGTTCTAAATCATGGGTAGTAAATTTTAACACCAGCTGATGCATTTTTTGTGTTATAAATTTTTAAAATTATTTTTTTATTCAAAAATAATTCAATTTTTTTTTTCACCAAAGTTTGAAAAATAATAAAGGGGAAAAAATGTATGAGAACATAAGTGGCAAATTTGATAAAAATTGGCCTGTTTAATGTACTTTCCAAAATGGTATAACACATGTTTGTGTCTACAACCATAACCAATAAAATAGGCATTTAATCTATTAAAGTAGTTTTTAAACATTTTATCAGATGAAATTAAGTTACTAAATTAAGTAAACACTACGACGACGAATGAATGACTCATATTGTTTTTTAAATTTGTATTGCATTTAAAAATAACCATTCTTAAATAAAGGCAGTAACATTTAACACTAGTTGCTGGATAGAATAGAATCATCTAGTTTTCAGTTTTTGATTAAGAATTAATTAGAGCAACGAATTTCAGAAAAAAAAATTATATATAATTTTACAGTTTTAATAAATTACACTTTAAACCTTTTTTTTATGCTTTTTTCTCGCAAATTTTGAGTTTAAAATTCATTTTTTCAAAAACCATACATAGATTTCACTTGATTCAAAAACTGGCTAATAGAACAAAGTATTGGCTTTAAATAAAGATATCATACTTTGTTGTAAGTATTACCGTTATTTTTTAATATTTTTTTACATTTTTGGTACTGTTTTTATGAAATTGCCCCTCCCACCCAAACGGGGGGAGATAGACCCCCCCCTCCTGTAGAAAAAAATGCTTGTATTGAACTGTTCTACAAAAAACCGTTATTATTTCTTGGCGCCTAAGTTATCGTAATCTTGCCCCCAGTTGCACCAAAATTCACTAAAAGCGGTTTTTGCTAAAATGGAATTAAAATTTATCGGACTGATAAATTTATTTGAGTTGCACCAATCCTTTTAGCGCATTTTTTAGCTAAAATGCTGTTCGTAAACCACCCCTGGATTTTATCATCTGTTTATAAAACTTAACGAAAAAATTTAACAAGTGCAAGTGAGAAAGCAATAAGGAAAATGTGAATACACAATAAACAGAAACTAGGTATTCTCATTAGATACAGCCAATGCGCCATCTTGGTGCTTTATATTATTATTTATTATTTATTTCTTTTTTCAAAGAGAAACAATGAAACTATTGCAATGATACCAACTAATGCTAATATTTTTTCGACACACTGCTTTGAAATTATGAACCTATAGTTCGTTATCAGATGAGTACATGATGACCAGTCTATTTTGGAATAATTTATTTGTTTGAGTAGTGAATTATAAATAGGAAACGTAGTGCCTTCACCTATTGTTTTCGTTATTTTAATTTGGAATCATATTCCGTCAGTAAGATATGTTCGTTTAAACTGGCTTTTAAAATTTATCTGGAGGAAAATGGAACTTTAGTTTATTGGTTCGTTTATTGGCCTGTTAGATTTAGAAGTGGTTGGTGCAATCGATAAATGTCATTTTAAAATTAAACGAAGCAATAAAAACTTAAAAGTGGTCGGTGCAACTGGCCATAAGACTGTAATTATTAGTTCCTTCCCCACATAGTATAATTATACAAGTATCTAATATCGTATTTGTTTTGCTATAATTATAATAGTATTTGCTTACTCAATTTAATTTTTTAGTTTTATGTTTTATTTTAACAATAAATACCATAAAATATTGCTTTCAACAGATTGTGCATTAATGTAAATTCGAATTTTTAATTTCTAAATATAAATGATCCCTAATGGTTTTTCGATTACATATTTTTGATGTACTTATTCATCCTTCAAAAACTGCATATAAATTTTTTCTGTCGACTCTGGGATTTTTTTGGCCATCTCCTTTTTGGCGTATAATACGATTGTGGGTTTTGATTCAATATACTTTATTATAATTTATAAACTTAATACTTGTTTCAATTATTTTAGGAGGTGTTAAGACGATGAATCTACGAGGAGAGCCAAAAAGTAGGTGGCAGATTAGATGCTGATGGCGGGGACAGACGGAAATTACACTGGATGACATCTAGGTGTTGGATGTTTCTTGAATTGAATAGCTCCCTCTTGTAGACACAACTACTGTTTCCTCCACACTTAGTTTAGATTAAACCTGGCTCGTTTATTTTTATTCTTTAAGCGTTTCGAACATCTGATCTTGGGTGAACTAGGGACAATATTGGATGTTGAACATATTCTGAAATCGATCGATCTGTTTCGACAGCTTCTGTAGAGCAAGATGGTATAACAGGTGGTGTGAGGTCAATCACAGGTGGTGATGGTGGATATGTCTCTGTAACTGAATCCTTTCCGTTTATTAGTTCTGATGAATGTGGTGCTTCATTGAATGGATTTCTTTGATGATTCTCTCTCATTGGTTGTGAGTTATCTGGATTGAAATAAAAAGCTGAATTAGTCAAAGTGAATTGTTTACCTGCCTGAATTCCAGAACTAGGTTGTAGATCTGCAGGAACTACCCTTTGTCGGATTTGGTTTTCATGACGACGCCAAATTTTACCAAATTCTGTTTCGACCTTGTACATCCTTCTTCCCAAAAATTCCAGGATGACGGATTTAACCCATTTGACTTTGTGTAGGTATTGTTGGACGAGTACAGTTTGACTTTGGGTGAATTTAGCTGACTTTACTTTTGAATAATTCCTGCTAGTATTTTAATCAGGGCACATGGCAGATAGGATGGTTCGATGGCAACGTTCATGAAGTTTCTCTGCAGGTGACTTCCCACTGGTGCCTGGTGTTGACCGATACGTGCGTCGATAAAAATACTTGCAAAGCATCATCGGATCGAGTGGTGTCACAGAGAATCTTCAAAAACGCAGTTTTGAACGTCTGTACCATCCGTTCAGCAGTTCCATTGGATTCTGGATTGGATGGAGCGGAAGTGATATGTTGGATCGAGAAACGGTTACAAAAACTTTTAAATTCAGCTGACGAGAATTGAGTGCCATTGTCGGACACCAAAGTCTTAGGTAGGCCTTCCAACGCAAACACTGAGCGTAACGCGCTAATGGTTGTTTTCGAAGTAGTAGAAGCCATTTTAACGATGAAAGGAAAACTTAAGAAGGAATCCACTATTATCAGCAAAGTCGACATGAATCCGTTCCCAGGCTTCTTCTGTGCGAGGCCAACTGGTAAACTGCTTTGGAGAATGACTTGCGTTCATCTGAAAATCCGAAAACTGGCAATCGGTTTGATGGATCGCATCGTCTATCCCATGCCACCAGCAATACCAACGAGCTGCTTGTTTCATTCTGGTTTTCCCCCAGTGACCTTCGTGAAGCAAGGCAAGCACTTGTGACTGAAGAAGTTTGGGAACGACTACTCTGGTATGATCCATCTGCAATAAAACAATGTTAGTACATATACCTACACAAGCTTAACCTGCGTTGAAAAAAAAGGAATTAAAGCGTTTTCATTACTCGGCAATTGCCTTGGCCAACCATTTTGGATGTACCATACTACCCTACTAAGAGTTGGCTCTTTTTTCAGATGATCACCAATAACTGAGACATTGATTGGAAAATCGTCAACCACTGTATCATATATACTGTCAATAGCATGACATGACTCCGATTTGTCAAAATCCTCGTCCGGCCCGACTGGTAAACGTGAGAGACAATCAGCATTGTTGTGCTGCTTTGTCGGTCGATAGCGTATAGAATACGTATAGACCATTAACGTAACTGCTGAATGCTGTAATCTTTGATCGTAATCATCTGCGGTAATTTTGTACTCGGATTGAAAATCGTTACGAGGGGCTCATTGTCAGTGATGATTTCGAATTGACGCCCATACAAATATTGATTAAATTTCTTCACTCCATAGACGATCGACAACGCTTAAAACACTTCAGAATTCTATGTTGTAGAGAGCTTAAAGCAAGCTGCATACTACAAACAGAGTCTCATCTTCCTTTTCAATCTGACTATAGTTTTTTTGAGTGTCTCTCATTGTCTTTGAGGCGAACGCTATGGGTTTTCCCGATCCATCAGGGTTCGTATGTGATATGACAGCGCCAATGCCGTGGGACGACGCATCTGTAGCCAAGGAGATGGGCAGGAGGGGCAGTTTCATAAAAACAGTATCAAAAATGTAAAAAAAAATATTAAAAAATAACGGTAATACTTATAACAAAGTATTATACCTTTATTTAAAGCCAATACTCTGTTCTATTAGCCAGTTTTTGAATCAATTGAAATCTATGCATGGTTTTTGAAAAAAATTAATATAAAACTCAAAATTTGCGAGAAAAAAGCATAAAAAAAAGGTTTAAAGTGTAATTTCTCAAAATTGTTCAATTACATAGGTACCTTTTATAAAGGGCCTACAGAAGGTAACTATCGGACATGTATAGTGGCGAAAAAATGTTTAAATCTTTTCCTCTTATCTTCCCATAGTAGTGCAGACATGACGACGGTGAAGTGCGAAAGAAAGGGGGCCCCGCCCCTGATCTTAGCCTCCGTCTACATGCCAGGTGATTCACCGGGGCCACCGCCGTCAACCGCTTTTGATGACCTCTATACAACAACAGGTAAGAAAGGTTGGGACTTCCTAGTTGGCTGTGACGCAAATGCTCATCATCTACAATGGGGGAGTACGGACACAAATAAAAGAGGTGAGTCACTTTTTGAATTTATCATTAAAGAAAATTTGATGATTTTAAATAAAGGTAACGAACCAACCTTCGTTACTAGAAACAGAAGAGAGGTGCTCGATGTGACACTTTCTACTAACTCCGACTCGATCGCAGTTAGTAACTGGAAGGTCGCAAGTAATGTTACATTCTCAGACCATAGAATGATAATATTCCAAATAGAGCATAAAATTGAAACTCCAAAACCCTATAGAAATCCCAGAAAAACAAACTGGGAAGCCTCCAATACAAGATTGGCCTCATCTTTGGGTCGTTATGAAAATCAACCACTGACAAATTACTCGCTGATTGAAAAGCATGTTAGTGAACTAACGTCAGCCATTATTAATGCTTTTGAAAGCTCTTGCCCCATAACCAAAGGAAAAGGCAAACTCAACCCCGTATGGTGGTCAAAAGAGCTGTCAGTCCTCAGAAAAAACTCAAGGAGGCTTTTCAACAGAGCAAAGCGTAGTAATGAACCAGCTGACTGGGATCTCTTCAAGATCAGTAAAAACATGTACTAAAATCGAACAACCTATGCAAAAAGAGCAGCCTGGCAATCATTTTGCACAGACATTGAGTCAACAAATGAAACTGCCAGGCTCAGGAAAGTAATGTCTAAGGTTCACATCCCTCCAGGCTTTTTAAAAAGACCTGATGAAACCTGGACGGACTCCTGCTCCGAAACTTTAGAGTCACTTTTAAGCACTCACTTCCCAGGATGTACTATCGATACACCTTCTGTGGACAGAGGCCCCAACATAAGTGAAATCTCTAACATAGGTACCCAAATAGTAGATAGTAGAAAGGTGGCTTGGGCCATTGACTCCTTCTCAGCATACAAGTCTCCAGGGCCTGATGGAATAATTCCAATTATGCTCCAAAGCTCTAAAGACATAATTGTTCCAATTCTAGTGGACATATTTAGGGGTTGTCTTAACATCACCTATATTCCCTCTAGTTGGAGAGAAGTCAACGTCATCTTCATACCGAAAGCTGGCAAGCCCACCCACACCAAACCGAAAGACTTCAGGCCTATAAGCCTCTCCTCTTTTCTTCTCAAGACCTTGGAAAGGCTAATTGAAACTAATATTCGCCTTAAACTGAATGATGGCGTGCTCTCGCAGGCCCAGCATGCATACATGAAGGGCAAGTCTGTTGAGACGGCGCTTCATGAAGTGGTCGGCACAATCGAAAAATCAATTCATTTCAAGGAATTTGCTCTAGTAGCATTCCTCGACATAGAAGGGGCCTTTAATAATGTCGACAACAGTGCAATTCGACAAGCCCTAAACTCTATGGGTATTGATCCGATACTGATAAAGTGGATTGACTCCATGCTCCAAACGAGACTTATTAATGTGGAAATGGGCGATAGCAAGTTAAAAGTAAGGACGTGTAGGGGTACTCCACAGGGTGGAGTCTTATCTCCTCTGCTTTGGCTTCTTGTTGTCAACCAGATTTTATTAAAATTAAATCTGAGTGGTATCAAGGTCGTGGCATATGCCGATGACATTGTGTTAATGGCCTCAGGAAAATTTGCCCCTACCCTGTGCGAGCTCCTACAAACGGCCCTTAACAAGCTCAGTGATTGGGCCAGTAGCTGCGGACTTAGCGTTAACCCACAAAAGACAGAACTGGTTTTGTTTACGAGGAAACGTAATATTCCGAACATAGTCCCGCCAACCATTGACGGAATTCCGTTACAGGTTTCGGGTACTGCCAAATATCTTGGCGTTGTTCTTGATCGTAAACTAAACTGGAAAGAAAATATAAAAGAAAGAGAGAAAAAAGCCTCAATAGCTTTCTACACTTGCAGTAGAATTTTTGGTAAAAGATGGGGTCCCAGCCCCAGAACCATTCATTGGATGTACACAGCCATTATAAGGCCAATTCTTACGTACGCATGCATGGTCTGGTGGCCAGCCTTAGATAAGGAAACCAATCTTAAGACCATGACAAAAATCCAAAGAATAGCGTGTATCGGCACAACCAGTGCTATGAGAACTACACCAACGGCAGCCCTAGAAACATTCCTTTCACTAGCCCCACTCGATCTATTTACAAAAGAGATGGCGGCCAAAAGTGCTTTAAGACTTAAACAGTCTAATAACTGGAAAAGAGGCCACTACGGTCATAAAATAATAACGAACTTTACGGACATAGACACTCAAACAGACTACATCACACCACACATAGATTTTAACCCAGTGGCCATGACAGATATCCCAACAAGGGAATTCTGGAATGAAAACAGGGTCATTAATGCAAATCATGTTTCGGTGTTTACTGACGGTTCTAAAACAAAAGAGGGGGTAGGGTCAGGTATCTACTCGGTAAACCCACCTATCAACAGATCAATGAAGCTTCCAAACTTTTGCAGTGTATTCCAAGCGGAGGTGCTTGCAGTTTGCGAAGCCGCGAAATATCTAATCTCTTATGAAGTAGTCAATAGTAATATCGACATCGTCATTGATAGCCAGGCGGCCATTAGGGCCATTTCTTCAATCACTGTAAAGTCCAAACTGGTGGATCGTTGTCGGATTGAGCTTAGATCTCTAGGCACAACGAACACTGTTACCCTAAAATGGGTCCCAGGACATCGTGATATTATGGGGAATGAAATGGCAGATGAACTGGCCAAAAACGGATCATCTCTCGATCCGAGCCAGGTCGAATCTTCTATACTTGTGCCACTGGAGCAGGTAAAAAGTGAAATTCACCAGAATTTCCTCGAAGCTGCAGACGTCAGATGGTCATCAATTGACACTTGTCGGGTTTCAAGAAATTTATGGCCGAATATTTCGAAGAAAAGAACTGAATATTTACTAAAGATAAGCAGACCTCAACTATCGCTCCTAGTTGGAATCCTAACGGGACACAACTCAATGGGAACCCACATGAGGAGAATGGGCACTAGCCCATCGGACTTATGTAGAGGGTGTCAAGATGAAGAGGCGGAAGAGGGCTCATCCCATTTCCTTTGCGAATGCCCCAGCTTAGCTAGAACTAGAAAAGAAGCCCTCGGAGAATATTTTTTCGACGAAATGGGCGACATCTCTTCCTTGCCACTAAAGAATATCCTGAAATTCATTCAGAATTCAGGATGGTTCAGGGAGGCATCCCACACCTAAACTATCCCCGATCACCCACCTTCCTCATACCTACCTACCTTAATCCTGGGGAACGCAATGGATCCACGGAGATCCGAGTGAGATGATGCGGCTTGCCCCTTCTAACCTAACCTAACCTATAAGTATCATTTTTTTTCTGAAATTCGTTGCACTAATTAATTCTTAATCAAAAACTGAAAACAAGATGATTCTATGTCTTCTAGTTTTTGAAAAAATCGATAATTACTATAACTACTTTTGTATGGGATATTTGCTTTTTGCTTGCTTACGTATTACGGCTGGCATATAAACAGTGAGGTATGTATGTATGGGGGGCATGCTGCCCCCCTGCAACCCCCTGCTAGGGCACATTATAGGATTTGGGGTAGGTGCGAGGTTGGGTGTCTGCAAAGTTTCTTTTGCATTTAAGGAATCAGGATTGAGAAAACATATACAAAGCAGTTGTAATGTTCAAAGTATGCATACCCACTTAGATCATTAAAAAAAACGTGCAAACATTCGAGTTTTGTACGGTAGTAGTTTTAGTAATTTTCAATTTTCTCAAGAACTAGAAGACATAGAATCATCTAGTTTTCAGTTTTTGATTAAGAATTAATTAGAGCAACGAATTTGAGAAAAAAAGATATATAATTTTACAATTTTGAGAAATTACACTTTAAACCTTTTTTTATGCTTTTTTCTCGCAAATTTTGAGTTTTAAATTCATTTTTTCAAAAACCATGCATAGATTTCACTTGATTCAGAAACTGGCTAGTAGAACACAGTATTGGCTTTAAATAAAGGTATAATACTTTGTTGTAACTATTACCGTTATTTACATTTTTGGTACTGTTTTTATGAAATTACCCCTCCCGCCCGAATGGGGTGAGATATAGACCCCCCTCCTATAGTAAAAAATTCTTGTATTAAACTGTTATAAAAAAAACCGTTATAATTTCTTGGCGCCTGAGTTATCGTACTCCCCCGGCGATCCAGTCGCTATAACTTTGACCTGGTGACATTTTATGGCGGATGAGTTTACATCTCGACCCAAGTATATGTTGGTCAGATTGAAAATGTTGAGTTAAAGACGAGGTTAGTTTACAATATGTATCAAAGGGCACGGTAGTGCCCAGCCAAGTTCGCGGCACTACACCCTTTTTACAGGAACAAACTCAGGCGATTTTTAACCCCCCTCTAACTTCAGTACCAATAAAGTCAGAAACTTAAAATTTGCAGTATTTGCTGAGCTGATCACACACAGGTGGCTCACCAAATTTCAACTCTTTAGCGTTAGTAATTCCCGAAATATAAGACTTCAAAAATCGCAAAAACCGTAACTGACTGACTCACTGATTCACTGACTCACTGACAGATCATCAAAATTATGGAGCACTTCCCGACATCGTAGAAACTTGAAATTTCGCACAACGGTATTCCTTGTGGTGCATACAAAGGAAAAAATCGAAAATCTGCAATTTTCTATTCAGGAGGCGTGGCATCCACCCACTTTCTTAAATATTCTTATAAATTATATGTAGCACTTCCGATTGCTGTAGAACGATGCAAATTGGTGAGTCGGTAGGGCTTGAGGTACTTAGAAAGAAAAAAAATTGAAAAATTGAATTTTTCCATTCAGAGGGCGTGGCATCCACCCACATTCTTAAAAATTCTAATAAATTATATGGAGCACTTCCGATTGTTGTAGAACGATGAAAATTGGTAGGTCGGTAGGGCTTGAAGTACTTAGAAAGAAAAAAATTGAAAAATAGGAATTTTCTATTCAGGGGGCGTGGCATCCACCCACATTCTTAAAAATTCCTATAAATTATATGTAGCACTTCCGATTGTTTTAGAACTATGAAAATAGGTAGATCGGAAGGGATTGAAGTACTTAGAAAGAAAAAAATTGAAAAATTGGAATTTTCTATTCAGGGGGCGTGGCATCCACCCACATTCTTAAAAAATCTTATCAATTATATGGAGCACTTCCAATTGTTGTAGAACGATGATAATTAGTAGGTCGGTAGAGCTTAAAGTACTTAGAAAGAAAAAAATTGAAAAATGGAAATTCTCCATTCAGGGGGCGTGGCATCCACCCACATTCTTAAAAATTTTTATATGAACTATGAAAATAGGTAGGTAAGAAGGGATTGAAGTACTTAGAAAGAAAAAAATTGAAAAATTGGAATTTTCTATTTAGGCGGCGTGGCATCCACCCACATTCTTAAAAAATCTTATAAATTATATGGAGCACTTCAGATTGTTGTAGAACGATGAAAATTAGAAGGTCGGTAGAGCTTGAAGTACTTAGAAAGAAAAAAATTGAAAAATGGGAATTCTCCATTCAGGGGGCGTGGCATCCACCCACACTCTCAAAAATTCTTATAAATTAAATGGAGCACTTCCGATTGCTTTAGAACTATGAAAATTGGTAGGTGGGTAGGGCTTGAAGAACTTAGGAAGAAAAAAAAAGAAAAATTGGAAGTTTCAATTCAGGGGGCGTGGCATCCACCCACATTCTCAAAAATTCTTATAAACTATATGAAGCACTTTTTGAAGTACTTAGAAAGAAAAATATCGAAAATTTGGAATTATGCATTGAGGGGGCGTGCCATCCACCCACTTTATCAGAATTTCTACTATTCACATGGAGCACTTTCGGTTGTCGTAAAATTATGAAACTTTGTAGAGCGGTAGGACTTGATTTTCACGTGGCAAAATAAATCTTTGCAAAAAGGAGTGAAATCACAACAAAAACATAAATGTTAAAAAAAGAGCCAAGTTCTTATATGTACAAGAAACCTGTGCGTAAAAAGTCAGACAAAAAAAGTAACGAGATCTAAAATATATGCCAAGTTTTAAGCTCATGAAGTTTAATATCGAATATCTTAAGTAGAGTTTTATCAAACAATTCCAAATCATGACAGAAATTTGGTATATAATGATAACTGATTAAAATTTGGTGGATTTACTTGGCAAGTTTTCTCTTAAATACTTAATTAATCACAAATTTAAAATGTATGAAAACTTGACCAGTGAACCCACCAAATTTTAATCAGTAATCATTATATACCAAATTTCTGTCATGATTTGGAATTGTTTGATAAAACTCTACTTAAGATATTCGATATTAAACTGCATGAGAATTTGAATCATTTGCTTTAAATTCAAAAAATACTTTTTCAAAAATTTTGGTACACAATACATCTTATATTTTTTGAAAGCTTCTATATAAGAAAAAATATTGAAATCAGTCTAACCGTTTTGAAGAAAATCGAAAATTAAAAAATTTTTTTGAAAAATGATTTCCCACCCAAAGGTAGCCTTTACTGAAAGTAATTAATTGAAATTTTTTAAGAAAAGTTGTGGAGCCGTTTTTGAGAAAAAATCGATTGTATAAAATTGCTAAAACAAATTTTATGGCAGGTAGGTACCGTTATTTTTGGTTAAACAAAAAATGAAAAACGAATAGACAGACAGACCGAATTGTGCCACCCACTTTCTTGGTCTTCTCTATCATCGTAATGTCATGTTTGATTGTGATTTCAAAACAATTTTGTGTACGAATCCAAAACTTGTCCTATAATACCTACCTATCGCAAGTAAAAACAGTTTTTATACAGAAGTGTAAATAATTAAAAAAATAAGTCTGAGTTTGTTTTTGTTTTTAAATAAATAATATGTTTTTATACTGTCGTATGTAATATAGTTCCAACATTTAAATCATTTTTATTTATTGTTGTCTGAAAATTTTGTCGTATGTGTCTGGGTAACAAGCAGTTTTGGTTAAACCATCACATGCGACAACGCCATTTTGGGAAAATAGTACCCTTATTTCTTTTATTATGAGAATATTGTATTAATTTTAACGTTTTTGAGTTGGCAGATGTGTTCTGTATAAGTCGATCTGTTTTCAAAAAATCCACCGTATAGTTTTTGAGAAATAATTTATTGAACTTTAAATGCGTTTCCCCAAAAAAAGCAAATTGTAATTTACGACAGTATTTTATGCGGGCGATGCGTCGCGATGCAATTTTTTTGTCTCCAATAAAATCAATTTTTGGTGTTCACTTATTGCATATTGAAAAAAAAAATAACATTGTGCCTCTAGCTTCCGGGGCACCAATGGCGAGTTACCAGTTTCTATTTTTTATTATATTATAATAAACAAATGTATAGGTATATGTATACAGCCCTCTACCAAGATTCAGTCTACATGGGCTATTTGTGAAATAATAAATAAGTAAATGGCATTCAAACACAAGATCCCACAAACAAAATTACAAAAATCTTTATACCTATCAGTTTTCGAGAATAAGTTTAAATCAGAGGTTTTTGCCTAAGATTCATTACTGCTAGCTATTTTAAGCTTTAAATTATAATAAACAAATGTATAGGTATAGGTATACAGCCCTCTACCGAGATTCAGTCTCCATGGGCTATTTTTGAAATAATAAATAAGTAAATGCCATTCAAACACAAGATCCCACAAACAAAATTATAAAAATCGTTATATCAGTTTTCGAGAAGAAGTTTAAATCAGAGGTTTTTGCCTAATTAGATTCATTACTGCTAGCTTAAAACATGCACCACAGGAACACAGGAAAGGTTGAGAGTATACGTCTCAGCATAGGGTCCTGGTGCAGAGCTGTGACCTATCGTGCTAACAAATTTATAGTTTTATATACCCTAAGGAAAAATATATATTTTTTTTCATAATTCTGATAAACTAATATAACCTATTTTTTTAAATCATAATCAGCTCAGACTTTGAGAAAATCGAACAAAAATAGTTGTTTAAAAATTGCGGTTGAAACCACCAAAACTTTTAAAGATTTTGAACTTATTCTTGTAGTTACCCATATAACAAATGATTTTTGTTTTTAAAACCCTCAAAAAGAGTCTCTTGAGTTTATTTACCTAAGTTGAAATCACCCAACATTTGTACTGGCTGGCGTACAAGAGGAATAATGCTTGAAAAGTGGTGCTCCTTTGATTTAATCAAAGTTAGTGCCGGAAAGAATTTATGATGAAAAAAGAATGAGGAAAAAGATTTTCACCATTTCCTGAGAAAACCGTTTTGGATTTTGAACAAAAGTTTCCAAAAGAACTTCCCTCCCAATCATTCTCTTCCCAGGCACATCTGTCAGAACCTCGTACGTCACCGCCTTTCACAAGTGCCTACATCAACACTTCACTCAGCTGGTGCCATAGAAAGCTGCTTCTTCACCATCCCATCTGCTTAAAAGGCTTAAAGAACAGGTCGCGTCACTTTAGCTTACCCTTATCACATTTATATCTCGTTCCAGCCACCCTGTCTAAGGAGTAAAGGACTTATTTACTTCAGGCTCAATGCTTTTGAAGTGAAAAAGACGACAACGACGTGAACCTACACATATGTGCCTATTTAAAAAGCCCAACTGTAATCATCATAACCTAGCAATTCACATAAACCATGACGTGATTTTGAAAGAAGGAAGGCAAGCACATACATAGGTATATTAAACCCCAAACCTTGGGGTAGGCGACTAAAGCATATTTCTGCCAGGACTCTTATAGCAGCTGATGGCGTTTCTTCTGAAGCTCTATGGGGCGCGATGCTGCTGTTTCATGCCTTCAACAAGAGAGTGAACCGCTAAATTTTGTGTTGACACGCTAGGCAATTTGCAAAGTGTAAACATTATGTTAACCGCGTTAGCAGTCGGTCTTTCTACGCTTGCGGATGCATATACGGTTCGATGGTTAAAGAGGGTGTGAAATCAAAGTTTTTCCTTCATGTTTTTTTTTTTTTGTGCGGGCTGATGTTGTCTTACTTTTGGTTACAAATTCGTGGTTAGTGCCTTTTGAGGCAAATGAGCGTGCTTCTTAAAGTTCACAACAAATAAATGCTCATTACTCATGACTGTCATGAGTCATGAATTTTCGTAATTTGGCCTTAGTTTTTAACCGTGTATGCCTTGGTTTCCCTTATTCATATATGTATGTACATCGAATGAAACAAACAAAAACTTTCTACGGGAGTTTTCTTCTTCATAAATAGGTAGGTTTGTCAGTAAAAGAAAAATATTGATTACTGATTTGATTTGCATTTTCTTTTTTTTTTCTTTTTATGGAATATTTTCGGAAAATTTCACGCCTAAAAAAAATAGCACAGCCTTACTCGGTTGACCATAACCGATTAAGGGTGTGCTATTTTTAAAATATCATTAAAGGTAGAGTAAGATCCCTGGACCGCCAGACATACGTCATTTTATCATAGCAGATTTTTTTTCTGTGAATCTACCCTATGCCAAATGCATGAATTCTTTGCGGAAAGTGCAAACAAAAATTTGCGGGGCACTGGAAAAAAAACTGTTGGATTGTAGTTATAATTGGATACCCAAACTGTACAAAATCATGATAATTTTGATAATATTGAGTGTATAATGATCACGTTACTCCTTTGAACTCGTGATACTAAAATTATTTTTTGCATTTAATAAAAAAGTGGAAAAACCAGTGAGCGTAAATTGGAAATTTTTAAAAAGTCCTTTAAGTTTTTTGTTTTCTTTTTATATCTATGGAGTTAACCCCTACATGTTTGTTGATGATTTCCATTTAAATGTTTTAAAATAAATTCTTTATTATTATTTGATATACCTACATATGTGTTTTTTCGCGAAAAAAATCATTTACATATTTTTTTTTTAGAATTCTAATTTCGTTCATTTTTAAGTTAAATATGTCTGCTTGTAAGAACATTAATAAAAACTTGCGTCTACTTGCACTTTTTCAATTTAGCTATTTGAGTAGATTGAATTCATAGGAATTTTTTCACGTTTAACTCAAAGTTTAAAACCTTTTTTGAATATTTTTCACCAACGAACTTAGACCAGGAAAAATTGCACAAATCGTATGGGGAACCTTGAAAAAATTAATTCATGAAATATTAAAATTGGAATCGACGCAGAATTGCAACCTTTATAACATATCCAAAGTCCCCCAAAATCCCTGCATTGGCTTTTTGTGTAGATGCATTTGAAGGGGTGCAGACGGGGAGAATTTGGAGGTCTATCAAACTAAAATATTTGTTTGGGTAAAACCTGATCATATGATACATGCTTTAAGGGTGGTTTTTAACGCTGAATCTAATGAAACCTAATTCAAAATGATATAACCACCCAAAAAGAAGTTATAGTCCTTTTTATGTAATGATTACTTTTTTTCAGGTACAACAGGTAAAATATTACCGAAAACCCTTTGAAAATAACGGAATGTTAATGAAACTTGGATTGAATGTTTCATTTGTCATAGGAACTAAGAATCAAGAGAGTCCCAAAAAATATCCATGGTGAAAGGGTGTTTTTTTTAAGGGGGAGGGCAACAAAGAATGTTAACCATAACACCCACGTAAAAACTCCTACACTCATGAAACTCGCCAAAAATATATAATTTGTCATGGCAACCAAGAATCAAAATAGTCCATACAAATATCTTTGTTCTAATAGTGTTTTTGGTGACTGTTAACTTTTGACTTGTTCTACGGAAAATACGATTTCAAAAATTAATTTTTGCTTGAAGAGGCCCATAACTTTGTTAAGGGTGCTTGCATCATTTTAGTTTTGCTTTTATTAGATTCAGCGTTAAAAAATACCCTTAAATCATATACCATACTTTGTGGGTACCAGTACCTCAATTACACCAAATCGGAATTTTGGCTCAAATCTTCCAACTTCTTCCCAGATTTCCCTCTCTTTAATAAAAAAAAACCCCAGAACAAATATATTTACGAGGACTATTTTGATTCTTGGTTGCCATGACAAAATATATGTTTTTGGCGAGTTTCATGAGTGTAAGAGTTTTTACGTGGGTGTTATGGTTAACATTCTTTGTTGCCCCTCCCCTTTAAAAAAAAACACCCTTTCACCGTGGATATTTTTAGGAACTTTCTTGATTCTTAGTTCCTATGACAAATGAAACATTCAATCCAAGTTTCATTAACATTCCGTTATTTTCAAAGGGTTTTCGGTAATATTTAACCTGTTGCATCTGAACAAAAAGTCATCATTACATAAAAAGGACTATAACTTCTTTTTGGGTGGTTGTATCATTTTGAATTTCTTTTTATTAGATTCAGCGTTAAAAACTACCATTAAAACATGTATCATATGATTAGGTTTTACCCAAACAAATATTTTAGTTTGATAGACCTCCAAATTCTCCCCGTCTACACCTCTTCAAATGCATCTACACAAAAAAAGATTTTGGGGGACTTTGGATATGTTATAGAGATTGCAATTCTGCGTCGACTCCAATTTTAATATTTCATGAATTAATTTTTTCAACCTCGGAACCCATTTTTCCTGGCCTAACTACACATTATAATAAGAAACGGTTTTCTTGTGTTATATTAATACATCAAACAAACTCTCAAAATATTATTTTTGTTTTAAGGCCGTGTGCCAATTGCGTTAAAATCCTGGTTAAATTTGATCCCATGGCTAAATTTTGACATTACCGAGGTGAATATAGACTTCAAAATTTAACCTGCTCAGGAGCTCGTTAAAATTTTAGTCAGTGGTTAATTTTTGACATGTCTATGGGCGCATTCGGCTGCGTATCTTAAGCGATCCCGATTTGTTTGTGTTGTTGTAAACCCTTATAAAAAACTGCTGAGGGAGATGAATGTAGATAAATATTTTATTTTGCTATCAAGAAGTCATGAATCCTATCGGGAAAGATGAAAAATGGAAAAAAAACTAAAATTAAATGAAAGGATTAAGAAATATAGACAAAGACCTTATAATAAATTTAAGTATGCACTCAAGAAGAAGTTTGAATAACTTGAGATAAATCCTTGTTAATGTAAAAGAATCAATAAAATTTATTGAAAATACTTTTTCAGATGATTCATTCATTTTGCAAACTGATATGTTTGCGAACTATCATTACTGAGACAAATGCAACAACAAAACTAATGAGAAGTGAATGTAAAAAAAAATCCCATTTAATCCAATTGACACAGCAAAAACCTTAAATTTTACTCACCCCTATAAAAAGGGATAACATTTAACTGGGATCAAATTTAACCAGAATTTTAACGCAATTGGCACACGGCCTAAAGTTATAAATAATCACACCCGCGACCTTGGAGCAGTAGTGGATCCAGGATTTGGCTGTGTAGGCCAACCGGCTGAGTCAAACAAGTGTTTCATAATGCAAAACTATACCTACTGAAAATTATGATTTTGACGAAAAAATTAAAAATAATATTCTTCTGTTTTAGTGGTGTTGCACTTTTTCTTCGGAATGGGGAACTATATTTCGTTATATTATATTTTAATATTGTTTTGTTTTGAAACGAATTCAAACACCGCGAATTAATCAAATATTTAATTAAACAAAATAAATGTGCACTTACGCACCGCGAGAAGAACTTTGACAACTGACTGCAACAGGTAAGCTAAACAACGAAGAAGAGGGTAAAGCGAAAACATGAAAAAGTGCAAACAGCAGCACGATAAAAAAAAGCTGCCACCACGGCTGCTCAGCTGGGGCTGGGTTCAGCGGAAGAACTTGATGATAAAAAAAAAGTGTTTTGATTTTAGGTACTAATCAAAATACACGAATTGTTTTATTGCAAGTACAGTGGGGCACTTGCAATAATTTTTGGGTGCCAGGAATTTTAATTGAGCAAGATTAGCAAAATTCCAAATCTAATCTAAGAGAAATAAAATGCAAAAAAAAGAAATGAAACACAAAGCTTGTATGCCCAGAAGGGGACTTTAAATAGATTTTTATTTGGGAAACCTTGGACAAGCCAGGATAAAAACCCAAAATTTTGTCTAACAAAGAAAAGTACAATTAAGATTTATAACTGCTCACCAAAGAAACAATGAATATGAAACTCCAAATGGGCCGTTAACACAAAGGAAAAGTAAAGCAACTACCGCGAATAATAATTAAGCAAATTAAACGAAATCGAAATTCAATTTAACTCAAATAACACAAAACAAAATAGTAGTTTTGAAATTGAACAAACTAAAAGTTTTAAGTGAATATGACCACTCTACTTATCTTTTCTATTTCTTATCTCCTCGATTATCCTCCTCCTTTCCTCGAACTATCCTCGTTTTCTCAATAGTATTTTTGCACCTCGAATCCCTTCTATATTTATCCAAACTTCTCGATTCCTTTATCTTTTTAAATTTTCCACAATTTCTCGATTTTCTTGTATCTTCTTAAAACTTCTCGAAATCTTTGACTACTTGCTCGGTAAGCTCTCTCAAGAGTGAACTTTCCCAGCTAAACATAACCCATCCTTCCCTCGGTCATTCCAATCACTCACACATTCATACATTCAGCCATTCGTTTTCGTGATCATCGGTCACGGGACATCGGCTTCCTGGAAGGCTTTTTCGCTCCCCAGAAAGCCACCGTTGTTGAATCTCAACGAAACTTTACTCTCACTCTCACATACACGAATTCAACAAGTTGTTGGGTGTCTTCCCAAAACTTGCTGAATCACTCTCTCAAACACAAATTCGACAAGTTGTTGGATGCCTTTCCAAAACTTGCCGAATCTTAATGGCCGAGTTCAGACCTATCCCAAACTAAATTTTCGAGAAAAATCAAAAAGAATCAAAACCGAGAAAAAGCCTTCGCCAGGGCCGGACAAGCTATACGTGCAAGCGGTGCAAATGCACAGGGCGCTGAACCCAAGGGGCGCCTTGAGCAGGCATTAACAAAGCCACTTCTCGTAACCACTACCTATACCTACCTACTTTTTTCATTTTTATTTCTCACACCAATAGTGACATCCAGTACATAACTACCAGTTTATTCTGAATTTAAACACAGTTATTACATACATATATCTATCTACTATTCCAAAAATAAGTCGATATCTATCTTCTTATTCTCACCCACAGCAACAAAAAACTACATCACAAAATCTTTGAAAAGTGCACGATTTTGTTCGCCTTTACCAACAGATACCTACATATTTGTTATTTTTCTCTTTTTCAAACTGTCGACGTTATTCTCAGCTCACTCACCATCGTGTGTGTGAGTGAAGGCATTATTTTATTTTCATAACCCAAACCCACCCCTATGCTGTGCAACAAAAAACAAAATTCTTCAACTGCAAATACAGACCATTAACACTACAGCTAGCATGGTGATAACATGCGCACGATAACAGTTTTTCTACATGAAATCGAAGCCAGAAATGTTAATCTAACAGAAATTCTTAGATAAAAATTCATACTCGTTGACATAACAGCGCGCAAATTAAAAATTTGCGTCTATGAATTAAACTCTTCTGGTAAAGTGTATTTTATGTTTTAGTTTGGCATTGGCTTCTATCGATGAGTGAAATATGAAATTGTAGCACTGTCTTATTGTGTGTTGAGACAAAGGATTGAAATATGGAAATAATGAATGATGATGATGCGATGATTTATGATTATTATGATGTTTGTCGTTAATGAGGGAATCTTGTTTATTCAATTTCTCTTTTTCTCTATTTTTTGTTGCCAGGCATTATTTTCATTAAGAAAAAAGGATTTTTTGACTTATCTAATTTCATTATTTGTGTGCCAGTGTTCTTATTGTGGTCAAACTAAAAAAGTCAAAACAAAAGAAAGGAAAAAGAATCTATATTGAGAGTATGTAGATCTGCTAGGCGCAGAGTCAGAGCCCAGTAGTAATTAGTTTATATAACGTCTAGCGTGTTTACATTTTTGCTAAAGGCTGAATATAATTCTGAAGTATAAAATCTTTTTGTATATTTTAATGAACATTAAAGTGGTTCTTACATAGTTCGAATAAATTCAGTTTTTATTATGTATTTACAAAAGTGTCGTGTCCATCTACAACCTAGGTACCAACATAGTTAAAAGAGTAGGTAGGGACAAAAAAGTGTTAAATAAAAAAAGCATTGCAAAGTCTACCCCTTGGGTAAAATAAGGATATGATTTATTCCACCATTGACCGCAATTGATGGGCGGTAATGATGAAGTATGCGCAGGGCGCTAATTTCACTCGGGCCGGCCCTGGCCTTCGCTAGGCATTCTCCTAGTTAATACAAAATACTCGCGAGAGATTCGAAGCGCAAAGTAACCATTCAAAACTATTTGTTTCGAGAAAAGAGAGGAAGGCATATTTGCAAAACCACGTAATCTACTAAATTGTTTTTTTTTTTTCAGTTCCAAAACACCTTTTCTATTTACAACATATGATTTTAAGAAGTAAAACGCGTTAACAACCCATTATGATTACAGTAAATTATTAAGTTAATTAAGTTAAGTATAAGGATGTTGTTGCGTTGGTTAAAGAGTAGGTAAGAGTCCGCCTGACTCGTTACCTCTTCAGCTCATCTGCTGGCCTTTTTCTCGTTGCATGAGACCGCCCGTCTGCATGCTGGATAGGTTTATGGGTTTCGGAATCGCCCATTCAATGGTTACCACCATTAACTCGAACACCTGCTTGTGTTGCTTTTGCAAAATCCTGGCTTAGTACACCAATGGTTGATGATACCATGGTTGCCCTCAACCTCACCAGTATTTTGCAGCCACAACGGAGATAAAAAGAAGGAAAGGGAAGCAGTCAAAGACTGGTCATTGTTGCGGTAAAATCTACCGTAACAGTGGAGCGAATGAATTAGGCTAGTCGCGCACATGCAACTTCTACTGCAACAAAACAGTTTAGTCACAAGTTGACCGATGAGCGCGCACATGAGCAACTCCACAAGCAATCGCAACCCAGCGGGAAATATCGTCTTCAGTGAAATTTATTACTGAAATAATCAATGAATTCACTTGCCAAATCATAAGAGAAACGACATGCAATGATTTAGTAGGTGAAGAGTAATGCAAAGTTTCCTCAGTTCGTAGCTTTGATTCTACTTTCTGCTTTATGTTTAGAAAACGACCCCTTCTTTCGGTGAATTTAAAAGGGAAAATTATGTGATGAAAAAATTGTGGAAAAGTAATGTACAAGTTCATCAGTTTATTGTTTGAATCCACTCATCTGCTTTGTAAAGTGTTCATGGCGAGAACAAAAAAAAAAAATGTGAATGAAATTAATGGTGAATTGTAATCGAAGACTTCAGCATTGAATAGTAATGCACAAAGTTGTTTATGATTTTTTGGCAACTATAAATTCTCATTTTGTTGGATACAATTCACAGTGACTTTCTGTAAAAAAGTCCATGTGAGACGAACTGAACTCAATAGAAATTGCGTCTGCCGAAACGCCAATAACTGGGGATTCCTCGGTGAATTTTTGAACATTTCCCACTGGGATTTACTAAACAATACAAATGGGGGAATTTAATTGATGAAAAAGAAACCACCACTAACCTGGTGATTTCATAATTGAATTTTCATTACATTTTTCATCGGAATTATTGAACTGATGAATAAGCTATATACCCGTGTGTAGTGAATTCACAGATTATGCAATCACCATGTTTTTCATCACCTGGGTTGGTGAATAAACAACTTCCATTGAAGTAGTGAATTCGTTAATGAATTTTCATCGGAAAAGTGGCATGTGCTTCCCGCCAATGACACGCCCATGTTAAATTCATCAAAGGAATAAGCTGAAAAGTGGCAGGTACAGCTTCCATTCCTCAAGGAAAAAGCAGGTTTTTCCTCAATGAATTTTTTAATTTTTCCCGCTGGGCCCAGCGGGAAATATCGTCCTCAATGAAATTTATTGCTGAAATAATCAATGAATTCACTTGCCAAATCATAAGAGAAACGACATGCAATGATTTAGTAGGTGAAGAGTAATGCAAAGTTTCCTCAGTTCGTAGCTTTGATTCCACTTTCTGCTTTGTGTTTATGAAACGACCCTTTATTTCGGTGAATTTAAAAGGGAAAAGTATGTGATGAAAAAGTTGTGGAAAAGTAATGTACAAGATCATCAGTTCATTGTTTGAATCCACTCATCTGCTTTGTAAAGTGTTCATGGCGAGAGCAAAAAAAAAAAAAAAAACAAATGTGAGTGAAACTCATGGTGAATTGTAATCGATGATTCCAACGATGAATAGTAATGCACAAAGTAGTTTATAATTTTTTGGCAACTATAAATTCTCATTTTGTTGGATACAGTTCACAGTGACTTTCTCTAAAAAAGTCCATGTAACACGAACTGAAGTCAATAGAAATTGCGTTTGCCGAAACGCCAAATATTTTTGATTTGAAATGGAAACAACATTTTGGTTTGTTTTCATTTTAAAATAAAGGGTGCATTACCGATGGGATTTAGTAAACAATACAAATGGGAGGATTTTATTGATGAAAAAGAAACTACCACTAACCTGGTGATTTCATAACTGAATTTTCATTCGATTTTTCATCGAAATTATTGAACTGATGAATAAGCAAAATACCCGTATGTAGTGAATTCACAGATTAAGCAATCACCATGTTTTTCATCACCTGGGTCGGTGAATAAACAACATCCATTGAAGTAGTGAATTCGTAAGTGAATTTTCATCGGAAAAGTGGCATGTGCTTCCCGCCAATGACACGCCCATGTTAAATTCATCAAAGGAATAAGCTGAAAAGTGGCAGGTACAGCTTCCATTCCTCAAGGAAAAAGCAGATTTTTCCTCAATGAATTTTTTAATTTTTCCCGCTGGGAAATTCAACGATGTGGTAAAATATCTGCAACTATTTGGTTGCATGTGCGCGCAGTAACATATTATTCTATATGACACAAATTGAAAAACCGATTTCAGGCAATCGTCCAGTTTGTGGCAAAACACAAACTGAAAAGTTGCTTGAATCGACGACTGAATAGTTTCTGCATGTGCGCGCTGTCTCATATAAGTCAAAAGGATTCATTTTTGCAACCAAACAGTTGCGAAACTGAAAGTTACATGTGCGCGACTAGCCTTAAGTTGAAATAAGGAATTTTAAGTGAGCTCTACTCCATATATTGCGTTTCGCACAGGTACAACAGTTGGGCTCATCTCATGCTGTTGTACCCTTCTAAAACGCAAATTTTGGTCGATGTTTACCGACTCCTATAGAAATACACTGTGAATTCTATTAATTAGGGGAATTTTATTAAATTCAGACACCTACTGTACAAAAAGGTTTTAGGATAATTCAAATGTTTTTCTTTTTTTCTGAATGTTTCTTGTAGAATTTATACATTTAGGGCGTACGCAGATCGTGCTGAATTTTAGCTCCCACTTTCTCTTTAAAAACAAGCTAAAAGGTGAAGGGAAATAACTTAACTGGGAAATAGTTTATGTACGCGGTAGATGAAATAAATAAATAAATAAATATTTCCCACCTATGATAAAAATAACCCAAGTGTTAAATTGCGTTTATTTTAATCCAGATTCTTTAAATGCAAAAGAAACTTTGCATACACCCAGCTTCGCACCAAACCCAAATCCTATAGTGTGCCCAAGCAGGGGGGTTGCAGGGTGGCAGCATGCCGTATAATGCTGGGTGCTAGCACTGTATTTATGAAAGGCAAAGCATTACGGTGAATAAACAGTGAGGTATGCAACCACCCTTGCTTGTGCACACTATAGGATTATATATTATATATTATAGGATTTGGGGTAGGTACGAGGCAGGGTGTTTCTCTTACATTTAAAGAATCTGGATTTAAAGAAACGCACATTGAAGTGAAATTCATTCCCACAAAAAAGTGACATTATCTCTCAGCTTCAGTGGGAAATAACTTCACTTCAAAAAGTGCAATTATTTCCCACTAGTGGTGAAGATTTTTCCCAGTGAAGTTATTTCCCTGCACTGTTTTAATCAACCATTTCAAAGATTTTTTTTATTATTTCAAGTAAATCTGATAAAATAAGAGCAATTATTTGAAGCACTAAATTTTGACAGGTATCTTGATAATGTACAATAAGAAATGAAAATTTAATTGGACTTGCGTACCAAAATTTTGGACAGAATTTCGAATGAGAATAAAATGTTACCGTGTTCCAAAGATATTGGTCAAAACATGTAATTATATTGTAATGTTTTCTCAGGTTCGTTAATAAAACTTATTTACTTTATTTAAAACTTCCACTTATTTATTTCACAAAATAAAACACTTAACTTTTTCTTACTACAAACAAAACAATTTATTATTCACCACTGAAATTAATTCACAAACTTTACTTTTTACTTTTATTACAACCAACTTTATTCATTCACGATTAAAAACAAACTGTGTTACTGCCGGGCCGGTCAAACATGTGCCTCTTATACAGGGTGTCCCGGACCTGAGTGGAAGTATTTCAGGGGGTGGTTTTTTGGGTTATTCTAAGAAAAAAATTGTATGGGGGGAAAGTTGTATCTCCCCTCCCTGAGGCAGGGAGGGGCAGTTTCTGAAACATTGACTTCAAATGCAAAAAAAAACATTAAAAATCAACGGAAACACATTTAATAATTTGCTATAATTTTTTTGAAAGTTAATACTCCATTCTTGTATTTGGTTTTTAAATCAAGTTGTTTAAGCGAATAGTTTTTGAGAAATTAAATTTCAAAGTCAAAATTAAAAAAAAAAATTGTAATTTTTTTTTCTTAAGTCAATATTTTTCAAAATTTTACGTAATTAAGGGCATTTTTTGTGTTCAATATTCAATGCCCTCATTATTTTTTAGTCCATTACCGAAAACCAAATGTAAAAACCTTTCTTAGTTTTTGAGAAATTAAGAAAAAACAAAAGGTACTTTTCCCGAATAAGCCTGAAAAAATGAATTTATTCATGAATTATCCATAATTTAACCCTTTTTCGGGCTTTTGTGGTAAAAGTACCTTTTGTTTTTTCTTAATTTCTCAAAAACTAAGAAAGATTTTTACATTTGGTTTTCGGTAATGGACTAAAAAATAATGAGGGCATTGAATATTGAACACAAAAAATGCCCTTTATTACGTAAAATTTTGAAAAATATCGACTTAAGAAAAAAAATTACAATTTTTTTTTTAATTTTGACTTTGAAATTTAATTTCTCAAAAACTATTCGCTTAAACAACTTGATTCAAAAACCAAATACAAGAATGGAGTATTAACTTTCAAAAAAATTATAGCAAATTATTAAATGTGTTTCCGTTGATTTTTAATGTTTTTTTTTGCATTTGAAGTCAATGTTTCAGAAACTGCCCCTCCCTGCCTCAGGGAGGGGAGATACAACTTTCCCCCCATACAATTTTTTTCTTAGAATAACCCAAAGAACCACCCCCTGAAATACTTCCACTCAGGTCCGGGACACCCTGTATAGAGCTCCCTATTACACGGATATCTAAAAACACGGATACACGTATTCTTAGGAGATCCGGATTTGAATACCGTGTAATTATAAGAACACGGATAACCGTGTATCCGTGTATTCGTGTATCCGTGTATCCGTGTATTCGTATATCCGTGTATCCGTGTACCTGTGTATCCGTGTATTCGGATACCCGTGTATCCGTGTATTTTAAAATCCGTGTTCCTATAGTTTCTATTTAATTTTAAACAATGCAAAAGGAAATAGATTTGAAGAAAACAGACATTTCTTATGGAATTATGGTATACATACGATGTTTTTAAATGAAGTTCGTTAAGTTAATGTAAGTTAATTGTATCCTATTCAATTTGAATTTTTTCAATTAAAGGAAGATAAGCTGATCTACAGACTATACCAGAACGAGAAACATGCGTAAATTCGAACCCTGACGAAATTATTTAAAATTTAACTGAGAGAAAATTTCCAAACTAAAAAAATTAAAATTCTCAAAAAATGATTTAAGCTAAAAAAACATAATATCTGTTAAAAACGCTTAAAAACCATTTAAAGCTTGAAAAAAATTGAATTCTTCTGAAATAATTTTTAAGCGTAAAATTTAATTCGTCTTACGAATCACCAAACGAAAATTCTGATTTTATCTCTTAGAGATGTTTATTGTTTACCCTACCGAGTCCAAGTGAGGACTGAATTTTATTCTGGAATTACTTTTGGTTTTATACCTACTTTTATGTTCGTTCTTGTTGATTCTCATAGTTTCATATCTCGGGTTAATATGAAAATTATTGAAAATTTGTAAACAATGACATGACCTCGACGCTTGGCTAATTTCAATACTGATGACAGTGAACACTATAAAAATAGCTCATCAATTTCTCCGTCATACAGCTTGAAACGCTTTTGAAGTACAATCTAGCTACATTAGTTCTTTTTGGGGCTAAATTAAAGATTGTAAAGGGATATTAAATTATTCTAGCTATGAATATAAGGTAATTTTTCTGCGCTAGACGAACGACGCAAGGTACTGTTGACATTGGCGCCTGCCAGACGACTTTAAATACCCGAAGCGGAGGGTTAAAATCCTGAGAACCCGCGAAGCGGGCCAGGCAAGGTACTGTTGCTCAAGAAAACTTGACATTGGCAAAGAAACTCGCTATAAGCGTCATATTCATAATTTAAGAAGGCCACCTTTCATTTGATGCATCGCATTATATGCAAAATCAACTTTTATCTTTAAACGCGATTTGCGGCTAAACTAAGCGTCCTGATTACCCAACTCAACCCAACCAAACCACCAAAACTGAAAATCTAATTTTATCCCTTAGAGAGATGTTGATGTTCACACTTCACGCTACGGAGTTCTAGTAAGAACTGAATTTTATTCCGGAATTGTTCCTCCTTTTATACCAGGACCTTTAGAACGATTTGAAGGGTTAAAGGTGAATCCTTAAGGGAATTTGCTTTTACGCTTAAAAGTCGTTTTAAGCGTTTTCAAAGGAATTTTTATTTTTTCAACTAAAATTATTTTCAATTTTTTTTTCCAAGCTTAAAATCCCTTTTAAGCGTTTTTTTTTAATTTTAAAGAGGTTTGTCTTTCCTTAGAAGATCTTAAATTATTTCTTAGAAAATGCCTTCAAGTAGAATGAAGGACAGCAAAATTTCGTGACCTTATATTATGAGAATCAAGTTTAAAGATGTAAACTTTGATGCCTCTAGGACGCTTAGTTTAGCCGCAAATGGCGTTTAAAGATTTAAGTTTTTTATCGTATAATTGAGAGCCAATTTCAAGTTTTCTTGGGCAAAAGTACCTTGGGTGGGGAATAAACGCGATTAAACAGTGAGATATGTATGGAGGGCATCCTGCCCCCCTGCAACCCCCCTGTCTGGGCTCACTATAGGATTTGGGGTGGGGTCGAGGTTGGGTGCATACAAAGTTCTTTTGCATTTATAAGTCGCTAGAACGCTTAGTTTAACGTTTAACCGCAAATCAATTTTTAAGGGTGTCAACTTTGATACCTCTCGCACGCTTAGTTTAGCCGCAAATCGCGTTTAAAGATAAAAGTTGATGTAATACTCTCGAGCGCCAAGTAGAGATGTTGGAGCGTAAAGCGACGGAAAATAATATTATTGCCCATATACCTAATCATATTTGCACCAATGCGGCGGAAAGGGCGAAAACTGTTTGCTTGGAACTTCTTAAATCGAATAACGAAACTTTAATTGTGTCATCCAAAGTCCTACATACTAATGAGAAAGTCTCTAATGTAATTGTAAAATTGAAAAATAATAATGACGTCGGCCGAACTCTGAGAGAAGCATCTTCACTCAAAGGCTCGGGTATCTCAATTCACAGGGACTACCCACAAGCAGCAAGAGAAAGGAGGAGACAATTATTAAAACTTAAATCGGATATTGCGAACAAAAACAAAAATATTAAAATGCAATTCAAAGGAGAATCACTAAAGGTTGATGATAATATATTTTATTTTAATAGAAACAACATTTTATCATGTGAAAATGGAAACGTGACGGATATTCTTCAACAGCTTCTAAACATAAACAACGATGTGACAGCTACTGGTGCATCGACAAGTGGTGCCAACTACGACCACCCAAATGGAAAGTACAACAGCGAACATCAAACTGTTGAGGGAGTGCGCACACCGAATTTTTAGTTTAAATGCCGTCTGCCAGAGTAATGTGAATGTTGTTAGTTAGTAATTATAAGAAAACTTTTAAAATATTGTCTTATAACATATGTAGCTGGTTTAGCAAATAAAGATTTGTATGTAGATTTTTATAATTTTATCAACAAACATGATTTTATTTTTTTGAATGAAACTTTTTTGACTGAGAAGAGCTTCAGCTCCTATGATGAAAAATTTTTGAACTTCGAGTTTACTTGGGTACCTGCTATTAAAAATAATTCAAGAGGAAGAGCGAGCGGAGGATGCTATTTTGGATTTAAAAGAAATCTGCAATGTATAGACTGTGTTTTTAAAACTTGAAGTGGTGTAAATGTGTTGGACTTAAAATTCGACAAAGTAAACTTAAGGCTTATTCCAATTTATATCAATTGTACCAACTGGGAACGAGATTTCGAACGCCTTCAAGAGGTTTTATTGTGCGAAGATACTCAAAATACGTTAGTTATAGGCGACTGCAATGCAAGAATTGGGAATGAAGCGGGATCAGAAAATATGGCAGCAGGGATAAATCGCAAATCTAAAGATATCATATACAACGCAAAAGGTTACAAGCTTCTTGAACTTTGCAATACATTTGGGCTGCGCATACAAAATGGTACAAATCTATCTGATGAAGATGGTAGCTATACATTCATTGGTCGGCAAGGAACTTCCGTCATCGATTTAAGTCTTTTGGGAGGAGAATGGAATTCGTATGTTAAAGATCTTGAAGTTGTACAGGAAACATATTCTGATCATTTACCAACTGTGGTGACCTTTGAAGTAGAAACGGTTGATAGTGGTGAAAATAGGGAAATGAAGCTTTTACCGCAACTTAAATGGGAGTCAAAATATGAAACTGCTTATAAACGCAACCTTGATACGAATTTGTTGACTTCGCAACAAAACTTTAACTTTGGACAACTAGTGGACGTGATTAAGTTATCGTACCCTTCTCCATGCAATGAAATTTCTGCTCGCCAAAATTTCCAAAAACCTTGGTTTGATAAAGACTGTGAGAAAGCAAGAAGATTATCTTTTAAATTGCTTAATCTTTTCCGCAGTGCAAGTAATGAAACGCGTAGAAACAACTACATCCAGGCAAATTTAAATTATAGAAAAATATGTACAGAAAAGAGAAGAGTCTATAATGAAGCCCAAGCTTTGAGCTTATCAAAATGTAGAAGTGCAGCCGATTTTTGGAGGACTCTGAGGAATATAAATAGCACTCGACTTACAATCAATTCAGAACTAAGCCCAGATATTCTAAGAACTCACTTCAATAACTTGCTCAATCCTGACATTCCATTTAGTAACAATATACATTATGCAGCTCCAGCTTATTATAATGAAATCTTGGACTCATATATATCAATATCAGAGGTTGAAGAAGCACTTAAATTGCTAAAAGATGGCAAAGCTCCAGGATCAGATCGAATACCGGTGGAGTTTTATAAATATGGATCCTTGGAACTTATTAAAGTAATCTCTTCTCTTTTTAATAACGTGTTAGAGTCTGGTGTCATCCCACAAGATTTTAAGGAGGGCCTGATCTCCCTTTTTATAAGAAAGGAGACAAAGCTGATCCCGGAAACTATCGTGGCATTTCGTTTCTCAATGCCTCATATAAAATTTTTACAACGATTTTGCAAAAAAGGCTCAATTCCTGGATTAACTCAAATAATCTTCTCAAAGAGTACCAAGCTGGTTTCAGGTCGGGTTACTCCACAGTTGACCACATTTTCGTACTAAGAAGCATTGCTGAATCATTTCTTATAAGGAACAAGAAACTGTACACTTTTTTCGTGGACTTTAAAGCAGCGTTTGATACTGTGAACCGAAGATCTTTGTTGTATAAGCTATTCGAAATGGGAATGTCCAGAAAATTCGGAACGGTAATACAAAACTTGTACGACGGAACTTCTGCAGCTGTTTGGAACGGAGATGGCTTGTCTGAGTCTTTTCAAACCAATTATGGTGTTAAACAAGGTTGTCCATTGAGCCCAACATTGTTCGCCCTATTTATCGACGATATAACGGATTTCTTGCCAGGAGGTATACAATATGCGGGTTGTGATGTTAAAGTACTATTGTTTACTGATGATATTGTCCTGTTAGCTTATTCTCCAAATTCACTACAGCTTATGATAAATAGGCTCTCGGAAAACTGTTGCAGATGGAATCTGGAGGTTAATCTAGCTAAATCCAAGATTATGATTTTTAAGAATGGGGGTGGAAGGCTAAGCAGTGATGAACAATGGCTTTATAACGGGGAGCGAGTTGAAGTAGTCAAAGAGTATAAATATTTGGGTGTTATTCTAACGCCAAGTCTGAATATGGAGAAACACCTTAAAGAGAAATTAGCGAAGGCCAAGACTGCTATTAATACAACATGGCGAAAATGTTTTGCAAACAAAAGTATAGCCCACAGTAGCAAATTTAGAGTTTTCGAGGCAGTGGCTGAATCAATCTTGTTGTATGCGGTGCAGGTCTGGGGTGGAAAGCAATATGATTCAGTTGAGAAATTGCAGAGGTATTATATTAAAAGAGCTTTTCATCTTCCACCCAACACCCCCAACTATGCAATAATGTTGGAAACCGGTTTATCACCGCTATTCATCAAATCATTTAAGTTACAGGTGGATTATATTCTAAACGTGATGAAGATGGCAAATGAAAGATTACCAAAACAAGCTGCAACGAAAACAATTAGATCCAGAAGCGGTTGGTATGGGGAATGGTTGGAGTTGGCAAACTGGTGTGGAATGGAGCTGACCCTGGATGTGGAACAACAAGAGTCTTGGAAACCAGTATTATATGAATTAATTGAGAGTGTAGATCTGAAATGCAGGGAGAATTTTTAAAAGGGAGGCCTCAAGTTCGGTGCACAGGGCAATATACAGTACACTCAATCATAATTTGAACAACAGTAACTATTTTCGTGACGAAAACAGTGTGCAACAGATTTCGATGATGGTAAGACTACGAGAGGAACTTATTAGCTTGAATTACATCCCGCACAGAGAAGATCTTCCCATTTTGTGTAACATCTGCAATTTGCGAGAGAGGGAAGATGTTATTCACTTCTTAGGACGATGTCCAACGTTGCGTGAAACCAGAAGGCACTTTTTCGGAAATGATTTCATAGCAGATGACCAAGTAAAGGTGATTTTAAACCAAATGAATACCAGTCAAATTTTTGATTATTGTTGTAAAGCTCTAGGATATAGAGAGAGAATTTTAAACGAAAATTTTTAAAACGAACAAAAAAAAACTTCTTTTAATTAAATACGATACTATAAAATTTTGTTAATTTAATTTAATTTTATTTTATTTTAATCAATCGGCAGACGGCAAAGCCATGTTTTATTGTAATCTTGTAAATTTTATATAAATATAATATAAATAATATAAACATTAAATAAATAAATAAATAAAAAAAAAAAGTTGATTTGCATATAATGCGATGCATCAAATGAAAGGTGGCCTTCTTAAATTATGAATATGACGCTTATAGCGAGTTTCTTTGCCAATGTCAAGTTTTCTTGAGCAACAGTACCTTGCCTGGCCCGCTTCGCGGGTTCTCAGGATTTTAACCCTCCTTTTTGGGTCCTCTGTCCCGCTCACGCAACTCCGTTGCTCTGCTTCGGGTATTTAAAGTCGTCTGGAAATCGAAAAAAAGCTGAGAAAAGTTTAATTTTTGATTGAAATTTTCAAAAAAAAAAAGTTTTCATTCATATTTCGAAGAAATGTTGAAAAACGAAAAAAAAAGTCGAGAAAAGTTCAATTTTCCATTGAAATTTTCTTCAAAAAAATGTTGCTTATTCAAAAAATTCAAAAAAAGTAGAAAAAGTTAATATTTTTTTATAAAAAAAGCTTAGAAAAAAGTGTTTTTTTTTTTCTAAATTTTACAAAAAAAGAAGTCGAAAATGTTTATATTTTTTTATAATTTTTTGAAAAAACTATTTGCCAATAGTTTATACAAAACCAAAAACGAATCCGAATACGTGTATTAAGGATGCGTGTATTAAGAATCCGTGTATTAAAAGTCCGTGTATTAAGAATCCGTGTATTAAGAATCCGTGTATTCGGAATCCGTGTATTAAGAATCCGTGTATTAAGAATCCGGATATCAGGATACACGGATTTTTTTTTGCGAATAATAAAAACACGGATTCCGTGTATCCGTGTTTTACAAATACACGTACAGAATCGTAGGCTCTACTTTGTATACTTTCTTCACATAGAGATCGGATATCTACTCAAGTCGCAAGAGCATTCTTTGAAAAAAGTGTGCTAGACAGATTTTCTAGGGAGGCACCAAGAAGGCTACAACTTCTCTTGCGAGAAAAAGAATAAATACAATATTTCATGCATGGTCTTAATTTGTAGGTCTATTTGATAAGTTTTTGTCTTATTGATAAACCCTTAACTGCAGTCCTGAAAATTATGTACACTCCTATAGTCGAGGGCCACTGAACCCAGCTATTTTTAAATGCTAATAAAAATTAAAGTATGAATTATTAAATTTTTTTTCCGCCGAACTTTAAGAATGATGACGAATATAGCTTTAAGAAAAAATCAACAATAAGAACTTGCATTAAATTTTTAATTTTCAATGAAAACAATAGGTTGAAATCTTAAGAAATATTTTTCCTAGACTTTAAGACATCCTCTTTAGAATTCCTGAAACAAAAACTTAAAATGTTTTTGTAAAAAATTCTGACATTGGTCAAATAAAATAAAATATATAAAATACAAAACACACTGGCGCAGAGCAAATCATGCTTTTTGCACTTGCCATTTGATTAAAATTTGAATTTTGGCTATTTTCGTCATCGTCGCTTCACTTTTTAGCAATTAGCTATTGCTCGATTCCCTGAATGACTTACTAAATTTTTCCCTGCACAAATTTGAATTAGAACTCGAAAACTAAATTAGTAACACCAGGAACAAATATATCATAGACCCGTATGCTGACTGACCTATGAGAGCAGCGAGTGGAACGCGTCCGTCACACTGCACTTACGTCGAAGGTACTAAAAAATGGAGGGAGCTGAGGTAACCGCGGCGTTTTTTACACGCGTTTAAAGGTTGAGTATGGGTCCATTGAACCAACGACTGCATTTAAGGGTTAGAAAACATTATTAAGATAAATAAATAATATTTGTATATATCTAACGGGTGCCTGTATATTATTATATGCCATTATATTTTTTGCAACAAAGCCTTATTTAGAATTTCAATTTTTTAAAGGTAGGTACATTTTACTTCTGACTCCCCCCCCCTAGCGAAAATCCTGCGGGCGCCCATGCTATAATTATTATAGCTAAGGGGTATGTTTGCACTGCAACCGTAAGCTCTATTGTGTCCGTTTGTTGGATATTTTGAGACGTTATAGCTCAAATGTGAAAGTCATTACAATATTGACATTTACAGCCAAGCCATTTTGTTTTTCATAAATATTAAATATTTTAAGTTATTTATTATTTTAAAGAGAGCCAAATGAGAAACTTAGATTAAAAATCGCATCGTTTTAAGGAAACGTATGAAATCACCAAACTGTCTTCGAACTGCAAATCCTTAGTTCCAATTTCGAGGACAATGGTTTTAATAAACAATAATTGTTTGATTCGGTTGCTTAAAAACATTTCGCACAAAGTTATTTTTTGCATTGGAAACACAGTTTTTAGAGTTATAAGCTCTAAAATTTCTCGGGGGTCAGCTAAGCCCCAAATATATCAACAGAAGATCTTAGGAAAAAAGGTGACACTTGCTCTTGTGGTCAAATTCAATAAAATCCTTAATGATGAAGTTTATCGATATCGTTAGCTTTCGTTCATTTCAGCTTAAAACAATAGCATGCTCTACTCAAAATTGAACCTGAAAAGGAATTTTCAAGGCAAAACGTAACATTTTACACTCAACACAGACACCAACATATCTGAATTTCTATTTTCAAATTCTGGAAAAAATTTATTAAATTAAAATATCAGCTGTTATATCTTTTGTTGCTGTGTTGCTGAACTAACCTCGTTTTTTTCGCCCAGTGCTCTAAGGGCTTGAACAAAATCGCAGCATTACTTTCGTCCACCTTGTTTTTCGGCGAATTCCCTAGGGGCTTCATGCAGTTAACATATGTAAATTGTTAAGCCCTAACATCGTATTTTCGTTCAGTTTCCTTGAGGCTTGGGAAAACAACAGCTTACATGTAAGATTGTAAGGCCCCAACCTCGTCAAATTTCTTTAAGGTTTGGGAAAAAAACACAGTCTACATGCAAATTTGCTATCCCCATTCTCTTTTTTTCGAATTCCCTAAGAGCTTGGAAGAACGCATTTTAGGCGTAAATTGGTTAGCTCCAACTCTGATTTTTCGTCGCTCTTGTAGGGCTTGGGATAAATAGAGCCTACATTTTTATATTCAAATTGCTAAGTCTCATCTTCGTTTTTTCATCCAATTCCCTTGGAGGCTTAGAAAAACATACTTTCATGCAAATTTTTCAGCCCTAACTACAAAAAAAAAAACACAAATATTATATGTATGATTTTAAGGATCATTCTCTGTTTCATCAGGTGTTTTTAAAAATTTTAGGTAACACAAAATTGAAACATCGTAAGGTATTGCATTTTGCTATTAAATTAACTGTACGAATCGACTGTGGGGGGGCTATAGCCCCCCCCCCCCCTCTTGATCAGCCAATGCCTTGGGTTGTCCTCAACTACGTTTTGTGTATTAAGGATCTTCATACAGTTTAAGTAAGACTTCGGCTAGAGGTGCTTAGAATATCATTTTTTTTAAGTTGGATGTAGGTATGTATTCCAAGGTCAAGACACAACATTTTTTTAAACCTTTTGATTTTTGTGTGTACAGCATTTATTACAACTGACAATTTTTTTTCAAAAAGATGTTTTTTTAAGCACCTGCCAATTCTATACATTTTGTTTTTGTTTACTTTTTGACCTTGAGAGAAGTCTATTGATTATTTAAAAATAGAAAAATAGCCTTAAAATGTAAATACTCTTTTGTAGCCTATTGAATAGACCGGAAAATGAAGGGTATAAAGGAACAATTACGTGCAAGGGTTTTTATTATTGAATATGTTTGTTTGGCCCATAAGCATGCTTAAAACCGAAAATGCTACTTAATTCACCCATGCGTTTCTGAGAGAATGGTCACACTGGCCACTTTTCAATATTTTTGGTATAACTTGAAAACTAAGCCGAATTCGACAATTTTACATATAATATTTTTTGTTCAAAATTTGATTTGCTATTGGAATGGATAGTTCAAAAAAATTTACGAACAAATTTAAGCAGGAAAAGTTAACAAAAAACAACCTAAAAAAATAAAAAAATCAAGGATATCTAATTTTTTTAATAAATTGTGCATAACTTTTTTCGAAGCAAAGATAGGGTCAAGACATGCACAAACAAAATAAAATAGAGACTAAAGGCTTTAATATAACATGTTCAAAAACTAATATTTGTTCATAATTGACAGAGATATTCCTATTCAAACCTTATCATTTCTTATAATTTTTCGCAGTTTTGGCCCGAAGGTCCCTTTTTCGGTTCAAAATGGCAAATTTCACTTTCGTAAAAATGTTCGAAATCAAAATTTTGATATAATATGACATTACAACTAAAGAGAATTTTTAAAAAGTATGTTAGTTCGCAATTTCGTTTTTCGGCTGTTTTTAAATGCTTTCAGACCTACAGGCCAAACGGTTGGTCCGATTAACATAAGATCTGGTACTAGGTGCTAGGAACGTTAAATTTGTCTTAAAGTACTAAAAAAAAGGCTTTCGGGCAAAAAATGATAAGAAATGGTAAAGTTTGAATGGCTATATCTATGTCAATTTTCAAATAATATGGCTTTTTTAACATGTCATATTAAGGCCTTAAGACTCCAAATTACTTTGTTCATGCATGTCTTGAGCGTATCTTTACTCCGAAAAAAGTTATGCGCAGTTTAGAAAAAAAAATTAAAAATCTTTGATTTTTCGATTTTTTTATGTTGGTCTTTGTTTACTTTTCCCGTAAAATTTTTTTTAAGAAATTTTCCAAACTATCCATTTCGATAGAAAATTTAATTTCGAACAAAAAGTATTATGTGTAAAATTGTCAAATTCGGCTTAGTTTTCGAGTTATACCAAAAATACTGAGAAGTGGCCAGTGTGACCATTCTCTCAGAAACGCATGGGTGAATTTAGTAGCATTTTCGGTTTTAAGCATGCTTATGGGCCAAACAAACATATTCAATAATAAAAACCCTTGCACGTAATTGTTCCTTTTTAAAAGGTCTATTCAATAGGCTATTGGCAATTTTTCCCAAAACAAGTTTGATAATAGTTTTTTAGAAAACGTAAATGTATTTACATATGTAACACAGAAAACCGTTTCTTACTATTATGTGTAGTTCCTTGGAAAAAAATATTCAAAAAAAGGTTGTAAGCATTGGCTTTAACGTGAAACAAGTCCCGCTGAATCCAATCTACTCAAATAGCTAAATTTTGAAAAAGCGTAAGTTTGTATTAATGTTCCTACAAGAAGACATATTTTACTTAAAAAAATGAGACGGAATTCACAGACATGTTATGACATGTTCACAATTAGAATTCTGAAAAAAAAAATATAAAGACTTTTTTTGCGATAAAACGCACATATGTATTTCTAATAATAATAAAAACTTTATTTTAAAATATTTCACTATATTTCAAAGTGGAAAATAACAACAAACATGTAGGGCTTAACTCCGTATTAAAAGAAAACAAAAAACTTAAAGCACTTTTTCAAAATTTCCACACTGTTTTTGTTCTCTCTTTTTTTTAATGAAAAAAAAAAAATAACTCGTTAGGTATACTTATTTTAGTATAACGATTAAAGAGTTCAAAAGAGTAACGTGATCATTATACACTCAATATTATCAAAATTATCATGTTTTTGTACAGTTTGGGTATCCAACTCTATACAACCCAACAGTTTTTTTTCAGTGCCCCGCAAAATTGTTTTTGCACTTTCTGCCAAGAATTCATGCATTTGGCCCCTGTGTGCTATGGTAGATATTAACAAATGGATACTACGAACCTTGAACCCGGGTGCGCTTCGGAGGTATCAATGGCTAAAAGTGCATAAAATGATGCAAAATTACGTTATTTTACTAGAGATGATTTTTTTATATGTTTCAAGGAAAGTTCTGATAAACTTATTTTGAAACTTGCCACACACCTACATGGGGACACAATGCCAACCAGACACGTTTAAAGGTGTCAAAAAGTCGTCAAATGTACGTTATAGTATCATAGTTGAATTTTTTATATTATGTTAGCTAGACACCTTGTAAGGTGTCAACAAAATTGTTATGAATCTTTAGGAAGCATAATGGGAGCTTAATACAATCTTAAAAAATATAGCACAATAAATATGAACGTATGTTAGCAGAATTAAAAAAAATAAATAAAAACTGGTCCAATGAAGGATTTAATCCACTTGAAACGTCACAGCTGTAACAACAACTTAATTTTTGTCTGCAGCCCATGTAAGGAACATACTTTTTAAAAAGAAAAAAGTTAAAAATTAGGAAATATTTTCATATAGGTACGAGTATAGCATATAACGTTATTTTTTTTTGTGTTCAATCGAAAACAAAAACAAAAATTTAGTTGATTAAGTATTCTTGTAAGAATTTTAACTAAACTAATTAGTTAAAAAAAGTTAAATCCCTAATCCTAATCGTTTAAATTTCTTTGACTTCATTATCATCTTGAGCAAATTGTAGTTTCTGCTTCTTGGACTCTTAAATGTGTCTGGCTGATATAAGGTTCCACTTGTTGGTGTCTGGCAGGGAAATATCTTAAAACAGTTGTCCATAGAACAAATATAAAACTTTGCTTTGATACTATACTTAACGTGATTTAATGATTTGCTGACACCTTAAATAGTGTCTGGCTGGCATTGGGTCCCCATGTAGGTGTCTGGCAAGTTTCAAAATTAGATTATCATAACTTTCCTTGAAACATATAACAAAAATCAGCTCTGATAAAATAACGTAATTTTGCATCATTTTATGCACTTTTAGCACTTAATACCTCAACCGGGTTCAAGGTTCGTAGTATCCATTAGTTAATACCTACCATAGGTACATTCACAGAAAAAAATTCAGGTATGATAAAATGACTTATGTCTGGCGGCCCTGGGATCTTGTTCTATAATTCTTGGTGTTTATCGGCCATCCGTTTTTTCCATCAGCTTGGATTTTCGAGATTTCCGTTCAAATCTGTCCGATATCTCTTTTAGTCTCAGAGAAAAGTTAAGTTAGTTTTAAGTCTTAATCTCACCGTAATTTAAAAAAACACGCTTATTAAGGAATAATAAAGCTTATGTAGTAAATCATAATGGGGGATTTCTCGTAGAGTAACAGAGTTATTGGTAAGATTAAACTTAGTTTTAAAGACAAATTAGTAGGTATGTATATTAAAATTTAAGGATTTCCGGAGAACTTAGAAAAAAAAATTCTTTCAGGAATCGTTGCCGATTTTATTTAAAAACGTAACCTTGCCTTGTTACATTACCTAAGAAATTGCAAAAAAAAAATTGTTTTGATAGTGGAAAACGAATAGCGAATTTGAGTTCAGCCTTCAGCTCCAAAAAGTTTCTTAAAAAATGCTCTTGTCTGTTCGTGTACAAAAGTTAACCGATATTTGTAAGCCTACGTAATTTGTTTTCCCAAATTGGTCATGCTGTCTCTTCGAACTATCAATTTTAGGTTTCAAAACAATTTAGTTTTAGGTAAAGTGGGGTACATATGACAACTGAGTACATTTGACTTGGCAAGTTTGGGTATGAACACTACGCAGGATCCAAAAATTTTAAAAGAATAACTTTGACAGTTCGGTGGTTGGGTGTTGTAGGAACTGGGGGCCTCGAGCTGTATCTTTTCCTACATATCAAGTGCTTACAATAACTCCAAGTTGGTAGCCGCCGGATACTGGTCTTGGCTTTATGCCAGGACTTGCTAAACTTGTAAGTGCGAATGTTGATCAAGGAAAGAATTGCAACATTAAACCCATGGCCCTACAGATTGGAGGTTAGTGCGTTGGGCTAACGACCCGGCCACAGTAAAAAAGCCAATTGTTATGAGAGAGACGCAAGAAGCCTCGGATAACGACCCCCCTCAAATGGCAACCAGACCCGGAACGAAAATGGACTATGATCTACGAGTATGCACCTGGAATGTAAGGACACTCTACACACCAGGTGCTACTCAAAAACTTGAATCTGTCCTCTCGCGGTACAAGGCAGACATTACCGCGATCCAGGAGATACGATAGATAGGATCAGGTATAACGAAAAGAAAAGATTGCGACATTTATTACAGCTGTCACCAAAGACTGCACATGCTAGGATGCGGATTCGTCGTGGGAAATCGACTCAGATCAAAAGTCATCGATTTTAAGCCGATAAGCGATCGCCTGGCTGTGATCCGCATCAAAGCTACCTTCCAAAACATCAGCCTAATATGTGCACACGCCCCTACCGATGAAGCTGAGGAGTCTAACAAGGAGGAGTTTTACGACCTCCTGGACGGAGCCTACGGAGCCTGTCCGGAGTACGATGTCAAAGTCGTGCTCGGAGACTTCAATGCTAAAGTCGGAAAGGAAAACATCTTTGGCGGATTAGTTGGAAAGCACAGCCTCCACGAAACAACAACAGACAACAGCTTCCGACTAATCGACTTTGCTGCAGCTCGTAATACGGTGATAAGTAGCACTAGGTTCCCCAGGCGAAGGATACACACATCAACCTGGCGATCTCCAGATGGTCGAACGGCCAACCAAATCGACCACGTGCTAATTGGCGCAAGGTACGCATCGAACATCTTGGACGTGCGAACTTTCCGAGGTGCAAACGTGGACTCTGACCACTTTTCTTGTTGTGACAAAGTTCAGAGCCCGACTGTCCAACGAAAAGAAAACGAAGACCGCCCAAAGAAAGAAGCTCAACATCGCATGCCTTAGCACATCTGAGAAAGCCAGAGACTACAGTGAGCAATTGACCGGGAAACTCTCTGCCGTACACCCAGCCACAAGCGTCAACAACCAGTGGAACCAATATCGCGACATTATTAAAGAGACAGCCGAGACCACCATAGGCTATCAACCACCCAGAAAAAAGAACCCGTGGTATGATGATGAATGCGCGCTATTGAAGCAGGAGACGGAAAATGCACGAATGCAAATGCTGCAACGGAAAACAAGAGCAGCAAGAGAGGAGTACCGTGAAAAGAGAAGGAAAGAGAAAAAAACCCTGCGTAGAAAGAAAAGAGCATCCGCAGCCTCTCAGCTCAAGTATCTCGAAGAGTCCAGCACCGCCACCAACACCCGCGGGTTCTACAAAACAGCCAAGCAACTGGCATCTGGTTATAGGACTGGCACGCAAGCTCTTCGAAACAGCGAAGGGAACCTAGTCACCGAAGCACAGGGAATTGTAGACGTGTTTAAGCAGCATTTCCAGCAGCTGCTTAATGGGCATTATGTAGAGGAGGCGACAGGGGAACAAAGAAGCATTAGACCAGTCAATGAAGATCCAGTCCCAGCACCCAGTACTGAAGAGGTTAAGAAAGCCATCCACAAGCTTAAGAACAACAAATCCGCCGGCTCGGATGGCCTACCAGCGGAACTCTTCAAGTATGGAGGAGATGTTCTGGTAGGGTGCATGCACCAGCTCATCAACCAAGTTTGGGAGGAGGAAAGTATGCCCGACGACTGGTCAAATAGCTCCATATGCCCAATCTACAAAAAAGGCGATCCTATGTCCTGCAACAACTACAGAGGCATATCACTGCTTAATGTTGCCTACAAGATCCTATCCAACGTACTATGTGAGCGTCTAAAACCTTTCTGCAACACTATGATCGGCACGTACCAGTGTGGCTTCAGGCCAGGCAGATCAACGATAGACCAAATCTTCACATTGAGGCAAATCCTGGAAAAGACCAACGAATTTCAAGTCGAGACCCACCACCTATTCATCGACTTCAAAGCCGCATATGATAGCATAAGTCGCCAAGAGCTTCTATTGGCGATGTCGGAACTCGGGATCCCGAAAAAACTGATCCAGCTATGCCGCATGACGTTACAAAATACGCGGTGCAACGTGCAAATGGGTAACAGCTCATCCGAGTTATTCCAGACGTGTACAGGGTTTAGACAAGGAGATGCGCTATCATGTGATTTCTTCAACCTAGTCCTGGAGCAGATAGTGCGCAAGAGTGGTGTTAACATGGAAGGCACTATCTTTAACAGGTCTTCTCAACTGCTTAGTTATGCGGACGACATCGACATCATCGGCCGTTCCAAGAGAGCTGTACTTGAAGCATTCACAGCTATTGTGGAACAGGCGAAACGCGTTGGTCTTGAAGTGAATGAGGACAAAACAAAGTATATGCTATCAACAAACAAAGCCTCATCTGTCCATCGCCTAGGAAAAAACGTCACTGTTGGTAGCAGTAATTTCGAGGTAGTCAAGGAGTTCACCTACCTCGGAACAAACATCAATCCCACGAACGACACCTTAGTGGAAATCCGACGAAGAATTACCCTAGCGAACCGCTGCTACTTCGGTTTGGCCAAACAAATGGGTTCAAAACTCCTTTCTCGAAAGACAAAGTGCACGCTATACAAAACTCTAATTTTACCAGTTCTACTCTACGGTGCCGAGTGCTGGACGATAAGTAAAAAAGGGGAATTGATCCTGGGCAGTTTCGAGAGAAAAATTCTACGGCGGATATTTGGTCCTATATGCGAAGAGGGCGATTGGAGGAGAAGATTCAATCGTGAACTGTACGAGCTGTACCAAGATGTGGATGTAGTCCAAAGAGCCAAAACACGTCGACTACATTGGCTCGGCCACATCGAGCGAATGGACAACAACGCTCCAGCCAAGAAAATCTTCGAATCCCAGCCCCCAGGTTCGAGACGACCAGGAAGACCGAACCTCCGCTATAGGGACCAGGCGGTCACAGACGCAAGAGCGCTTGGTCTCGACGACTGGAGGGAGCGTGCGAGGGACCGCAACCGATGGAAGACCGCAATATCTCAGGCAGAGACCCTTCATGCATCGGGAGCCGGATAAGTAAGTAAGTAAGTAACTTCGGCAGTTCATTTCTTTTCTCGCACAAAAACGTGGTTTTGTACCTTCGTTTTTGTAATATTTGAGTTTTGGTACGTAAAGCTACGATTAATTGTCTGAACAGAATGGTAGATGGAGCTGGAATAGATGTCATATTTTTTTAACTTTTACTGCAGGATTTTTAACATCAATAACAGCAGCTCCGTCTCTCATTCTGATAAGGCACGTTCAACGCATTGACTCCTTGAAGTCACCAAAAACTTCTTTAATATACCGTCAAAGTAGACTGTAAATTTGAAGCAAGATCCACACAGACTTGCACTACACTAGGAAGACATGTCATTTGTCTGGAGTTGAAAGTAGTTTGCCGCGGATTTACCAAATATTCTAAAGTGTTCGTTTGAGTGGATTAAAAACAAAACAAATACATTATTAAAAAGCTTTTTAATTAATAAAAAAATAGTGAATAATAAATAAGTAGTGATCAAAATATAAATGAACTTTGATTCCAAGTTCCCAAACTCAATTTGTGATAAGAAGCGCACGTTTGCCGATGTGTTCCTCGATTGATGTGTTTATTGATGGATTTTGGAATGTCTTTTTTTTTAATGGACACTCAACTATTTTTGTTTATTTTTGCAACTTTTCTCGGAAATATATTTGTGTTAAATCGAACAAAACGACCCGAATAAAATTTCCCTTTATTTTGTTTTTGTATTACGTGTTAAAGTTAATCCAAATCCAGATCCCGATGATCAAAAAACACAACTACTATAAAAATTCTTCACCAAGAAGGGGGACATAAACTCTGTTTTATTTATAAACAAAAGCAGCGGTAGGTTCGGGAGCTAAATTTGAGGCAGGTTTCCTTTGCTCTTAATTATGAAGCAATGAATAATAAAAATCCCGAACATTTTCTTTTATAAATAACTAGATGATTAATGTTTAATGTTAGTATGAAACCACTTCACAATTTGTGAACTTATAAGTAACTAACTTTAGCTTAATATAATTTTTTTAATTTTAACCCACTGATTTCGGCGGAATAACTGCGAAGTTCAACGATGGTTCAAGCATATACATCGCTACCTTCACATACTTGAACCACAATTATAAACCACGGATGTACAACTGGCCCTAAGAAAATCCAGTTTAAACGACTAAAACAGTGACAGTTCTTGCAAAAACTAGCCAAACACACCTTTTTGACATTTGTAAATGTCAAAGTGTCATAATGGAGTTGGTACGCGTTATGTATTTGAAGACAGTTTTTCATATTCATATTCATATTTTATTCGTATAGACTTATATAATAAGATAACGGGTGATTTTTTAGCTGGTTTGGTTTTGGCAACACTGGTTTTGACAGCTGACGTGTGTTTAGTACCTTGTGTCACTGTCAAACAGCTTCAGTTTGGTTTGCAATTTAACCATGGATCGTCTTACAAATGAACAACGCTTGCAAATTATTGAATTTTACTATCAAAATTCGTGCTCGGTTCGAAATGTTCATCGCGCGCTGCTTCTGTTCAGCGATGAGGCTCATTTTTGGTTGAATGGGTACGTAAATAAGCATAATTGCCGCATTTGGAGTGAAGATCAGCCAGAAGCATTGCAACAGCTACCAATGCATCCCGAAAAAGCCACTGTTTGGTGCGGTTTATGGGCCGGCGGCATTATTGGGCCATATTTCTTCAAAGTCAGTTGTGTCCGAGCTCTCAATAGCGAACGACGTGTTACAGCCTTAACGTATATATATATCAAACTCTCTATACTCAATCTCCAAAATAGATAAACGTGCGCGATCCCCTTTTACCGAGGACAACCTCTCGTCCTCGGGAAAGAAGCACAAAACTTCAATGTTCCCAATGGCAAACAATTATCCAAGCAATTCCAAATCCCCTGGATATTGGAGCCCATTGCAGTGTTTGGCAGATGCTGAAAATGAAAGTGAAGATATGGACGATGTTCAATCTAAAAAACAATCCGCTTCGAAAATAAAAGTGCCCCCAATAAAATTATTGCAAAAGTCATGTGACTACGTTCATCAATTGATGAAAACATTAAATGTTACGGACTATTGTATTAAAATTATCTCGATCGGGATCAAAATCATGTGTGAATCTATTGATTCTTACAAAAAAGTTTTAGATAAACTCAAAGAAGAAAATTGTCAATACTTCTCACATGACCTAAAAAGTGATAAAGCTTTCAAGGTCATACTTTATGGCCTGAGCTCATTTGATACCCCTGTATTAAAAGCAGAACTAATAAGAATTGGTCTAAAATGTATTGACATTAAAAGTGTTACAAAAAATTATGAACATTATTCTGAAACATTTTATGTTTGCTTCCTTGAAACTGGTTCAATTAAAATGAGTGACCTAAGAAAGAATTTTCGATCTGTGTTCCATACGCAAATAAACTGGAATTATCAACGAAACCACAAAAATAAAATAACCCAATGCCGAAACTGTCAGATGTTTGGCCACGGTGAAAAGAATTGCCATGTTAAGACTTATTGTTCCTTCTGTGCCGGCTCACACAAGACTGAAGAGTGTTCCAATAAAGAAAAGTTCAAGTGCGCAAACTGCAATGACAGCCACAAATCAACAGACTCTGTTTGTCAAAGCAGAAATAAATATTTAGAAATAAGAGCTAAAGTTTCAAACAAAACAAGGCGCTCTCTCCAACCAAAGCCTACCAATGCCAATGTCAATCTCTTATCACATCTCTCTATGACTGATTTCCCCGCCTTACCTACCCGATCTGGACCAAAACGCACAGAGAACAATAATTTTAGTACTCGAACATCAAGTGCATGGGTACATACTCGTCATTCACCAACATCATCGTCACCAGCAGGAGCACCAACTGCCCCATCGAATATGCATCAACACATCAATGCACCAACAAACAATGTAAATACCAACAGCAGCGGTGAGTTATTCTCTATGGAAGAGCTGAATTCTCTCGTAATGGAAATGATAACGAAACTAAGCTCATGTAAAACTAAAAATGAACAATTTTATGCTATCGCTCAGTTAGCTACTAAATTTTTGTACAAAAATGTCATATAAATATAAGTCCTTAAATATAGTTACATGGAATGCCAGAGGCATCCGAAACAAATTTATCGAATTTTTAAACTTTTTAAATTCAAAAAAGATAGATATTGCATTAATTACAGAGACATGGTTAGATTTAGAAGTCAAAATATCAACCCCCGGTTTCTATTGCTATCGTGTTGATAGACTAGACGAAAGAGGAGGTGGGGTTGCGATTTTAGTACGCAATTCAGTTCAACACTCTGTTTTATTACCTATTCGTACATTTTGCATAGAAAATGTGGGTATAGAACTAAAATTAAATAACGATACTACGATAGATATAATATGTGCTTATTTTCGGGGTGGTTCTTCATCTCTTTTAAAGCGACAAAACCTTAAAGCTGATTTAAGAAAACTCTTAATAAAGAACAAAAATTATATAATAGGTGGTGATTTAAACTGCAAACACAGGGACTGGAGTTGTAGTAGAGCAAATTCGTGGGGTAACATACTGTCGGATTTGACGAACATTTTTCCCTTTTCCATTCTGTTTCCATTGGGTCCTACTTACATACCAGCTGGTTCAAGAGGAAGTCCATCGGTATTGGACCTCTTTCTTACTAACACAGCCAATATTTTATCTCAGCCTACTGTTTTTGATGACCTTCCCTCTGATCATAATCCTGTTTTATGTAGATTTCTTCATCCAAGTGAAATAAAAGAAGATTATTATCTTGATTTCAAACATGCTAACTGGTCACTTTTCAGAACTGATTTAAGATCAAAACTTAGAAATATACCGACGATATTAGAAAATATTTCAACACATGAAAGCGTGGACCTACTCGTTTCAAGCTTTAGTGACAAAATTCTAAGTTCAGTAGATACTTCTGTACCCAAGCTGCCAAAAAGGAATTTTGTTATGAAAATTCCAGATTATATTCTCGAATATATTCGTGTTAGAAACGGTATTAAAAGACAATGGCAAAGATATCGTTTGCCAGTACATAGCCACCAGTTAAAATATTTTAACAAGCTAATTTCTACGGAAATCCAAAAATTTAGAAATACTCAATGGAACAAAAAACTAAATTGTCTTGGGAAAAATGACAAACCCTTTTGGAACATTTCTAAAATTCTAAAAAATAGAACCAGACAGATCCCAACGCTGAAAAAATCGAATGATGTACTGTATACGGACAGTGAAAAAGCAAATGCATTTGCTATAGAGTTTGGGAAAAACCATGAAGTATCTCAACACCTAGGTGACTCAGATACTATTAATATGGTTGACGCTGCATCTCATAGGATTCTATCTACGATAACTGAAACATCGCATGATGAATACATTTCTGTAAATGATATTATTAGTATAATTAAACAGCTTCGGGTAAAGAAAACTGATGGGCTTGATATGATTAAAAATTTATATCTCAAACATTTGCCGAAATCAGGAATTAAGTATCTGACATTCTTAATCAACGCCTGTCTTAAAAATCAGTACTTTCCAGAAGTCTGGAAAATTGCTAAGGTCATACCCATTTTTAAAGCTGGTAAGGATAGGGAAAATCCTAGTAGCTATAGGCCGATAAGTCTTCTTAGTAGTCTGAGTAAGGTTTATGAAAAAGTTTTAAAAGGAAAATTAAATAAAATAATTGAGGAAAATCATATTTTTCCAGACGAGCAATTTGGATTTAGGAGTAATCATAGTACCTCACATCAAGTGCTTAGAATATCTAAAATAATCAAATCTCATCGTTCTGAAGGCAGGTCTACTGGTATGGTGCTATTAGATATTGAAAAAGCATTCGATACTGTCTGGCATAATGCTCTTGTCTACAAGATGGAAACATTTGGAATTCCGATATTTCTCATAAAGATAGTTCACAGTTTCTTGGCTGGAAGATGTTTTAGAGTGTATGTTAACAAAAGTAATTCCGCCTTAGTAAACGTCCAGTATGGTGTCCCTCAAGGTTCAGTCCTTGGTCCTGTCTTATATAATATTCACACCTCTGATTTTCCAAGGCTACCACATTGTGATTCTGGGATTTACGCAGATGACACCTGCGTACTTTCATCGCATGAGTTTGGTCTTAATGTTGAGACTAATCTTCAAAATGCAATTGAAATTCTTATTAGGTATTTTCACAGGTGGAAGATAAAATTAAATGCTGGAAAGACAAAATCAATCTTTTTCACGAGAAAAAGAAAGCGATTATATCTTCCCAGCAAGGAGCTAGAGGTTAATAGGACCTTTGTTAAATGGGAGTCCAATGTTCAATATCTTGGAATCAATCTTGACAAACGTCTTGTTTTCAATGAACATATTAATAAATCTATAAAAAAGGTTAATATCGCAATAAAAATGCTCTATCCGCTTATACATCGCAAATCTCTTTTAAGCAAAGAAAACAAAATTATTATTCACAAGGTTGTATTCCAATCAATTATGTTATATGGATGTCAGGTATGGGGAAATTGTGCAATGTGTCACAAAAAAAAACTTCAGGTATGCCAAAATAAATTACTGAAAATGATGCTTAACTTACCGTGGCATCATTCGACTAATGATCTACATAATCAAACGGGTGTGGAATTGATTTGTGAAAGAATCCAAAAGTTAAACCTCAATTTTTTAACAAACTGTGATATATCTGACAATCCTTTGATTGTCGAGTTAAATGTCTAGTAGAAAGTCTCATCCTAATAAGTGCATTGTTTAATCTTTTCATTGTTATTTATTAATTAATAAAAATGTCCTTATATTTATTTATTTATATATTTATTTAGTATGCAATCAAATTATTTATTTATTTAAACTTGTTTTTTTTCTTATGTATGTATTTGTTTATTTATTAAATTATTTATGTATATTTATTTACATATAAATTTATTTATGTTTTCCTTTTTTGTATTTATTTAATCATTTATGTTATGTTATTTATTTATTTATTTATAAAGGTATTTATTTATTTGTTTTGTTTGTTCTTTAAATTATTTATTTATTAATTTATTTTTGTTTTCTTTTTTGTAATTATTTATTTATTTATGTTTTTATTTATTTACTTATTTATTTATTTACTTATTTATTTATTTATTTATTTATTTATTTACCTATTTTTCGTTTATACTTATTTATCCATTTACGTTTTCAAATTTGTATTTTTTCTCAATTATTTGATTATTTTTCTCGCTTGGATTGACATTCGTTAAATTAAATTAATTAAATTTGTTAACCTACATATAAACCACTTTTTTGTATCAGAATATACATTATATCTGATTGTATTCATCTGTGATTATTATTTATTTATTTTTCTTTTTTATTTCTATATCTAAATATTGCTAAATAGTTCTAAGTTTTAATACACACTCCTTAACCATCATTATTATTTTTTTTTTTTTTTTTTTCTTTAAATTGAAGGTTTTTATCACAATTTTCCTTCAGAATGTAACTTTTCTCTTGTCAAAATAAACTTATAATAATGTTAAAAATAATTATTCAGTAGAAAGATATAATATACCTAAATATCAAATCTCTGGGTTAACTGAGCGGTAGCAAACTATGTAATTTGTATAATTTAAAGAATGAAATAAAAAATCTATCTATCTATTTCTTCAAAGATGATGCGAATCGCAGCGTTACTGTCAATGGTGAACGCTACCGAGCGATGATAACAAACTTTTTTTTGCCCGAAATGGAAGTTCTTGACTTGCATGATATGTGGTTTCAACAAGACGGTGCCACATGCCACACAGCACGCGAAACAATGGCGCAATTGCGAGGCGAGTTTGGTGAACAGTTAATTTCACGTTTCGGGCCGGTCAATTGGCCGCCTAGATCGTGCGATTTGACACCATTAGATTATTTTTTGTGGGGGTATGTCAAGGCTAATGTCTATAGGGACAAGCCCGCTTCGATTGACGCACTGGAAGCCAACATCCATGCATTCATTCGTGAGATACCGGCCGATATGTGTGAAAGAGTATGCCAAAATTGGACTCAGCGGATGGGCTACCTGAGACGCAGCCGCGGTCAACATTTGCATGAAATTATCTTTAAACATTAAATTGCAAGGTTCAAACTATCGATTCAAATAAATATTTCATTCATTTTTTTGAATTTTTTGTGTTTTTTTTTTTTTAAAGTTCTAAACCTCTTAAAAAATCACCCGTTACAATATCTTTTTGGATAATATAAGCTTACATTTTTGAATTTACATGGGGAACAGGTCAAAATTCTGGTTTCAAAATTCTTCTTTTCAAAATTCTGTTTTTTTCCAAAAAATTCTGCTTTTCAAAATTCGGTTTTTTTTTTATTCTGTCCGACGAAATTCTGTTTTTCAAAATTCTGTGTTTCAAAATTCTGCCAATTTGCTTTACGAAGAAGAAAATTCTGCTAATTCTGTTTTTCCTTAAATATAATCATTTATTATCAATTTTTCATTTTTCGAGGGAAAAGCGTATCGACAACGGATTACTGAATTATTTGGCTAGTGGAAAGAGCAGTTTTTTTTGCAAGTTTTTTCACTAAATTGCTAGAAACTTGCACACATTTTTCTATTGCACGTGGTTCGTGGTTGTGTTGACCTGACTTTTTTACGATGGCATGGACATCTCCATTCAATTAAGTCACCAATCTTCCATTGCACTTATCTTTTATTCGATAAGAACATGCCCAATTATAGTTTTTACATTCCGATACTTTTTCCAAATAAAAAAATAACCGTCAACGCACAACTTGTCTTTTCCTTTATTGGATTTTACCATCGAAATATTCATTTTTATATATTTACACAAAACACAGTCCGCAATATTACAAGTTAACCGGTTGACCAACGATTAAGCAATATTATCCTTGAATTTTTATTGAATTATTAAAAAAAAAAGAGATCTCAGAATGTAAAAAAAATATATTCCTTGCTCTCAGCCGCATACTTTGAACAATATTGCCATCAAATCAACAAATATACGCCAACAAATTATTTCCATGAACAAAATGTTGTACACAAATTAAGTTCTGTTTTTTCGTAATTCTGTTTTACAAAATTCTGCAAATAATAAAAAAGTCGTGTGGAAAATGTTAAAAAGCGCGCGCTTTTTAACATTTTCCACACGACTTTTTTATTATTTGCAGAATTTTGTAAAACAGAATTATGAAAAACAGAATTTTGAAAAGCAGAATTTTGAAAAGCAGAATTTTGAAAAACAGAATTTTGAAAGCAGAATTTTGAAAACAGAATTTTCACATAGGCAGAATTTTGACCCCAACCCATTTACATGATGTGTTATAAGCAATAACAAAAAACCAACAACATGAAGGCAAATTTTAGAAGAAATCATAATTTGTAATTTTAAGTTAAGGTACTTCATCGTTTGAAAAATAAATTGAAAAATTATTAAAATTAAAATAAAATAAAACGAAAATGAAAGTGAAAGTAAAGAAAAGAGATTAATAAAGAAAATAAGTTATGAAAAGAAAAGAAGAAGAGAAATCATCACAACGTTAATGTCTCCAATTAATCCTTGAGTTTCAACCTGAATGCAGCTTATCATCCTTATATTTAGATTGGGGAAGAGAATTCCACAGATGTATCGCTGTTATTAAAAATTGTATTTTGTATACAAAAACATTTTAAATGTTCAGTATTTTAGAAGTTGTTCATTATTATGTTTTGAATTCTAAATAAATTCCTAAAAACAATAACGTAAACATTTCAGAATCAAAATTTAATGATAAAAAATGATAATGCTTGCATGCGCTTACCATAAAACAAAGGAACAAAATATCTATAGTCTGTCCAGCAAAAAATGTCATTACATGGCTTATGGGTGAGCTTATACCAACACAACACTAAAATAACAAATCTACCACTGAAAAAGATACTAAGCCACTGATTAACATACGCAGGAAATGTTGTTGTGACCGTGTCGTCTTTCAATGCCAAAAGCATTCTGATCGTATTCTCGCTTTCGCTTCTACCTTCGCTGTTTGAAATAAAACAAAATTTATGTAGTGGAGAGCCAAAAGTGTTGTCGTTTTGATTGTCCTCTTATTATTTGTTTGTATTACTGAATAAACCTTTAAAATGCAGTTAAAATTTGTACGATCTTAGGCTAGTCGCGCACATGCAACTTTCAGTTTCGAAACTGTTTGGTTGCAAAAATGAATCCTATTGACTCATATGGGACAGCGCGCACATGCAGAAACTATTCAGTCGTCGATTCGAGCAACTTTTCAGTTTGTGTTTTGCTACAAACTGGATGATTGCCCGAAATAGTAGCAGTTGCATGTGCGCGACTAGCCTTAGTTTTTGAGAAAAAAAGTTATTTGCGCTAAGCTTTGAAACAAGCACAAAGCATTACGTGATCAATTTCATTTAAAAAGATGTGGTGTGGCAAAAAAAGATAAATTGACCTTTTTTTAGTATGTTTGAAAAAGTATTCATGGCAAACATATGCACATCGTTCTTCGATTTGTGGCAATTTATATATTCAAAGTATGGAAACCCTGTGAGAGCCTTAACTTGAGATAGATGTTTGCAAGCCAATGCAGTATGGAGAGGCAAACGTCCTATCTTCTCTGTACTGATAATTTTTGTTGGATAGAGTATAGTATACATTTGTATTTTGAACTGGGACTTGGATTTTGTGCAGGCTAAAAACCATTCAAAAATTTAAAAACGTATCGGCGGTGTGTGATGTATTATAATTGAAATGTGTAAATTTTACTTGAAGTTAGCTATCTATAAAAATGCAAAAAAAAAAGTTTACCCTGATGCCACCTAGAGGAGACAATTTCCGCGTTTTATTATCGCTCATAACCCATATGGTTCACCTCGTGAAAATAAAACAATGCGGGTTATTGCAATAACAGTGCTCAGGGCTCGATCTATTGGGGGGGAAGCCGTGAATTTTGCCCGGCAGCTACTAAAAAAAATAATTTTATGAATTTAGTAACTGACCAAGGCAAAATAATATATTAATAAAGAAAAGGCCTTTCAGTAAACTATTCATTGACAAACAGCTCATGAAGCTGAAAAATAAAAGACCAACATTTAAAAAGTTGCTTTGAACGAATTTGATAAAACGTCAATATCAATACCACAGCTCTGTATTTGGATTTTTAACAATGTGTCGTTTCCTACTTGACTAAATTGTCGTAAGCTTAAATGGTTTGTATACTAGGTTATAATTTGATATGAAGCATAATAATAATTACTAGAGTTGTCAGACGTTCCGAGATGTCCCGGATTTCAGGCATAAAATCAACTGTCGGGACAATTTTTTCCCCGGTTGCGACCTTAATTCTCAAAAAATACTGAATGGGAACATCTTGTATAATTCACATATTTTAAAAATTTCAATCAATCCGACCAAACTACATACAGAGTATTATTTTTGCAAAATAGTAGGTATTATAAGAAAAACAGTTGCCAATTTGTTTCTGGATTCCGAAAGAACGTAGTTTTTAATACATTAAACTTAAGCATGTTAGTATGCAGCTATAAGTAATAGCGTAAGAACTGACTGATTAGATCATTGAATACTTAAAACAAAAATTAAACAAAATATTGAACAAAGTTATTTAGAAGAAAAAAAATGTTTAGATTAAATTTTTTGTTTGTAATAAATCCACAAGTACCTCGACAGCTTTGAAATATTGAGAAAAAAAAAATTGCCAAAAAAAAAAAATATTTTTTTCTTTCAATAGTTTTTGTTTTAAAATTATTTTTTTTTTCAAAAAAGCATAAATAAACAACTTTATTTAAATAAGAAAGAAGAAATAAGAGGATGGATTTTGGGATTTAAAAATGGAGAGGAATTACGTTTTTTCAGTTTGTTTCTTGAATATTCTCAAAATAGTTTGATTAATTATTTTAATATTTCTAAGGCTTATTTTTTCTTTATGGCTTACATAATTACTGCGTTTTTTTTGCAATAAAAACAAAAAAAAAAATTCCATTTAAACAGAAGGGACCAATTATTTCAAGTAAGTGGATGTTAGAAAAGATACATAATATAAACCGACTTTAAAGCATTTTAATCTTTATCTTCTAAACTACTGAGCCGATGTTAATAGATTTCTTAGGTCAGGAAAAAAACTTATTAAATTGCTGTATGTATGTTAGGGCTGTGTCAATCAGGATCGATTCGATTTTTGTAATCCGATCATCGAGAAGTATTGATGATTGAAATTACAAATTTTCATTTCAATCGATCTCAATCTCGATCATTTCGATGATCCTCGATTTTCAATCCCAATTTCAATCATTTCAATGATTCTCGATTTTCCATCCCAATCTCATTCTCAATCATTTCAATTATTCTCGTCCCAGTTCAATCTCAATAATTTCGATGAATCTCGATTTTCTCCTTCAAAAACTTGTGATTTCTTAAATGTTTTTAATCCATCGACACCGTAGCCACCCTTCAATTGAATTTGACAGTTGATTGCTTGACAGATAAGGGATGAACTATATTTTGACACAAAAAGGGGTATTTTGAACTGAATGTCACCCAATTGCTTAAAAATCACCTTTTTTCCGGAGCAGTAAAAATCATTCAAAAATTTCAGAGTTCTTAGAGGTTTTTTAATCCATTGACATCGTAGCCATCCGTCAATGGAATTTGACGATTGATGGCTTGGAAGATAGAGAATGAACTGTATTTTGAAAGAGTGTATTTTAATCCAAATGTCACCCAATTGCCCTAAAATCACCTTCTTCCGGAGCAGTACAAATTATTCAAAAATTTCAGATTTTTAAGAGGTTTTTTAATCCATTAACATCGTAGCCATCCGTCAATGGAATTTGACAGTTGATGTCTTGACGGATAGAGGCCAAATTATGTTTTCACATAAAGGGTATACTTCGATCAAAATTTCAACCTATTGGTTTAAAATCACCTTTTTCCTGAGCAGTAAACAATTGTGGAAATTCTATATTTGTTGAGATTTTTAATCCATCAAAAAAATATTGTTACGGATTCGATCAAAAGGGAAGAGTATTGAATTGAATTCGTTAAAAACGGAGAGATCTAATTCCATCGAAATCGGAATGAAAATTGAATCGATAATAAATTCAGTGAAATGAAAATGATCGAAAGATCGATTGATTGAAATAATCGAATCATTTTGTTGATCGATTCTTGAACGATTCGATCATTTGAAACTAGCGATTTACACAGCTCGGATGTATGCACACACAAACACTCATACAATTTGATAAACCTGTGTAGAAGCCCTAGCATTGTATATCCACTCTATAGTATTCTCATGAAACACGATTTTGTTGGTTGACATTTGGTCGATAGGTGCGCTGTGATCGCCTTACCGAGATCCCTTAACAAAAATTAGGATGACATTTGGACGCATAGATGGCCACGAGCTTTTTTTCTTCATGAGAATACTATAGAATTTATATACAATGGCCCTAGTATACTAATATTTTGATGTGAATATCACACAATTCCAAACACACCGCATTCATACCGATCGAAATTATAACCTAATTTTTTAAAATTTGGTTAAAAATCGCTCCATCTCTGCAGTGAAATATGGTTTATAAGGTGTCATTACAAAGGGCGGCAAATATTATTTTTGCCCTGGGCGGCGAAAAAGCTGGGTCGGGCCCTGACAGTGCTGTATATCAGTCTCTTTTTTTCATATGTTTTTTTGTTTTTCATGTAAGGCCTGTCTCTTTTTCTCTCTATTCCCAACACTGCTGACAATTTGCTGACATCATTCACAATAGCAAATAGCCCTCTGCCGGTTAGAATGAAAACCTGTATCTGGGTTGAAATTAACCTCGATAGAAACCTGTGCCGAGATTCAGCTATTTCAGCGAGTGAGATGAGATGACTCGCTCTACTCGCCGACTCATCTCACTTCACTCGCAAAAGTGATTCAGCTATTGGAGTGAAATGAGTAAGTTCGAATTTAGTGTCGAACATGAGACAAAGAATAAATATAATAGCGCCAAATTCAACCTCCTTGTGACACTAGTAGGTACATGTGATATTCTGTTTCACATCACCAGTAATGGACGCGAAATGAAATAACAAATACAACAATGTAAACATTGAAATATTAATAATGGAGTATCTTTTGTATCAATTATTTTTTTGTCGTATTGAAAGTTGAATGTGAGTTTTCATCACCCTTGAGAAATATAATTCTATTATACATAATGTGCATATGATAATAAAATAAGATTTTACGCTCAATAAAAGGGTAGTTATTTTCATCTACATTATTGTTTTTTTATTTCACATCCTATCCATGAATAAACTGGAAATTTACCAACACATACACCAAGTCACTGCGGAAATATCTGGCGAGTAATCTGACATTTCATTTCACTTGCTCACTCACTCACTTTTGCTAACTGAATCGATTTTCGACGCAAAGTGACTCATCTCACTCACTCCCTGCGGTTTCGAATTAGCTGAATCTCAGCACTGGATCCCTGGATCTCGACCCAGACCCGTAGATAAAAAGCAGCTAATGCTTATATAATGGCAACTTGCAAAAAATAGTACAATAGTAGGCATTTCACATTGCAACAAATTCATGATTTTTTTCAATAACCAAATTGGAAAACTCAATGTCAAAAAACATAAGTGCAAAAGTGCTAACAGAACAATTTATAATAATAATAATAATTTTAACCATGTATATGCCTGTAAGACCTTAGGTCTTTTAAATGCAGGTATAAGGTATTATGTATATGTACATTAGATCAAGTAAGTTTTTCATCCTTCGCTGAACAATTGGAGAAGAAATCATTTTAAATTTTATCCATTTTGCTTTAGAAATATATTTTTCCCTTGACTTTTTCATGAAAAATAATCTATTTTTCTCTTTTTCAGTGGAATATGCAGCAGAATATTTTCAGCAGATTGCACTTTGATTATGAGGAACATCAACAAAGAAAAAGCATTTAGCTTTGTTTTTTACCATCATCATTTTAGCTACTAGCAAAAGGATTTTTACTTAGAAGTGAAGTATTAATTCGCGAAAGTGTATTTCATAAATTTGTGATTAAATTTGTAGAGTTTTTCGTTTGTTATTCTGTTTTGTCTCAAGAAATAGAGAGAAATAATAATAAATCTATGCGCGGCATGGCACGTGCTTTCTTTTCTTCAATAAGTCGGTCCTGATGAAAGTTGTTAGAGAAATAAAAATTATATTTTTTTCATTTTTTAAACGTGCCTCAAAGGAAGTGTTTATAAGTTTCAACACACTTAATACAAATTATATATATTAAAGAACTGAGACAAAGAATCAAACCCAATACGATGGAAGGGATGTTGTTGAGAAAGCAAACACTAGGATACATACTAGCATTGATGCATTTAACGGGAAATGGTAAGTTTACCAACCAATTATTCTAGTATTCTTTCAAGAAATAAAGTATTTGAATATTGAATGCAATTCACTGACATGCTAAGCTTGGTAAAAACATATCAAAAAGCTGTGACAGGGGACTCTACCACTTTCTGTAATATCTTTTTAGTGTTGAACATGTAAAACGCAAAGTAACATCTTCCATGTTTATAAAAGTGGTGAGGCTAACAGGTAACACCTAATATAGTTTATTCTCTCCTATTCTATTCCTATTCTCAGTGACGTTCTTAGGCATGGGCCCGGTGGGCCAGTGCCAGGGGCCCCGCGATTTAGGGGGCCCCCTGGACCACACCAGTATACCAACCAATGCCTCTAATAAAATAAGTGATAGAGCATTATTTGTTCATCCTTTTCATGAAAGACTTTCTAAATTTTCCACAAACAAAGAATATTTAAAGTTATTGGTAGCAAAAGATAAAATGAAATTCAAGAAAAGTTCAATTTTTAAATAAATTAAATACAATTGAATAAAAATTACGTCTACGCTTTTACAAGTTAGAAAGAGACAAACAAAAGAAAATAAATTAGTCAAACTGATCTAAATTGATCACAATGTTTTATAATTTTGTATTTTTTGAAACTCCTTTTATTTTTGTTTGTTAATACATATCTTTAAATATTCTTTATTTTTGTAAACAAAATTGAATAAAGTCTTAAGAGTATTAATTGGGTTTTGAGGAAACAAATATTAAACTTGTTTTTTTTTTTTATAAAATCCAAGTGAATAAAACTCAAAAATTTAAAAAATGCCGTTTGGTAAAAAATTCCCGCAAAACCGTTACACGAGAACAAATTGTAGATTAGGTTAAAAATTTTCGTTTGAATAGATCTGTTGTAATTTGGTAAATTTGATTCAAAAAGTTAAAAGAGAAAACATTCAAAACAAAGCGAAAACGAGAAAATTTTAATTTTTAATTTTTACACCCCGAACCAATTTTTTTGTTGGAACATTTTAAAACATCATGGGTACTATTATATTTTTACGGCACTGGCACAACGGAAACGGAGAGTAAGCATGTGCAATGTCCAATGTGCATATTATGAGGCAGGGAAATTAAATTAAAATGATATATAATTTTAAGTATCAACATGCCTTATTCTGGTATTGGTATATCTATCTTTTTTTTTCATGGGACTTACGCGTTATAAGTTTCAAAAAAGATATAATGTGATTTTTTTAAATCCGGCATCAATGCCTGAACAGAATAGAGTGCTGCAACTGGAACTGGAACTGGATCTTCAGCTGGAATAGCTGTCAAAAAAATGTCGTATGTGATTTTAAGTGTCCACAATGCGTTGTCAGGGCCGGCCCGAGCTAAATTAGCGCTCTGCGCAAGCTTCATCATTAAAAATAAATAAACAAATTTGGTGGCGCAACAGCTCGTGGAATACAAGGGCCTAGTGAATTGCAACTCTCAACTATTCCTATGTGCATGTTGTTGGCAGTAATGAAGAGGACCTACAATTTTTATAGGAGTCCGAACGGCTAGATGAGAAGCACTTTTTCATGACAAGTATACTCTTGAAAGATTTGTCAGTTCCTCGCAAAAGGGCAAGAGGAATTTCTGTTTTTAGGTGGCTGCGGCTGTGAATCGAACCCAAACTTTCGGCATAACAGTCCAACGCACTTACCTTTATGCCATGAGGTACTACGGTACGGTTCATCAATCTTCATTAGCGCCCCTCAAAAGCGGTTATTGGTGGAAGAATTCATATTCTCATTTCTCATGGTGTAGACTTAAATATGCGTTTTTTTGAACGAAGTATCCCCAAGAGAACAACAAAATCGTGCACTTTGATGCAAAGATTTTGAATAGGAAGCTAGATATCGACTTAATTTTGGAATAGTAGATATCTGTCGTTAAATTCAGAATAAGAATGGATATCAATATTAGTGTGAGCTAGTAAAAAGAATTGAAAATTAGAAAAAATATAGGCAGGTAGTGGTAGTGGCTTTCTTTATACTTGCTCAAGGCGCCCATTGGGCTCAGCGCCCTGCGCATTTGCACCCCTTGCACGTATAGCTTGTCCGGCCCTGTGCGTTGTACTGTTTTCAGCTTTTCCAAGCCAGCTGTGAGAATAACAAGAAATACCGAAAATAAACATACAAAAAAATAAAAATTGATAATGATAAAATGGAAGCTAATATGACTTTATGTCTTAAGAGTGTTCCGGACTGAAATGGTGATTTCATGAAAAAGATTGCGAAGCGTGTACTTGTCCGATCAAAACGATTAAGGTGTCTATGAACAGATAAACTTTTTCTCTAGGACATCGTTGGAAAAAAAATTTAATTTTGTGCTCTAGATTTTGGTAAAGCCTCTAAGAAATCGAGAAAATGGTTAAAATGGCTATTTTTCAAAGCAAATGTTTCTTACACTATGCTTTTTTTTTGCAAAAATATGTTTAGTAACATAAAATTCTATATTTTTACTATGCCACTATTGGAGAAAATTTATAATTTTGTATCTAATAAAAATTTTAATAATGCCAAATAAAAATGCTTGTGAATTTTGAAAAAACGTATTTTTGACAGTCAATTCATTATACATAACGGTATATTTTGAATTTTTTTTTTTGCAGTGAATATAAATTCAATATATTTTTCACGATTTTCATTCATTATATGATCATAATTGTATCATATGATATTGAAATCTTTAATTCTCAAAAGGCACTTTTTCACAAAAAAATCTATTTAAATTTGGAAGTTAAAATCACTTACTTTTAGAATTTTTTTTAAGTACAATAATTCGCCTACTTGTGACCAATAAGTATAAATGCAAAGTTTTATAAAACAAAGTATCTGATGAAAGTGAAAAAAAAACCGGTCTAATATATGCAAACAAAAGTTAGCAAATGACTGGTTTTGTTCAGTTCGGAACACTCTTAATGAAATATTGAAAGAGTTTGAAACTCGCTTCAACCCCCATGAAAATACTCATTCGTGTTCACAATTTTGAAACGTCAAAAAAGCTTCAAGCAAAAGTTAAAAGTTGGCCAACTTGTCCAGCTCCGTCTTCAAGTGCGTCGTGTTGTGTTCGCAGCATTGAATTTGTGTGTATTCAACATTTTGACAGCTATTCCAGCTGCAGCTCTAGTTGCAGCTCCGTCTTCTTTGTGTTCAGCCAGTGACTTATCCTTTAAATATGTGTAGATTAGATTAGATACTTTTTAGAATATTATATTTCACACAACCGAGCGATGAGACAATGCAAACATTACATTTTTTGTCCTTCACTTTTTGTTAATTTATGCTAATATTTTTTTTGATTATCTTCCAATTTAAAAAAAAATGCCAAAATGAAAGGAAAATTTGCTTTAAGCACTCCGTCACAATCTTCTGTATTCATTTCTCAAGAGCACCAGGATCACAATTCAATTTTATCAATCTTATTCTACTATCGTAAAAAGAAGTATTTTAATTTTGTATCTTGGTTCTAAAAGGGCCAATGTCCATTTTTTTAAATATTGACTCAAATGCATTTTTTTACTCAGCGGAAGATGTTCTACGACTGGAAAATGTGCTCCGATTATTTCCTAACAGGATTACGATTGGTATAAAAGGTTTAATTTTCAAAAGTAATAAGCATTTTTAGAAATTAGAAAACAAAATTTACGATTTCCTAAAAATAAAAAATTGCACATTGGTCCTTTTAGCACCAAGGTACTGAATTTTAAAATGTTCAAAATTTGCCACTAACTGGAAAACTGTTTGTTCAAGAGAGAAATGCGAACGGATTTTCTATCCTTTTGATATCCCCTGAAATAGTTAAATGATAATTGGTAATAGTTAAATTTTTAATAAATTTATGGTAACATTTATAATCTGAAATAGTTTTCAATACATTTTCCCCAAGAGGGCCCCATATCCTTAAGGGCCCAGGGCCCCCAATTGTCTAAAGACGCCCCTGCCTATTCTAATTCCTATTCCTATTCCTATTCTAAGTAAATTTCCAAGGAACATCGCTGTCGTTGGAGCTATTTGAGACAAAACTTGTCGTCTGCAGCTTGCTACATTTAAAATTAAAATCATGTTTTATAATCGAAGTACTAGGACCCTTTTAGCTTTATTTACTTTATGATTAACAAGACGTCTGTGAAGCCGGGCAACTTTCACCTTAGCATTTATTGCATTTTTTTTTTGCATCTCTATTCCCGATTCTGCAGTTCGGCAAATAAGGGTGAAATTGAAATTCAAGAAAAATTGTCTGAAGCCCGATTAGTATACTCAATGGCATGAAGATACGTAACAACAGTTCAGAGCTACGGTGGCAAGAACCCACCCCACCGACGAGCTAGGATGTGCTTTAGCTAGCATGCCTCGCTGCCGTAGCCTGGACACCCTCTCCTTTCTGCTGCCAGGACTAGTCTCCTGTACCTGTATACATGGGATTATGGTGGTGGTAAGGGAAGGAGAGGGATGACACCTCGGATTTCGTTACAGGTGGCGCCCAACGTGGGGCGTGCCTCTTGTAACTGTTTTCTCAACAATAGTATCTCCAAGTCGCGAGTTTATGATTCTGCCATTGAGCATGGTAAAAATTCTACAATGGCAGGCTCAACTCCAACTTCTTCCAGAGCAGATTTAATGGACTCCGTCTTTACGTTGTTAAACGCTCCCTCAATGTCCAAAAATGCTGCCAAGGTATGTTCTTTGTACTCGAAACTTTTCTCAATTTGTGAAACGACCTCATGCAACGCAGTCTCCACTGACTTACCCTTAAGGTAAGCGTGTTGGTAGTTGCATAAAACGTTTGGATTGAGAGGGTCTCTAACATGCAGATCAATAATTCTCTCTAATGTCTTGAGGAGGAACGAAGAGAGACTTATTGGTCTGTAATCTTTTGCTGTCGAGTGTGTCGGTTTCCCAGCTTTTGGAATAAAGACAACTTTAACTTTTCTCCAGCTGGTAGGAACGTATCTAAGTTTAACACAACTTTTGAAGACTACCCTAAGCCATGGGGTGATTATCTGTAGAGCATGTTGAAGAAATGTCGGAATTATCTCGTCTGGTCCAGCTGATTTAAAGGGTTTGAACGAGTTTATTGCCCACATAATCTTCTGCTCTGTGATAAGCTGATCCAATTCTGGTGCTGATTGTAGAGTTTCGAAGGAGTCTGGTTGTTTATAACTTGAGTCCTCAGGGCTCTTACAGTCAGGAAAATGCGTTTCCATAAAGAGTTCAAGTGTTTCTTGGCTCGAGTTCGACCACGAACCATCGGGATGTTTATTATATCCCGGAATCGTGGGATTATGGGCCAGGACCTTTCGAAGTCTCGCTGCCTCACTTGTACTCTCAATGGATTCACAGTGTCTAGCCCATGAATCCTTTTTGGCCCTTCTTAACTCCTTGGTGTATGAGTTCAGTTCAGCTCTATAAGAATTCCAGTCTACCTCTAATTTACTCAGTTTGGCTTTATTGAAAAGTTTTCTGACCCCTGTTCTTCGTTTCTTAAGTTCACTGTTCCACCATGGTGGGCTAGTTGGTTTAATGTTATGAGATATAAGACAGTGTCTTTCGAAGGCCGTTCTCATTTCACTAGTAAGGTTTTGAACAACAGTATCTATGGTTGAGGTTGCCGAAAGCGTTTCTTCCTCAGGTGGGTCGATACGATCGTTCAACCATTTTGTGTACTTTGTCCAATTTGTTCTAGTTGGGTTTCTAAAGGGCTTAATCTCATTTTTATTCCTGTCTAGAGTAAAGAGTATCCTAAAGTGATCTGAGAAAGATTCCTCAGGTGAGACTCTCCAATTCCCTACAGAAATTTTATCGTTATTGCTCATAAGAGTGAGATCTAGAATCTCTTCCCTGTTTTTGTTCCTAAATGTTGGGTGATTACCCTTATTACATAACATAAGGTTTGAACAGAGAATGTATTCAAACATTGACTCACCCCTTTTATTGACATCCTTACCTCCTCATTGAGTGTGGTGGGCGTTGGCATCGCATCCCAACACCAAAGGTGTCCCTCTTGCTGTGGTGTATCCCACAAGATCGCGGACTGTTTTTGACGGTGGGTTTTCCTCTTCGTACGGCATATACGTTGACGCCAAGACGAAGTTACCTTCCTTGGACTCAACGCTGATTGCCACGTTGTCCTTATTGCTGTACCTAGATAAAAAGAAAGCATTAATTGACTTTTTCGCTAGAATACAACTTCTTATTTCACCTTCTGACGTGGAGTGGAAAAGGTTATAGTTTTTTGACCTCAATCCTTGTATACCTGATTCTTAAAAATCCATGGTTCTTGGATTAAGGCCACATCCACGGCCTCCTGAGACATGTAGAGCATTAGGTCGTGCGTCGCTGCTTTAGCGTGATGCAAATTAATTTGTCAAAACTGTTGGTTTTAAGCTTTTTATAAGTTTAGTTAGTTTAGTTTTAAGTGACTTTTATTTCCATTTTATTTTAACAATGTTTATATATAATAATAATATAATACAATAATAATAATATAATACAATAATAATAATAATATAAGTCTTTTTGGTTTGGCCTATGGCCGTCTACCAGATTGACAATATACCTAATATATATAAGTTGACCTTAGATACATTTAGTACAAAATGAAATTTAAGTTTCAGAAATCTCCCTCCATTATGCATTTTCTATATCGAAGTGCAGCCGTGGTGTATTTGTATAAAACATCCCATCCTTGTTCGCCGTTTAAAATGCTGAATGCTTCATTTATCTCCAAAGTAGATTTTCCAAAGAACATAGCACGAAACTCCTTTAAAATTGGGCAAATTGCAAGAAAATGAAAGATGTCCTCTCTCGTGTTCAGATTGCAGAGGTTGCATTGAATTGGTAGGTCAGAACGGTGGGGAACAAAATTTAAATTCAATATCTCTCCTCTTATTTTAAAAATTGTGCTGATTTTGTGCACTGAGTGGGAATTAAGGAAGTAGGTTGTGTCCCTTAGATGGTGGTTCAGTTTGCTGTAATAACACCTATACAGTGAAGATCCAGCTTCCTCAGAGTATCTTTCGTACAAAGTTCGACCCAAGCTCTCCAATATCCTATTGAATTTTCTTCTAAGTGAAATAGGTTGCTCACTTGCCACTATTTCCATTCCTTCTCCACATTCGGATGATATTTTCTGCCACTCTTCCACAATACTTCCTCTTGTTCTCATTATACATTTTAAGATAATTTTCGGAATTCTTGCGTCCTCCATTTCCATAACTTTTATTATATAATTGAAGTGCATTTCCAAAGTATACAAAAATAAAGGTGGTGTGCCAGTTTCCAGATACAGCATGTAGTTTGGAGTGTTCTTCGGTAACTGGAATATTCTCTTTAAGAAGTAACGGCGGAATTTTTCTACAGTATCATATGAGCAATATCCCCAGACCTGGGCTCCATAAAGTAAAATTGAGGCTGCAGTAGAATGAAACAGCTTTTCTTTCGAGCTGTGCGACACATATTTGTTGTTGATACAACTTCCCCATACCGAAGAAATTGCTCGTTTAGCATCCGATAGTTTTTCTTCCAGATGCGTGGTCATGCTAAGGTTAGCAGTTATCAGAACACCAAGGTATTTGTATTTGCGCACGATCTCGATTTCTTCACCATTAAATTTCCATTTTTCTAAACGAGAGTAGCGCCCACCTCCGTTTCTAAACACCATCATTTTTGATTTCTCCAGGTTTACCGCTAAATTCCAACACCTACAGTACTCGCTCAGTCTATTCATCATCAACTGCATACCTTCAACAGTTTCGCATAGAAAAACAATGTCATCTGCATACATCAATGCTGAAATTTGAATTCCACAGTAACTTATACCTCCTCTTACTGTATCAGTTATATCATTGATGAATAATATGAATAGTAGTGCGCTAAGTATACACCCTTGTTTCACACCCATTGATGTCTCAAATTCATCGGAGATTAAGTCGCCATCCCAAACAAATGCAACATTGTTCTCGTACAAAGCTTTGAGTAAATTAATAACTTTGCTTGATAGTCCGATTTTGTAGAGTTTGTAAAAAAGTGCTTCTCGTGATATCGTATCAAACGCCGCACGGAAATCAACGAAGAAAGCATACAGTTTTTTCTGTTTCTTTTTATATGAGTCAGCAATGTTGATGAGTGAAAAAATTTGGTCGATTGTGGAGTAGCCTTTTCTAAATCCTGCTTGAAATTCGATAAGTATATTTTTTTCATGAACCCACTCGGTTAATCTTTTGTATATTAAGGCTGAAAATATCTTGGCTGATGTGTTTAAGAAGGATATTCCTCTGTAGTTTGCTGGATTTTTGAAGTCTCCTTTTTTATGAAGCGGGAAAATAATAGATTTTTTAAAACTATCTGGGACATCCGGGGCTTCGAAGATTCGATTGAATTCAATCGTAAGTGCATTTATAAACTCCCTCGAAGAATTCTTATAGAATTCAAAAGGAATTCGATCGTTTCCCGGGGCCTTCTTTAGTTTGGAGTTTTTGACAGCTTCCAGGACTTCTTCTAACGTAAACGGTGCGTCAAATTTTTCATCAGTAAATGACGGGGCTGCATATTGAAGAGGAGGCGAGGTTGGAGGGGTGTTTAGAAGGTTGTAGAAGTGTGTTTTGAGTAAAGGAGCATTTAAAGACACAGCTATTGTGTTGGTTTGTCCATTAATATATTTAACTGCTTTCCAGAACTCCGCAGAGGAGCGAGTGTTATTTATCCGGCTGATATTGAGTTGTTGATATAATTGTTTCTTTTCAACACATAATTGTTTAAAATCCCTGTTAGCTTCGCTGTACAGAACTTTGAAAACATTAGCTCTTTTTAATCTTAACAGCTTTAAAAATTTAAAAGATCTGATTCTGGCTTTCAAACATTCCTGATCAAACCACTTTTGCTTGAACACGGTTTTTACACCAGATGATCCACGTTTCGGGACGGCTTTTTTGATGATTTCTGTTAGCACATCAATATCACACGTTAAATTACTTATTTTCATCTTTTCTAGTTCCACGTTCAGGTTTTGCTGATAAGTGCTGCGCATTGCATCGCTCCAAAAAAGTGTTGGTAATAGACTTAACGGTCTCGTACTCCTTCCGTTTTCACTTATACCCACTGAGCATGTTATTTCTAAGGGCATGTGGTCCGAGTAAATTTCAGCTCCTACATGAAAGTTTTCCAAAAGGGCATGCCATTTCCCGGATATAAAGCAGTAATCTATTACTGAGCATGATGTTCCTCGAAGAAAGGTAAATTCACCATCCGGGTCACCTGAGCAGCTTCCGTTCAATACACGACAGTCGTATGCATCCGCAAGTTGAAGAATTTTAGCTCCTTTACTATCGCAAACTGAGTCCTTGGATGTTCGGTTATTATATAAACATCTACCGCTTTGTCCCATGGCAAAATTATTTTGAGAATATCCTATCCGCCCATTAAAATCTCCAACAAGCATAATATTGGTTGTTTCTAGATCGAGCAACGAGTCGCATAAAGCATCATAGTCACGTTGCCAGTGATTACAGTTTAAATAAACAGGTATTAGAACTAATTTGTAGTTACAAGTTTTTATATCCAGCACATATGGTTCTCCAATTCTTTTAAAATTGATACACATTCCTTTAAGATTCACGCAGTACCCGAATAACATTCCTCCACTTCCTCTCCCATAAATCGATGTTTTTACTGCAGGAATCCATTGAAGCTCATAATTTAAAAATATATGCTTAAATCTATTTTCATTGCCTTCTAGGAGATGAGTTTCATAAAGTACAAAAATATCAAAATTCTTAATATAATTAAAAAAATTCACAAAATCTACTTTATTTTTCAATCCAGCTATGTTATAACTTAAAATTTTTATTTTCCTATCTTCTAAAATATGTTCGTTTAAACTCTGGTAGACGGGAGAACATCAAGCCTCGTGTAAACGCGTATTCGAACTTGTGGGCAAAGCCAAAGGTTTATCAATCGCTGGCAGCATTGTTTTGTCTTTGGCAGCACTTTCTGTGATGACATTGGATGTCAAATTTGACGTCTTATACGATTTGTTTTCGTTCGAAGCTCCATTCATAAATAATTTCTGGTTGTCTCCAAAAAGTTTTTTTATGTATTCCATCCCATTTTGATCCCGACAAATCAACCCTTGTGTAGAATCCCAAGTGAATGTTTTACCATCAACCAGAAGTTTGTCATCCCTTAATGCTACCTTAGCTTCGGGATCTTTGCCACGGATTTCTTTCATGATTGGAACTAATTTCGCACGCCTTTGGCGAATATTAAAAGGCAGATCCTTATGAATGCTAATGTTTGTACCTTTAAGCTTTTTTGAGTTCCTCAAGACGTTCCATGCCGATTGACGGGATTTCATTTTAACAATGATTGTGGCATTATGCTCATTACGACTATGAACGGTGTGGGCAGATTCTACTACTAAACTTGGAGTATTTACGTCTATTAATCCAGCGCAGACGGATTTCGCTTTTTCATCCATATCTGTATGAATCTCAACAGGTAGGTGTACTACCAGATTGGACTCGGTATTTTTTTGCAGAACTTTGTCCATCTGATCTTCAAGTTGTTTGTTACGCAATTCTAAATCGATTACTTTTTGGGAAATCTCCTCGTGTCGCACATTCAGTTCCTGAATCTGTTGGTACAGGGCCTGCAGGTCGGATTTTGACGCTAGCTGTGCGACGAGAGCTTTGTTGTTTTCAAGCAGGATTTCCTGCATTCTGGTATCGCTTATTCCGGTAACAGTGCTCATAGTGTAATCTTGTGTAGAAAATCTTGAGTTTGGGGTACGTTTCTCGTTCCCTGGGTGTTCTGGAGACGTTTCCAGTATCCCTCTTTTGAACATTTAGAGGTTAACTTTTTATGGGGACCTATTTCTTTGTTTAGGTTCGACCTAAGTATAAAAACTTACTCAGAATATATATTATTTGAAAGGTTTTTTTGTTAATTGATGGTTGAACGCTAATTTGATAATTGTTTGTTCTTTTTTTTTACACTATTTTTAATATTTTTCCTGGGAGATCAAAACTTTTGTATCTACTTTGACAGATGCCAATTGCCAATCAACCTTCAATTGCTTTTTATAACCTTCAGTATTGGTTGCCTCCTCCGATCTTGCCCTCCTAGATGAACCTGGATTCGTCTCAGAAGAGTTGCCTACCTGTGCTTTCTCTTTCCTTTTCAGGTTCGATGAAGTGTTGGCCTGCTGTTTCTTGCTGGAGGTCTCCAGTTTCGTCTTTGAGCCGGTAGTAGCGGTAGAGTTATTGCCCGCCTGTTCACACTTTATCTTTTTAGGGATAGACCTAGATGCGGCAGCAGTTACTTTTTCGCTTTCTGGCTTTTTAGCGTTCAATAGTGGTTGGGAGGAAACAATGGGTGCAGTGGCGGTCGTTGCCAACTGACGTTCATAGTTCCTCACCAATTTCCTATGCTTTTTCAAAAGCGCCTTGTCTCTCGAACTGAGAGTATTTGTGTCCTTTTTCTCAGTAGCACTCACGAATCTTTTAGAGGATCTGTAGTTACTTCGTTACCTCGAAGCTTTGAGGGGTGCAGTAGGCTTCAGCGTGGTCTCTTCTTGACTCGAGTCTTGCAACAACTCGTCCTCGGTTTGACTTCCTATAGAAGGAGGTCTGTTCGAGGTCTCCCTACCTTCAATAGCTAAGCTTTCTAGAGCAAGAAGAGCAGATGCTGCAAGGTTGAGCACGTTCGGTTGTCTAGTTAAGACGGGTTTGGTCGGGTTTTCTAAATTTTTTGTGACTGGCGACTTATGGTATGTGTATATGTTATATTATCTTTGGTCGAAGACTGATATGCAGCTCAATAATGCATTATTCTGCACTATTCCAGCAGAAGTTTTGCTCTACTGCGCAAAAATTCTTTGGAATTTATCAATCCTAATTAGGGTAGCCAAACATAAGTTTGATTGCGCATCAGCTTCTGATAACACAAATCTCTAATACGCATTTACAATAGGTTCCCAAATTTATTAAATCACTTTTTCCTGTAAATCTCTGCAGTAATTAATCCTGACATCGTTCATCGGTAGCCGGACCTCAGTTAACAAGGTGCCAATCTATAATTTGTTACAAAAAAAACTCTACATAGGAGCTATCCCATCCATATCATGTAGTTTGTAGTCAATATCAAGGATTTCGTATGTTCGTATGTTTAACTCACATATTCGTTAAATATCCCTTATGGACAATAAGGCAAACCCAAAAACAAAATAAAGAATATTATAAGCCTACTTTGTGTGCTTACAAAGGCTACTCACGTTCCAAAAAATGGTCGACTGTGACTGTGAATAAGTGAGTGTGGATAGATAATAATCTTGTACAACCCAGACTATCCCTCCATAAACTTTTATTCTATGTTCTGAATTAAAATCTGGCTTCAGTTATGTATGTACATAGTACCTGCACACAAATATCATATACATTACATGTAGAACAGAAGCATTCTATTTGTGTGTGTGTGTGAATGTAGCTGGGTTTGGTTCATATCAACTTAAATCCCTTTTAAGTCATCACTAAATCATTAATTTCTACTCAAAACACATCACAGCACAAACGACCCCAAACGAATGAAAAGGCTGATGAGAACCTGGAAGTCAGTGATGTCCTTTGAAAGCATTTTTATTCATCTTATTTTTTGTCTGCTCTTTGTGCGAAATTGAAAACAAACGCCAATTCACGATAATAATCTTTTCATTTTAATAATAAATTTCAGGATGTTGGAATGCATCTTAAATTTACATAATAGGTACTTAATGGCATTTGAATACCTAGGGAGGTATTTTCCATATGTGTGTATGTGTATTTATACACATGGTAGTTATGAGAAGATGAAGAAAACCGCAAATAACATAAAATACATTATTTCAGTTTATGTGGACTGTTGAACTGCAGTTATACCTACCTATTTGCCCAGGAAAATTAGACAAAAAAATGGCAAATACATAATTTTTGTGGACTGTTGAACTGCAGTTATACCTACCTATTTGCCCAGGAAAATTAGACAAAAAAAATGGCAAAACTTCGAAAAAATTCCGACAAAGCTAAATTTTGGGGGAGAGTTTTGTTTTGACGTCTTAAGCATTTCCTAAATAGCTCCTTCCCTTACCCCGGGCACCCCAAAAACTTGGTTTATAATGGGGAGATGTAGCCAAACACAAATCGTATAAAAATAAAATTTTGCCCCTATCCAAATTTACGGAACTTTTTAGGAAATGCTTAAGACGTCAAAACAAATCTCCCCACAGAAGCCCAGAGAAAGACGTGGCCATAGCTAAAGTACCTTGCAGCAGACCGTGAAGGATTAAGACATTTTTTTTGTTGACGCCCTATGTCCCAGCCGGGGTTACAGGACACGACGATGATGGTGATATTCGTGATCATTCTTAAAGTTTGGCAGAAAAAAAAATAACTCATACTTTAATTTTTATTAACATTTACAAATAGCTGGGTCCAGTAGACCCACGACTATAGAAGTGTACCTACATAATTTTCACGACTGCAGTTAAGGGTTAAGAGTGTTCCGAACTGAACAAAACCAGTCATTTGCTAACTTTTTTTTTTGCATATATAAGACCGGTTTTTTTCACTTTCATCAGATACTTTGGTTTATAAAACTTTGCATTTTTACTAATTGGTCACTAGTAGGCGTATTATGGTACTAAAAAAATTTTTTTCTAAAAGTAACTGATCTTAAGTTCCAAATTTACATAAATTTTCTGTGAAAAACTGCCTTTTAAGTATTAAAAATTTCAATATCAAATGATACAATTATGATCATATAATTAATGAAAATCGTGAAAAATATATTGAATTTATATTCACTGCAAAAACAAATATGAAAAAAATACCGTTAGGTATAAAAAATTGACTGTCAAAAAGGCGTTTTTTCAAAATTCACAAGCATTTTTATTTTGCACTACTAAAATTTTTATTAGGTACAAAATTAAAAATTTTCTCCAATAGTGGCATTTTAAAAATATGGAATTTTATGTTATTAAACTTTTTTTTGCAAAAAATGTCATAGTGTAGGCTACATTTTCTTTGAAAAACGGCCATTTTAGTAATTTTATCGATATCTTAGAGGCTTTTACCAAAATCTGGAGCACAAAATTAAATTTTTTTTCCAATGATGGCATAGAGAATAAGTTTATCTGTCCATAGACACCTTAATCGTTTTGATCGGACAAGTACACGCTTCACAATCTTTTTCATGAAATCACCATTTCAGTCCGGAACACTCTTAATTAAAACTCCGAATAGGAAACCACATACAAAACTCGATTTCGTGGTCGCCTGATTGTGTGTTTACATCCACTTACCACGCACGGTATTACTTAGGAGCTATCGGTAATAGGGCACACATTTTGGTAGCGCTATGAACAAGCGATGCGACCGACCGTAGCTCATCGCTGGGTTGCACGATCTTTGTCCAATTAGGACATAGCCTAATTGGCACCCATCGCACGACTGAGCAACAAGCGATGATCGCTGTATCGGATAACCAAAACATCAAACTCCAATAAATCAATCAATGTGTCCTTATTAGGTTATGTCCTAATTGGCACCCATCGTACGACCGAGCCACAAACGATGATCGCTGCGTCGGGCAATCAAAATATCAAACTTGAATAAATCAATAAATGTGTCCTTATTAGAATATAAAGGCGGTAGCGCGATGACGTATAACAGTCGCACATGTTTGTTTTGAGATCGCTCAAGCTTTTTCACACAAGCTTTCAAAAACAAACTCAATACCTAATAGTATCCAAGAGCCAGCGCCAAAAAATGAACTGAATTTATTAAAGCTGATAGTTGGTCAGTTGGTTGGAGAGGTTGTGTACACCCACATACTGCGGTCAGCCAAGCGAACTGTAGAACAGGCGTCTTAAATATGTTGTCAAACTTGTATCACCACGATGGTGGTGTAATGAATTTATTAAGGCTGAAAATGGTTATACAGGTTATATATTACATATAAATAACAGTACCGCCGGTCAGTCAGTCCATGGTTAGAACAGGGCTGGTCAGTCAGCGCTAATGTGTCAAAAAATGGCATGAGTACGATAACTCAGGAGACAAGTACCAATAACGAAGTTTTTTAGAACATCTTAAAGTGACTGATGACATAATAGAAGCTATCGATAGAGATGAAGTAAGCGTGGTTACTTTAGTGGATTTTTCCAAGGCATTTGATTCTGTTTGTCACAAAGTTAATAATGTCTTACTTGACCGGTAGAGTCTGTTTTTCATGACCAGTCCTTTTCGTGTGCCCTATACCTGTTTCATGTGGTGTGCCTCAAGGCTAAATTATTGGTCCTCTGTTATTTTCAATGTTCATTAATGATTTGCCTCTCGTAATACAAAACTGTCAATTTCATATTTACGCTGACGATGTGCAAATATACATACATTTTCCTATTGGTTTGATTGATGGTGCTGTTGCACGAATGAACGAGGATTTAGCTGCTATGGTCAAATGGTCTCGCGAAAATAAACTGCTTTTAAATCCCTCTAAGACAAAGTCAATCCAAATATATAAGCATTCGCTGGCATCTCGCTTACCTCCTATTCTATTAGATGGTACTCAAGTTGAAATGGTGCCTTAAATTAAAAACCTTGGTATTTTCATCAACAGCATGTTTGTTTATTTATTAACGCTTAATTCAAGCATATATGAATCTTAAAACTAAACATCAAAATTCTTAAAACTATATTAATATAAATTGAATTTAATGATTTGACCAATTATTTAAATTTTAAGCGTTTTAAATTTCACTTTCAGGCTTTTTTGGTCACTCTTTTTCTCTATGCAAATAAAAAACTCTTATTTCATATTTTTTCCCTACATTTCGTTGGATTTTCCCAACTTCCTCAGGAAGTGTTTATTAAATCTAACAACATATGAATAATTTATATTTTACACATTAATTTTTCAATTTGACACTTACATGAGATATTAATAATTGTTTACATTGATTTTGTTGATAAACATTATTTTAACTTTTAAATAAATAAATTAAACGATTTAATTGCAAAATCATATAAACACTACTTGTTCAGAAACAAAATGAAACAGGACTTAAACATTTATTATCACAGTATTGTATTTGTATGACGTTCAAGTTTCTTCTCTTATTGCCAGAGCGTAGCTTACGATGGTCTTATCTCTATCCTCTTGAGTGTTCATTGTTTTGTCCATAGAGTAGGTATATTATCTAGAGAACCGACCGGTACCCCCCTTGCCTTAAACACCCGCAAATTTCATCTGAGCACATCAAGAGAAAACTCTCTTAAATTCTCTGTCCGTGAATACGTGTGAATTGTGGATAAAAATACAAAATGTCGTCTTTAGCTCAAACTGACGTTTTGTTTTTTTTTTAATTATTAAAAGTCAAAATGACAGTTCTCGGTTCTATTTAATTTGGGTGTGCGTGGAATTTATAAATTTCTAATATTGATTATTGAATTCATCAACCAAAACCTCGGTATTTTGAACAAAAAAATCTGTTTTTATTAGTAAAATAATAGTAGTAATTAATTAAATGTTGCCAACCATATTCAATAAATTTCAAGTGCCAAAAGACGACTGATCAAGTGAAACTCGATGTGTTCCGACTCGATTTTATTCGTTTACTTCGGTGTTCCTAAATTAATTTTGTTTATTTTGCAAATATTCTGTGAAATATATTTGTTTTAAATCGATTCGATCAAAACAATATAACGTGAAAAACCAAATACTTTCTGGCATATTTCTTTCGAATTTGTGCACGGAGTTTGTGTTTACATATTACATTAGCACCACGGACTGCCAAATAGCACGCAAGATATCTAATACAAAATACAGTCATCCACTACTTTGAGTCCAGAAATTGAATCTGTGAGTGGAATAAAATAGAATATGGTTTCACTTTTCATTCGATGTTGGATCTTAAGAAACGCCTTCAAACGCCTTGGGACAGTTGAGATGGACGTTAACGGAAGTCGGAAGTTATCCAGAATCAGAAAACCATTCAGACTCATATTCTGTTCGATCTGAATATATTGACGGCCAGATGAAAATTATGTCACACAACCCACTATTTGCAGGTATGTATTTCAGAAACAAAATTCTTCTTGCAAAACATTTAATAAAAAAAAAACTTCTACATACAGGGTGCCTGAACATTAGCACCACGGATTTGAATTTTTCCGATGAGTATATGAACATGAAACGTATACAGGAGCATGTTTGGAATGTTTCCGGAAACAAAGTGAGGCCATGGAATCGTACGAGTCGGTGATCGAATTGTCCTTAAGATGACAAAAACACAAACCTTGAAGATTCTACTCAATTCCGAAGATATGAATGTTTCAAGTGTAAGTAAAATATCTTTTTAAAACCACCACCAAAACCACCAACATCAAATTTGTTTTGTATTTTTTCCAATTGATTGTGGCCAGTTACATTTGAGTGTAAAATCTTAAATTTTTTTATATTTTTAGAAACTTTCTTTTTCTTATGGGTTTTGTATTTTTCTTTCGGGTTCTGATAGTTGTTCTTCAAGAATTTTGTATTTAGATATTTGTTTGAATTAAAAACTGGTTTCAGAACCACGTAGGCCGTCTAAATTAAGACTTACTAGCATTTAAATTATTGAATTATAGCTAGTGGTTTTCAAATGCAAGCGTTTTACAGTTACAACGTATATGAATTTCATATGAGCTTCCTTATGAAGGTTTTGTTACTAGTTCTTAAAGACATTTTTTAACATATTTATTTAAATTAAAAATTTCAGAACCACTTAGAGCGTCTAAATTAAGACTTAGTAGCATTTAAATTATACAATTATAGCTAGTGGTTTTCAAATGCCAGCGTTTTACATCTACAACTTATATGAATTTCAAATGAACTTTCTTATGAAGGTTTTGATACTAGTTCTTAAAGACATTTTTTTAACATATTTATTTAAATTAAAAACTAGTTTCAGAACCACGTAGGCCGTCTAAATTAAGACTTACTAGCATTTAAATTATTGAATTATAGCTAGTGGTTTTCAAATGCAAGCGTTTTACAGTTACAACGTATATGAATTTCATATGAGCTTCCTTATGAAGGTTTTGATACTAATTCTTCAAGACATTTTTTAAATATTTACTTAAATTAAAAATTGGTTTTAGAACCACTTAGAACGTCTAAATTAAGACTTAGAAGCATTTAAATTATTGATTCTCGATCTAAATGTAAACCGAAGGTATTGCATGCAATTTCACAGGTGTTACCTAAAACAAAACTCAACAAGATTTCAGATTTATTGATTGGTATTCTTTTATAAAAATCAAAACACCAGTGCTCAGACTAAAAACTGAACTAAACTTGCTTTCAAAAACATTTGGCAAAAATTTGGATTATTGAGTTTTCAAAGAAAAAACAAGATGCTTCCTCTTTCAGCGATGACAACAAGCATCAATATAAACTCATCTCCCGTAGCAGTTGACCCGTTTTTGCTATTTAAAGGAATGTGCATCACGCAGAAGTCCCTCGATGACATGGAAAAATGTTTTCAATACGAACTTGCCCCGTACCCGTTGGCTCTCTTCACGGAAGAAGGTATGAGAAAAGGTACCAAGTCAACATTATACGATGCATTTTCACCGCTGGCGCTGCTCGAAAACGAAATTTGTCATCTAAACGATATGTAATTTGTGATACACGGAGGATTCCTTCTACATAAAGTTATTTGGGATTTCAATACAAAACCTACTTTCGGTGACATTTGTCAAAAAATATAAAGTACGTTGAAAACCACTATGGTTTCAATGCCACCATTATCTTTGACGGATATTCCGATGTTCCTGGAATTGCAGGTACCAAGACATGGGAAAGATTCCGCAAAACAACAAAAAAAAGATCTGTTGATCTGAATTGTAATACTGACAACAACAGCCCAAGAACCATTCCTTTCCAACGAACAAAACAAAAATAAGTTCATCCAACTCCTAAGACATAAACTTAAAGACACAGGTTATACAGTTTTTCAGGACAAAAGTGATGCTGATAGCTGATTTGTTTATTATCACTACAGCCATTAAGCAGTCTTCTCTGCATGAAACTGTTACAATCGTTTCCGAGGACATTGATATTCTTGTTTTGTTGACTGAACATGGAAAACATCATGCGAATGTTTTTCTTCGGAAACCCAAAAAATCACACGCACCAGAGAAATGGTTTTCGACAAAAAAAATAAAATGTGACACAATTTATTGTATCAGACAACATTTTATTCTTACACGCTATATCGGGATGTGACACAACGTTAGCAACGTACTTCGCTGGGAAAATGAAATTCGTTACCACAATGGAAAATATGCTGGCAACCTTGCTGCAGAAGTGGAAATTTTTAAACGAAAAGTCGCTGACCCAGAAGAACTTATTGTGGCAGGGGAAAAATTCTTCATGGCGCTCTATGGTGGAGGCAAGACAACTTCAATTGACGAACTTCATTATAAAAAATTTACGAAGTCTCTGGCAAAAACGAAAAACAATTTATGTTCACTTCCCCCCACAAAAGATGCGCTACGGCAGCATATATTTCGGACGTATCACCAGGTACAAACGTGGCTAGGAAACGACCAGGATCCGGAAAAGTGGGGTTGGAAAAAAAATACAAAAATGTATGTTCCTGTGATGACCACTAAGGAACCAGCTCCTTTCGAAATAATGAAGGTTATATCTTGTTCCTGCGATCAAAATGTGGAGCGGCTTGTGGATGTCGCAAAGCGGGTTTAAAATGTTCCGCCGTCTGTGCACACTGCAGCGGTGAAACTTGCAGCAACATCCCCAAATGTATTACAATTGCTGAAGATTATTGCGAAGATGAAAGTACCCTGCTCTTGCAGATTCATAACGATGAAATGACACCAAACGAAACGATTTTTGAAGCTGATGTATGCGATGATGAAATGCTACCAGGACCTTTAAAAATCTCAAAATATTCCCCTTAATATTTTTGTCTCCCCTTCAAATACTTTCACAGAGAAAACTTAATGTAAAATACACTTTACCTTTTTTTTATCATTTTTTCAAATTATTCTGTTAATAAAAATCAATCAATAAATTTGAAATTCAATTAAGTTTTTCTTCGTAGTACCTAGGAAACCGCATGCAATACCTTTTACATTTGGATTGAAAAAAGATAACTCAGTTTTCAACAGCAAGAAATGTAGGTGTCTTAAGTTTCCCGGCTGCTTTACAACCTTCTGTGTGGTGCGGATGCAACTCCACGTACCATGTATGTTAAATTGTTATCATTACTATGGACAACAATTTAAGTAATAGTTTTTTGTACGATTCACCGGATAAACATTTTCGAAAAAAAAAAATATTTATGTTTTTCTCCCTACTCATAAAGTGTGATCCTATGAATTGGATAACTCGCACAATTCGTGGCCGATGATATCGATTGATGACTCATTTTATAGGTTGACACATGAACTGAAAATGATTCTAAGAGCATCATCCAAAAGAATCAACGGTTACCTAGATAACTCAAGAAAAGTCATACCACCCCCAAAACACAACCCATAGGGGAACATTGGTCCATTATATCTCAAAAATGAAACCACCTACAGAGGTCGTTGATAGCTTATTTTATAGGTAATTTTATCTTCTACAAGATTGTACTAGGATGTTTTGTTGTAAAATAAAATGCAAGCGAGTTATTGCATACAAACAAAACCAATCTCTTTTTCAAGATGGCGGGTCTTCCCTAACCTCAAAAATCCCAAAAACTCGTTTTTATGATCAGGAGACGTAGCTAAACAGATTCCATAAACAAAATTTTGTCCATCGAAAAATGCGATTTGATGCCCTTTTTTTGACTGGGCTGTATAACGGGTGATTTTTTAGCTGGTTTGGTTTTGGCAACACTGGTTTTGACAGCTGACGTGTGTTTAGTACCTTGTGTCACTGTCAAACAGCTTCAGTTTGGTTTGCAATTTTAAGAACTAAAGCCAGCCGACCTACCACAACGCCGAATTTTTGATGAATGGGCTCTTGGAAAGCTGGCCGAGGATCCGCTTTTTTATCGAAAAATTGTGTTCAGCGATGAGGCTCATTTTTGGTTGAATGGGTACGTAAATAAGCATAATTGCCGCATTTGGAGTGAAGATCAGCCAGAAGCATTGCAACAGCTACCAATGCATCCCGAAAAAGCCACTGTTTGGTGCGGTTTATGGGCCGGCGGCATTATTGGGCCATATTTCTTCAAAGATGATGCGAATCGCAGCGTTACTGTCAATGGTGAACGCTACCGAGCGATGATAACAAACTTTTTTTTGTCCGAAATGGAAGTTCTTGACTTGCATGATATGTGGTTTCAACAAGACGGTGCCACATGCCACACAGCACGCGAAACAATGGCGCAATTGCGAGGCGAGTTTGGTGAACAGTTAATTTCACGTTTCGGGCCGGTCAATTGGCCGCCTAGATCGTGCGATTTGACACCATTAGATTATTTTTTGTGGGGGTATGTCAAGGCTAATGTCTATAGGGACAAGCCCGCTTCGATTGACGCACTGGAAGCCAACATCCATGCATTCATTCGTGAGATACCGGCCGATATGTGTGAAAGAGTATGCCAAAATTGGACTCAGCGGATGGGCTACCTGAGACGCAGCCGCGGTCAACATTTGCATGAAATTATCTTTAAACATTAAATTGCAAGGTTCAAACTATCGATTCAAATAAATATTTCATTCATTTTTTCGAATTTTTTGTGTTTTTTTTTTTTTAAAGTTCTAAACCTCTTAAAAAATCACCCGTTATAATCTAGAAATATAAAAACCATCCCTGTGGGTGAAACCGTTTAGAAATATCATCACAGTCCAATTACCTTTTTCAGATTTTATTGAAGTTCTGAAAAATAAGTCAATTGGGCTGTAATCAAGAACAAATGCCAATATTTTCAAATTCTCACTTAAAAGTACATACACTATGACCAAAAGTCAAATTTTGAACCGCCGACTCGAGTTCAAATTGGTAAAAGCCAATTTCAAGAGGATTCGAATACGAATTTAGGGATGTATCAACTATTGCCCTATAGGATAAATACTTTGGTTGTTACACCCAAGAACAAAACCCATTTTCTTCAAATTCATACTTAAATGTAGGTACCCTGTGACCAAAAGTCAAAATTTGAACCGCTGGCTCGAATTAAAATTGGTAAACGCCAATTTCAAGAAGATTCAAATACAAATTTAGGGATGCATCAACTATTGCCCTAGGATAAATACTTTGGGAGTTACACCCAAGAACAAAACCCATTTTCATCAAATTCCTACTTAAATGTAGGTACCCTCTGACCAAAAGTCAAAATTTGAACCGCTGCACAGTGGTTTCGCCCATACGACAAAAATGAAAAAATAACAGTGCTTATATTCTTGGTTTATTTACCGTTGCAAACATTGCGTCTTAAATGTCACGTGTTATCAGTTTCGTTTTCGCATTCAAAAAGAGCTAATTGTTTGGCCTAAACATACAATCAAATTTGTGCGTAAAATTGACTTATTGAAAAGTGATTTTTTCTAGATAAAAGTAATATTTTTGAAATTTTTGTGTAATAAGATTAAATAAGCAAGGTGTTAAAAGTATTTTATTTTTTATTTAGTGAAATTTTGATTTTTATTTCAAAAGTTGAATTGGTAAAACCCAGTAGACATTAAAGTTGTTTTTTTTTTATTTTTCTTTGAAGTAAAAGTAAGGTTTTAAAATAGTTCTCAATGTAACCTAAACTTAAAATTTTGTCTGAAGTATTGAGAAAACTCCCAGCTTTTTGAAAAACATAACCTTAGCACCCAAAATCACCCACTAACAGATTTATTCAGGTTTTACTACTGTGTTTACCGCTTCTGATTGTTTGAATTTATCCATTTTAAATGTTCCTTAGGTTCAATGTACGTTTGTTTATTGTCTTAGAAGAATGTTTACGATATTTGGGCTGCAAAAACTGGCAATTCATTTGAAAAAAGTGCCATGATGGAAAATTTTAACTTTAACAACTTGAAATCGCGCATATACTATATTTGTGACCGTTTAGCTATTGTATTAAGGGAGTGCAGATACCACAAAACATATTTTTGTTTTTGGTACTACCTACACCTACATAAATGCCATATTTATGTATAATAAAGTTATACTTTGTTTTTATTTTTGTGGCAAAATATAATTATCTAATAAACGAAACAGTCGAAATTTTCAAAATTTTATTTCAAACGTTAAGGGACGGTTCGTCCTTGAAACATAAACAACAATGCATTGGCACCCAAATGAACTTAATAAAAAGATATGGGCGTGTCAGTGGTGAATATTCTTTGTGATCATTTCTCATGCTGTCTTTTATCATGCCTCAAAATTGCATCAAAATCGGTTGAGTTGTTTGGATTTTATTGCTTGAGAATGGTCCTTAATATGAAAATGATGTTTAAAAACACCCAAAAAGTGGGCGTGGCAAACATGTTTGTGTAGACGAATTTCTTAAAAGAGCATTTTCTAAAAAAATATCTCAAAACTTAATAGTTATAAGCTTTTGCAGTTTGGGTGACTATATCACCTTATTCAAAAAGTAGGCGTGGAAGGAGGTGGAAATTTATTGTGATGATTTCTTTAGTAATTTCTTGTCTTAGCTGAAAATTTCATCAAAATCGGTTGAGTGGTTCAGATTTTATTGAATTTTGACGCCTTCTCCATACAACCGAAACCACTGTGCGCTGGCTCAAATTAAAATTGGTAAACGCCAATTTCAAGATGATTCAAATACGAGTTTAGGGATGCATCAACTATTATCCTAGGATAAATAGTTTGGGAGTTACACCCAAGAACAAATGCCGTGTTTTTCTTGTTCTTCTTGTTCTTGGGTGTAACTCCCAAAGTATTTATCCTAGGATAATAGTTGATGCATCCCTAAACTCGTATTCGAATCTTCTTGAAATTGGCGTTTACCAATTTTAATTCGAGCCAGCGGTTCAAATTTTGACTTTTAGTCAGAGGGTACCTACATTTAAGTAGGAATTTGAAGAAAATGGGTTTTCTTCTTGGGTGTAACTCCCAAAGTATTTATTCTAGGACAAAAGTTGATGCATCCCTAAATTCGTATTCGAATCCTCCTGAAATTGGCGTTTACCAATTTTAATTCGAGCCAGCGGTTCAAATTTTGACTTTTGGTCAGAGGGTACCTACATTTAAGTAGGAATTTGAAGAAAATGGGTTTTGTTCTTGGGTGTAACTCCCAAAGTATTTATCCTAGGACAAAAGTTGATGCATCCCTAAATCCGTATTTGAATCCTCTTGAAATTGGCGTTTACCAATTTGAACTCGAGTCGGCGGTTCAAAATTTGACTTTTGGTCAGTGTATGTACTTTTAAGTGAGAATTTGAAAATATTGGCATTTGTTCTTGATCACAGCTCAATTGACTTCTTTTTCAGAATTTCAATAAAATCTGAAAAAGGCAATTGCACTGTCATGATATTTTGAAACTGTTTTACCTACAGAGATGGTTTTTACTTTTTGGAACTCTCTATTTAATAGTGCTACTATTTGCATATGAATTTCAAGTTTTAAGCAAAATTTCAAAAAATTCTATAGTAAAAGAAATTTCCTTTTAGGTATTCCAGAATAAGTTAACTACTTTTGTACTTAATTTTTTCGAAATTTTTTAAAAATAAAAATTGTATGATGCAATTAGTAGCACTATTAAATACACAATCTAAATATATAAAAACAATCTCTGTGGGCCAAACCGTTTGAAAATCTCATCACAGTCAAACTTCCTTTTTTCAGATCTTATTGAAATTCTGAAAAAAAGTCAATTTGCCTGTGATGAATTTTTCGAATGGTTCAACTCACAGATGTGATTTATATGTTTTTGAACTCTATATTTAATAGTGGTACTATTTGCATTGTTAATTTAAAATTTTAAGCAAAATTTCAAAAAAAAACATTAACAAAAGAAGTTTCCCTTTAGGTTTCCAAGAATAATCTGAAAGTAAACTTCTTTTGCACTAGGATTTTTTCGATTTTTTTTTTTCAAATATAAATTGTATGATGCAATTAGTAGCACTATAAAAATACATAATCTAAAAACATAAAAACCATATCTGTGGGTCAAATTGTTTCAAAATCTCATGACAAACCAATTGCCTTTTTTCAGATTTAATTAAATTCTGAAAAAAAAAGTCAATTGGGTTGTGATGAATTTTCCGAATGGTTTAACTTACAGATATGATTTATATGTTTTTGAACTCTCTTTTTAATAGTGCTACTATTTGTATTCTCAACAAACTCTTTTTAACCCCGACCTCTTCACAATTCATATGCTTTATATATAGGTACTCACTCAGATTTTGGTTATATATCCACTCCCAAAATTTGCTGTTGGCTCTTATATTTTGTTTTAAAATATTTTGGCTTCCGAGTGTAAATTGGTCAGATCGGGCATTTCCACTTCGATAGTTCTTGTTTCAACAGCACGCTACGACACCACTGAGACGAGACAATCGTTTTTAGTGACAACAGTCCCCTTCCATTATTTCAGCACATGAGTCCCTGTCAGAGAAACCATTCTCGCATTCTCATTGTTGGCTGAAAAAAAAAACATTAAATATACATAACCAATTGACTGGAAAGTAATATTCTTACCGGAATAATTAACTTGAGATTTTGTAGCCATGAATCGTTGGGCAAAACAATGGGCAAATCACCGCCAACATAATCACGAATTTATTCAACACGAACTTTTCATATATCGTTGGATTGTAAAAATTACGATAGAACGGAGCTCGACGGACAAGAAAAGCGCAACTCCTTGCAGCTACATACCAGAATTTCTTCTGGATAAAGTAGATTTTTTTGGAGTTCTTTTCGTAATCCTTTAAGGATTTTCACTTTTTACTTGCGATTATGGACTATAAGGCAAGTTTTGGATTCGTGCAAAAAAAAATTTTGAGATAACAATCAAACATGATATTACGATGATAGAGAACACCAAAAAAGTGGGTGGCACAATTCTGTCTGTCTGTCTGTCTGTCTGTTCGTCTACAGCCTAAACGGCTCGATCGATTTTCTTCAAACTTGGTACATAGTGGTTTTTGGCGATTCTGCCGACACGTTTTTTTTCATTTTTTTTTAGAACCAAAAACAACGGTACCTGCCATACATTTTTTTTTGGCAAATTTACATAATAGTATTTTTCTCAAAAACGGCTCGACAACTTTTCTTAAAAAAATTCAATAAATTTATTTTAGTAAAGGCTTTCTTTGGGTGGAAAACCATTTTTCAAAAATGGTTATTAATGGTACCTCCCAAGGAACCATTTTTTTAATTTTTGATTTTCTTCAAAATGATATGACCGATTTCAATTATTTTTTTTATACAGAAGCTTCCAAGAAATGTTAATAGTTTTGTGTACCAACATTTTTGAAAAAATATTTTTTGGATTTTTAAAAAATATTTCAAAATTTTTTTGGAAAATCAAATATTTCGAAAACGGCATCATAGATTTTTTTGAAACTGGATATTTAAGACTTTTTTAGTACTCTCTAAAATATTTTTAGAACAATTTTTACATTTACGAAAAAATGACGGTACCTTCCATACAAAAGTGAAAAAACCGCAAAGGAAAATATTTTTTTGCGTAAAAACGACTCCTACGATTTTGATTAAACTTTTTTCGTGTACTAAAATTAGTACGATCTACCATCAAAAATTATAAAATTTTACACATACCAACTATTAGTAGTACCTGTCATAGAACGTATTTTGAGTTTTCTCGTTATCAGCTTAACGGATTTAAATGAATTTTTTTATATACAAATTTCATATAAGATTAAATAATATTGCATATCAAAATTTCCAAAAAAAAAGTTTTTGGATTTTTAAAAAAAGTTTCAAACTTTTTTTTTGAAAATTCGATATCTCAAAAACGGGTTGACAATTTTTTTCAAATTTTGTTTTTATATACACATAAATATATAATTTAAATCTGCATACCAAAATTTGTTCTTAAAAATGTTTTAAGAATTTTATATATACAAAATTAATTTAAAAAAAAACCGCTCCAACGATTTTAAAATTTTTTTCCCATACAATCATATTCCATCATGAATTAAGATGGCGTACTTTTTTTTCAGCTCAAACTGTCAAAAGAGTTGTTTTATTAATTTAATGCTGTTTTCCATTGGACGTCCGGAAGCGTCCAGAATCGTCCGGAACGCTTCTGAAACCGTTTCATTGGCACAAAAAATACTCTTCTGACGATTCTGAGGAGAGAAAATTGATTCTTGATTTGAATTCAGAGGACACTCAGAAGCACTAATACATGCAACACGAAACTTCAACAAAAATTCACTCAAACGTCAAAACAAACTGCAGTGCAACTTCATATTTTTTGTTAATCCCATTCGAATTAATTATGCACTCGAAAACACTGAAATTAATAAAATTTAATAAACAAATTAAGAAAAACAAAAAGAAAAATTATTATTTGTAAGTAAGGGGTGGATACACTATTGTTTTTAATTTCACTTTTTGTGTGCCAGCAAAAAGTTTCTATTTAATGATTCATTAATACAGAGACGGAACTTCAAAATTGAGTAGAAGTAACAAGCACTGTTCCATTGGATTCAGAGTCCAGAATCGTCCGGAACGCTTCTGAAACCGTTTCATTGGCACAAAAAATACTCTTCTGACGATTCTGAGGAGAGAAAATTGATTCTTGATTTGAATTCAGAAGACACTCAGAAGCACTAATACATGCAACACGAAACTTCAACAAAAATTCACTCAAACGTCAAAACAAACTGCAGTGCAACTTCATATTTTTTGTTAATCCCATTCGAATTAATTATGCACTCGAAAACACTGAAATTAATAAAATTTAATAAACAAATTAAGAAAAACAAAAAGAAAAATTATTATTTGTAAGTAAGGGGTGGATACACTATTGTTTTTAATTTCACTTTTTGTGTGCCAGCAAAAAGTTTCTATTTAATGATTCATTAATACAGAGACGGAACTTCAAAATTGAGTAGAAGTAACAAGCACTGTTCCATTGGATTCAGAGTCCAGAATCGTCCGGAACGCTTCTGAAACCGTTTCATTGGCACAAAAAATACTCTTCTGACGATTCTGAGGAGAGAAAATTGATTCTTGATTTGAATTCAGAAGACACTCAGAAGCACTAATACATGCAACACGAAACTTCAACAAAAATTCACTCAAACGTCAAAACAAACTGCAGTGCAACTTCATATTTTTTGTTAATCCCATTCGAATTAATTATGCACTCGAAAACACTGAAATTAATAAAATTTAATAAACAAATTAAGAAAAACAAAAAGAAAAATTATTATTTGTAAGTAAGGGGTGGATACACTATTGTTTTTAATTTCACTTTTTGTGTGCCAGCAAAAAGTTTCTATTTAATGATTCATTAATACAGAGACGGAACTTCAAAATTGAGTAGAAGTAACAAGCACTGTTCCATTGGATTCAGAATGAGTGTCTTCTTGAGTGAAACCAATGGAAAACGACATAAATGTCGTATTTCATGCTTCTCTACATTTTTCTCTCATAATTTCCATGTTTGTATATACAATTTTCTTAAACTCGCAGTGTCTTGAACATAAGAGCAAGTACGTGCGACCCAGTCGTGCATTTTATTTCTATAAACTGAACAAGGATTGTATGATAATATGATTTTCACTGATCAATACAAAATCGAACGATACTAATAGGATGGTTTTTAAATTAACCCAAGGTGGATCGTACGTTAACCATCTATTTCGCGATACTATTTTTTTTGTAAAATTGGCTGGTTATATTCCGAACTTAATTAATGTGGTTGTTTTTGACGAAAAATTACTTAAGACCCGACATTTTAAAATTTTTTGGCCTCAAAGCCCGTAAACCGCAACCAAAATATTTTCATTTCACAAATTGTCATCTGTCACAAAAACAACAAATGTGAAAATATCCTCCATTTTTAGCTCAATTTGGTTTACTTCTTGTGGTTGAAGCTAAGGGCACCTAAGCATACAAACTTCAAGGGCGCGCTTCTACTTTTTGATTTCTTTGTTTTCAACATAAATATTCATACAAATTACTGGATTTTTATGGTAGAAGCAATAAGAAACTATACTTTATATAATATTTGCTTACTAAGAGTTAGAAACAACAATTTAAAGTAGAAATCATTTTCTTTCAAATTTTGAATTCAACGGATTTCTTTTTTTGAATAACGGATTTGAGTTGAGCAAAACTGAGCCAAAATCCATAAAATTTTCTTTAATAGTGTGCGGCTCCATTTAAAATGCATTGGACAGCTTATACATGCACATGCCGTTCGGAGGAAATCCTCTCAGTGCAGCTTGTAGGGTGAAAGATAAAAAGCCCTGAAATCGGTTCTCTAGATCAGCCATACTCAACCTTTTCTTCTTAAGGGCCATAAAGACGTTTTAGCTTTGGTGCTTTGGGCCGCAACATTACTTTATGTACTTAGGTGGTAATAAAAAAAAACACAATTTAAATTTACTGGGTTTTTTCATTATAATACAAAAATTAATAAAAATTTTAAAATTTAGAACACTTTCAAAATCTGGCTTATTCCTGCATGCTAAACTAATTCTTCCGTATGTTTTCTTTCTGTACATATTTTGTATGAACGAAAACGATGATTCCCAAACGTATGGATATGTGGATAGGTGATCTTGATAGGATTTGGGTTATTTCTTTGAACGGATTTATATTTTTGGGGGTAGTGCTCCAAAATTCCATGTAATTCTTGTATTAATTGTAGTGCGAAGAATAATACTCGTAAAACATATGCGCTTTGCTTTGAATCCCAAGTATTAGCGAATGTCTATATTTTTTTATCAGCGATTGATTTCCATTGTTCACTCCAGGGTTGACTTCCTTTTTTCTGTCGGGAACATTATCATCATCTGAAGTAGATGAAAAAAACTATATGTTGTGGTCACTCATTTCACAGTCTTACTTTTGATAGTAAAACCGGTCAAAGACGGTGCTCACATTGGACTGAAAAACTGGATCTTTTTTACTTTTCAGTATTCATATCTCGCTCCCACTCCCTCAGTGAAGTGAAATGTGAATATTGAAATGTAAAAAAACAGTTTTTCAGTCCATTGTGAACACCGTCAAACTTCTCAAAATCACCTTCAATTTGAGTTTTATCAGCTGTCAAATAATGTAAGCAAAATATTTTCTTGGTCTGTAATTCGCGAAAACGAAAAGACAAAGTGGCATTTCATTTTTCAATTGAGCTATTTCCACTTGTCTTTCAAATTTGATGTCATTCCTGACAAACAGTGCAGGGTTGTAAGAGGATGCAATCTTTTGTGAATGCAATCTTTTGTGAATGCAATCTTTTGTGAATGCAATCTTTTGTGACTTTTACCAAAAGATTGCAATCATTGACTTCACTTTGAGACTACAACTTCAAATTCAGCTATCACCATTCATTTGCTTTGAAATGATAGATCGAAAATATTTTTTTCTTCAATAATTTGCTTACATCATTAACCACATAAAATGCAAGAAATCCAAATGAATACAAAGAATGCAAAGAATGCAAATGAATGCAAAGAATTCAAATGAATGCCAGATTGAAAAATGAATGCAAGGAGTGCAATTGACTGCAAAGAATGCATGCATTCCCAAATGATTGCAATCAATTGATTGGTGTAAAATGATTGGGGGAAAAAGTGATTGCAATAATTTTAAAGCAAATGAATGATGATTGCAGAATTTGAAGTCGCAATCTGAAAGTGAATTCAATGATTGCAATCTTTCAATGGAAGTCAGTAAATGATTGTATATGATTGCATTCACAAAAGATAGCATTCTTTTACAACTCTGAAACAGTGTTTGTTTGAAAATGTTTCCTATGTCCCCTTTCACACAAAGAAGCAAGTAACTGGAGATTTTTTTGACGTTTTCTTTTAATCTCCTTAAAAATCTCTTGAACCTTTCACACGAGGAAACAAATCTCCAGGCAATTTTTAAAAATTTCCTTTGAAAGTGTATTGGTTGAACACACCTTGACCTAGAAGTGAAAGGAAATGTTAAAAAAATCTCTTCAAATCCTCGACCGGGGTGATTCGTGCTGCCCTTCTCACCCTGAACTGAAAGATGCTGGCAACTCAGCTTCCTCGTGTGAAAGGGGACTTTTTTGGGCTTTATTTCCCATTTGATTACATAATTTACATGTTATTTTGGGCATTGTTTTATTACATTATAAAGTGAAATAAGGAAACATCATCAAAAATATTCTTTTTTTTGGGCGTTATTTCCCAATCAATATTAGGCGTGTTTTGTTGACCTCCTTAATGTGAACATTAAGATACGTTCCACATTCAGCCGAAGGGTTACTGAAGTTCAAATGTGAAGTTAACTTGTTGCTGTTGCATTTGAAAATTTGGGTATAGGCGCATTTTCGAAACGGCTTTTAATTTGTATTGATGATATTCAGTTTTTCTATGACATCGCATATTTATTGTAGAATGTCAAGTGGGCCACTTATGAAAGCTCGGTGGGCCACATGCGGCCCGCGGGCCGCAGGTTGAGTATAGATGCTCTAGATAATATAGGTACTCTATGGTTTTGTCCAAGTTTTGCTGAATTCGTAGGCTTTCAAGTGTGTATCTCTTATTTGGTCTTTTTTCTTTCTCGATAATTTTTGTGTTGTCAAAGTCTGCAGAGTGTCCAGTCTGTAGTATGTGTTGTGATAAAACGGTCGATTCCCAGCAAACATTTCCCTTCAGAAATGATTTATAAATAATTCACAGAAGTGAAAGAAACCCTCATTTATGAACTCATTTATAAACCGGTTGGGATCAAATTTACTGGGTAGCATTACTTCGAATTCGAATCGTTTTTATGTTTCATTAATAATAGAGTAATTCTTCACTTTAGTGAATGTAAATAGGACGCTTATATATTCATTTCACTGAACAATTCGTGAATCTTTTTTGAATCATTTAAATGAAACAGATTTGATTCATTAATATGAATATAAATTGGGGTTTCCTCATTCAGTTTAGTGAATATAAATTGAATTATATTTAATTCATTATAATGATTCTTTAATAACACTGGTCAACAAGGTTTTTCTTACAGCAACAAAAATATACTTTTCCGTAGGTTTTGGGTGTGCTGAACTCGAATCTGAGGTCAGAAAAATTCTATCGGGCTACGTTTTTGAGATATTCCCGTTACAAAATCGAAAAAACCGTTTTTTTTTGCTGTTTTCAAAGTTGTATTGTAACGTGAAGTAAATTGTTTCAACAAAATTTTTAATGGTTTCTGAAAGAACTAATTTTCTTCTTTTAAAATCAGTTTAAATCTTTCCGATACCTCTTTTCTTCTCGGAGAAAGTTTCAGTTAATTGAAGGCCTTCCATTTATGACATAAATACAATGTAAAGGAGAATGGGTAAAAATTTATGGGAAATGGTCCATTTTACAATACGAATGTGTCATATATTGATGAAAAGGTTATTTTGAGTACATAATTTCATTATATGACCGTTAAGCTCTAAACCATGGGGCTCGCGAGATATTCGGCTTCAAAGCACCGAAAGAACAATAATGTGTTTCCAATCCACATTAGCTGAATATCTCGTGAACCCCATGGTTTAGAGCTTAACGGCCATATAGTGAAATGATGTACTCAAAATAACCTTTTCAACGATATATCACACGTTCGTATTGGGAAATGGATCATTTCCCATAAATTTTTGCCCATTCTCCTTAACATTGTATTTATGTCATAAATGGAAGGCCTACAATTAACTGAAGATTTCTCCGAGAAGAAAAGAGGTATCGGAAAGATTTAAACTGATTTCAAAAGAAGAAAATTAGTTCTTTCAGAAACCATTGAAAATTTTGTTGAAACAATTTACTTCACGTTACAATACAATTTTGAAAACAGCAAAAAAACGTTTTTTTCGATTTTGTAACGGGAATATCTCAAAAACGTAGCCCGATAGAATTTTTCTGACTTCAGATTCAAGTTCAGCACACCAAAAACCTACGGAAAAGTATATTTTGGTTTCTATAACAAAAAAATAATTAAATTTTGTTGACCAGTGTAATCCGAATGTATACAATAGAACTGAATTTAAATATTATTTCAGTGTGGTTATAAAAAAATGCTATTTTAAAATCGTAAAATTATCTGCATAAACAGTTTGATTTCCTTAGATTTATCGAATGAAACTTATGATAAATTTTGCTAAAGTATATTATTTTATTTTAACTTCAATTGAAATGTTGTCACAATAAATGAGATGTCACTTTATTTTTATCACTTTATATTTTTATTTGTTAATTTATTCAATTTGTCTTTTTTGATTTTGTTTCACTGCCGTACAGTAACAATACGCAAAATTGAATGAAAGTGACGAATTTTCTATTTGCATAAATTTTGTTTCAGTTTTGGCGCGACAAGGTCCCGTTATGGCTTTTCAAAATAAAATGAAGGGACATTCAGTTTATGTGAATAATAATGGACGCACCCAAGATATACCTCTTTTGAGGATCGCTTGTGCGCGTTCACTTTTATTCATATTATGTGAAGGAAACAAGAATCTCGATATTTTTTTATTATGAAAAAAATCAACAGAAATCCCCTTCCCCGCGTATGAGGTAAAAGTGATGGGATATTTGAGTATATTCACATTTGATTCACTGAAGTGAGTGTTTCTGGAATATATATTCTTCATTTTCACTGAATGTTCAATGAACGTTCACAAAAATGTTTGCTGGGTTCTCTTTTATTTCTGATGTCAGCTTTATGCTCCGTTAATCTTGTCTCCAGTGATCTCTTAGTTGTCCCAATGTAGATCAAATTGCACGTATCCCCTTCCTTTCCACCGCATCCAATTTTGTAAACAATGTCATGTTGTTGGTTTTTTTCTATTTTGGTTTTTGTGTTGGTGAACAAATGCCTTATTGTAGAATTTGGTTTATGGGCGAATATTATGTTCTCTTTTTTTATTATTTTGTTTAGGTTTCTATTGTCTGTCAAATTGGGAATATAGGTGATGCCATAATATTTTACAGAGTTGCCAGTTTCGGAATCTTGTGTATGTTTTTTATTGGTGTCAGATTTATGGATATTTTTGTTTATTAGATTGTTGATTATGTATTGCGGAAAATTGTTCATGAGTAGTGTTCTTTTGATTATTTTAATATTTTCGTTCTCGAATTCCTTATTTTCCACTTCCACATCATATTAGATGATCTTCTGGACAAAACAATTGACGACTTAAAAGAACGACAAATAATTCTAAAATTCATCACAAAATATGTAGACGACGTGTTTGCTATCATAAAAGAAAAAGACAAGGACACCATTTTGAGTTTTTTAAATCACTACCACACAAAACTCAAGTTCACAATAGAAAGTGAAGAAAATAGAAGTTTATCATATTTAGACATACGACTATACCGAACAACCGACAAACTTAAATTTAACTGGTATTCCAGTTAAATTCATCATCTGGTAGAATGATCAATTACCTCTCCACGCAACCCTTACAGCAAAAACTCAACACTGCAAACAATTTCATTAGAAAAATTTTAACCCTAAGTGATTAAGTGATAAGGAATTCGAGAACGAAAATATTAAAATAATCAAAAGAACACTACTCATGAACAATTTTCCGCAATACATAATCAACAATCTAATAAACAAAAATATCCATAAATCTGACACCAATAAAAAACATACACAAGATTCCGAAACTGGCAACTCTGTAAAATATAATGGCATCACCTATATTCCCAATTTGACAGACAATAGAAACCTAAACAAAATAATAAAAAAAGAGAATATAATATTCGCCCATAAACCAAATTCTACAATAAGGCATTTGTTCACCAACACAAAAACCAAAATAGAAAAAAACCAACAACATGACATTGTTTACAAAATTGGATGCGGTGGAAAGGAAGGGGATACGTGCAATTTGATCTACATTGGGACAACTAAGAGATCACTGGAGACAAGATTAAGTCCCCTTTCACACGAAGAAACTAGTTGCTGGAGATTTTTTTGACGTTTTCTTTTAATCTCCTTAAAAATCTCTTGTACCTTTCATACGAGGAAACAAATCTCCAGGCAATTTTTGAAATTTTCTTTGAAAATCTATTGGTTGAACACACCTAAACCTAGATGTGAAAGGAAATGTCAAAAAATCTCCTCAAATCCTCGACCGGGGAGATTCTGTTCGCCCCTCTTTCCTCCTGCCCTTCTCACCCAGGAACTAAAAGTTGCTGGCAACTCAGTTTCCTCGTGTGAAAGGGCACTAACGGAGCATAAAGCTGACATCAGAAATAAAAGAGAATCGACCGGTTTATCACACACAACACATACTACAGACTGGACACTCTGCAGACTTTGACAACACAAAAATTATCGACAAAGAAAAAAGACCAAATAAGAGATACACACTTGAAAGCCTACGAATTCAGCAAAACTTGGACAAAACAATGAACACTCAAGTAGAGCTGTGTCAATCGTTCATTTTTAAAGACCGAATCAATCAATGATTGATTAGACCAAAGATTCGATCTTTTCAATCGTTCATTTCATCAATCATTCCTTTGATTATGGCATGTTTAAAAAAAAAACACATTTTCAATAGTACATACTACAGTCTGTTTCAATCCTTATTTAAAGAGGAATTTATTTCTTAGAAAAAATAATTAAAAATGTTCATATAGGCATAATTTTTTTTTAAATAGACCTTAACTCCAAAAACACAAAAACTTTCACCTGAATAATTTTTTTTTTTCAAAGCTACAAAGTGCTTACGAGTACCTAAAATAATTATTTACTTTTCGTTAAATGCAAATGCATTGAAAAAAAAGAACTGCTGTATTCAATCATCTCTTAATTATTAACAAAGATCTATTCGTTCACAATGCCATTGAGATTGATTTGGTCTTTGTCCACAATGGATTCCAATTCCAATCGGTCAAATCTCAAATGAAAGTATGAACGATATGAACGAAATGAACGAAATGAACGATATGAACGATATGAACGATATCGTTCAACTCAATCTCAATCTCTATCTCAATCAAATGATTCCAAAACCAAATATTGCTCATAGTCGATAGAGAATCTCTAGAGATATAGACAAAATTCATAGTGAATGAAGAGAAAATGAACACAAATACGAGAGAGAGAAGAGAAAATGAAGTGTAGCTAAGCTGGTAGATGTAGATATATGAATATCAATTTATGTTCCTGTCTCCTGTGGTGTGTTATTTTTTTCATTCACGTAGATAGAGATTGAGATTGTATGTATTTTTGTTTCATTCAGTATTCTGGTGTGGAAATGGATTGATTGAGAATGATTGGAATGAACGAAACATATCTCGCTCTTTGAAAACTTTAATGATTGACATTGGGATCGATTGATTCGGTCTGCTGTGATTGCAATCAATCATTCTTTGTTAAGAACGGGTCACAAAGACCGAATCAATCACGATTGACACAGCTCTACACTCAAGAGGATAGAGATAAGACCATCGTAAGCTACGCTCTGGCAATAAGAGAAGACACATGAACGTCATACAAATACAATACTGTGATAATAAATGTTTAAGTCCTGTTTCATTTTGTTTCTGAACAAGTAGTGTTTATATGATTTTGCAATTAAATCGTTTATTTATTTAAAAGTTAAATTAATGTTTATCAACAAAATCAATGTAAACAATTATTAATATCTCATGTAAGTGTCAAATTGAAAAATTAATGTGTAAAATATAAATTATTCATTTGTTGTTAGATTTAATAAACACCCCCTGAGGAAGTTGGGAAAATCCAACGAAACGTAGGGAAAAAATAGGAAATAAAAGTTTTTTATTTGCATAGAGAAAAAAAGTGACCAAAAAAGCCTGAAAGTGAAATTTGAAACGCTAAATATAAAGATAATAGTAATGGATAAACAGGGTGGAATTTCAGGGATGGATAGTTATTGGAGAGCAATCTTAAGGGCAGTTTTTGAGGAACTTAAATCAAAAACGGTTGAGTTGTTGGCTTTTCTCAACATTCTTGTGAGAGGTTCATTTTGGCCGTATTCTGTTCGGTGAAAGGGTATCGAAAAGAGTGGTACAGATCTAGGACTACGTTGATTTGAGTTCCACTTTACTTTTCGAAATAAGTCTACGCTTGGTGATAAGGGGACCAGATCTGAGAGGCATATTCAAACAGAGGCCTAACAAAAGCAACATATAAGGATTTGTGACATAGGGATCTGAAAATTCCTTGGGCCAGCGTTTAACAAAACCCAGAGTTGAATTAGCCCTGTTGATAATGGAATCATAATGAGCTCGGAAATTAAGCTGATTGTCACAAATAACCCCTAAGTCACGAATAGAGGTGACAACTGGAACTTGTACACTATTCAAAAAGTAGTAACGCTGTGGAGAAGGTGGGCGTTTCCTTGAGTAAGTGATGGCTTGATACTTGTTAACGTTAAGCTCAAGAAAATTATGTTGACACCAAGTAAAAAAATTATTTAAATCTTTTTGTAGTGACTCAGTACCTGCAGTGCATGAAATCTGTTTAGAAATACGCATATCATCAGCATAAATTTCCAGGTCGGATCCTTCTAAAATAAGCTCAACGTCGTTGACACTTAACAAGAAGAGCAGAGGGCCAAGGTGACTCCCTTGTGGGACACCTGATGTTGAGTATATAGGGTTGGAAGTACAACCCTCAACGAAACTGTATATAGACGATTGTTTAAATAGGACTGAACCCAAGATATGAACAGTGATGGGAATCCGTATGATTTCAATTTGAAAATTGTTCGAAATTTTATCAAATGCTTTGCTAAAATCAGTTGCAATTGCATCAATTTCATGACGAAGTTCCATAGCACAGATAGTATTGGATACAAATTCAGTGAGATTAGATGTTGTTGATCTACCTTTGAGAAAGCCGTGTTGTTTATCTGAAAAAAGTAATTTGCAATGAAGAAGTGTATTATCATGAACTATACTCTCAAATAATTTAGGAATGCATGTTTAGCAATCGGTCTGTAGTTTGAGACATCGCTTTTAGATCCTTTTTACTTGCGATATAGGTACTATAGGGCAAGTTTTGGATTCGTGCAAAAAAAAAATTTCGAGATAACAATCAAACATGATATTACGATGATAGAGAACACGAAAAAAGTGGGTGGCACAATTCAGTCTGTCTGTCTGTCTGTCTGTATGTACCTCAACGTACAGCCTAAACTACTGAAGCGATTTTCTTCAAATTTTGAACTTAAGGTTTTTTTGTAACTCTCCAGAGGGGAAATTGAAATTGTTTTTTTAGGTCAAAAAATAACGGTACTTGCCATACAACCGTTAAGGAAAAGCTTAATTATCTCAAAAACGGCTCCAACGATTTTGATAAAAAAAACATCAGTCTATTATTGTAGATATGGTGTACCTTTTAGTAAGAAAAAAAATCACCAAAAACATTTATTAACGGTACCTGCCATATAACGGTTTTTTGGATTTTTGGTTTTCTCATTAACCACTCATCCGATTTTAATAAAATTTTTTCACAAAAGCTTTGTTAGAAAATAAATAATACTGCATACCAAAATTTTTGAAAAAATAAATTTTGGATTCAAAATTTTTTTTTGAAAATTCAATATTTCAAAAACGGGTTGATGAATTATTTTTCAGTTTTAAATGTACATTAATATATACTCAAAATTGGCATACCAAATTTTTTTTTGAAAAATGTTAAAAATGTTAAAATTAATTTTTAAGAAAACGGCTCCAACGATGTTAAATTTTTTTTTGCATATATTCATATTTTTTCAAGTAATCAAATGGCATACTTTTTTTTGAGCTCTTAGTTATTTATCAGACTGTTTATACAATTAAAAGAACGATTTAAATATGCTTTTTATACTTTTTCTATAATTACTTAAATATTTCTTAAAGTTCTTAAGCCCCATACAACTTGAACATAAGAGCAAGTACGTGCGATCCAGTCGTGCATTTTATTTATGGATAGGAATAATGAAAGAGTCTTTCCATAAATTCGGAAACAGTCCCCTAGAAACAGATAGTTGAAATATCGCCGTTAGTGGTTGACTTAGTTTTGAAATGCTCTTGTTAAGAACAATAGGAGGAATCCCGTCAGGACCCGATGAGAATTCGTCTTTGAGCAGGTGAATTTTCTGAATCACTGACGATTGACATATGTTAATCGATGCAAGTGAGGTCTGAGTACAGCCATTCATATAAGTAAAGAAGTTAAGATCTACTTCAGAGTTACAAGAAGAAAACGCCTGACCAAAGAAATCTGCGAAATAGTTGGATATAATTTTGGGATCCGCGGATGAGGCATTGGAGTATTTCAAAGTTGAGGGATAGCCATCGGATCTTTTTTTAGAGCTAATAAATTGAAAAAAGTGTCTTGGGTTCGAGATAAGATCAGATTGAGTTTGAGCAAGAAAGTTTGAGTAAAGAGATTCACACAAGGTGGACAAATTATTGTATGCGGAAACATAGTTGGAAAAATCTTGATCTGATTTTGACCTGAGAAATGTTTTCCATAATTTATTTCTTTTATTACGAAGCAGGCGAAGTTCTTTGTTATACCAGGAAGGAGAGGTTGTGAAATTCTTTTGAGGAAGGAGTGGAATAGATTGCGAGAAGCAGTTTTGTAATTGAGTATAAAAGGTGGTTATAATTGAGTCGATATTCGAATCTGTCGACGCAAAGTCGAAGTTTAGTTTTCCAATAAGTTCATTTAATTTACCGAAATCTGCTTTACGGAAATTATATTTTTGCGATGTGAAAGAGAAGGGTAGGTAGTTCATTTAATTTACCGAAATCTGCTTTACGGAAATTATATTTTTGCGATGTGAAAGAGAAGGGTAGGATATTAATGCACTCAAAGGCAAAGGTAATTGAATTGGTGGATGATGATTGTCGAGCTTTGAGATTATATGACTATTTTCAATAACTTCAGTATTCTGAGCTTCAGTTGAAAAAACCAAATCTAACTGTCTTTCCAAATAATTCTTTACTCCACTAGTCTGGGCGAGATTTGAAGACAGAAGTCTATCAACAAATAAGATTTCTTTTTCCGAGGTTGCATTGCAGGAGACATAATGGGAATCATCATCTCAATTATCCCATACAAGCCTGGGAAGATTGAAATCGCCAACTACGATTAGGTCATCTTCATTGTCGATGAGATCTACCAAAAAATCGATTGCATCTTATAGTAGTTGATAAGTACTTGTAGGTTGGGAGGGGGGTATATAGCAGCATAATAGATAAAGGAAACGCTTGGATACACGAACCTTTACACAAATTACTTCAAGGTTTAATACATTTGGTATGTAAAACAGCGATGAGTCAAAGTCTGATTTTATGGCCAGAAGAACACCACGTCCTGATGAGAAGTTATTCGATAACTCGTCAGTACGACTTTCATCAGTAACTAGGACATCCTTACGATGGACACTGAAATCAGAGGTAAAAAGTTCACTGTTGTAAAAGTCAGGCGTAAGCTTGGTTTCAGTAAGGGCAAAGACATCGAAAGGAAGTTTTTGACAGTTTAAGTAGACGTCTGAAGATTTCGTGCGTAGACCCCTGACATTTTGATAATAGATCGCTTCGGTTTAGAAGGGTGAGGATTAGGAACGAAAAAGATTATTTGTTTTTTGCCGATTTTTATGTTTGGAATCTACATATGAAGCATAAGCAGATAAATCGTTTTGTACGTCGGTAGACGTCAAGTTAAAAGTTTCGTGGAATAGCTTCAACAGCTCACTGGTGTTAGTTGGAAGACCTTCCTGATGAATGGAAACCATAATGTTGGTTCTGGTAACACCATCAACGCATATTGAATCTTTTTTATTATGCAGATATGCAAGGTAAAGACGCACATTTGCATAAATTCGATGATCTCTTAGCCGTGAAAGTACATACCGTTTGTCATCATTAAGTTCAGCAAATTCTCTAGTTAGTCTTACACAGGAGGATTAAGAGGGTTAAGGAATTGTGATGAGGTTTTGGGTTATGTACAGTTGGCAGCAAATTTACTTGAGGATGGGGAAGTATTATTACTGGATTGAGGGTGTGGGTTGAGTGTATGGGAATGAATGAAGTTAGGGTATTTGGAACTAGGAAGGCATTTATAAGTAGAGTGGGTTGAAGAAGGATGCAAATTGAAGTTAACATTGCGGGATAGACTTATCGGTAGTGGCTTTTGGGTGGGTGTTCGAGTTTGATTTTGATTTCTGGAATATAAGATTGTTGAAAAAACTTAGGTCTAGACTTATGAATAAGATTAGCAGATGATCGATCAATCCAGAGCGTCAAAATCATGCCCCCAATTTTGAGAGCCTTAGTTTCATTGAGGAAGAGCCATTCGTAACTAATTGGCACTTCTATTTTGAACGATCGTGGCCTTTTCATTATGAGCTGGACAAGTATGTCAGAAATGCCGAATCTTTCTTTGAAATTGCTTTGTATCCGAGAAATATCTGCTTTCTTTGAAGCGCCTTTCAAGTAAAATGAAGATGAAGATTTGAGATTTGGTTTACTCAGTCGCATAAGACGGTTTTCCCATTCAAGTTGAGTCCAAGATGTTCCAAACTTGATGATATTAGAAGAAGAAGAGATGATTGAATCAGTAGCTTTTTCAATATTTTCTACAATGTTAGAGTTAGATACATTGGATGAAGTATTATCTTCTTTTGTTAGTTGAATTTCAGCTGAGTTTGTAGTTTTTTCAACTAAAATAAGGTCGTTGGGGCTGTCGGTTGTATTTGAAGTGGTATTCTTTTCATTTTGGTTTACAGCAACTTGTAGTTCATCAAGTAAAGACTTATTTAGATGTGGGTTCAGTTAATCTGGATAGGGAACGGGTCGACTAGATATAATTTTAAGTTCTTCCAGGATATCGTTCATTAAATTTTTCGTAGTTGTAGATTCATCTAGAAGGTAGTTTATGGCTTGATGGATGTTTTTGGAGGACTCAGAATCATTAGTTATATTAGAGTCCATTTTCTTCAGTAGTGAATACATATTCGATGAGGTTTCGTTTGAAGATGAAATTAGAGTACAGATGGAAGAAAATGTATCGCCAACCGTTATCGAGGATTCTTGAGGTGTTGAGACAATTGTTTGTCGAATGGTTGAATTTAAGTCACTGGTGCAGCTGGACATTGCGCCGGTAATGTAGTCGCAATGGTCGGAGAGGAGCGTGCTTGCTTGTCGGTGTTCGAGGTCAAATTTAGCTTCCAAGGTTGAAACTGTTTGGATGAGCGATGTAATTTTGTCATTGTTACAGCGGATGGCCAGTAAAATATGAGCTGAGGATATGGTTTTGCATTCCTCGCAAAGAAACCAAAATGTTATTAAGTATTAATAGAGATAAGTTCTAGCATTTCTACTCGATCCAATACAAACAGGATGGAAAGAATTTCCGAAAATTCCTTTACATTCAAACATGATTGATTTAACCTCTGTATCAGTGCAGTTCGGTAGCGCACACGAAGGTATTTTTGATTTTGATATCGAGGTTTGAATTTCTTGAACCTTACCTGGAGTGACCATATAAACTCTGTTGTATCTAAAATCTATGGAGCACTTCGCGGTTTATCAGTGTGTAGAGAGTATTTACCCATTACAGTTAAAATTAAATTGGAAAAAGCTCTGATAGTTCCAATAATTACGTATGGGTGTGAGTTGTTCGCTACGCTAACTCGAAACGTAAGTTGAACGTTGCTTTCAATGCAATCGCAAGATTTGTGTACAACTTCCGCAAATACGACCATATCTCGACCCAATCTCAACAAATACTTGGACACTTGGACTTGATCAGTTTTTAAACTTCAGAGTATATGTTTCTAAAATTTTAAATGAAAAACAACCAATTTATTTGTATAGTAGATTTTCACCTCCACAATCTGTTCGAACTTATGCAATCAGACCTAATGTATACACCTGCACCATATCTCGTAGGCAATTTTTCATTCATGCTATTCGCCTCTACAATGAACTTCCCCTCAGTATTAGATCAAAGATCAAGCACAGAAACTTTTTGTCTTTAGTTTTTTCTTATTATAGTAGGTATTCATCGTTGATGTTTTTCCATAGTATTTATTATTTTATTAAATTATAAATTATTATTTCTATTTTGTTTTATTTTAATTATATTTTTGTTATACTTTTGTTTCAAAAATGTATCTAAATATAAACCACAAGTAAACTGTACAGTCTCAAAGAATGTATATTTGTAATTGTACAGAAAATTTATCTAATAAATAAATACAAATACAAAGACATCTTGAAAAAAAGCATTTATTACTATGGGAGAGGGGGTATATTTCCCCCCATTTGAGCGGGAAAAAATATTTAAAAATAACGGTAATAACTACAAATAAGTATTAAACGTTTTTCTTAAAGCTTGAAGTCTCTCCTATTACCTTGTTTTTAAATCAAGAAATTTCTATGAATAGTTTTGAAAAAAAACTAATTTCAAACTCAAAACTTTGGAGAAAAAATGAAAAAAAAAACGTTATTTTCTACTTATTCTAAACTGTGGGACCTTATACTAAACTTTTTTGCTCATTATTTTTTGCTCTTACTTACTTACATAAGGTGGCGCTACAGTCCGGGGTGGACCAGGGCCTCAACCAACAAGCTTCTTTCAGCCGGCTCGGTTTCTAGCTAGCTGTCTCCAGTTTCGCACGCCAAGTTGGTTGAGGTCCTCTTCCACTTGCGTGTGGCACCTTTTACACTGTCCACCTCTACTGCGCTGTCCCACGGGGTTGGATTCAAAGACGTTCCGGGCCGGTGCATTGGTGTCCATTCGCTCTAGGTGACCCAGCCATCTCAGTCGTTGGCTTTTCACTTTTGTGGCTAGGTCCCTGTACAGTTCGTTGTTGTATCTTCTTCTCCATTCCCTTTCTATGCAGACGGGACCAAAAATCACCCGGAGAATTTTCCTCTCAAAGCAGCCTAACGCGTTCTCAGCCTAAGCGTCTTATACAGGGAAAGTTTATAGTTGCTCGAGAGAGGGCTTTGCTTCTCAATTGCCTTCTTAGCCCAAAGAAGCAGCGATTGGCAAGAGTAATTCTTCGTTTGATCTCAGCACTGGTATCGTTCGCTGAGTTTATAGCGGATCCTAGGTAGACAAAGTCTCTGACCACCTCAAAATTATAGCTGTCTATAGTGACGTTCTGTCCGAAACGTCGTTGTTGGGTGTCCTTTCTTGTTGACAGCATATATTTTGTTTTGCTTTCATTCACCGTTAGACCCATCTTCTTGGCTTCCTTCTCAATGCTCTCAAAAGAACCACTGACATCACGCTTTGTTCGTCCGATTATGTCAATAGCCCTGTTTTTTAGTGCATTTTTATCTCCGCTTACAAAAAAGTAGCATGTTAAATACAACAACAATTTGGTATAACTCCATATTGTTGTTGTATTTAACATGCAACTTTTTTTCAAGCGAAGATAAAAATGCACTAAAAAACAGGGCTAATGTCGTCAGCGTAAGCGAGTAATTGGACAGACTTTTGAAAGATTGTGCCTCTAGTGTTGACGTGAGAGTTTTGCACTATTCTTTCTAGAACGATGTTGAAGAAGTCGCATGATAGCGCGTCGCCTTGCCTAAAACCTTTTTTGACATCAAAGATGTCGGTGAGGTCTTTGCCGACCTTGATGGTGCAGCGTGCATTCTCCATCGCCATCCTGCACAAACGGACGAGTTTGGCAGGGATGCCAAAACTAGACATAGCTCGTCTCTATAGATGCTGTCATACGCGGCCTTGAAATCGATAAAAAGGTGGAGGGTATCGATTTGAAACTCCTGGTTTTTCTCCAAGATCTGCCGTAGTGCGAATATTTGGTCGATGGTGGACTTCCCTGGCCTAAGGCCACACTGATATGGATCAGGTTGTTGACGAATGGCTTCAGGCGTTCACAAAGTACGGCAGAGAAGATTTTGTAGGCGATATTAAGAAGACTGATGCCTCTGTAGTTGGTGCAGCCCAGAGGATTGCTTTTCTTGAGGATCGGGCAAACAATGCTGAGGTTCCATTCATCGGGCATGCTTTCCTCCGACCATATTTTACAGATGAGCTGGTGCATACTCCTAACCAATTCATCGCTAGCCGCTTTGAATAGCTCAGCCGCAAGGCCATTAGCTCCAGCAGCTTTATTGGACTTAAGTTTAGATATGGCTATCCTCACTTCGTCAAGAACGGGTGGACGGAATGGTGCAATTTGCATAGTAGTTCGTCATCGCCGTTATACAATTTGCAGAAATGATTTTTCCATATCCTCAGCACCGACTGCGATTCCACCACGATGTTCCCCTGATCATCCTTGCCGACTTTGGTTCAGGCCTTGTAACCCTGGAAGGTTCTTTTAACTTTTTGGTAAAACTTCCGAACTTGATTCCTGCAGTGGCATCCCTCTAATTCCTCGATCGCGCGCTTCTTATGCTCTTTTTTTTTCTTCTAAGAAGCTTGTGTTCCTCTCTCCTCTTCTGCTCGTAGAGCTCGCGAGCAGCGCTGGTCCTTCTATGCAGCGCCACTTTGTATGCCTGTTGTTTGGCTGCATGTACTTGCCGACATTCTTCTTCGAACCAGGGGTTTCGCTGTGGTGGTCGTGCAAAGCCCAGCACTTCAGAGGCGGCATCTCTGATGGTTTCCTGGCAGTTTTTCCACTGGTTCTCGATGTTTACAGTTGGCGGCAAAGGACTAGTTAAGAGGGCGCGATAGACTCAATCGGAAAAGGACCTGACGATTTCTTACGACTGTAGCCGTCCGACCTCCGACGTCAAACTTCCTCACAGTATTTCCCTGTTTTGGCTTTGGTCTGGATATCCGAAGCATTACCTTTGCTACAACGAGGTAGCGGTCCGAGTCAACGTTGGCTCCTCGGAACGTTCGGACATCCATGATACTGGAGAAGTGCCTTGCGTCGATCGCAATGTGGTATATTTGGTTGGCGGTTGATTGACCAGGAATTCGCCATGTCCCCTTATGTATATCGAGATGCGGGAACTGCGTACTAGCTACCACAACGTTTCGCCCTGCAGCAAAGTCGATTAGCCTGAGTCCGTTATCGGAGGTGGTGTCGTGCAGGCTGTATCTTCCGATTGTGCCACCAAAGACGTCTTCTCTTCCTAGTTTGGCATTAAAATGACCCAAGATAATTTTAATGTCATAGCTGGATCATTGCTCATATGTCTTGTCCAGGAGCTCGTAGAACTCGTCCTTGGTGTCGTCATCTTTCTCCTCTGTGGGGGCATGCGCGCATATGAGGCTGATGTTGGCGAACTTAGCCTTGATGCGAATTGTCGTGACGCGTTAGTTCACATAATTGAAACTCAAGACTTCTTGCCTAGATCTGCCTCTAACAACAAATCCACATCCAAAAAGACGCTGCCCTTGTGGTCGGTAACAGTCACCGTAGTAGATATCGCAGTCGTTCAGTTTTCTTTTGCCCGGCCCATTCCATCGCACTTCTTGGATGGTGGTGATGTCTGCTTTGTAGCAGTCTAGGGCCTCCGCTAAATGTTCGGCTGCACGTGGTCTATAGAGAGACAGAAAATTCCACGTGAAGATCAGAAGTTCGTTGTCCTTATTTCGTTTGCTAGGTTCGTCAACAGTAAATCCGTCCGTATCCGAGGCTTGTTGTTGCTTCGCAACTTAATAGCTTTACGTGGCCGAGAAGTCACCCCGACGGCACGACCCCCAACCTGGAGGATCAGACCCTATATATATAACTCCAAGGGCGGGGAGCCGGATTAACAGATCCTTATAGGCCTGAGCTCCGAATATGTCGTAGTAGCCCGTATAAGGTGTTCACTAAGTAGTCCAGCCTAACTGGAACTGTAGACGCCACCGTTGATTCCATCTTGAGAACTCTTCCGCTGCCGCCTGGATGAAAGAGAAGTGCCTTAGTGGGAACACTCCTCCCCCCTCTCTCGTTTGCTGCCCCCTAAAACCGTCAACAGGGATTGGAACCACCCTATCTTCAGTTAAAGGTACTAGGCACCCGATGTTCACACCTTGGAGGTGAGAGTAGGAGTTGATAGACAGAGGTTCGCTTTGAAAAAAAGCTTGTGGACGCTTGTGTCCTCTTGATTCCACCGTGTCTATCATTTGAACATAATTTTTTTTTGCTGTTATTAATATTTAATCTAATACTGAAAACTAGATAGTTTTAAGTTTACTAATTTTTGAGAAAATTGAAAATTACCAAACCAATTTTGTTTTAATTTTTATCTGTGGACTTTTTTTTCTTTGAGATTAATGTAGGTACAAATGATCAAATTGCTCAAGAAAGTTGTTGATATTGGCGCCTGCCAGATGAGACTGGAATTTTTTAGACTTGCTTGCTGAATTTTTTTTTGTCGCAGTACATAACAAGAAGAGAAAAAGAGAGATGTTTTGACTACTACACTACTTTCCAATCTTCAATTTCCCATATAAAGATTTTTACAATAAAAACCCATGAACGTTTTAGTTCCTTCTTAAATGACATATTATGTCCAATTTCATAAACAAACACTAAAATTAATTTTATCTAAACTCCTTCTAAATTTTATCAGACTTTTAAAATTTTTCAGTTCCACCAATGTATGTATATATATTTCTATAGTACTATCATGAAAGGGAACGAACGCAGCGCTTTAAAGTGAGCACTTGTAGAACTAATGATTTTGTATACAAATGTAGGCAAAGTAAATGAGAGAAGATAGACAACAATTCATACAAAATTTATGAGAGTTCAAAGGAGACAAACAAAATAAACTTTTTTAGGATTTTCCTTGCATTTCTTTTCTATACAAATAACATTGTATATCCAATCATATGTACATTAAATCTACGACCGTAAATTTAAATAATTGTGACACTGAAAATATTTTTTTTAATACTAAATACATATTATACATACATATGTACATATTTCCCAACGAAGCAGAAATTGTTTATGTTTTATATTCATATTTGAGTGAATTTTTAATGATTATGATGCATTTGAATACCTTCTTAAGCTTGAATTTTTATAAAATATATCCTATAATGACCACTGACCTACTAAAAACGAATTATAAAAAACATATCGCGAAATACCCAATAGTTTCTGCGTGATGCGAGGAGTTACGATTTTATTTATATGATGATGATGATGATGATGATGTTGCTGATGATGATGATGATGATGATGATGATGATGATGATGATGATGATGATGATGATGATGATGATGATGATGATGATGATGATGATGATGATGATGATGATGATGATGATGATGATGATGATGATGATGATGATGATGATGATGATGATGATGATGATGATGATGATGATGATGATGATGATGATGATGATGATGATGATGATGATGATGATGATGATGATGATGATGATGATGATGATGATGATGATGATGATGATGATGATGATGATGATGATGATGATGATGATGATGATGATGATGATGATGATGATGATGATGATGATGATGATGATGATGATGATGATGATGATGATGATGATGATGATGATGATGATGATGATGATGATGATGATGATGATGATGATGATGATGATGATGATGATGATGATGATGATGATGATGATGATGATGATGATGATGATGATGATGATGATGATGATGATGATGATGATGATGATGATGATGATGATGATGATGATGATGATGATGATGATGATGATGATGATGATGATGATGATGATGGTGATGATGATGATAATTATCATGATTTTTTTTTTTTTTTTTTGTCCGTGGGTAGGTGCAAAACCTGCATCAGGCTCTATGAGGACCGGAAAACGCGTGCTCAGCCGATTTCTATGTTTTCGCGCGAAACTCTTTATTTCGTCCCGAACCGTTGGAATCCCGAGATCCCTGTGAAGATCTTCGTTTCTTATATACCATGGTGCATTTACAAATTACCTAAGCAATTTATTTTCAAACGTTTGTAAGTTATTTAAATTTGTATCGCAGGTACAACCCCAGAGTTGTATACCGTAAGTCCAGACAGGTTTAAGTACCTGCCTGTATGAAATCAACTTATTATCAATACTAAGCTTAGAATATTTACCGAGTAGCCAGTTCATATCTCTTAGTTTACTTTTCAGTTCTTCGCATTTCTTTTTTACGTGCGGCTTCCATTTTAATTTCGCGTCTAGAGTCATTCCCAAATATTTTGCCTCATTCGCAAATGGAACACGACCGGTATTTAGAAAGACGGGCAATCTATTTATTTTCTTATACGTAAAGTCCACGTGGACTGACTTTTGTTCATTGAGCGCTATTCGCCATGTTTTTGTCCAATCATTAACATTATTAAGAGCATTTTGTAATTTAATTGTAGCTTCGTTAATCGTTTTGCCTACTGCTAGTATTGCAGTATCATCAGCAAACGTTGCTACGATAGTGTCTTCTGTTTGAGGTATATAACGTGTAAATAGAAGGTACAGGACAGGACCTAAAACACTACCTTGTGGTACCCCAGCCACTATTTCTTTGAAATTAGAATATTCATTTCCGTGTCTTACACGAAAAAGTCTGTTTTCTAGATATTCGTTAAGAATTTTATAAAGTCCTTCAGGCAGAACTTGTCGTAATTTGAATTTGAGGCCTTCGTGCCACACCTTGTCAATCGCTTGCGACACATCCAAAAAGACCGTCGAACAAATTTTCTTTTCTTCAAGAGCTCTCTCAATTACGTCAGTTATTCTATGCACTTGACCAATTGTTGAATGCTTGCTTCTAAATCCGAACTGATGTTCAGGTATTAATCGTTTCTCTTCTATTATAGGCTGCAGGCGCAGGAGTAGTATTCTTTCAAAAACTTTCGATATTATTGGAAGAAGCGAAATCGGTCTGTAAGAATTCTTTTCATGAGATGGTTTACCAGGTTTCAAAACCATTATGACTTCCGCAACTTTCCATTGGCTTGGAACATATTCTAGCCTAAGATCGGCATTTATTATATAAAGGAGGTTAATTAATCCTTTATGAGGAAGCATTTTTAATATTTCCGCTGTTATTAAGTCATACCCCGGGGCTTTATTAGACTTTAGCTTCTTTATTTCTCTGTTCAATTCAGCGAGCGTAGCATTTCTGGTTCTGTAGTTCTCACTTGAGCTAAAATTCATATTAATATTTCCATTGAGTACTTGCCCATCAGAAGGTTTAAATGTTTCTTCCAGATAATCGGCGAATACCGCCGCTTTCTCTTTGTCACTTTTAGCCCATTCGTTATGGCTTTTCTTAATCGGGGGCATTGGAAGCTTTGGTTTTTTCGTTGAAGCTTTCCAAAGTGAGTAGTTGGATTCTTTCCCAGCTGACAAGCTTTCTAGGTATATGGATTATCATGATGATGATGATGATGATGATTTCCCCTTTTTTAAGCTTGTCCCTCGATTTCCCCATTTTCATGATAAAATCAGCAAAAGTGGTGCTTTTCCCCTCAATATGGGAACCCTGTATGTGACTCCCATGATGAGATCCTTCTTTTTGGGTGACTTCAAACATCCTAATTTTAAATGGACTCCATCAGACGATTTTTCGTTTTATATTGCTTCCAATTCCACATTTGTCAAAGAATATTTCTTCTTAGATAGCCTTACTGATTCAAGTCTCTGCCAAGTTAGTGGCATCTCAAATTTCATGATGGGTAAGCAACTTGACCTTATTTTCACAACAGACCCCATCAACTCTTCTGTATCACCTAGTCCCCTTTCTCTTTCAGCCATCGACAACATAAATGAAAACCTTAACAAAGTCTCATTCAATTTTGACAAGTTAACCGTAAATGATGCCTTAGCTTTATTCTACAGAGAAATATTTAACTCTATATCACTTTATGTTCCTTTTTCCCACCACAAAACCTTGTCTACTTTTCCACCTTGGTATAATCGCAAACTTCGCTCTCTGCTAAATAAAAGAAATAAGTTGTGGGAAAGTTACCTCCGCTCTCGTTCTCCTACTGACTATTCTAACTATTTTGGTTCTTATCTCCATTATACTGAGCTCTACAATTCCCTTTACCAGCGTTATCTAACGGAAATCCAACCTTATCAAAGAGCCTAAGTCATTCTTTCAGTTTGTTAACTAACAGAAAATCCGATGGCTACCAAACCACTTTCTCTTTCAATAACGTAACTTCGAGTGATCCTAGCACTATCGCCAACCTTTTTGCCACATTCTTCAAACAATCTTTTATTGATGACTTCTTTGTTCCTGATTCTGCTAATTTCAATTATCTACAAAGTTTTTCTCATAGAATATAAATTGAATTTATTCCGGGTCCAGATGGTCTCCCTGCCATACTTCTAAGAAAATGCCCTTCCACCCTCTCTCTCCCTCTCTTTAAAAAATTTTCAGCCTTTCCCTAAATCAAAGACAGTTTCTTCAGATATGGAAATCATCTTTCATAACTCCTATTCACAAAAAGGGTCCGAGGAGCGATGCTAACAACTATCGTCTCATTGCTAAGCTTTCACACTTACCCAAACTCTTCGAAATTATTTTGTAAAAAACCTTAAGTTTCCACTGCAAACCTCTCATCTCCTCCTCACAACATGGCTTTCTCAAATACCGGTCTACAACCACTAACCTTGTTGAATTTGTGTCCTTCACTCTCTCAGCCTTAGAGAAAGACTACTAAGTCGATGCTATCTCAATCGATTTCAGCAAGGCCTTCGACAAAATTTCCCATAAGCTTATTCTTTTCAAACTTTCCACTCTCGGGCTTGAACCATTTTTGTTAAAATGGATTTGTTCTTACCTTGAAAACCGTTATTACAGCGTTCGATTTAGATCTGCCTCCTCTTGCCCTTTCTTAGCTACCTCCGGTGTCCCCCAAGGCAGCCACCTAAGTCCACTTTTGATTATTCTCGCTATTAACGATATTGAAAGGGTCATCAAACATTCTTCTATCTCTCTGTACGCCGATGATGCCAAATTCTTCAAAACCATTTCCACAACACATGACTCTACCCTTATTCAACAGGATCTTGACAGTTTTTTAGTTTGGGGTCTAAAAAAATAGCTTGGAGCTAAACGTCGCCAAATGCCATAATCAATCACTTTTTCACGCAAACGTATCAAATCTCCTCCCCATCTCTACTTGCTCCTTAATTAACCCTTACCCATCGTTGATAATATTCGCGACCTTGGCATTTATGTGACCCAGGGCTTAATTTTCTCACTCACATAGACGACATCATTCTCAAAGCAAACTCAGCGCTCAGCTTCGTCAAAAGATGGTCCAATGAATTCTCCAACTCCTATGTTACCCGGTCTTTATATATATCATTTGTTCGTCCTCTCCTAGAATACGCCTCTCAAGTTTGGTCCCCTTACCAACTTACTCACATTTCCAGAACTGAGAGCATCCAGCATCGATTCTTACAGTTTCTTTACGATTCTGCCTCCCTATCTAGACCGCCTTAAACTAATCAACTTGAATTCGTTGGAAGAACGAAGAGAAAAATCAGACATTCTCTTCATTCATCGACTTCTCTCTGGTTCCGTTGACTCCATATCGCTCTACAACTCTATCTCTTTTAATACTAACCCTTTTAATACACGTAATCTTCTTCGTCTCTTTTATATACCCACCCACCGAACCTCTTATGGCTCCAACAAACCAATATCTCGTATGCTGCGGGCTGTTAATTCAAACATGTGCTCCTTTGACTTTAACCTAAGTACTCCTTCCTTAAAACACCGGCTTCTGAACCGCTCCAAGCCTCACGAACCTTAGCTTTAGTTCTTAGTTTTTAAGTTAGATTAAGAATTAAGAATTAGCTTATTAAGGCGAATAAATGGGGGTTTTGCCCCCACAAAAATTAGAATTATCATGATCGGTTGCGGGTCATTAACTTACAATCCCTCGAAAAGCGTCGTGAAGTAGCTGACGTAATTTTTGTCCATCAAATTTTATCTGGTGTTACTGATTCTTCTGCCCTCCCTGAGGTAATGAGTATTAACACCAACTCACATTCTCTTAGATCAGTACCCCAATTCCATCAGGCACCTCACAGAACTCATTATGGCAGGAATGAACCAAGGAAGTTGAGGGAGGTAAGTTCTTATTCAAATATTTTCGACTCTAATCATAGCAAGATCACACAGAAAAAACTTCTTTATTGTTCTTCTTAAAAGTAGTTGAAATTGTTTAGAAAAGCTAGAAAAATTTAATTAACTACTACATAGAGAAACTGAAACTACAAACTCAACGAACCTAACAAATTCCTTAGCATGTTATTCCATTTCAATTTTTTACCATTTTTATTTGACTTTTTACTAGAGATCTGCGTTTGCATGGTCCTATTTTTAGTTTCAATGTTTTTTCATTTTTGTTTCCTTTCTTATTTTTTTGTATTTTTAACTTGTTTCACTTTTCACCCAACCATTTTTCTCTCAGGGTTCGTATCGCATTTAAAAAGAAGTTATTGTGTTATTCAAAATTCATAAATTTAATGTATAAGTTCCGATATGACTTGCAATCGAAGTTGCTGTCATACTCGGACTTGAGTAGCCATACAAAAAAGCTCCACCATCCTTGGGTCTGTTTGAGGTTTTTTTCTGGCAGTCCTGGTGGTAATACAGATTCTGTTAAAATTTCATCACCAGATTCTATCAGTTTTAAATCAGTGAATAAAAACTCAATTTAAGAAATAAAATAATTTCTGATCGAATATAACTGGTTCAATATAGAAGTGATTATTTTTCCACAAAATTCATAACAGACCATGAAAATTCTATTTGACTAACTCCAATCCACTTTGATTTTTTGAGAAATCGTTATTTAGTTTCCACCTGATTTCACTTTATACAAAATTCCCCACTATTATGAAAAATTAAAAGCTTCCCCTTAACTCTGGTCGTAAAACTAATGATACCATTCAATTTTGTGGGTGCAAACTGCAAATACATTCGAAATGATACCACTTAGAGTTTTTTTCCCAAAATCGCAGGTCTGGCCCCACTGTGCGGCGGCTGGCGTTAATTCAGGCGCATATGATATAATGTATATGCAACTATTTTGTATGAACCATTCATAAAAAATAAAACCTTTAGCAGTACTTAAGTACCTTTTAAAAATGTGTATATAAGTCAAATTAATATTAGAGATACAGTAGACGCTCGATATAGTGAAGTAATAAAACTCAGGCCTATTCACTGTTTCGAGATTGTTAATTTTTTCGAGCGGGAGTTTCCTAAAGCGAATTTGATCTAAAATGCACATTTCGTTTGAAGTGAATGTTTTTAATTTTAAGTAAGCAGTAAACAAGGCTTTCACCCAGGTTTAAACAAAAAACAGAAACAGTTCCTCAGAGCTCAAACTATACAAAATGTTTGCGCGAAATTTGTATATCACTATTGTGGATAGCTCACTATTTAGTCTAGTCAAATGGTGTCCAAAAGGGACTTGAAGTGGAAAGTTCTGGTGTAATTATTTTAAGTGCCCCCCTTTATATTTTTGGGGTCACTGAACACGAATCTGAAGCTCTCCAACAAAATTTTTCACGGCAAATATGAGAATTCGTCAAAAAACGTCGAAAATTTCGACATTTTTTATCTTTTTTCCTTATTGCTCAAAAATTATCGCTTATGCAAAAATAAAGACAGTTAGATTACCTACAATCTACGCTTATATCATTTTTTTGTACGACTTATGGTTTCTGCGGAAACAGTCGTTGAAAAACAGCCAAAGATCCGTTATTTTTAAAAAATTGCATAAAAGATTTTTTTTGTATTGTTTTCTTCATTACATGAAAAGTAGGCCATGAGTTATTATGTTATTTGCATTTTCTAATTGTAGTTTTCTAAAAGTATTATATTGCAGTGGTTAAGTGTCTAAGTTTCAGTATTCCAAACAGTCAAAATGTCCATTCAAAAGTGTTTTATTTGTGACAAAGAATGGAGTATGGTGCAGTGAAGATGATCTTATGGACGTATACGGCCGATTCTAACATATGGTTCGATTGTCTGGTGGCCCGCACTTAACAAGGCATATAACATCGACAAACTCAAAAAGGTTCAAAAAACAGCTAGTTTTGATACCACAGGGCTTGCCCAAAGGATGCCCTAAGCGTTTTTCTGCACCTCCTACCACTTGATCTACATATAAAATATTTAGTATCTTGCAGTGCCCCTTAAGACTTAAAGAATCAAATTCTTGGGTTGCTAAACCTTAGTGTCACAGCAATATCACAAATTTGATTCCCACTGATATATTTTCGACTCCCACTGACTACCGTGCTCCTAGAATGAGCCTCAGTAAAGATTTTAAAGTCTTATTCCCATCCAGAGGGGACTGGGATGATAACACCGTGATGAGAGACTTAGATACAACTTATGGCTCAAAGATGGAGTGCGGTGTTGACTCAGGAGTCTTCTCTGAGTCTTTCAACATCTCTAACATCTCGGCTACCGAATTTTGCTAGTGTATTTCATGCTGAAATACTGGCAATTAGGGAGGCATGCAAGATACCAAACCAAAATAATAATACAGCCATCCTTACAGACAGGCAGGCGGCTGTGAAAGCTATTGATTCGGCTACTGATGAGCTCGCAAGTCTAAATATTAACCTCAAGGTCATTCTTATCTGGGTTCCTGGTCACAGTGGCATTGAGGGAAATGATCGGGCAGATGAACTAGCCAGGCAAGGATCAGCCCTTCACATCTCACTTGCGGAAAGAGTCAACATTCCCCTTGGAGTTGTGAAGGGCAATATATTGTCAATTTCCCTTAGGGAATCCAATCTTATGTGGAGCAGTTTAACCAACTGCAAAATATCCAGAACGATCGAGCCCGCCTTTAATAAATCCCGAACAATTGATCTCATGTGTGACCCAAGCGGGACATAGCGACGGTCGTAGCAACCTGCACTGGACACTGGTCAATTGGAGAACATGCGGCGAGGCGGGGTATTCCTTACAATACTCACTGTCACAGAAGTGGAGACCAGCAAGTAAAGGAAACAGTCCTAAGCCACTAAAAATAATTACACCAGGACTTTCCACTTCAAACTACCATTTGACCTGACTAATTTCGAGATTCACTAAATCGAGCGTCTGCTGTAGTAGGTAAGGTATATGTACCTACACTATTTCTATCTAGTTTTGAAAATAATATTAAGTCGGTTAGACATAACAAAATCGTTTTACTATACACAGACAAAAAAGTGACTGTTTTTATTTTAAAAATGAAAATTATTTATATTTATTTTATCTATTTATTTATTTATTTTTCGTAAGGGAAAAGCAACAATGATGCATGTTTTCGTTCTTACCATATAGGTATGTACCTAAAGAACGTAATTTTCATTCTATTTGTTTACTGGAAACAATTCATCCCAAAATTGATACCTGTCCAAAAACGGTTCACTTCCAAGAATTACATCCTTATTGTTGTATATTGTGTAAACATTTGTTTTATTCGATGGCAACCATTTAAAATTAGGGTCATTGCAAGGAAAACTAAAAAAAAATCGTTTTATTTACGAGCAATCACGTATTTAGAATAACTTACCCGTTTTGGGCAAAACTTGCCCACCATCTTGTTATCCTATCTACCATAAACATTTCAGGATCATCAAGTTCAATTTTCTTTTGGAACCATTTAGTGCCCAAAATATATTGCAAATCGTCTACATGACCTATACCTAGAATAAGTGAATGTAAAAATAAAAATATAAAAATAAAAATATAATATATACCTACGAGTGTAAAATACAAATTAAATTTTAATAAATAGTAGACAAATATATCTACTCCTCTTATAATCTGCACTGTTTTCAATGTATACCTCTTGGTTTGCCGTGTTCATCGGGAAACAAACTGAACCTTCCGCGAAAGTCAAAACGATAGTAGAAAACATCTACATATTTTCGAGCTAATTGTACAAGCCTATGAACACCATGATTAATGAGGGCATCCGAAAATATCACAGCAAAATTGGTAAAAGGTTGATCCTGGATTTTCTTATTTTTCAAATAAAACTCCTTGATTTTGTTACTTTTCTCTTGTGCCTTGTCGTTTGGATCAAATATAAAAAGTTGCGGAGCATATTTATGGAAATTTATACTTATGTCATTCAAAAGTCCCGTGTTATTTTCTTGTTCTATAAAAAATGTTAAAAAAAATCTGTTATCTGTTCTTGTTGTGAAAGAAGAAATAATTATATTGCTTTAAGTCAAACATAATTAATTTTCGCTTACTGTAGAAGAAGTGGGTAAGCTCATCTTTCGTTATCCCGGCCATGATGGGAACTCTATGAAAATCTCCTTTAGCAAAGGCAGTCGTCGGCGAGCTTAGAAGAAAATGTCCATCTACTTCATAATTCCACTGTTCATCACTGAATCCATAAAGTTCTAGTATCCCACGCACTTCAATCAACCTTTCCCAAGTCACATTCCTCAAACAGTCTACTAAATCTTTGGGATTGTATAAAGGACAAGCTAATTCTGAAGCAAGTTTCCTTGTCCATACCAAGCTATTTAAATGATAATGATTCGTGTATGACCCACTCATCGTTATAGCCCTATGAAAGAGTCCTTTTGAAAGTGGAGAAGCCATGAGCAAGGTGACAGCTGTTCCACCCGAACTCTGACCAGCGATTGTGACCGATCCTGGATTTCCCCCAAAGCTTGAAATATGATTCTGAACCCATTGTAGTGCCATCACTTGGTCAAGGAATCCATAGTTCCCAGGAGCGTCTGCGGTCTTTGTGCTTAGGAAACCCAACGCTCCAAGCCTATAATTCAGACCAACCAATACAATGTCATGGTCCAGAAGATAATCCGGCCCCACATCACTTTCACTATTACTGCTGCCAAGATAATTAGCTCCTCCATGAATGTACACAATTACTGGCTTATTTCCTCGCAAATTTCGTGTGTATACGCTGAGATGCAAACAATCTTCAGAAATAAGATCCTTGGCAATGAACGGCTGAGGACATTGAAAACCATCTTTGGTGGCATCAAGAACGTTCTGGCCCCACGATGAAACACTAATTGGTGCCTTGAAGCGTTTATCGCCTACTGGTGCCTGTGCATATCGAATTCCCCGAAAGCTTTTGATTTCGGTATTATGGACCGTCCTTAAGATTGCACCCTTAATTTTTCCTAGATTTGTCTCAGCAATGAGCTCATTACGAGCGAAAACAGCAATAATTATACTCACAAAGAGAACCACTTTGAAACTGAACTGCATCGTTTAACCCGAGAAATAAAATTCAGAATTTTTCAGTGTGAAAGCTCTTTATATTTATAGTATCTAACTGATCTCATAAGACCATAGTTGCCGCAAGCATTCAATTTCCACTCTCAAAATTTTATAAATAAATATGCGTTTCATTTTCAATGGTAATTATTAATTAATTAAAAACGGAATGCTAATAATCTTAGAGAGTAACGCCGAAAAAAACAAAGTCATGAAGCAAATGTAAATTTTACATATTGTTACTGTTTTATAGTTATGTATATCATTGCGGACATAGCAGTGATCAAGAAAGTTAAATTTGTATTTGTTTTCTCTCCTCCCCTTTCTCAGACTCATTTTGAGATCTAAATACTATTCAATACTTTTAAATTACCCTCTTTATAAATACAGTGTTGCGACAGCAATCGCTCCATTAATTTTTCTCAGGGATAGTTGCGACATCAACAGAATAAAACCGCCAGCAAATATTTTCCCACAATAACACTTGCAATATTAAAACGTGTGACGAAATTAAATTATAACTACATTCCACAGTAAACTGCAAGCACATCATTATTATTGTATCATATTGTATATTATGCACTAGGGTCCTGTTTTTCAGTGCGAGATCATCCTAGTCTCGGGGTAAGACCTGAGTTAACTCCATAAACATGTTTTTCAGTCAATTGAAAACCCAAGTTAAATCGTCTAATATGGTGAGTTAACTCTGGATTCAAATTGAGGGCCTTTTCAGCTGTGGTGCCATCTCGATTTCGATATTGAAAGTTATTGCCAGTGCAATTCCGTTGTGGCGTCATCTCTATTCGGATGCGTAAAAGGCGTAGAACGGTGATATCAATAGTGTCGCACATCGTTGGCCTTAGAGTTTCGACAGCTGAAAGATAAATTAATCCGCAACTGAAAAACTGTTCCTGAGTTAACTCAACTCAGGATTAATTTATATACAGGACTGTAATTTAACTCAGAGTAAACCCTAAACTGAAAAACTGTCCCTAAGAGTAAGTATATTTTTTGTATCTATGAAAGTAAGAAAATTCGAATAATAAAGTGCACTACTAAATCCCAACTGAATTGGCTTACAAGCCTGGTTTTTGTTTAATCGGAAAAGATCAGCACTTTAGCTATTATAGTTGTTATTATTATTAGGCTTAGGAAAACCCAATTAATATCGCTCATAGCTTTGTATGCGAGACAGGGAAAATCATTAAATAAAAGTAAGGCTGAACATTCAGGCTTTCATATCACCCAAGTTCGCGGAACTACACCCTTTTTACGGGATAAAACTCAAGTGATTTCAATCGAAAATCTGCAATTTTCTGTTTGGGGGGCATGGCATCCACCCACTTTCTTAAAAGGTCTTATAAATTATATGGAGCACTTCCGATTGTTGTACAACTATAAAAATTGGTAGATCGGTAGAACTTGAAGTATGCTTATAAATTATATAGAGCACTCCCGACTGTCGTACAACGATGATAATTGGTAGATCGGTAGGGCTTGAAGTATTTAGAAAGAAAAAAGTCGAAAATTTGGAATTTTCTACTCAGGGGGCGTGGCATCCACCCTCTTTCTCAAAAATTCTATAAACTATATGGAGCATTTCCAATTGATGAAGAAAGATGCAAATTGGTAGAACGGTATAACTTGAAGAGCTTACAAGAAGAAAGATAAAAATTGAGATTTTCCACTCAGGGCGTGCATTCCACCCCCTTTCTCAGAATTGTTTTTATTTATATGGAGCACTTTATGCTGTCGTAGAATGGGTAGAATTATGAAACTTTGTAGAGCGGTAGGGCTTGATTTTCACCTGGTGAAATCTTTGCAAAAAGAGTGATATCACAACAAAACATAAATGTTAAAATATAGCCAAGAAATGAGATCTAATATAAATACCAAGTTTTAAGTTCGTGAAGTTCAATATCAAATATCTTAAGTAGAGTGATATCGAAACAGTTCCAAATTATGACACAGATTTGGATGAAAATTTGGTGGCTTTACTTTGCAAGTTTTCCCTTAATTACTTACTTAATGACAAATTCAAAATGTATGAAAACTTGAACAGTGAACCCACCAAATTTTAATCAGTAATCATTAAATACCAAATTTATTTCTGTCATATATTTTAGATCTCATTACTTTTTTTGCCTGACTTTTTATGCATAGGTTTCCGTTTCTTGTACACATAAGAACTTGGCTCTTTTTTCACATTTATGTTTTTGTTATCTTAATCTATTGATCGTAAATTAAGAAAAAAACTCCCAAAAGTGTTTTTTGGTTTATTTAACCAATGCTTATTTAAATTTAAAGCCCAGCTGAGTTAAGTGATTAAGAAATTCGGTACTCGATGATGTAGGTAAATCTGCGCCGGGAGAAAATCAACTTAAAGTAATTTGAAGCTTACAATTATTATTATTAAAGTATGGTTGTTATAGAGATGATGCTTATTTGAGCTGATAAAAATGATAAAACAAACTTAACACATTTCTGACAAAAAAGTACATATTTGTTAGGTAAATTTTTATCAATTTATTGTTTAGCTTCTTGACTTTTATATGCCTATATTTGTCCTTACTTTTGCATACGATTATGTTATAATGGTCATAAGGTCTTCGAGCGTCGAAGTAATAAAGTATTTTATTTTTTCATCTATAGATAACAACAATCAAAACTTCAAAAACTATTTCGTATTTTTAGTTTTATTCAGCTTAATAATATACATTGGAAACTCTTAAATTGATTTGCTTGCAGTCTTAAAAAATATGTTTTCAACTGAACTGGTAACTGATACAGTAGGGAATCACAAGCTGACGCACGGGCCGTCAAGGTTATCAGAGAATTACTTTTGTTAATGTATGCAGGTAGGTAAGTCATTAAAATAAATAATAAGTAGGCACCATTGATAAGGTAAAGATTGACATGGTTTTATTTGTGTGTTGTAATAACTTAATTTTTAATAAAGAAAATAAAATCAGCAATGATGTAATAAAAGAAAAAATCTTTAAAATTGTATTGTTTAGCAACTTAATCCAGTAACCTTGTAGTTTCATAGGACTGAGACCTTGCGTCAGGTCCGTTGGTTCTGATTTTTTGCTGAGTTGTTTATGATGTTGGCCTAGTAATAAATCCGATTTTTCAACCTCGAGCGCCGAACGCAACATTGGTAAAAATCCAAAAAGAACGAGAATTTTTCGCGGTTTTTTCACTTATTGGCCATTTTAACCATTACGCCTTAATTTCCGAATAAAACATTGCTCTACGATTTTAACCTTACTTAATTTGTTTCAATTTGAGTCCAAAGTCGGTTCTGTAGACATAACAGTTTCCAAGGGACGGCTTTTCAAAATATAGCAATAAAAAATTTAAAACAACAAGTAGTATATAAAACAGTATAATAACAAAAACGTGGTCTTTGACATATGTTGCATCAAAGCAATAGGGCGTGTAGATTGGGCCAAAAGTAGAAAACAATAGTACTGGATGGGGGGTATATATCCCCCCTTTAGGCGGGAGGGGCAATTTTAAGAAAAGTTGACTTCAAATAGAAAAATAACTTTAAAAAAACAATGGTACTATCTGGACAAAAATCCATTGCTCATCTTAAAGCCAGAAATCCATTCTTTAATTTTATTTTTAAATAAAGTTTTTTAGTTTTCGAAAAATTTACTTTCAAACTCAAAATTTTGAGAAAAAGACGATTTTTTTTTGTTAATCTATTTTTTTTTTTTATTTTATGGTATTAAGTACTACTTTTGTTTTTGATTTTCAATGCACGTATTAATTTTTAGTACTATGTTTTTTATACTATGTAGCGTGTCATGTTGGCTTTATTTTAAGATCTTAATCATAAAGATCGGATGAGTAGAAACGGAGTTATGATTTTTTAAAGTCAACCATATAAAACTCGAACTAAAACAAAAATGTATTTGATTGCCGACCAGTACCCACCAGTGAGTTATCTGAAGCGAATGTTTTAGTTCGAGTTTTATATGGTTGACTTTAAAAAATCATAACTCCGTTTCTACTCATCCGATCTTCATGATTAAGATCTTAAAATAAAGCCAACATGAAACAAAAATCATTGAAAAGGGGCAAACGATTTCACACAAGGGGTGAATAAGCCCCTCTTAAATTCGATTTGCAGCATTCTAAATTCAAAATTTTATGAAAATTTTCATAATTTGAATTGAGTTTTAGCCCATTTAATTATTTTGAAATGGTAGAGCAAAGTTATAATCGCAAACCAGGCCTTAAAGGTTAAAATAGCCAATAACTGAAAAAACCGCGAAAATTTCTCGGTTTTATGCATATCTCACAAAGTTGCGTTCGGCGCTCGAGGTCGAAAACTTGGATTATTGATAAGGCTAACATCATAAACAACTCATCTAAAAATCAGAACTACCGGATCTGAGGCAGAGCCCTCCCAACCCGAAGAAAAAGGATACTAGACTGAAAACAGTGAAGTTGATCATGTTAATCTCATTTTTCTCAAAAACTAGAAGTCATTTTAGCATTTGGTTTTCAGTTTTTAACTCAAAATTAATAAGTGCATTGAAAATCAAAAACAAAAATAGTACTTAATAACATATAATAAAAAAAAAATAGATTAAAAAAAAAAATCGTCTTTTTCTCAAAATTTTGAGTTTGAAAGTAAATTTTTCAAAAACTATCAACTAAGAAAACTTTATTTAAAAATAAAATTAAAGAATGGATTTCTGGCTTTAAGATGAGCAATGGATTTTCGTCCAGATATTACCATTGTTTTTTTAAAGTTATTTTTCTATTTGAAGTCAACTTTTTTTTAAATTGCCCCTCCCGCCTAAGCGGGGGGATATATACCCCCCCATCCAGTACTATTGTTTTCTTCTTTTGGCCCAATCTACACGCTCTATTGCTTTGATGCAGCATATGTCAAAGACCACGTTTTTGTTATTATACTGTTTTATATACTACTTGTTCTTTTAATTTTTTTATTGCTGTATTTTGAAAAGCCGTCCCTTGGAAACTGTTATGTCTAGAGAACCAGCTTTGGACTCAAATTGAAGCAAATTTAGTTAGGTTGAAATCGTAGAGCAATGTTTTATTCGGAAACAGAGGCGTAATGGTTAAAATGGCCAATAAGTGAAAAAACCGCGAAAAATTCGCGGTTTTTTGGATTTTTACCAATGTTGCGTTCTTCGCTCGGGGTCGAAAAATCGGATTTATTACTAGGCCAACATCATAAACAACTCAGCAAAAAATCAGAACTACCGGACCTGACGCAAGGTCTAATGTATATAGTTAGGTATATCACATTTTAACACGAAAAAGTGCCAAAACCCGGGTTGACGGTAGAACAATGTATTGCTTTGTTGACTAAAGTTGTCAACAGGCAAAATGAGCCGCAGTCATTGAGAAGGAAGATTCAAAGAGATTTAAAATTCGCACCCAACGATGGCAATGATCCCTTGGTGCCATCACCAGCCATCGTTTATTATGTCAATGAACAGATTGTTCGGGGAGTACACTGCAACCCAGGCAGGAGAAGTTTTTTCAGTGATTTACCACGAAAAAATAATTGGAGCAGCGAAGAACTTCCTTAATATTGTGCCACCAACAACGTGGGATGATACCAAGAGTAAGCTGAAGCTACATTATCAAGCAACAAAAACACAAGGTTCAATAGTAAATCAAATGCAAAATTGGAAAGTAAGTTCGGTTCTAGATTTAAGCGAAAACATAGGAAAAATTGTAGATGATATTGCCGAATGTGGCATTTACAGTGAGCATACAGGGGATGTAGTAAATAGTTTAAGTAGTGTTGTTGTATTAAAAATCAAAGAAATAACAACAGGGGCATTACTATCAGAGATCTGTTATATGTATAAGCTAGAAGAAATACGAGTAATTGTAAATAAATATATAGGGCAAGATATTTTTAATTTGTAATATGTTAGGAAAAATTTTATTTTTTTATTTTAATTCAAACAAGAATTGACAGATCAAATTCTTATAACAATTTAGGTCCAAATCAAACTGTAAACTATCAACATTATCCACGCAATCCTTCATTCAGTAATAATTATAACAATAGATTGACTAATAATACAGGACAATATGAAAGACAAAATAACTCAAACTTCAGAAATAATTATTCTCAGCAAAGTAGACAAAATAGTTCAAACTTCAGAAATAATGATTTACAGCAAAGTAGGCAAAGTTCCAATCATATGTCAGTAGATGCTCAAAACCAGCGATTCCCAAAATATATTCCGCGGAGCTCTGGGGTTCCGCGAGAGTGTTTTCAGGGTTCCACAAATCTTTTGAAGTATAAGCAGTAAAATACAAACGGTTAAAGGAAAAAAAAAAGAAAAATAAAAAAAAAAATCATGCGCGAGTGCTCACTTGCGAGATGTTGCTGTTTTAAAAATGTTCGAATTTCGAAAATACAAGTTTTTCTGTGTAACCTTGAAAAACTTATATTTTCGAAATTCAAACATTTTTAAAACAGCAATATCTCGTTACTGAGCACTCGTATCAAAAAAGTCATGATGATACTTCTTGTTGGAAATATGACTATCTTAATAATGAGCATAAATTATTTTTCGAAAACTTCGTCATTTAAGAGAAAAGACGTAAGAACCGGTATTTTTGACTTTTGACCAATTTTAGAAATAGTTATATGATTTACATGATCAATTTTACAACAAATATGAAAATATTTTCTCGTAAAGAGTCATATAATCTGTAAATTGTGTAAAAATTTTTTGACAAAATTTGTTGTTTAAAAGTTGTAAGCGCAAAATCCATATTTTGAACTTTTCACCTTTTAGAAGTACTAATATCTTCTAACTGATCACTCCTATGAAAAAAGTTGAGCGATATTTTTTGTAGACAATATAATAACACATAAAGTAGGTATAAATTTATCTTTTACAACTTCGTCATTTGAGAGTAAAAAGCAAAAAACCAGATTTTTTTACTTTTGACGACGTTTTTAATATAGTGATATCTTTGGAACTATCTTTCGTAGAAAAAAAAGGGTTATATTTTCTTGTAGAGAATATAGTAGGTAAAAACTTTGTATGAAGTTGTTTTCGATAGCAATCACCGTTCATGTGTTACAGGCGAAAAACAGATATTTTCGTCAAATAACGTTTTTTTAAATGGCTCTATCTTCTAAGCGATTAGTCAGAGAAAAAAAAGTGCGTTAATATTTCGTATAGAAAATTATATGATCTACAAGATTTGTATGAAGTACTTTTTGATAGCATTTACCGTTTAAAAGTTATAAGCGAAAACCAATTTTTTTACATTTGACCTTGAATAACTTCTAACGCGCACACGATTTGTCAAATGGACTTTTGGGTGAGTATTCCTTATGCCAAAATAAACAGTATTGCATTTAAAAACCTTCACTTGGATTTATTCCGCAGTGAAAGTTAATTTTGCCTGGGCCAGAATCTTCAGATTCAGGATGTGACATTTTGAAGGCTGATTTGTTTCCACCTATCTATACCTACCAAGTCCATTGACCTACCTGGGTATTCCTCCCTTGCTGGGGCATGCTTTAAGAAAAAACATGAGAAAAAGTTCATCGGTCATAATTCTTCAAACACCTTAGAGTGATTTATGCTTGTCCTTGGATTTGCACAAACTGTCTACCAAACCTTCTACCTATACAATGCAAAATTTCAGAACATTCTTCAACAAAAATGTACAAAACATAAAGTTTAGATATTCGAGAACCCATAATTATTTCGTTTCCCCATGGCAGTCACTTCCTGTAGTAGGTACCTAGATATGCGGATTTCAACATTGCCTCATCGATATGTGATTCGAATCAGAAAAAAAAGTTTCAACACACAAGCCCTCGGTTAATGAGCCGTAGAAATTTGTGTCGTTATGTGAGTCAATAACGACGACGAAGAAGATAAAAAGTTTGCACATTCCCTGTCTCTTCTTCTTCACCTACCAATACTTCTCAAGGTACCGCAGACATTTTTTTAAATCGATTTACCGTTTTGGTGGATGGAAAGCTCCAAATAAGGTTTAATTTTGTACGGATGAACAGCTAGCTGACTGGATCGATAAAGGGGGTGGGGATATGGCTGCTCCCTGCTCAGTCATGTGCGGCTCTTGCTAAATGAACAATTTTGCTATCGATTGGGTGTGCGCCTGACTACCAAATACCTACCTATTATTTATGCTGCGGCATCCTTGTGAAAATTGCAAACAGAAAGTAAACAAGTATTCGTAGACGTTTGCATATTCTCAAAATTGTGTATAGAATATATGTACCTATGTAGATAACACTGGTCAACAAAATTTGTTTTTTCTTTGTAACAGAAACCAAAATATACTTGGTGTGCTGAATTCGAATCTGAGGTCAGAAAAATTCTATCGGGCCGCGTTTTTGAGATATTCCCGTTATAAAATAAAAAATGTTTTTTTTTTTCAACAAACAAAAATATTTCTTTCAGAAACCATTAAACATTTTGTTAAAAACATTTTACCTCACGTAACTATACAACTTTTAAAACAGCAAAAACGTGGCCCAACATTTTTTTTCTGACTTTCAGATTCGAATTCAGCGCACCAAAAACCTATGAAAAATTATATTGGTTTTTGTAACAAAAACCTTGTTGAACAGTGTAATGGGCCCTACCAATAACCAAAGGGAATTGATTACTTTTGTACGGCTGACATAGGCGTAGGAAGGGGGGAGCGGAGGTGGGCAGTGCCACCTTAAAAAATGAACTGCCCACCTTAGAAAAATCGACATTTAAACTTTTCTGGTTCTACAACCCACCCAAGAAGACAGATTGAAAAACTATGAATGAAATTTCAGACACGAAAATTATAATTTTGCCTACAGTTACAGTTGGTCGTCACATAAAAGCAATTCTTGCCCACCTTAATTTTGTTTTGTTAACACATTGCATCATTGTCCGGGAAGCCTCAGCACGCACAAACCTAGTTGAACCCGTTTAAATTAGTCTCAAACCGAGTTAGGTTGACGTTGAACCTTGAAGATGAGTAGGTTTTGAGGTTTAAAAAGCGGAATCATCAAATGTAAGATATTTGGAGTGCGTTCTGATTTAGTACTACGATGGCTTCATCTAGCAAAATATTAAATTATAAAACAAGTTAAGTAAAAACTTGGAAAAAATATAAATATTTAAATTCAAAAAATTAAAATCACGAAAAGCTAAAAATATTGCCTGTTTTGTGTACGTCGCCAAATCGATTTTCATGCCACCAAATGAAATTTCAAATCTTCTGTTAGTAGATAAATCGCTACATCTGACAAATTTGGTTAATGAACCGAACGTAATTTGATTTGATTTGTTTAAAATTAAAGCTTACGGTTCTGTTTCGGTATGTACCAACTCGTTTGTCATCGACTCAGACTTAACGTAGTATTTGCTCTATAACAAATCAAACCGAATAATTGGAATTTTATAAAAAAATCTAAACCGAGTTGCTTCTACTTATTGCCTGCGGAACAGTAAAATGTGGATGAATTAAAAACCCTCAACAAAATCAGAAATTTTTAGCATTTTTTACTGTTCCGGAAAAAGATGATTTTAGGTCAATTAGGTTACATTTGGTTGGATCAAAATACACTTTTGCTGTGCCAGTACCTACACTCTACAGACAGTACATAGTCTAGTCAAATGGTGTTCAAAAGGGACTTGAAGTGGAAAGTTCTGGTGTAATGATTTTTAGTGGCTCCCTTTATGTTTTTGGGGTTGCTGAACACGAATCTTAAGTTGTCCAACAAAATTTTTCATGGCAAATATGAGAATTCGTCCAAAAACGTCAAAAATTTCGAAATTTTTTGTCTTTTTTCTTTATTACTCAAAAATTGTTTGAAAAAAACGCTTATGCAGAAATAAATACAAGGAGATTACCTACAATCTTTGCTCATATTATTTTTTTGTACGACTTATGGTTTCTGCGGAAACAGTCGTTGAAAAGCATCCCAAAATCCGTCATTTAAAAAAAGTTGCATAAACGAGTTTTTGTTTGTATCGTTTTCTTCATTACATGAAAAGTAGATAATATTATATGTTATTGTATTATATTGCAGTGGTTAAGTGGCTAAGTTTCAGTATTGCAAACAGTCAAAATTTCCATTGAAAAGTGTTTTATTTGTGACAAAGATTTGAGTATTGATGCAGTAAAAGTGCAATTAAAACGCTGATTCAAGCCAGCAAGAAGAGAAAAGACGAAAAGGGAGCTTCAGTGGCATAGTGAGGGCCTTGTCATACGCAATTTGTATATCATACGCTTAATGATTAGGAATTCTAATCTTGGAAAATTTTTCCAGCTTAATGATTAAGAATTCTAATCTTGTTGTATAGTTTACAGTGGTTTTTTGCTAAAACTCCATGTATGTTAAACTGAACTTAATACAAACTGATGTCAAGGCCATCACTATGTCACTGATGAGTCCAAGTGAGTAAACTGGGCGAAACGCGCATTTGTAGGACTAAAAGCCATAAAAAGCTATTTTGAATCAAAACTGTATCTTTTATTTCAATTTTTGCTACCGGATGAACCAAATTACGTTCAGCTGGAAATAAACGTTGTTACGACCTCGAATAATCATCAAGAATACGTATACTCCACAGACAATTTAGGAGGGGAGTGCTTGATGGTTTATCAGCTTTCTTCAAGTGAGCCGATATCATTCTATCATTTATGTAGCTTTTTTGGCAGCTTGTATGCACTTCCACTGATCCAAAGAAGCTCCCTTTCTGTTTTTTCTCTTCTTGCTGGCTTGAAGGAGCGTTTTAATTGCTTTTTCTTTCACCACTTTTACTGCACTCAAATCCTTGTCACTAATAAAACACTTCTCAGTGGACATTTTGACTCTTCGGAATACTGAAACTTAAACACTTAAACACTGCAATATAATACTTTTAGACAACTGCAATTAGAAAATGAGAATAATATATCTACTTTTCATGTAATGAAGAAAACAATACCAAAAATCGTTCATGCAATTTTTTTTTAAAATGCCGGATTTTGGGCTGTTTTTCAACGACTGTTTCCGCAGAAACCATAAATCGTACAAAAAAACAAGATGAGTATTGTAGGTAATTTTATTGTCTTTATTTCTGCATAAGCGCTTTTTACAAACAAAAAATAATTTTTGAGCAATAAGGAAAAAAGACAAAAAATGTCGAAATTTTTGACGTTTTTTTACCCCACACTTGGGCTGCATACATCAATGTTTACTCAGCTACCGATTCAAATACTTTGTGCTGCTATGGGCAAAATGCCTATTGTTAAATATGTTTTTCCAAGCAATATTTATTGTAGTATTGTAAATGCATCGTAAGACTTTGTTGCAGAGAGCAGAGTTGAGTTTGGTAGCACTTCTAATGACTGTTAATTTGCTTTCCTGTTGGTGTCGTTGTCGGCTTCATTCATTAGATCTCTTTTGAACGAATTCGGGAATTAATTAAATGGTCAAGGGCAAATATATACATACTTATTGGGAAATCATTTGCACCGAAACATTTTTTAATGATTAGTTTTGGTTTGGACTGGTTGCCCACCTTAGAAAAAATTCCTTCCTACGCCAATGACGGCTGACGCTCCGGCCCAGAATGAACACTAATTAAATTGGTATCAAATGAAAGCTTATGTTGAGCTTATTATATGAGTGAAATATTATCAAAATCAGTTATGGGAGATTTGAGATATTTGAGCTTGAAGTTGTCAACTGCAAATAGAGCATTTTCAGCTTTTTGTCGATATCTTGCGATCTAGGATATGTAAGAAAATGAGAGCTACATTTCTACTCTTTTCCATATATGTACATACAATTAGAGCTCTAGACCTTTGGCACCTCATATGAGGGAAATTTGATATAAATTATCCCATCTAATTGGTCAGTAATTGGTCAGAAAAGGTCAACTGGTCCCAGAAATTGGTCAGCCCTAGATAACTTTTAATCAAGGCTTAAACTTTGTCAAGGTCGCTCAAGGTCACGCGCGATTTTTGGCACCTCATTTAAGGGAAATTTGCCAAAATTTTATACCATCCGAAAGATTTCTAGATAGTGATAAAAGGTCAACTATTTTCATTAATTGGTCAGCCATAGCTCACAAATATATTAACATTGTAATTCACTTACTTGTTAATAAAGATATAAATAAATTAAATAAATAAATAAGATTTTTTTCTATGAATTTTTGAAGTTTGTTTCAAGGTCACAGAAAAAACTTTTGGCACCTCATTTGGGCTTATAGGCTTTTCACACCAAAACCCAAAACCGGTTTTTGGCTAAAACTTTTCAAAAACGCGAAAACCATTCACACTGAAAATTACACGTTTTCGTTTGACATTCCAATTTTTTTTTACACAAACCACACACAATTTTTTTTATTTTCTTCCATTTGTTTGAATAAAATCGGTGATTTATTTTATAAAGAGGATCCATATGAACAATTTGACTTGCCACAAACAATTATTTATCAATTTTAAATAAAATATTTTATTTTGAGATTCGAATTTTATATTTGAGATGACAGAATTACGTCAGCTGTTTTCAATTTTTTTTTAAAGCATCCCATCAGTTTCCTTTTTGACACTTATATGGGCGCTGAACTTATTAGGAGGTATGTTTGTTTTGTTCATCTCTGAATTCCAACATGTTTTCGACTGGTTTTATATAAAACTTGTGTCTTACGAAAACCTGAAGCTACAAAAAGTGTATGAGAAAACTTGTGTTTTCGATTAGGTTTTTCTCCAAAACCGATATTTTCGCGAAAACCGCGTTTTGGGTTCGGTGTGAAAAGGCTATTAACTTCGTCAAAAATAAATTGCTTGAGATGTGCTTTCGTTGATTTTGAATGCTTTTTTTGTTGCATTTAAAGTCAATGTTTCAGAAACTGCCCCCCCCCCTTGCCGAGGGGAGGGGAGATAGATACAACATTCCCCCATAGAATTTTTTATTAGAACATACCCATGAACCACACCCTTAAATACTTCCAATCAGGTCTGGGACACCTTGTATAATTAAGTGGCCTTTCTTAAACTTACATAATGGTCAAGGCCACGAACTGATATCGTTACATTTGTACTTGTTTTTTGCCCATAACTCGAAACATAACTATGCAAAGCCAAGCTCTTTTCACATGCATATGATAGGGCCCTGTAAGATTCACATTTCGTACGAATAAAGTTTTTTGATATCTCTTATAGTTTTCGAAATACGGCCTTTCAAAGTGGCTGATAAAGTTACATAATTTCGGACGTGAAATTTAACGTTATCAGCTACTTTAAAAGGCCGTATTTCGAAAACTTAAGAGATAGCATGCATAAAAAAAAAACTTATACTAAATTCACCCATGCGTTTATGAAAAAATTGTCACACTGGCCACTTTTCCATATATTTGATATAATTCGGAAACTAAGCTGAATTTGAATATTTTATACTTAAAACTTTTTGCTCAAAATTAATTTGTTTACCGTAATAGTTTAGAAAATTTCATAAAAAAAATTAAGCAGGAAAAGTTAACAAAAACCAACATAAAAAAATTTTAAAATCAATAATTTTTAAACTTTTTTCTAAATAGCGCATAACTTTTTTCGAAGCAAAAGATACGCCCAAGACATATGCTTAAACAATGTAAAGTAGAGTCTTTAAGGCCTTAATATATGGTTTGGTTTGAATGGGCATATCTCTGTCAAATTTGAACAAATATTACTTTTTGAACATGTCATATTAACAAGATAATGTATAGCTTGTCTCTATCTTTACTTCAAAAAAAGTTATGCACAATTTATTAGAAGAAATTCATCATCATCATCGTGTCTTGTAACCCCGGCTGGGGCATAGGGCGTCAACAAAACGTTTCCATCCTTCACGGTCTGCTGCAAGGTACTTTAGCTGTGGCCACGTCTTTCTCTGGGATTCTGCTTCCGCTAAGAGCAGGCGCGTAGCGAGGGTGGGGTGTGGGGGGGGTGTAATAAAACCGGAAATCTTACAATATTTTTCGGAAAAAGTTAATAAAAAGTAAGTTTGTATTTTCATTATATTTAGGTTTTTAAGCTTTTAAATGTACCTTTGCAAATCGACATTTTTGCCGATTGCAGATTTTGGAAATATGCCGAATAATTAAAGAGTCGGCATATCAACGAAGCTTCATTTAAAAAAAAATTAATAAAACGAGCATTTTTACTGATTGCGGATTTCACAAATATGCCGGCAAATTCAAGAGTCGGCAAATCAACGAAGCTTAATATGAAAAAAATTTTTTTAAAACGAGCATTTGTGCCGATTGCGAATTTCGCAAATATGCCGACTAATTCCAGAGTCAGCAAATCAACGAATCTTAATTTGAAAAAAATTTAATGCAACGAGCATTTTTGCTGATTGCAAATTTCGCAAATATGCCGATTAGTTCAAGAGTCGGTAAATCAACGAAGCTTAATTTGAAAAAATTTAATAAAACGAGCATTTTTGCCGATTGCGAATTTCGCAAATATGCCGACTAATTCAAGAGTCGGCAAATCAACGAAGTTTAATTTGAAAAAATTTAATAAAACGAGCATTTTTGCCGATTGCGAATTTCGCAAATATGCCGACTAATTCAAGAGTCAGCAAATCAACGAATCTTAATTTGAAAAAACTTTAATAAAAAGAGCATTTTTGCTGATTGCGAATTTCGCAAATATGCCGACTAATTCAAGAGTCGGCAAATCAACGAAGCTTAATTTGAAAAAAAAAAAAAAATAATAATAAAAAGAGCATTTTTGCCGATTGCGAATTTCGCAAATATGCCGACTAATTCAAGAGTCGGCAAATCAACGAAGTTTAATTTGAAAAAAATTTAATAAAACGAGCATTTTTGCCGATTTCGAATTTCGCAAATATGCCGACTAATTCAAGAGTCAGCAAATCAACGAATCTTAATTTGAAAAAAACTTTAATAAAAAGAGCATTTTTGCTGATTGCGAATTTCGCAAATATGCCGACTAATTCAAGAGTCGGCAAATCAACGAAGCTTAATTTGAAAAAAAAAAAAAAATAATAAAAAGAGCATTTTTGCCGATTGCGAATTTCGCAAATATGCCGACTAATTCAAGAGTCGGCAAATCAACGAAGCTTAATTTGAAAAAAAAAAAAAATTAATAAAAAGAGCATTTTTGCCGATTGCGAATTTCGCAAATATGCCGACTAATGAATACCTGGCGCCAATGACAACAATATTAATACCAGCTCCAGATGAATTACTAAATAGTATATTTTGTAATTGCAAGAATGGATGTGGTCCACGCTGCGGTTGCAGAAAGTCGGGGTTGCAATGCACTTTAGCTTGTGGCCAGTGTAATGGTAAAGCTGGCCTTAATGTTGTTTCATTTTAAAGCGAACCCGGAGAAGAGAGTGCATTTGAAGATGACGATGAAGACGAAAACTAATACTTTGGCTCTTTAAATTATTATAGATCTATTTAAAATGTTATTTAATACAATGTATTAACTAGTAAACAATACAAATTATTTATAGTTCATAACTTATTATTTATAGTCAATAACTTCATACAAGGTATTATTCACCGAGATTCACGGTTGACCTTGCATTACAGTATGTATGACTGTGCTCTACGCGGTTTCCGCCCTCTATCTCAAGGACGCTTGAGCGCATGAAAAAATAATTACACGACAATTTGTAGATAATTTAATGCTCTACAATTTTCATCATGGTTGTTAACACATTGAAACCATAGAAACCGAGGTAATCACGAAAAACCGATTTCTGTATCATTTGACCTTGAATAACTGACGTTACAGACACGAGACTTCATGAGACTTTTGAGACAGCTTTTAGAACGCCAATATGAAGGTATACACGAGTTTCCAGCTAATTAACTCCCATTCCGAGGTTGACCCTTTTTTTTTGATTATTTGACTGGGCCACTATATAAATAAAAGTTAACGCAAAATCGCAGTTATATAAAATACTTTATTTAAATTTAAATTGTATTATTAAAACTAATTTATTAAAAATAATTAGCTATATTATTGAAAATTGTTTATTTTAAATAAATAAACTGCTGCAATAGGTATTAATAAATTAATGTATTTTATTATTATAAATGACTAAACTGCTGATGCTGATAGAATTATGCGTTACTTTAATTTTTTTTATAAAGATTGTTTAATACCTATACCTAAACCAAAAAAATTGCTGCAATAATAATAAAAATGTTCATGAATTAAATTCGTTGTTAAAAGTTATTTCTTATTTAGATTAATCGGTGCAATAATAATATTAATTTATTTATTCCATTGTTATTATTTATTTATTATAAATAAATATATAATTCCAAAAATAATTGATATCTTATTTTTCTACCAGAAGGTGGTTTCATTGAAAAATCTCGCATTTCGAAATCTCAAAAGTGTATGTGGCGAAGTGAAGATTTGAGCTAAAATCAATCAGCCCTATCAGGAGTTGCGCCCGAATGTCATCCACTCGGAAAAAAATCCCTTTTTTCTTTTCCCTTATTTTGAGTTTCACCCGAAAAATGCTAAATCTATACCGTCGGCAAATTTTTAAAATAAGTCGGCAAATTCCTAAAATAAGTCGGCATTTTAATGAAAGTCACCCCCCCACGGCTCGAACCCTCGCTACGCCACTGGCTAAGAGAGTTGATTTCCATGTTGTTTTTGGTCTTCCAACCCGCCGTGCACCCTATAAGGATTCCATTCAAAGTACTGCTTTGCAATTTAATCTTTTGGTTTCCTCAGTGTGTGACCAATCCAACGCCATTTACGCTTTCTTATTCGACGTCCAGCCGCTCTTGACTTGTCCTAAGCCACAAATCCTCATTTGATATTATTTGTGGCCAGCGAATCTTTAGGATGTGGCGAAGACAGCGATTCACCAAAGCCTGCAATTTCTTCGAAATGGTAGACGTGACTTTCAAGGTTTCACAAGCACATAACAGCACGGATTTGACATTGGATTCGAAGAATCTCAACCTAGTGCGCAAGGAGATTTGACTGGATTTCCAAATTGGGGACAGAGTACCGAAGGCAGCACGAGCTTTATTATTTCTACTTTTAACGTCCAGATCCATACCACCGTTTGCAGAAACAATACTGTTCCACTACTTCAACTGGCGTCTCTTGCAGAATAATACGCTGCTGTGTGGAGCGGCCTGTGAGCATTATTATTATTAAAAGAAACTAGAAATCTTTAATTTTTTTTAGGTTGGATTTTGTTTACATTTCCTGCTTAATTTTTTATAAAATTTTTTGAACTATCCATTTCAATAGAAAATTTTATTTTGAGCACAAAGTTTGAAGTGGAAGATTGTCAAATCAAATTCGGCTTAGTTTTCGAGTTATACCAAAAATATTGAAAAGTGGCCAGAGTGACCAGTCTCTCAGAAACGAATTTATTAGCATTTTGGGTTTTAAGGTTGATAAGCAATAATAAAAACCCTTGCACCTAATTGTTCCTTTATACCCCTCATTTTTCGGTATATTCAATATACTACTACAAAGGCACTTAACAAGGCAAGGTGCTTAAAATGTGTGAAAATAAACAGATTTCGAGGAAACATTGAGTCATGATAAGTGAAGTTTGCTTATGTTACAAATTTTATTTCTTTTAGTTCTATAATTTTTACTTGCATTTCTTCTTTTTATTTACAGTGTAAGTGTAACGTAAAACTTATTAATTTCTTATAAAACTTCTTTTTAATTATTTTGCAAAGCCATTTTCTTAATTAATTATGCTGTCTGATTTATAAGCAAGCAAGAGACAAGCTCTAAGTTATTCTAGAAGATTTGAGTTGAAAAAATTATTTCTTCTTTGAGAAAAATCGATTTTAAGTTCGCAGAAAATGAAAATTAATGGGAAATTGAATTTTTTTTGCCTCAGATCCTCGACAATTGTTTCGAAAATGGAGCATTTAACTAAACAAAAAGATTTTTTGTGAAAATCAAGTTACTGAAAACAACATCTTTAATTTATTAAAACTAAAAAAACACGTTGAAAATCTCCACTATTAGGTTAATGCATGGATAGTGTCACCAATACAAAAAATTAATTCAAATAAATTGTTCAGGGGAAAACTGCTTAGGTCCGCACTTGGATTGATTTCGAGCAAAATGAAAATGTTAGTTTATTACTAAAAAATGCAAAATTTAAAGAAAATTACTTTTCGAAGAAAGAAATTATTTTATCTTGAAAAGTGTACTCAATTAAACAAAAATAAATTTAAATTATATAAAACTAATTTTCATGATCACATTTACGTATTTAAGATACTTTGTGAGATCTTTGCAAATGTTGTTAAATTCTTTAAATAAATATCCTAATATCTAAATTGATTTCAGTTTCATTAATAATTGACTCTAACTTATGGAGTGATATGAGTCAAAAATTGTCTTCCACGTTTGAGTCAAAACTTCGAACGTATTCTTTAAAAATAAAATGCACGACTGGGTCGCATGAACTTGCTCTTATTGTCAAGAAGCTAAGGGTTTAAGAAAATTGTAAGTAAACAAATGGATATAATGAGAAAAAATGTAGAAGAGCATCAAATACGATATTTAAACTAGCTAAAACAACTCTTTTGATAGTTTGAGGTGAAAAAAAGAACGCCATTTCAATTCTTAATTGAATATGTAGATTGAAGATGTAGGGAAAAAAATATAAAAATCGTTGGAGCGGTTTTTTAAGAAAATAAATTTTTATAGGTATATCAAATTCTTAAAACATTTGTAAGGAAAATTATTGGTATGCAAATCTTAAGTATTTATTTATGTTAGGATAGGTTAGGCTAGGTTAGAAGGGGTCATGATACGGTTAGACGCATCATCTCACTCGGATCTGTGGATCCGTTGCGCTCCCCAGGATAAAGGTAGGTAGGTGTGAGGAGTGGATGGGTGATTGAGGACAAGTTTAGGAATGGGATGCCTCCTTGAACCACCCTAACTTCTGAGTTGATTTCAGGCAGGGTAGAGATGTCGCCCATTTCGTCGAAAAAGTATTCTCCGAGGGCTTCTTTTCTAGTTATGCCCAGACTGGGGCATTCACAAAAAAATGGAATGAGCCCTCTTCCGCCTCTTCATCTTGACATCCTCTGCATAAGTCAGATGGGCTGATACCCATTCTGCTCATATGGTTTCCCAATGAGTTGTGGCCCGTTCGGACTCCCACTAGGAGCGATAATTGAGGCCTGCTTATCTTGAGTAAATATTCAGTTTTTTCTTTGATATGTTGGCCTATAAATTTCTTGAAACCCGACAGGTGTCAAGTGGTGACCATCTGACGTCTGCAGCTTCAAGGAAATTCTGGTGGATTCTATTTTTTTCCTGCTCCAGTGGCATTAGCACCGAAGAGTCGATTTGGCTTGGATCAAGAGATGATCCGTTTCTGGCCAGCTCATCTGCCATTCCGTTCCCGAGAATATCACGATGTCCAGGGACCCATATACGGGTTACTGTGTTTGTTGCGCCTGAAGATTTCAGTTCAATTCAACAACGATCTACCAGTTTGGACTTAATAGTGATTGAAGAAATAGCTGGCTTTCTATGAAGATGTCTATATTGCTATTGACTATGCATCATGAAAGTGTTATCAGATTATTTTAAATTTATCTTTATTTAATAATAAAATCCAAATTATGACCATTCAGTGTGAATAGGTATATATTTTTGAATGAATATTATTTTACATTAATTTATGACAAACTTGATTTAGAATTATTATAGATTACTTAAAAACTAAAGAAATTATATAAAGTAAATATGAGTAAAAAGTAATATACAACAACTCGGCCATCTCTGACAATCGATCGACTCGATCGACATGTAGCCCAGTCAAATTAGTCAAAAAAAGGGCATCAAATCGCATTTTTCGATGGACAAAATTTTTTGTATGGAATCTGTTTGGCTACGTCTCCTGATCATAAAAACGAGTTTTTGGGATTTTTGAGGTTAGGGAAGACCCGCCATCTTGAAAAAGAGATTGGTTTTGTTTTTATGCAATAACTCGCTTGTATTTTATTTTACAACAAAACGTTCTAGAACAATCTTGTAGAAGATAAAATTACCTATAAAATAAGCTATCAACGACCTCTGTAGGTGGTTTCATTTTTGAGATATAACGGACCAATGTTCCCCTATGGGTTGTGTTTTGGGGGTGGTATGACTTTTCTTGAGTTTTCTAGGTAACCGTTGATTTTTTTGGATGATGCGATCGCTCGATATCATCGGCCACGAATTGTGCGAGTTATCCAATTCATAGGATCACACTTTATGAGTAAGGAGAAAAACATAAATGTATTTTTTTTTTTGAAAATGTTTATCCGGTGAATCATACAAAAAAACTATTACTAAAAATGTTGTCCATAGTAATGATAACAATTTAACATACATGGTACGTGGGGTTGCATCCGCACCACACAGAAAGTTGTAAAGCAGCCGGGAAACTTAGGACAACTACATTTCTTGTTGTTGGAAACTGAGTTATCTTTTCTCGATTCAAATGTAAACCGAAGGTATTGCATGCGATTTCACAGGTGTTACCTAAAAAAAAACTCAACAAGAATTCAAATTTATTGATTGGTATTCATTTATATAAATCAAAAAACCAGTGCTCAGAAAAGCTAGACTAAACTTGCTTTCAGAAACATTTGGACAAAAACTTGGATCATTGAGTTTTCAAAGAAAAAACAAGGTGCTTTCTCTGTCAGCGATGGCAACAAAAAAAATTAAATTAAAACTAGATAAAAATTAAAACAATTCGTGTTTCTTTTATTTATTTATTGTGTTTTAGTTTATTTATTCATATATAATGCGAATGTTTTTCTTCGGAAACCCAAAAAATCACACGCACCAGAGAAATGGTTTTCGACAAAAAGTATAAAATGTGACACAATTTTACCAGACAACATTTTATTTTTACACGCTATATCGGGATGTGACACAACGTCAGCAACGTACTTCGCTGGGAAAATGAAATTCGTTACCACAATGGAAAAAAATGCTGGCAACCTTGCTGCAGAAGTGGAAATTTTTAAACGAAAAGTCGCTGACCCAGAAGAACTTATTGTGGCAGGGGAAAAATTCTTCAAGGCGCTCTATGGTGGAGGAAAGACAACTTCAATAGATGAACTTCGTTATAAAAATTTACGAAGTCCGTGGCAAAAACGAAAGCAATTTATGTTCACTTCCCCCCACAAAAGATGCGTTACGACAGCATATATTTCGGACGTATCACCAGGTACAAACGTGGCTAGGAAACGATCAGGATCCGGAAAAGAAAAAAAGAAAAAAAATACAAAAATGTATGTTCCTGTGATGACCACCAAGGAACAAGCTCCTCCCGAAATAATGAAGGTTATTTCTTGTTCCTGCGCATCAAAATGTGGAGCGGCTTGCGGATGTCGCAAAGTGGGTTTAAAATGTTCCGTCGTCTGTGCACACTGCAGCGGTGAAACTTGCAGCAACATCCCCAAATGTATTACATTTGCTGAAGATTATTGCGAAGATGAAAGAACCCTGCTCTTGCAGATTCATAACGATGAAATGACACCAAACGAAACGATTTTTGAAGCCGATATGTATGCGATGATGAAATGCTACCAGGACCTTCAAATACTTTCACAGAGAAAACTTAATGTATAATACACTTTACCTCTTTTTTTATCATTTTTTCAAATTATTCTGTTAATAAAAACCAATCAATAAATTTGAAATTCAATTAATTTTTTCTTCGTAGTACCTAGGAAACCGCAAGTAATACCTTTTACATTTGGATTGAAAAAAGATAACTCAGTTTTCAACAACAAGAAATGTAGTTGTCCTAAGTTTCCCGTCTGCTTTACAACTTTCTGTGTGGTGCGGATGCAACCCCACGTACCATGTATGTTAAATTGTTATCATTACTATGGACAACATTTTTAGTAATAGTTTTTTTGTATGTTTCACCGGATAAACATTTTCCAAAAAAAAATATATTTATGTTTTTCTCCTTACTCATAAAGTGTGATCCAATGAATTGGATAACTCGCACAATTCGTGGCCGATGATATCGATCGATTTTATAGGTCGATACAAGAACTGACAATGATTCTAAGAGCATCATCCAAAAAAATCAACGGTTACCTAGAAAACTCAAGAAAAGTCATACCACCCCCAAAACACGACCCATAGGGGAACATTGGTCCGTTATATCTCAAAAATGAAACCACCTACAGAGGTCATTGATAGCTTATTTTATAGGTAATTTTATCTTCTACAAGATTGTACTAGGACGTTTTGTTATAAAATAAAATACAAGCGAGTTATTGCATAAAAACAAAACCAATCTCTTTTTCAAGATGGCGGGTCTTCCCTAACCTCAAAAATCCCAAAAACTCGTTTTTATGATCAGAAGACGTAGCCAAACAGATTCCATACAAACAATTTTGTCCATCGAAAAATGCGATTTGATTTCCTAATTTGACTGGGCTAATGAGATAATTTCGTGTCACTCTTCAGAATTGGATTCTCTCAAAACAGAATCTCGCCAATCAACCCACAAGCGCATTCGAGAAGCCTCAATTATTCCATCATATGGTAACTGCGTTTGCTGACAATTCTCTATGTCCCTAACTACATATCGATTATTTGGAAGAATTTTATGAATGCGATAGGGTCCACGAAACTTCGGTACAAACTTCTTGTTTGATCCTATCGTAGTATCAATATTTCGAATCAAAACAAAATCACCTTCGGAAAACTTCATTGGTGCCTTATGATGTTTAAGATGATATTCAGAACTACGCTTCTGAGAAATTTCTATAAACTCCGCAGCAGATTTCCTTAAATCTCTTCAATTACGTTCTCAAAATTTTGTATCATCCAGATATTCAGAAAGCTTATCAACTTCCAATCCTCTTTGATTAACTCTAAAAAGTAATTGACATGGCGTTTGCTTAGTGCTAGCATGAACAGAATTATTCAAAGCATACTCAACTCGAACTAATAATCTAGACCAATCAGAATGCTGAATTGGTTCAGAAATGTTTGCAAGTATTGATTTCAGTGTTCGATTCACTCTTTCAATTTGACCATTAGCTTGAGCGGAAGCTGTGGCTGTCTTAACATGTTCAACGTTATTATCATTTAAGAAGCAACAGAATTCGTTAGGAGTAAAACATGTACCACGATCACTTATTATTCTTCGTGGTCGACTGTAGAGCTCAAAATATTTCGTAAGACAAGCACACACCTCTTTCGTGCTGGTAGAGTTAATAGCATATAACTTAACATATTTTGTAAACGCATCTACAATAGCAAATATATGCTTTCGTTTTGAAAGAATGTAGGAAGAGGACCAAAATGGTCAACGTGTATTGTATCGAACGGAACTGGTTTTTTTTGGAATATTATGAAGTGTTCGACTTCTACAATAAGTTGGATGGAATGTATGATACACTTAAGGCAATTTTGAATAAAACTATCTACTTTTTCTTTCATGTTTGGAAACCAGTAGTTTTTCTTTATTTGATCAATGCACTTATCAGTACCCATGTGGCAAATCTTCTCATGTGCGGAACGAATGATACTGTTTTCCAATTCTTTTGGAACATAAAGAAGTAATTTTTCATCATTTAATTTCCGATGAACTAACCCATTTTCTAAAACATACTTTGCGACTGGCTTTGATTCTAACTCATCGCGTAATTTAATTATATTTTCATCTCAATTTTGTAAAGCTTGCAATTGTAGGTCAATGTCTTCGGAGTCAATTAAAGCAATGGAATAATCGGAATCAAAAACTTTGTCATCGGAAATTTGGTGATAACGACTTAAAGCATCAACATGAGTCATCAAAGAGCTACTACGGTGCTTAATAGTGTAATTATATTTTTCTAACCTAAGTGCCCAACGAGCAATTCGTACATTCGTTCCCTGGTTCTCCAAAGTTTGTGCCAGAGAATTACAATCTTTAATAATTCAAAATGGAATACCATCGAGTTGAGTGTGGAATTTTTCTAATGAATAAATAATAGCTAATGTTTCTAACTCATAGCTATGGAATTTTGACTCGGACGTAGTAGTTCGTTTAGAAAAATAACCAACAGGATGAAATTTACCATCATCTTGCCGTTGTACCAATATTCCACCGTATCCTTCAGAACTGGCATCACAATGCAACTCAGTTTCTCTAGTTGGGCTATAAATCGATAAAACAGGACTTGAAACTAGTTGCTTACATAAAGAAGTAAACGTTTTTTTACAACATTCATCAAATCGGAACGGAATGTTTGGTTTCGTAAGTTCTCTTAACGGTTGAGATATGGTTGAAAACGATTTAATAAAACGACGGAAGTAAGAAAAAAGTCCTAGACACTTTCGTACTTCTTCTACTTTAGTTGGAAACGGAAGGTGTTGAATCGCTTCTAAATGTTTATTGTTTGGCCGGATGCCCTTAGCGCTTATGTAAAATCCTAACAGTTCAATTTCAGAAAAACAGAATTGGCATTTGCTGGTTTTTAATTCCAATCGGTACTCAGCAAGGCGTCGTAACACTCTCTTAAGAAGTTCGAAATGCTCTACAATTGTTTTTGTAGCTAAAGAAATGTCATCAAGATAAACAACAACGGAACCTTCACGAATAAATTCTCGTAATATAAAGTTTATAAACCTCTGAAAAACGGATGGGCCATTTTTAAGACCAAATGGCATTCTTAAGTATTCATATTGTCCATCAGGAGTAACAAAAGCAGTATAATGCATCGAATTTTCATGCATTTTAATATGATGGAAACCGTTTTTAAGATCTAATGTTGTTAAGTATTGTTTTCCTTCAAGACGTTCAATACAGTCATCAATTAGTGGTAACGGAAAGCTATCACGTTCAGTGAATTTATTGAGAGGTCGATAATCAACACATAATCTTTTCTCACCATTTTTCTTCGGAACAATTACCAAAGGAAAAGAATATGGAGAGTTGCTTGGGCGTATTATTCCTTTATCAAGCATTTCATCAATATATTTGTTCACGATTTGTTTATCAGCAAGTGAAAGTCTTCTCGGAGAGTAACTAATCGGAATATCGGACGTTAATCTTAATTTCATGGAGTAATCATGTTTGACCTCAGGAATCTTACTGAGATCAGAATAGTGTTTTTGGATAATTTGTTTAATGGCTTTAATACTTGAGGCATCAAGCTTAAGGTTAATGTTATTTTGTTCAGAAGGCGATTCGTTTATCATTATGTTCATTATTTCAAAAGGAAACTTATCAGCAATTTCACTCTATTCAGAATATTCGATATAATCAAGAGATGGATAAGATACAGCTTTTACATTTGTAGTTAAATTAGCACTACTTGGATGAATCTGGCAGAGACTGCATGAACTGAAAATATCCTTATCTTTACCGTTCAAAGAACTATAAACGTAATGCAACATTTCGTCAGAAATTTTTATTTTATTTAAATTAGAATGTAGTTCAATTTTTGGTTTAACAATAATTTCATTTGATTTGATACATAATTGAATATTAAATAGTCACAAGGCACTACGTCCTAATAATAATGGAAAACTCATACAATGGTCAGGAACTACATAAACATCAATAGTTTTTGTTTGACCTATGAAATTAATTTTAATTGGAATTAAACCATAAGTGCATAGTTTAAATTGGCCCAATCCTCTATATTCTGTGTTATGAACTTGATTACCGATCAATTGTTTTGGAACGGAGGAAATTCTCATAAGATTAACCGGACTTCCAGTATCAAAAAGAGAAATAAAAATGTTGCTTACGCCCATAGAACAATCAACAAGAAAAGTGACACATACCTTATTAATTTCGGATATCACAGAAAAATCTTCATTAACATCATCTTTCGATACTAAACTATCTGCATCACGGAATTCATCAATAAGAGCTATTTGATTTGAGTTTCTTGGCGGAGGTTTTGGACAGTTTTGCAAAACATGTTGTGATGATCCACATCGGAAACAGGATCCTCTATTTCGTTTTGGCTCAGTGCAAGACGCTGAGATGTGACCAATTCCGGAACAATTATAACAGCGAACAGCTGAGTTGGAAGCAGAAATGCTCATTGAATGTCCACCAGATTCTGAAGACACTTTCAAAGTACTTGGTTTTGACTTGATAGTATAATTTAAGCCCCTGTTCAAAGCATGGACTACCCTTAGTTGGGCATACCTATGAGCCAACTGTTTAAGATGTGCAAGATTTTGAGCTGGGTAAAGAATTGCAATATAAGTAGAAGTATCTTGAAAACCGTCAATAATAAATTCCACCGTTTGCATTTCACTTATATTTGCACGGGCTGCCAGTTCCTGCATCTTAAGAATGTAACCCATTACACTTGTTTTTGCGGAAATAAACGTAGTTTTCTTCATCCGATCAATGATTTCGGAAACAAAGAAGTTGTGTCCAAAATTTGCCAAAAAATTTGAACGGAACTCTTGATATGTTTGAGAGTTATCAATACGTAAAAACATTTCACCTTCAGATTCAGGCTTCATTAATCGACGAATGCTTTTCAAACGGAATATTTCATCAGAATCAACGGAGTCGCATACACGTTCAAAATCAACAATCCATTTATATGCATCGTAATCTTCCGAACTGGAAAACGGAATAACAGAGTCCTTTATTTCGTTGAAATCGACTTTTTTATTAGTAGTCGTTATTTCTTCAGTTAATTCTCTTTGTAATTCAGCCAATCTTTTACGCTTCTCCAACAATCGCAGTTCAGCGTCAATTGCAGCCTCTTCCTCTACAATTGAATTAGAAGCTGTTTGAACTTCAGCACCACGCAAATGTTCTGATATAGACTTCTTAGTTGTTGAATTGTTGCGGTACTTGGAAATTGAACTCCGAAATTTGTGAGAGCTGTGATTAGTTCTTCTTTGTTCATTTTAAATGCGTCAGACATCATCCAGGTAATCCCACTTCTGAAGTTGTTATCAGATTATTTTAAATTTATCTTTATTTAATAATAAAATCCAAATTATGACCATTCAGTGTGAATATATGTTTTTGAATGAATATTATTTTACATTAATTTATGACAAACTTGATTTAGAATTATTATAGATTACTTAAAAACTAAAGAAATTATATAAAGTAAATATGAGTAAAAAGTAATATACAACAAAAGGAAAGATATTTCGCGGCTTCGCAAACAGCAAGCACCTCCGCTTGGAATACACTGCAGAAGTTTGTAAGCTTTATTGATATGTTTATAGGTGGGTTTTGCGAGTAGATATACCTGACCCTACCCCTTCGTCTGTTTTGGAATTGTCAGTAAAGACCGAAACATGATTTGCATTGATGACCCTGTTTTTTCATTATGGTTATGTGACCGAAGTGGCCCCTTTTCCAATTATTACACTGTTTAAGTCTTAAAGCACTTTTGACCGCCAGCTCTTTCATAAACAGATCAAGCGTTCTTTAGATTGGTTTCCTTATCTGAGGCCGGCCACCAGACCATGCATGCGTACTTAAGTATTGGCCTTATTATGGGTGTGTGCATCCAATTAATGGTTCTGGGGCTGGGACCCCATCCTTTACCGAAAATTCTACTACAAGTGTAGAATGCAATGGAGGCTTTTGCTCTCTTTCTTTTATGTTTTCTTTCCAGTTTAGTTTACGATATTTGGCAGTTCCCGAAACCAGTAGCGGAGTACCTTTAAAGGTTGGTGGATCAATGTGTGCACATACAAAAAAAAAATTGTCAGCCCGTTTCCGATATATTGAATTTTCAAAAAAAAAAATTAATTAAAAACTTTTTTTTGTAATTCAAAAATTTCTATTGGAAATTTTGATACGCAAATTATTTGAACTTGTTTGAAATGTATATAAAAATTTGCATCTCAATCCGTTCAGCTGATAATGAGAAACTTCAATATAAAAAAAGCATTCTATGAGATGTACTACTAATAGTTGCTTAAGCTTAGGACGCTGCTGATGCGAAACGAAAAATCCCATTTAAAATGACACAAATTTAGTTTAACTTTTCGTTCTGCAGTACGCTGTTCGATGAACGAAATTAAAAATTGTTGGATATTTTTTTGGAGAAGTCTACACTCTTTTTTCTTACACAATTAATTACTCAAGCCATTTATTGTGTGCGGAAAAATGACATTTGTGTTTTTCGTGTATATTTTTGTTGTTTCTTTCATTACGGCGGCGGCGGCGGTGCGCGTGGCTGCCTGTGTTCTTTTTTTCAGTTGCATTTTTTTTGATTTTTTGAATTGGTGTAACTGACAATGAATATTTTTCGATGTGTTTTCGTAAGCATTTCGTGGTCTTGTTGGAGACCAACTAAAAACTTCGTTTCGCATCAGCAGCGTACTAGGCTTTAGTGTCAAATTTTATATTTTCTGCGCATATTTTAGCCTACGAAAAAAGTTTAATCGAAATCGTAGGAGCTGTTTTTGAGAAAAAACATTTTAACTTTTGTATGGAAGAAACCGTTAGTTTGGCATTCAAATAAATTTTGTTCTTAAAATATTTTAGAAAGCATTACCTACAAAATTTTTAACAGTTTCAAAAAATATATCATGTCGTTTTTAAAATATTTGATTTTCAAAAAGAATTGGAACATTTTTAAAAAATCAAAAAAAAAATTTCTTGAAAGTATTGGTAGCAAAAACTATTTATAATTTTTAGAAGCTTCTGTATAAAAAAGTTATTGAAATAACAAGTACCGTTTTTTTATTTTGCTAAACAAAATCGATTTTATTCTGTCAAAACATATTTTGCACTTTCAGCAAGATTTCTGATCGATTTCACGCACACTAGCAAGATTTCACATTTATTTAGAGTTGGAAGTATTCTGCGGTGGGCTTAACAAATACTCTAAGGTCTAAGGTGTTCATCATTTATTTAAATACTAGATTAAAAGAAAATAAATTATTTAAAAAAATTTTATTTTATCAAAAAATAGTGAATGGTTACTAAGAAGTTATCAAAATATCAACATAACTTCGATTCAAAGTGTCCAAACTCCAAACCCTAGAAGACTAAAGGGCCCAGCCCATAGAATCCCTTGCGTCCGTTGCAGCGACTGAGCCATTGATGTTGCCGGATGCGACGGATTGATGGCTGTTTTATGGCTGATTTATGGCTGATTTACAATGCCGCGTTGGGCGTTGCGTTGAAAGATTTGCCTGTCAACGCAAAAGTTCAGGCATAGGAATATCTGTTTAGTGTTTACAATGACGCGTTGAGCATTATGTTACGATGTTGCATCCATTAGTAGGTACACAAACCAACGTAACGTAAGCGGCTGCAACGCGAAAGTAGAGATTATTCAACTTTTGCGTGCGTTTTGACATTTCGATTTCAATTTAGGTATGTGGCCATCTTGTGTTGAAAAAAGTTTGAATTTTTTCGCTCGATTTATCTTGACGCGGCCGTAGCGCTTGTTAAATGTAACGTACGCATCGCGAACGCGAACGCGTCATTGTAAATCAGCCATTACAATGCCGCGTTGGGCGTTGCGTTGAAAGATTTGCCTGTCAACGCAAAAGTTCAGGCATAGGAATATCTGTTTAGTGTTTACAATGACGCGTTGAGCATTATGTTACGATTTTGCATCCATTAGTAGGTACACAAACCAACGTAACGTAAGCGGCTGCAACGCAGAAGTAGAGATTATTCAACTTTTGCGTGCGTTTTGACATTTCGATTTCAATTTTGGTATGTGGCCATCTTGTGTTGAAAAAAGTTTGAATTTTTTTGCTCGATTTATCTTGACGCGGCCGTAGCGCTTATTAAATGTAACGTACGCATCGCGAACGCGAACGCGTCATTGTAAATCAGCTATTACAATGCCGCGTTTGGCGTCGCGTTGAATGATTTGCCTGTCAACGCAAAAGTTCAGGCATAGGAGTTTCTGTTTAGTGTTTACAATGACGCGTTGAGCATTATGTTACGATTTTGCATACATTAGTAGGTACCCAAACCAACGTAACGTAAGCTGCTGCAACGCAAAAGTAGATATTACTCAACTTTTGCGTGCATTTTGACATTTCGATTTCAATTTAGGTATGTGGCCATCTTGTGTTGAAAAAAGTTTGAATTTTTTTGCTCGATTTATCTCAACGCGGCCGTAACGCTTTTTAAATGTAACGTACGCATCGCGAACGCGTCATTGTAAAACAGCCATGAGGTAACCCAATGAATGCATTGACATTCAAATAATAACCAGTTGAAATTCAAGCATGCACACATAACAACCACTTGAAATTCAAACACACACACATAACAACCACTTGAAATTCAAACGCACACACATAACCAGTGGCGTAGCTAGGATATTTGCCGCCCGGGGCAAAACAATAATTTGCCGCCCCTTCGGTCTAACAATACTTAATAATAAAATCGGTCTTAGAGTTGCAGACAAAATTTTGACTAAAATATTTTTTTTTATAAATGCAAGGAATTATATTCTGCGAAATATTGATACACGCCACTTTGCCGCAATATCTGCTGAATGAAAATTTTTTGTTTCTGACCTACTGGGATTTAACTTTAAACCGACTGTATATAATATAGGCACATGAGACTTGAATTTTTTTGTAATGTTTTCTTTCGTTCAAAAATAGTAAAGTTCATAATTGTTCATTAGGCGTGTCTCACCAAATAAAATCTCTGAGAGCTCAGATATTTTTAAAGTGGGGCAAAAATCTCACCTGAGCACTAAGATTTTTTCCAGAGATTACTGAGACGAAAATGGGTTAATATCTCAATGTTCTTTTTCAGCTAAAACTGTTCATTTGACAGTCAAATTGCAATTTATCGGTGATGTGCAAATACGAAATCGATACAAAAATACAGAATAGAGGTTGAGTGTTGATAAAAAGGAAAAATAAATTGATCTTAGTATTATTTTTCATTCATTTCATAAAGTTTTGTGCTTTAAAATTTAAATATTTAAAGCAGAGTTAAAAATTTGTTTCCATAATTTCAGTACGATTGAACAGAGTATCTTTGTTTCACCAAAACATTCCGCCTACGTCAACTTGATATTAAGCGCTCGGTGAGATTTTACTTGGTGAGACACGCCTATTGTTTCATCAGTACTCGACAGCGAAACTGAGAAATTGCATACTGTTCATATTTCTCAGATCTAATGATCATGCACCATGAAAGGGTCAAAGCAACGGCTAAGTCACTACTGAGTGTCTGATTACAGAGTTGTTACTTCACTGAAATTGCAGTAGATTGTTGATCTAATACCTACATTTTTTCTCAAAATAAATCTGCTGAAAAATCTTCATACTGCACTTCATTTTACGAACAAAAATTAATCTTCAAGCTTTCGCAAAAAAAAATCACATTTTTTTTTTAAATTCTATGTGTTGAATGCAGCCATATGTATAGTTTAGAGCTTTATTTGTTTGCTGGCTTTATGTATTAAGAAAACTATTGTTGTTTTATTTATTTTTATTCATTTATCAGTTTTGTATAATTAATATTTTTATTTTTATTTTTGAAAAAAAAAAAAAAAATTATCTGCGAAAATATTCAATCGAAAGCATTTTGTTTTTTTTTTTCAAATCTAACGTGACACATTCTTTGAGAAAAGTCAAACCCTCTGAACTAAATTGAGAGAATTAACAAACACATATATGTAAAGCACAAAAAAGAATGGTCATTACGAAAGCCATTTTGTTTCAAAATTTGAAAGAATTGTTAATTTAAAAAAATAAACTTTTGTGTTTATTACCAACTTCTATAATGAGCAACGGTCATGATTCTGCCACCCCTAGTGATTTGAACACAATGAAAAATTGTACCTTCTTATACCTACCAATGTTATAGAATGTTTAACTTAAAAAATAATACTTTTTTGTTTTTTTCCAACTTCTGCAATAAACAACGATGATGATTTTGCGCCCCTATTGATTTCAATTTAATAAAAATTGATTTAATTATTTAATAAACAAAAATTAAACTCGTGTTTATTTCCAACTTCTCATGAAGCTCGAGGAAGATTTTGCCGCCACTACAAATTTGAATACTATTAAAATTGTGCGTTTTCTAATAAAAATTTAATAAAATTTTCAATAAAAAAACTTCTGCAATTGGTTTACATCCCATAAACAATGAAGATGATTTTCCCATTTGCCGCCCCTAACTCCTGGCGCCCGGGGCCACCCCCCCTAGCTACGCTAATGCACATAACAACCATTTGAAATTCAAACACATAAACAAAAAGTTCCTGTCAACGCATCTGCATTCTGAGAGAAAAAGTTAAAAGTTCGGCTACTCTGTTCGTTGCGTCCGACACGTTTGCGTTGCTAATGGGCCAGTTCCCATAAGAAAACATGTAGTTTATCGAGCTGTCAGTTTTATGCGTCACCACAATGGACGCAACGGATTATATGGGTGTCGGGGCCTTAATGTTCGTCAATTCGACGAATGCATCTTTTTTTTCTTGAATTACTCTTTACCCTTTTTCGCAATCGCTTTCGTTTTTCGTGTAGCTCACTGCTCACTCTAGTCATCCATGTCCATGAGTTCTTGTTGTGTGCGGACGCTTGGCGACTTGCGTGCTTAGGTAAGGGTAGTTTTTAATAAAAATAGGACGATCGTTCGTCGAAACGATGAACATTAGCTTTAATGTAACTTTTAGTGTTGAAAGCTCCCAGGACTAAGATTTAACTTAATACTACCAACAATGAACAATCTTCAACAGAGCACAGCATAATTGAAATTAGCCCGAAAAAAAGAAAGATTTGCAAATTGTGTCCTTCAAAAAAACGGCGCGGCGTATGACGATATCCAAATGTGCAAAGTGCAAAATCAACATATGCGAACAACACCAAATTGAAGTTTGCACCAAATGAAAAAATTAATTTTTTACTGTTATTGTTATTTTTACTCGTTTTTTATGAATTAATGTTGATGTTGTTGTTGTTTTGAATTAATATTTTTAATTATTTTTATAAAAACAAATATTAAGAAAAAGAGATCTCATAAAACCGGTTTTCCTATAGAAAATAAAGACTTTAGACTTAGATTTCCAAATGTGCAATGTGCAAAATTAACATATGCGAACAACACCAAATCGAAGTTTGCACCAAATGTAAAAATTAATTTTTTTTACTGTTATTGTTATTTTTACTCGTTTTTTATGAATTAATGTTGATGTTGTTGTTGTTTTGAATTAATATTTTTAATTATTTTTATAAAAACAAATATTAAGAAAAAGAGATCTCATAAAACTGGTTTTCCTATAGAAAATAAAGACTTATGTCTGTGAAACATAGAAGTAAAAATCGTGTTTTATTTCAAAAATGAGTCAAAGAGAATTGAAAATAATAAGAATTTGTCAATTATTTTTGCAACAAATCGGGTTTAAACATTGCGTTGTCGATTCGACGAATGATTAGTCTTTATGTATGTACTAAAAAATATGATTAGTCTTCTAGGGTTAAAGATATAAAGTGCGCCCTCACCGATATGTTCTACGATTGAGTTGTTTCTTGAATTAATTTGGGTTGTTTTTTTTTTAACTTTAATGGCCGCACAATTTTTGCAACTTTTGTCGGAAATATATGTATATACTTTTAGTCTAACTAGTTGACGCAATAAATTGAATGCACTTTTGAATATTTTTGTAATTATTTTGTATGGACATTAGTTTGTTTAACAATTTCAAGCTTGACCATTTTTGAACTTCAGTTGAACTGCCGAAATCAGTGAGCTTGAATAATGGAGCCATCATCAATACTTGAACTACGTTTGTTCAAGTAGCCTTAAATCCATCAAAAGCAGTGACTTAAAATTGCTGAGCATCGGATCAAAATTTGAGCCATATTTGTAAGAACTGGTCCTTATAGACCAAGGTTTACGTAAAGAGCTTTTCATATGAGCTGCGAATAGTGAATTGTGAAATGGGAATAATTGTGAATTTTGACCTTCCATTCACTTAAGTAATTTGTTTGGTTACCTATAGATGCCAATTACCATAAAATATAAACGCAGTCAAATGTGTGCTTAGAAAATATGAAGATAAATGCTTTGTGGAATACGTCTTGATGTTGTGGTTTGTGAATTATCGTTTGGCAGTCCGCAGAAGATATATTGTTTGTCGCTTCTAAAATATAAAAATGCTAAATTTTACACTAAACAAATTTAAGGCCGTGTTTTTTTAGCATAGCATTGAATAGGATCATTTTTTCATTTTGTCGAAAAGTTAAAACAAAACAACCATGCACTTAGGAACGACCCTGTTTAGACTGTAATTACTCACTACGCAATGACGATGAATGAATTGATGGGTGAAATTTTCTCCTCACCGATTTCTTCTAAAAAAACATGGTCATGACGAAGTGAAAAGTTACAGTCCAAACAGAGCCATTCACTCAACATAATTCTACTCTACGAACAAAGCCATCGAGAATTCGAGACATATAAAAGTACCAATCGTACCAACGACGACACAATAAAATCCTTTTCAATCGAGTTCGATACTTGAACAAACTTCAAAAGTTTATCGGCAGCAGGTTTCTACTTTAACTTTTATCGGCAGCGATTTTGCTGCCGATGTTGTTATTATAATTCATATAAAATTTCACTGTTTCCCAATAAAACACGCCTATTGGTGACTGAGTATAACTTGCAGCATTGCAGACTTTACCATCTACCATATTCATAGTTAAAACGTGTTTTATCTATAAAACGATACAGACTGTACTACCTACCATTGTTTTAATTAATTCATAAATGAGGTATCAAAATAACCGTAATTTTACGAGTATTTTGATGTGAAATTATGAAAAGACACAGTAATCCAAAGGATTTTGCCAAATCACTCTTTTTTTTATCTTTTCCACAAACTAGTCTCAAAGGAACTAAGGAACTTTGGAAAACATTGGCATCTGAATCTGTGCTGTTATTGAATTTTTGTTTAAACTGAGCCTGGTGTGAGCCATCACATCCCCATTTTGTGATTAACTCCATAGATTTGCACTCATCTTAACTAAGAGTTTCAACTACTTCGCCAAGTAAATAAGCAAACTTCGAGTTGTATGGTCTAGTAGATCTTGAAGCTTTACTTCAGCTTCTTTCTCATTAACGTCATAAGCTTCAGAAGCAGGATACGACTCTTTTTTTGCCTTCTGTAAGATGCTATAGTAAGGGTACTTTTTGTCATTGGCACTTATTATTTCATATTGCTTTCTAGAGAAGTTTGCCTCGACAAATACAGAAAGAGCTTTTAGTATTGTCATACGGCCATTTTCTTCGAGTGCTACGAGAATATGCCTTTTTATATTCCTGTGCTTTTGTCGGCAAAGTTAACGTAATATCTTCCTGAATTCTTGCCGCTTTATTTTTTCCTGAAGCTCGAAGTTTCATTAAAGTTGCTAGTGCTAAAGTTTCTGTATCTATTTCGGCTCGAGTATGTTGAGTCTTACGCCTTTTACTTCGTTGACTAGATTCTTGAAAGAGTTTAATTGGGCGTCCAGGTAGGTATTCTAGTAACAATTATTGGCAAAGGTTTTCTGGAGCCAAATTTCATTGTATTTGAGAAAAATGTCTTTATTTTATGTGATTTCTTTCCATCCTTTTCTGAATTCAAAGCTAAGACTATTAATTTGTGCTGTTAATTCTTCTTTTTTTCGAATAATTATTATCTCTAAAAAGTAAGTATTTCCGTACTCCATTTTTTTCTTCATACTAAGACCTTCTCTGCTTCAATGATTTCAGATAAATGTTTTCTGGTGAAAACAGTCAACTCAGACGATTCTGATCCTTAGAACAAAATGTTTTTTTATTATAAAAATTAACGCGCGGCAGACGGCCAAGCCATGATGCTTAAATGTACTAAATTTTAAATAACCATTGTAAATTTTACTAATGATTGAATAAAGTTCCAAAATATTAAACTAATAAAATAAAAATTATCGCGTAAAACAGCTATCCGCAAAAATCCGCAAAACTTTTTTACTACACAATAAACTAGAGCGAAACGAAAATTAACTGTAAACTATATGCAACAAGATTAGAATTCCTAATCATTAAGCTGGAAGTTTTTTTGCCCGGGCCAGGCATTGTTTCTAAATAAGAAAGTTTTATAATACAAATTCTATATACTACTGAAATAAATCATCCAAGTAGAAGACTTAGCATTAAGGATTGGACTTGTTGAATTTATTGATTCAAAATAGCTTTTTATGGCATTTAGTCCTACAAATTGGCGTTTTGTTCGGCTTACTCACTTGAACTCATCAGTGACATAGTGAGGGCTTTGTCATACGCAATTTGTTTTAAGTTCAGTTCAACTTACAAGAATTTTTTTTTTAATGCTAAGTCTTCTACTTGGCTTATTTATTTCAGTAGTGTATAGAATTTGTATTATAAAACCTAATAAATATGCCTGGCCCTTGGCAAAAAAATTCCAGCTTAATGATTAGGAATTATAATCTTGTTGGATATAGCTTACAGTGGATTTGTAAAATAAGTATGTTGGTATACTCAACTTGATTTATTGTCTTTATTCAAGTATAACTATGTATTTACATACAGGTTGCTTAATAATAGTGGATAGTTTGAGGGCTATGCAGCGACTGGAAAGTAATATTGAATACAGAGTTAAGCTTACTTAATATTAATTGATGAGAGCTGAGTATACAGCTGAATTTTTCTTAAGTAGCTGAACTACTTTTACACGCCTTTTTTTTTAACGAAAATACATACGTATATATTTTAAAAATTAATGTAAATTTTCTAACTTAAGAACTACAAACGCTGTACAAATATAAATTTTAAAAGTTAATGAGATATTGGATTGCCATAGCGCTCAGGAGCTCTAACTACTCTTCCTGATCTTGTTACAATATTTGGCTGGTTAGTGATATTAACTTAGCAGTCATCGATAACACCCTCACCCGCGTTTTCAGTTGGACCACGATCTTCTGGTACCTTACATGATTCTAAATCATTGGAATGATGGTTGTTATCAATTCCAGCGAATTCGTCATCGTCATAATTTACAATATTTTTTGGTGAAGTATTTAGTGATTTTCTTATAACTATATTGTCTATTTCTGCTTAATTCATTGCCTTCGTTATCTTTTACAATATAAGATCTATCATTAAAATTTTTAATAATCCTACCATACACCCAATCTTTTTCTTTTTTCCAAAACATTATATTATCGTTCTCTTTCAACCTGGATAGGGGTTAGATGTTCTATTATAGTAATGAGCTTGTATTTTTTGTTTGTCATCGATTATTTTACAAATTTCTTGCCTACTACTGGTTTTAAATTGCTCGTGGTGGTTGGAATCTTCGTTTTGACTTCACGTATTCCAAAACTCTATAACTTAAGTCCTTTACTCGACACTCATCATAACATTTCTTTAATATTCGTTTTCCTATTGCCACACCCTTTTCGGCTAAACCGTTACTCCTTGGATAGCGCGGACTAGAAAATGTAACATTGACATTGAAATCATCTGCAAACTCTTTAAATTTACGACAGTTAAATGGATTGTTATCTGACCAAATTTCAAAAGAAAGCTCAAATTTTGTGAAGAGTTTGTCCATCAAAATATTAATAATATGATCTATCGATTTGTCTCTTAACTGTTCAACACACAACCAATTTGAATATGCGTCAATTACTGCCAAATATGAAACACCAGCAAGTTCAAAGATATCTAAAGCTATTTTTTCCCACGCAAACTCAGGTGAGTCATGGTGTTTTAATGGTTCTTTTGGATTGTTATACCTTTGCTTTTCACATACCCGACATTTTTGAACTTTTTTCTCTATTTCATCTGACATACCTGACCAATAAAATAATCCATAGATTTTAATATATACCTAGATGGCCAACATAGGATCTTTTGTACAGAGAAAAAGTGAAGCTATGCGACCATTTTGTTGGAGGCAAAAAATGTAAACAATCGAATTAAATGCCTTACGCTGTGGCTCCATTGGCAATTTTTAAGGCAATTGCAATTGGAATAGGAATGGCAATTTATTGCTTGGGTGGGCATTTTCATTGCCATGCAATTTCAATTATAAAATATTGCTTGGGTGGGCATTTTCATTGCCATGCAATTTCAATTATAAAATGTGTGTATAGAAATATTTGACTGCAAATGCTGTTCAAATCCCCTGTTTTTAATAAAATTTAATTTTAATTCACTATATTTTGTCATGTGCGTTCTCATATTCTACGATTTAATTGAAAAATCAATAAAGAAGCCATTCACAATACGGGGAATCCCATTTTTCCTCAATTTATTGCCTTGAAGATGGAAATCAATAATTGCCTCTCATCTTCTAGGCAATATTGCCATTGCCATTGACAAAGCGTCTCCATTTGCATTATTAAAGGCAATAGCAATGAGTGAGGCAATTTATTGCCTCAAATATTGCTAATGGAGCCGCTGGGTTAGTGGTTTCTCTAAATACATGCTAATATCTTGCAATTTAGAAGAGGTAATAAAATGGTTTCAAATGAAAGGTATTTTTGCCATCTCTTAAATGGTAATAAAATTATATAACTACGTTTAATATATTTTGAGATATTAACATTTAACTTCTTGCGAGAAATTTTTTCATAGTCTTGCTTTTGTACACTGATATCTTTTAAAATTCTGTGATGACGTGTACATTTTTTGGTATTAAAAGAAAGTTTAAATTGTTGGCTTTAATTGCAGATATAATTTATTATCATTTCTCAAATAAATATGGCAAAAATACCATTTTTTCTTGTTGCTGTTTTTACACGCACAGACAATACCAGAACTAGGTATTTTAATATTTTTGCAATCTTTCACACCTTAAAATCACGTTTCATAAATAAAAAAACCAATTAAACAAATACAAATACTTTATTTTAGACAAAATCTCCTCTGCAAAAAGTAAACAACACACAAAACACAATAGAATTGTTGTTGTAAATGCCTCCAATAAAATGGTGGCCGAGCTTCACTTTTGAAGGCGAAGTTGGTTATCTAGGTATACATATATTAAAATCTATGAAATAATCTCCTTGCACGCAGTCGAGTTTTTTCAATGCCTAAGTGAGGGGCATGCAACAAGTCAATGACTTGACTTCTTAGTTTTTCAGGTACAATTAACTTGTCACCAAAAAACAAAATCCCATCATTGACGCTTATTTCGTTTTTAATTTTATAAAATTTTTTACATTCAGAGCTTAACGTAATTGTAATTTCGCCAATCATTAGCATGAAAATTCAAAATCTGACTTAAACAATCATCATTGAGAGTTGCTTCTTGATAACTCGATTTGTTACTGTGAAAAATATAATTAATTTCAGGCTTCTCTATCTCTACCTCCGCAGCACTTACGTAAGCCCTAGACAAACAATCAGCCATCAATAATTGCTTTCCAGGCACATATTTAATCTTTAGGCCCGGGTATTTTAGCAAGAACATAAACATTCGTTGGAGCCTGACTGTTACTTTGTCTAGTTCTCTTTTTACCAATGTTTCGAGAGGCTTGTGGAGTGAACTTCTACCTCCCGATCATAAATGTAAAAATTAAATTTCTCACAAGCGAACACAATAGCAAGCCGATAAGCTTCTTGATGCAAAAGCTACAGGCTGACCTGCCTGGAGAAGGACACAACCTACCCCGTCCTTAGAAGTATCAGCCTGTATGACTAGAGGCAGCTTTGGTTCAAACAATCTTAGCACAGGTGCTTGACTGACTATATCTTTTATGTTAGTAAATTCTTTTTGATGCTCTGCCTCCCACTCCCACTTCTTTCCTATTCTTGTGAGATCTCTTAGTTTTGTTGTTATAATAGATAAATTAGGTATATATTTTGCTAAATATTTGCATAAGCCTAAAAATCTCATCGCACCTGTCTTGTCTTGGAGTGGTGGTAATTCAACATTGGCCCTAAGATATCTGTCATCTGGTTTTATACTCCCCGCTGATATTGACTGACCCATAAACTTTACCTCTTTCTGCCTGTATTGAAGCTTGTCTTTATTAAATTTGACATTGTTTGCTCTTGCCCTTTCTATGACCTTTGCAAGTGCGTGATCATGATCTTCGTAGTTAGAGCCTGCCTAGCCTAGTCATCAAAATAATCTCAACACCTGGTATATCTCCAAATAATTGGACCATTTTTCTCATGAAAAGCTCAGGTGCGCTACTTATACCAAATCGTACCCTATGCCACCTAAATCAACCAAAATGAGTGATGAAGGTTGTCAGATCTGAACTCACATCATCCAATTCCAACTGCCAGAACCCATTCTTTAAATCCATTTCCGTGAACACTGATTTATTTGCAAGTCGACTATTTATGGATTCAGCTGTTGGAATTGAAAAAAAAAACACAAGCGTAATAACCCATTTGGTTTTTCTATAATTTGGAGATTGTTTACCCAATCAGTTGGGTGCTCCACCGGACTAATTACACCATCAACCACCATCACTTCTAACTGTGCCTTTAGTCGATCATACAAACTAAACGGTATCTTCTTTTTATAAGTAAGTACTGGCTTGGATTCATCTTTTAATTGGATATGACATTGACCAGGAATGCGTCCTAAGCCATCAAAAACATCATCAAATTGAACAATGAACTCCTCTTTTAAACTTGGCATTTTATTAATGGACATAGCATGAATTCGCTTATAAGATTTAAAGCTCCACAATCGGCACGACCCAAAATGGCCTGCAATTTACTGTCAACTACTTCAAAGTCAATTGGGACTACTGTTCTTTGCTTAGAATTTGCAACACACGGCAATGTTATTTTCCCAAAAGAACTTATTTTATTATTACTATACGCAAACAAATCATTACTTGATTCTTCTATTAAATTTAAAAAATTCATTTCTTCAATGTATTTCCGCGGAATACAACTGATGTCTGCACCCGTATCCAGTTTAAAATCTTGAACTTGACATTATTGAATTTTAATTGTTTATACCAGCCAGCCTGCTCTACATTTCTACAATCACAAATGTTTTTTGAAAGAAAATTATTTTCTACTTGATATAAGTTACCTTCATCAAAATACTTAAGATTAATTGAATTAACTCCGCATCCTTTTGTCTGTCATAGAGTACCTATATTATCTAGAGAACCGACTTCAGGGCTTTTTCTCTTTCACCCTACAAGCTGGCAGCTGCACTGAGAGGATTTCCTCCGAACGAAATTTTATGGATTTTGGCTCAGTTTTGCTCAACTCAAATTCTGATATTCAAAAAAAGGAATCCATTGAATTCAAAATTTGAAAAAGAAAATGATTTTTATTTTAAATTGCTGTTTCTAACTCTCCGTAAGCAAATATTATATAAAATATTGTTAATCATTGCTCCTACCATAAAAATCCAGTAATTTTTATGAATATCAAAAAGTGGAAGTTTGTATGCTTAGGTGCCCTAAGCTTCAACCACAAGGAGTAAACCATTGAGCCAGTGATGCCAGATGAGATTTCTAGAATCCCACCAGAATTGCAACCTCTATAACATATCCAAAGTCCCCCAAAATCCCCGCATTGGCTTTGTGTAGATGCATTTGAAGAGGTGCAGACGGGGAGAATTTGGAGGTTTATCAAACTAAAATATTTGCTTTTGTAAAATCTAATCATATAATACATGCTTTAAGGGTAGTTTTTAACGCTGAATCTAATGAAACCAAATTCAAAATGATACAACCACCCAAAAAGAAGTTACAGTCCTTTTTATGTAATGATGACTTTTTGTTCAGGTACAACAGGTAAAATATTACCGAAAGCCCTTTGAAAATAACGGTATGTAAATGAAACTTGGAATAAATGTTTGATTTGTCATAGGAACTAAGAATCAAGAGAGTCCCTAAAAATATCCATGGTGAAAGGGTGTTTTTTTTAAGGGGGAGGGGCAAGTGTAGAATGTTAACCATAACACCCACGAAAAAACTCTTAAACTAATGAAATTCGCCAAAAATATATAATTTGTCATGGCAACCAAGAATCAAAATAGTCCTCATAAATATATATGTTATGGGGTTTTTTTTATTAAAGCGAGGGAAAATATGGGAAGAAGTTGGAAGATTTGAGCCAAAAATCCGATTTGGTGTAATTGAGGTATATACACAAAGTATGGTATATGATTTAAGGGTATTTTTTAACGCTGAATCTAATAAAAGAAAAACTAAAATGATACAAGCACCTTTAACAAAGTTATGGGCCTTTTCAAGCAAAAATTAATTTTTGAAATCGTATTTTCCGTAGAACAAGTCAAAAGTTAACAGTCACCAAAAACACTATTAGAACAAAGATATTTGTATGGACTATTTTGATTCTTGGTTGCCATGAAAAGTTTAATATTTTTGGCGAGTTTCATGAGTGTAAGAGTTTTTACGTGGGTGTTATGGTTAACATTCTTTGTTGCCCCTCCCCCTTAAAAAAACACCCTTTCACCATGGATATTTTTAGGGACTCTCTTGATTCTTAGTTCCTATGACAAATGAAACATTAATTCCAAGTTTCATTAACATACCTTTATTTTCAAAAGGTTTTCGGTAATATTTTACCTGTTGTACCTGAAAAAAAAGTCATCATTACATAAAAAGGATTATAACTTCTTTTTGGGTGGTTTTACCATTTTGAATTTGGTTTCATTAGATTCAGCGTTAAAAACTACCCTTGAAGCATGCATCATATGATCAGGTTTTACCCAAACAAATATTTTAGTTTGATAGACCTCCAAATTCTCCCCGACTGCGACTTTTCAAATACATCTACACAGAAAGCCAATGCAGGGATTTTGGGGGACTTTGGATATGTTATAGAGGTTGCAATTCTGCATCGATTCCAATTTTAATATTTCATGAATAAATTTTTTCAAGGTTCCCCATACGATTTGTGCTATTTTTCCTGGTCTAGATAGGCAGGTGTAGTGAATTGTGGTTTTTCCCACCAAAAAAGAGACCATTGAAATATTTTCCCACAATTTTTCCCACCAAAGGCATTTTTTCCAACCATTTTGGTTGGAAAAACCACCAATCTGGGAACACTGCATTGAGCTAAAAATGGAGGATGTATTGACATTTGTTGTTTTTGTGACGGATGACAATTTGTGAAATGTAAATATTTTATTTATAATTCACCAGTCCTGTAATGTTGACAAAAATATTTCAATGCGTTGTTCTAGATCTAACCTTAGAACATCAAATATTGCAAAGAATTCCAGAAAAAGAAGTAAAAGTCAACCAAAATGTAAATGAAGATGTTGAAAATAACCTAGAAGACGACATTTTCAATCCAAAACTAACCACTCGATCAGAATTGTTTCTCAGAAGGTCTCCCGGAACTCAACCAGCTAATGAAAAGACAAAGCAAAGCAATCAACTCTATGCTAGAAAAAGTCATAGAGATGTCGAAAGTAACCTGGAAAATTCTTTAGGCCGCTCTTCTAGATCACACTCTACGGCTCGGGCGTCAAATTCAGAAAATCAATCACGCAGCCCGAATATAGTATCTAGTGAATGTCTATTAGAATTGTCCGAACCCGCAGAAATAGAAGAGCAGGCTTCAACAGTTCCAACAGTAAACAAAACAAGTTCTCAGGATAAATCCAGGTCAAATCATGCTGATGAGTAGGATGAAAATAGTAATATCCAAACTTCAACACCCAGTTCAAGCACCGTGTCTTCTACAGATCCATATACGATGGATAATTTTGTACAGCCCAGAAGTCATTCAAAGACGTAGACTTGGAGAGAAATTGATCCAAGCTCGAGTGATTGCCGTTCCGAAGAGGAGGACTCTTCAAATGTTCAAAAAAGACGGCTTACTACAATTGCAGAAAATTCTCAAATAGTTTTCAATAACCATAGACCTAGCAACATACTTCTGCCACCGCCGAAAACAAATGTTGTAAAAAAAGTGAACAAAATTAGCAAAAAGAATGCTTTTCATACAGAGCACGACGATTCCATTTCAGTCGAAGTCTAGCTTTCATAACAGACAGTCTATGTACTAATTGCTATAGTTATCATTATGGAAATTCAATGTTCACATTGTAACTTTCTTGCTTCTAAAAGTGATTTGATTTCTTGCGGAGTTTGTCAATCGTGTTTTCATTTAAAATGCACTAAAATCAGTGAATCTGATCGCGCTACGCTTGAATCAAACGATGACATATTTTGGAAGTGTGGTACATGCAAGAACATTTCTTTTTTAAGTTGCATACCAAAAATCAAAGACCTCTATCGATTCTTTGTTGAACATAAATTAGAATTTGATAACCTTGTGAAGCCCTCTCGTATGACGCGCTCCAATAATAAACAATTGTTACAACAGTGTAAAGAGAAGAGCTTATCATCTTCTTCTCCTCGATCATTGTCTCTATCTTCACCTTTGCCTAAAATTACCCTCTCTTCATCTCCTGCATTGAAATTGGTTGGCAAAAAGCCGCATATCAACAAAGAAAAAAAAACAGTTTCCTCATCTAAGCTGAACGCAAAAACAACAAGTAATTCGAACTCTTCTAGGCAGAGTGACGATTTTGCTAAAGCTCCATGCAGTGTGAAAGCTCTGATGAAAGGTTATGATAATGATTGCTGCTGGTGTCTCGTGTGCTGCTGAGGTTCCTCCATCTGCTCTGTCTGCTGGCCCAGATAGAACTGATGAAAATTTAATCTTAGGCAGTGATGATTTGCGAATAACCGATGACGTCCATAAAAAAGAGGTTACTTATGAAGGTAAAGCTGATGCTTATCAAGCTGCAGTTGAAGAGAATAAAGACGATCCCGATGCGGAAATAACTGGTGGCAGGGTTACCTGTGAAAATTTTCGGAAGGAGTCAAAAAAAGGAGTCCTGGCTGAAAAAAGGAGTCCCATCAAAACTTCAAGAAAACATCAAAATTTATCACCGTTTTAATTCAACATGGTTCATTTAAGAAAAAAATAACAACTAGCTTCTTTTTTAAACAAAACAATAAATAAAAACTTCCATATGTTCAATTTTTTTAGTAGACATTAGTTAATCTCAAGACAAAAATCAACAATTACCTAAGTCTCTTTAAATAAATAAACAGCTATTGCTCTTCTTAACAAAACAAAACAAGACTCTTAATACAATTCGAATATCACAAATGATCTATGTATTTATAATACTAGTTATAAGGAACATCATTTCTATATTTTTGAACTAAAATTGAATCAGGAATCCAGTCTTCTAGTTGGTTATAATCTAATAGAGTAAGTGCAGAAATTCACACTTAAACTTTTAGGCGGTTTGTAAGTTTTTTTTTTTAAATTAGAGTCGATTTATAAAAAAATCTTTCTGCGCAAAAGGTGCTATGGCCAATTTTAAAATCTTTATAATAATATAAATTTTTTAAAATATCTATATAATTTGTTTTAATTTTTCCAATTGGTTATTTAAATTGCCCACTTAAAACCAAACCTTTCAATGTCATTCGATTTAAAATATATTTTAAAACTACTATCTTGGGCTTTTAATTCTGGTAATTTCTATTCTTCAATAACTTTTACTGGATGAAGGGTAAAGTTGGGATATTCGGATATTAAGGAAAAATAGTTAAAATCTTTTTGCATCTTAATTATTTGACTTTGAATCTAATATTTTAGAATTGAAAGCTTGTTCATTGGGAATTAAAAAGCGAGATTATTTTATTACAAATAATTTTGTAGTACCATGTACTAAGATTATTTCTTTCAATACTATCACAGAAACTAGAGTTACATAGATATCGCATCCAGTACAAATAAAAATTACCATTTTTTCAATATTTTGTGTTTTCAAACTCTTTTCCTTCTTCCTCAAATATCGAGTCTGTTGATCGAACTACTGATGACTTGTAGCATTGTATATACACTCTATAGTATTCTCATGCAACACGATTTTGTAGGTTGAAATTTGGTTGATAGGTTCGCTGTGATCGCCTTACCGAGATCTCTTAACAAAAATTAGGATTACATTTGGACACTAGATGGCCACGAGCTTTCTGACTTGCTTCATGAGTTTATATACAATGCTTGTGGTTGGCGTTTTGTATTTATGTCTGTGCATGTAAATCTATCTTTTAAACATCATATAGTCTAAGACTCACACAAGATTGATATTACTGGGACTTAGCTCTACGTCCCACAATACAAAAAACATTTTTGTTCCCTTTGCGTACGATATCTATATGTAACTAAAGTATCTGTGATTGTTTTTCTTCATTCCCTTTGAATAGTGCTGTGAGCCGAATGCCGTATGTAATGAGAGAACATTTTTTATTGACGAAAGAAGATGCATAATTTGAGATGAATCGCTCTGAAAATTTTTATTTTGTTTATTCGAAGCATATGAAAAGAAGCTAATGTAAACGAAATTGATGCTGGTTTAATGAGTTTTTGTTTTTGAAATTTTGGCAGAACTGCCTTCGAATTGAGCACTTAAATGTCAGAAACTGAATAAAGTTCTGAACTATTTTAACAATTTTTCGCTGGTAATTAACAACTATAATTTTTGTTTTGAAGAATCTGGAATTTTAAGAATTTTGTGGACTACAAATTTGTAATTGTAATTACATTATTGTAAGATGGTGTAATAGGCCACAGGTGTTTTTTCCAATACAAATCGTATGGATACCCTAAACCTGACGTCTGTGAAGAAAGCAGGGCAACTTTCACCCACGCAAATGGGACCTTGACAGGAATTTGTAGTTTTTTTTGCATTTCTATTGCCGATTTTGCAGTTCGCCAAATAAGGTCGTAATTTAGTGGTGTATCTCAGGAACCAAGCATGCTAGGAACTTGCTACAAATTTGCAGTTTTTTTGCATTCCAACGATAGGCTATGTTCAAAATTTGAAGTTCTCAATTTAAAAATTTCCCAAATTTTACTTCAATATGAAGCAAGTAGGTCACATCATGTATCTCACGAACCAAGCATGCTAGGAACTTGCAGTAAGGCTCCAAATTTGCAGTTTTTTTGCAAAAAAAAAATCATACTGACCTGCTAATTTCACAGTGAAGTAGGTCAGTATGAAATTTTTTTCAAATTGAGGACTTCAAAATTCTGACCTAGCCTATTCTTGAAATGCAAAAAAACCGCAAAATTGCAGTCTTACTGCAAGTTCCTAGCATGCTTGGGTCGTGAGATACATGATGTGACCTACTTGCTTCATATTGAAGTCAAATTTGGGAAATTTTTAAATTGAGGACTTCAAATTTTGAACATAGCCTATCGTTGAAATGCAAAAACAACTGCAAATTTGGAGCCTTATTGCAAGTTCCTAGCATGCTTGGTTCCTGAGATACACCATGTGACCTGCTAACTTCACTGTGAAGTTAGCAGGTCAGTATAAATTTTTTTTTCAAATTGAGGACTTCAAATTTTGAACATGTCTATCGTTGAAATGCAAAAAAACTGCAAATTTGGAGCCTTACTACAATTTCCTAGCACGCTTGGTTCCTGAGATACACCATGCGACCTGCCAACTTCACTGTGAAGTTAGCAGGTCACTAAATTACACCATTATTTTGCGAACTGCAAAATCGACAATAGAAATGCAAAAAAAATGCAAAAAAAACTGCAAATTCCTGTCAAGGTCCCATTTGCGTAGGTGAAAGTTGCCTTGCTAACTTCACAGACGTCTAAACCTGCGGATGTCTAAATATGAATATTAAGAGCTCAAGTTTTCACACACGTCTATTTTCAACTGAAACTTTTAAACCTGTTTGAATGAAACAATTTTTTTTGAAAGTGTCTAATGTAACAAAGAATAGAAATGAGCTTCAAGCGATATTGAACTCGTTCATATCATAGAATTCAATAAATATTTGTGCGTTTATGAAAAAGAGTCCTAAAATTGTAAAAGGAGTCAAATTTAAATTATTTTTAAAAAGAGGAGTCCTGGAGTCCCAGCGTTTAAAAGGAGTCTAAAAGGACTCTAAAGAGTCCCGAAGGTAACGCTGACTGGTGGTGCTGATGGTGCTGCTAATGTTGTTGCCGTTGACGATGCTCCCAACTAACAATTTAACTTCTGTTAGGGTCTATCGAAGCTTTTTCCTATGCAGCAAATTTGCTTCTATAAGAAAAGTGGATTTGGCCCACTTGAGAAGCTTAAAAGGCGTTTAAAACAGTGAGATAACAAATATATTTCTAGAAAGCCTAATACAAACAAAAATATTCAAACATTACAAATGCGGCAGGCTTTTACCATCCCAGAAAAGTAATTTACAAGTCTTTAGTACAGGCTATTATTTGCATCAAGAAGTTTTGTGAAAGCAGATGCAGCCCGAAATTGACACATCTTTAAACAATCACGGAACTTTATAAAAGGTTTGGGAAAGCCTTATGCAAATAAAATCAAAAATTTATTTTTATTTTTTATTTAGCTATCTGTTTTTCTCTTATTTTTTGTCCAAAGCAAGCGTTTTATCTGAAACTTAGTTTACAATTAAATTTATGTGATGAAAAAACGTTTTACTTACTTGATGGATTTTCTGGGATTTGAACCATGGATATGCTGATTGGGAGTCAGGTACCTTACGCATCGTGCTATAGTGTTATGTATTAAGAGGGCATCAAATCGGAACCAGTTGAAACCGAAATAAGCTTCCCAAGAACTTCGTTGTGACTTCCTCATGATTAATGAACAAGATTTAACATAAGGTGACCATTCTCATTTTTTTGAAGTGAGTTGTTACTTTTGTTTAAGTTTGGAAATTGTCTTAAAATATATTATATAAATTCTTTTCCCTAATTTCTCATTAATGAGAACATGAGAGAATTCATAGAAAATTTAATTTCCTAGACATGAAAGTGAAAGTATAATTTTCGCCTTATCAAATAACATTAATAACAAATGTTTAGATTTGAGAAATAACGAATCGAAATACTCGTATCTGTTAACAAAATTTAACTCTCTATACAATGAGTCCTATCCATTATAACCTTCAAGAACATAATGTAATTGTTATTTTGCATCTTTAAGGGCCATTAAAATGGCCATAGTCATTTTTTCAACTGTTGACATTCACGACATAATATAATTTTGACAATAATTGTTATACTATTTCGTATAGTGCTTTGATAGCTTAAAGTTTTAAACTTTACAACGTTTACGACGACTTTACGCTGTTGCATGAATACATTAAATATTTTATAAAAAGAGATCATTGAGTGTTTGGTTTGGTCAAAATTACAACTACATATATACATATACAAGCTATAATTTATAATCTGAGCTTTTTTACTTTGTCAATGATCGTAGAATATTGAAAATATTTTCTTCCATTGGACATAGCTACAAATCTTTCTTTTTTAAAATAATATTTAGGATAAACTACCAAAATATTCGTAATTAATAATGTGAAAATTCTTAACGGATGAACTATAGAAAAGATATAATGGTAACCTCAGATGTACCTCAGCTTTCATGATTCACTTTGAAATAACTCCGCTAAGACAAACTAATCGAAATCATTGTCTCCTGCGCATGCGTCTGTCAGAACAAACCAATTATGCTTGTATCGGACTTTTGTTCACAGGATTAATAGAAACAAAATAAGTTGACATCATTTCGCTGAAACCATCTCATCGAAATAAATGCTTCTCAAACAAAAATAACAGCTTGTTTCAGGCTTTTGTGAGCAGGCTTCAACAAACTCTTTGATGGAGCTTCTTAAAGAAAGCTTTTTCTTGCTTTTATTTCGCGTACTTCTACAACGGAGTTTGTGGAAGCCTTATTGGCGAAATATTAATGAAGCTGCACACCTATAAGCTTGTTTATAATTTGGAAGTACACCTCTAGTAGGTTTCCATGAAACTGTTGACAAAAATACAGCCTCAAAGATTCGAAACTTCGATGTACAACCTCAATACAGACCCTGTAGAGGTAATAATTTCAAAAAATTCAAAAATTTAACCTATGATTCTCAAAAATTTAATACAATTACAGATGAAGAATATTTTAGTCATTGACTCATCTTAAGTGGAAATATAGCATAAATTACATTTTTTTGATGCTATTTTAACTTGTTTTGACACACAACGATTGTGCACTTCACTGAGACCACCAAATCGAAAATTATGCTTCGTTCTGAATGTACCTGACAGTACACAAAATTATGTTTGTATCGAGCTTGTGTTTTTCACAGGACCTAAACAAACAAACTTTAGTAACATCACTTCTCTCAAACCTACTTGTCGAAAAGAATGCTTCCTGCATAGGCATCTGATAAATAATAAAAACATGGTTGTATCTAGTTTGTATTCAGAGGACTTATCCAATCAAAATTAGTCGACATCACTTCGCTGAGACAATCTCTTCGAAATAAATGCTTCTCAAAACAAAATAACAGCTTGTTTCAGGCTTTTGTGGACAGGCATCAACAAACGCTTTGATGGAGCTTCTTAAAAAAGCTTTTTCTTTGCTTTTATTTCCCGTGCATCTACAAATGAGTTCAAAGAAGCCTTATTTAAATATTAAGGAAGCTGCACACATATAAGCTTGTAAATAATTTGGAAGTAAAGCTTTAATAGGTTTCAATGAAGCTGTTGACAAAAATACACCCTCGAAGATTCAAAACTTCCATGTACAACCTCAATACAGGACTTGTAGAGGTAGTAACTTCATGAAATTAAAAAATTGGACCTTACCAAGGGAAAATTTTAGTTGGGCTGTTGTTGTTGCTGATGTTGGTGTTGGTGTTGTGAATGCTGGTGTTAATGCTACTAGTGGTGCTGATGTTGTTGTTGTTGCTGAAGATGCAAATGTTGTTGCCGTTGATGATGCTGTTGTTGTTGCTGATGGTGGTGTTGGTGCTGCGAATGCTGGTGCTAATGCTACTAGTGTTGCTGGTGTTGTTGTTGTTGCTGATGGTACGGATGGTGATGCTGGTGCTGCGAACGATGTTGTATTGGAGGATGATGCTGATGTTGCTGGTTTTAGTGGTGTTGGTAATACAAATGATGTTGCTATCGATGATGCTACTAAAGTCTCTAATACTCGCGTTGCCGTTATCGATGGAAATAAGGGTACAAGTGCTGCTGCCAAAAAATCAATTCCTAGACCTCAAGGACTTGTAGGAAACAGAGTGCAATGTCAAAATATAAAGGTAATTTGCAAAGTAAAATGTTTCCATATCTCTGGTTTTCATCCTGACACTACCTCAGTTGCAATAATTGACTACATTGTTTCGAATTTATCTGCCTTTCCGAATCCTTCAGGAATATCTTGCTTTATGCTAAATAAAAATAAGGAAACAAAGCGTAATTTTATAAACTTTAAATTAATTGCCCCAAATGAATATACCAGTTCAATCTATGATGCGAATTTTTGGCCATCGGGAGTAACTATACGACCATTTGTATATATTCCAAAAAACGAATAAACGTTAGTTCTCAGAGGTCTGAGAACTACGCTTCATATTCTTCAAATGATATGAATGGTGTTGCTGATGTTGCTGTTCGTGCTGTTGATGCTTTAGCTGCTGATGATATTAATGTATTTATTGATATTAGAAGTAATATCGAAATTGAATGTGCTGCTTATGCTGATGCCAATGTAGTTTATTCTGAAATTGCTGATGGTGATATTAATGTAGTTGCTGATGTTGCTGATGTGGTTGAACTTGCTGATAATGCTATAATTCCTGTTGAAGCTATAGTTGCTGATCTTGCTGCTGATGCTGTTATTGCTGATGAAGTTAATCCTCCATTTCTAATTCCACTTAATCGCCCGGAAGGTCATCAGATTGTGGTTGATACAAAATTCTCCTGCTACTATCAAAACGTTGGTGGCATGCGCACCAAATCAAACAATTTTTGGCTCGCTTCTTCGGATTGCTCTTACGATTTGATATCTCTTACTGAAACTTGGCTTTGTGATGGAATTCTAACGACCGAATTTTTCGACGCTCAATTCAATGTGTTTCGTAAGGATCGGCATCTGCCAGGCACAAATATCGTTGGTGGAGGCTTGATGATGGCTATTCGTTCTGGTTACCTCAGCCAAGAAATTTTGCTGGAACATTCTTCTGTTGAACAGATGTGTATTCGAGTTGACCTTCCTGATAATCACTTTGGTAACAGGTTTTTAAGTATTTATATATTTTTATCTTATATTCCACCTAGATCTACTGATGAAATTTATACCTTGCATTTTTTAAACATATTTAAAATTTTAGAAAATATTAAAGATAGAGATCATGTTGTTATCTTAGGTGATTTTAACCTTGGTAATGTAAACTGGGTTTATTCTCAGGAAGAAAAATGTCTGGTTCCTCTTAATATAAGCAATACGATTGATTCAAATTTTTTGGATTCTATTATGTCTCTTGGCCTAGTGCAAATCAATAATGTTAAAAATTCAATTGGAAGAACGCTCGACTTAGTTTTTGTAGAGCATATAGTTAATGCAGAGCTCTGCGAAGTTGATATTCCTATATTAGAAAATAGTATTCACCATAAAGCTCTTAGTTCACTCTTGATTTATTGTCATGTAAAATTTCTAAATTTGAGACTGATGAATATAGGTTTGATTTTACTAAGGCTGATTACATTGCGATTAATCAATTTTTATCTCAAATAGAATGGAATATTATTTTTTAATAGCAACTTACTTGGAAACTTTAATTTCCTCTTAAATATAATTAACACTGCATTTGTCAACTAAGTGCCGATAAAAAAGACAAAGAGAAACAATAGACCGATTTGGTTCAATAGGCGCCTACTTAACTTAAAGAATGCTGTGAATAAAAAATTTAAGAAGAGTAAATCCAATCCATCTTTCCGTTCGGAATATTTGCGGACAAAAAAAAGAATATGAATTCTTAAAAAAATTCTTATACAAACAGTATCTTTTCTCTGTTGAGTCAAATATAAGATCGAACCCCAAAGCATTCTGGTCGTTCCTTAATAGTAAAAGAAAAACGATAGGTTATCCAAAAAATATGTTTTATGAAGGAGGCGTATCGAAAAGTGAGGATGATATTTGTGATATGTTCAGTTATTTCTTTCAGTCAAATTTTGTAGAAGACTTAGACGCTTCAAGTCTTAATGGTAATATTTATAGGGGAAATAATATAACAAATCTTGGTTATGTGATTCTAACTGTGGATGAAGTAAGGGCTGAGTTGTTGAGTTTGGATTCAAACCTTGCTTGTAGTCCTGACAATATTCCACCCATATTTTTTAAAAAATTGTTCTGAGTTTATGGCAATAGCAATTACTTCAATCTTCAACTTATCTTTGCAAACTGGGGAATTTCTGGATTCATGGAAAGTATCCTTAATAACCCCAATATTCAAATCAGGTTCAAGACAAAACATTTCTAACTATCGTCCTATATCTAAATTGCCACTGATCCCGAAAATTTTCGAAGCAATTGTAAAACGAAGAATTTATAATGAAGTAAAAAACTATATTTGCGAACCCCAACATGGGTTTTTTACCGGTCGATCTACCACTACCAATTTAACTTTATTTTCTAATTTCTTAAGAACTGAATTAGAGGATGGTTGTCAGGTAGATGTTATATTTATTGACTTTGCAAAGGCCTTTGACAGGGTTCAACATCAAATACTTATAAGAAAATTGCAGTTAATGGGGTTTCACTCTTCTTTGCTCAATTGGTTGTCCAGTTATTTGACTGGACGAAGGCAATATGTACGTATTGGGAACAAAATGTCAAAGGTTATCTTTAACCGATCTAGAGTTCCTCAGGGAAGTCACTTGGGACCTATACTTTTTCTGCTTTTCATAAATGATTTGCCTTTGTACATTATAAATTCAAAATGTCTGCTTTATGCTGATGACATCAAGATTTTTAAGTCTTTAAAAAGTATAGAGGACTGCAGTCTTCTTCAAGAGGATCTTAATAATGTTCTTAATTGGTGTGCTATTAATAGATTGCACTTTAATATTTCTAAATGTAATGTTCTCTCGTTTTTCATGCTTCGTCATCCTTTTTTATTCAACTACATATTCTATTTCAAACTCAGATCTAGTTAGACGTTAGAGTCAATTTTAAAATGGACTTAGGCGTAATTTTTGATCAGAAACTTAGCTTTGTACCGCATTATGATTATTTAATTTCGAAAGCCAATGCCATGCTGGGATTCTTAAGAAGAAACTCTCAAGATTTTTCTGATCCTCACGCTTTGAAATCTATGTATACATCGTTAGTAAGATCTGTTTTGGAGTATTGTTCTGTTATATGGGATCCATATTATGTTTGTCATAGTAATAGAATTGAAAACATTCAGAAAAGATTTACGCGTTATGCTATCGGAAAGCTGGATTGGGATTTTGCTCCTTCTTATAAAGACCGATGTAATCTTCTTGGGCTAATGAAGAAAATATTTTTTAATAATGTTTGCTAGAGATGTTCTTATGAACCATATTGTATGTCCTCCTATTCTTTCTCTTTTTAATATTTATGCACCTGAAAGATCTATAAGATCTAGAGATTTTTTTTATATTGAGTATCATAGAACAAACTATGCCCGTAATGATACCATAGTCAAATCTTGTACTGCGTTCAACTCCATTTCCAATGTAATCGACTTTAGTCAAGTGAGATCAATTTTTAAACAAAATGTTATTTACGTTATATATATTGGTGCCTTGCATCTTGGAAACTAAGTTTTAATTTAAGTTGTACATATTATTACATTATATAATTTATTTTAACATTATTTTAATATTTATTGTTAATGTTAGTCTGATAGATGTAAGTCGACAGATGAAATAAATAAATAAAAATGTCTCATCGTCGCATGTGAATAATCTGTTTGGTCAATTCAAAAATTCAAGTACAGGTACATAATACCAGTTGACTCGCAGCTATTTCTAGTGGGCTGGGCAGGTTACACTAGATAATTGCAGCAGTAAAAATAAATACTTCTAATTCAGCGGGGAAAACAAAATAGGCAACTGCAACTTATAAATTTGCATATCGAAGGACCTTACGATATTAATGATAGAAAATTTGATTCTGGGTTTTCTTCCGAGGATATGAATTCAATTAATACAAAGAAAGATATCCTTCTTGATTGGTTGGTGCAATTGCTAAATAACGGAAAAACTTCATTAAATAAAAAAAAGGGGTTGGCTAGATTTTTACAACCAGCAAATGCCGAAGAACTAACATTTCAGAAAATCGACGGATTTGATTTTGCATTCTACAATAGCCCTGGTCAGAAGTTAGGGTATTTGCGTGTCCATCCAAGAACACAAAAGAAATTTGTCATGTGCAAAGCGATATGAACTGAATTTTGTACTGTTGGGTGGAACGATTCAAATGACAGTCGATAGACACACTTTTGACATGAAAAATGATGACCTTACCACAATTTTTATCGGAACGTCATGTATTTTTATCGTATGAGAAATATAACTGACGATCCGGCTTTAGTCATGGAAATAAGGACTTAAATTAAATTTAATTAAATAGACTATGTTATCGCTCGGGCCAATATCCATTAACATATTGTTAAAATAAGTTTTTATTTATTTAAAAAAATGCGTTTTTGATGAAAATTTGGGCTTATATTTATTTCTCGAGCCAATTTTTTGCAATTAAATTTTTATAATCATTCTGAAGTAGGAACATTTTACTTCAAAATTCTTTTTGAATCCTTTAAATACCTTCATTGCTCTTTGAGAAATCATCAATTAATTGTTAGCTTTGTCGTCTTGAGCTACCTTATTCGAAAATACCCAAGGGGCACAGATTTGAATTTTGCAACAAGAAAATCCAATATTTGGTTTCACAAAGGTAGCTCCAAAGTGTTCTTATAACATCTTAGTTTTCTTGAAGTTTGTGAAGAGTTATTAAATGGTCTCATTTTATTTCAAATTATTTGAGTTCCAACTCTGTAATGCTTAGGTCACTGCTTTTATGAAGTGAAACTAAAAACTAATAGGCGTGGTTTAATAGTAGCTGAGTAGTTATCCGTGTGTTCCATTGTAACTTAATTAAAATTATTCGTTTTTCAAAAACAGAAGAGAAACTGTTTTGCGTCTTTGAACTTTTGCAACTTCAAAGCTACTCTAAGGTGTCTAATTAATTTTGATTAAGAAAACTAATGTATAACACTTTTGTGACAAAGTGAAAAACCTATTCAACTACTACTTTACGATTTTAAAGTGACATAAATATTTTAAAAAACCTAAATGTAACTACATTGCAACTTTACTTTATGATTCGGATTCGTTTTATTATATTATACATACATATGTACACATGTAAAAATAATTTTTAGTTTGGCTTCTACAAATAATTAGATTTGTTGGTTATTTTGTTTAATTTTCATTACATACTAGTATAATACTTTTGGAATCAATTTTATTTGCTATAACTTAAATAAAATATTTGTATCTCAATTCGGCCTTGAAACCTTAATAAGTGCAAACACACAAAAAAAACCTAAATAAATCTTTGAGCAAGTAAATCGCAAACAAAATGGCAACAAAACCTAAATGTAACAAGAAATAGACACAGCCGGTCACATAATTGTATTCGATTTCTAATGAAATATAAAATTCATACATCGGAAACAATTTTGAAACCGTTTGTATGTACTTCTTGTTACAGTTAGGTTTGTTTTTTCCATTTTGTTTTCATTGCGATTGCCCCACGAGAAACAGAAACAAGGTGGTATACTCATTAGATACACCCCCTATTTGGCATATCTTGGTGTTCTCGTAACGTATTAATCATCTTTTACCATCTTTCATTATTATTTCCATTTTTAAGAGAAACTATGATTAGAAATTAAATAATCAAACGAGTTATTTTTAAGTGACAAAAACATTACATTATTTCTGTTAATCGTGGCGCAATCACATTGAAAACAAAATGGCAAAAACAAACCTAATTGTAACAAGAAGTACATACAAACGGTAACAAAACTGTTTCCAATTTATGGAGGAATAGTTTGTGTATGCATCTCGAAATCAAAATGGCAAAAAACCTAATTGTAACAATAAATGCACACATACGGTCACAAAATTGTTTTCGATTTCCGGAGTTATTGAAGGGCTTGGATGTAACTCTGGTATGACAATTGACAACTGCTTGACTATAATAATTGTAGTTACTGATCCGTTACTGAGAGGAAGCACGTATTTTTCAAAGGGAGTGCGTTCTCTTTCTTCTTTAAAGCTAACTTTAGTTAACTTACAGCGTTCATTTATTCCAAAATCTGGTTTTTTGTACTTGGAACTATTTTTATTTGTTTAATTATTTTAAATAAAGCGTAATACTTTTTAAATTTAACATATTTTTTTGTCGATTGCTAAGATATTTTTTGATTATAATTTATATTCTGCTTGACTTGGTCAAATATTTATAATGGAATTTGTATGTACCCATCAAATAAAATGAAAAAAGGGATGGGTATATTTTGCTTAATGACTCGATTTTGTACAAAAATAGTTAAGAGGAATTTAATTTGTAAATTTTATAAATTTTTCAAGTGCTAAGAATGTCATACCCTATACATTCTGATGCAAACATAAGCTTTCCTTCAATAATTCTAAAAATAGATATTAAGTTCTTTTTTGACTAATTAGAATTTCAAATTAACATTTCTAAGGAAAAAGAACGCGCACCATGTATGCTTTGTTCATTGACGTTTCAAAAAAGTTTTTTAAGCGTCTCAGTTAGCTGCTATTGGGTTATAAAAAAAACTTATTCTCAGCCATATTTTTTTTTCTGGAAATAATTTTTTTGCCATCCCAAAAAAGAAAAAAAGATTTAAATCCTTTGTTTTTAATTTGATATATTGAAACTATGATGTTTAAAATATTACAATTTGGTGTTAATATCTAATAATCTCTAAAAAAAAATCGTAAAAAAAAAATAAAAGGGCAGTGATTATTTAAGAAAACACTTTAAATATAATTTATTATCTGAGCGCGCAGATTTTGAAGGTGGTAGCATAGAAAATGAATTGATTCAACTGCGAGCGTTACGAAAATTAAATACGTAGAACCTTGAAAATTAATTATCTAGTATAATCTGTTTTCATTGATTAATAAAAGAGCTAAAAAACAGTTATCGCATCGCAAATGTTTGACTTTGTTTTTGGTTTTTTACTTAAATAGGAAATACAATTTTGAAACTGAATGAAACTTGGTACGTATGCCAATCAACTTAAAATAAAGTTACGAAAAACTTTTTTATAACTTTTTGATAGGATTCAGTTTAGCCTTGACAAACTCCACTACAACTTATTCATCAGTTACAATTAAGATTGCAATGACTTGACTGTAACCTCTCGAAAGTGTTGCAATTCAGTTCAAAGAAACTGCTTTAAATCGATTTACATTGATTACGCAAGTGTTACGTAAAACTGTATAGTCACTTGAATTAAGTTGAACAATACAACCGCTTTCTGCGCTTTTTCTGTTATAGTGATGTTCCTGTGACTAGTTTTTTTGCCCAAATGTAACCCTCACTATGTTACTGAGAAGTCACCACAACTTCTCAATAACATAGCGTGCCCCTTGGGTATTTTAATAATGCTGTCAAATTGTGATCAAAAAGGCCCTATTATCGAGCAAATTGTGGGGTGGTTTTAATTTTGTTCCGTTATTATGTTTTCGAGGGTACTGAATCCGAATCTGATGTTTGCGACCAAAATTTCGTGACGCAACATGCAAAAATTTGCAAAAGTGGTACACAAATGATTTTGTTTGCAGTTTTTAGCCCATATAACTCAAAAACTATTATTTTTTCACAAATTACACTAGTGTACAATTGAAAGTACATATAAGCAATTTTCAACAAATTTTAGTTCAAATTTTTTTCTGCAACAATCCAGTCCTATTTCTCTCAAAGAAATGCTCTTTTAAAATCTATGAATTTAGCATATTTTAAAAATAGATATGTATCTAGTTTTAGGCGGAGGCTAACAACTAATTAATGATTTCTCGAAGACGAATGAAGGTATTTGAAAGACTGAATTCCATTTGCCCATTCTCCTTTAATATACACATTTTTGTTAGATATAAATAAGGTATAAAGTGTACTTATCTGCTTTCCTCTTTTTTTTATTTTTTGAAAACTTATTTATATACTTTAAAATTTAAAATGTATAGGTACACTGGGTAGTATTTGATGAGGATGGATTTTGAAGGCCAGTAATTTGGATCGCACTTCGGACACTATCTACAAGCAACGATTTAACATCATCATCTGGTCGTTTCGTACTTTGGATAAGTTTTCGCCTTTTGGCTGAAATTTCGGAAATGTATGCATCGCAAGGTGGCTGTTGTACTTTTTTAAAAGAGAAAAAAACGTTTAATACATACATATATAGTTATAAACGAGAGGCCTATTTTAGCGCTACTATAATAACTACATTTAACAACTTCATTCTACTATTACATCAGTTACATTTATAATAATTCATAAATTGAGGTGATGATTTCATAATAATTTTATTTGTATATTTGAGAAAGGCAAAGGAGAATGGGCGTATTTGGGCGTTAGCGGCCATCAATGAAATTAGTGTCAAATCAAAGGTATGTTACTCAGTAACAACTTTTACTATGGGCGTTACATTGCACTTCATTTAGAAAAGAAGATATTTCAATGTTAATATAATGCAATTGCATATGGAAATATCGCATGGAAATTATATTATAAGTGTGTGTAATGCTATATCCTAACTTCAAAACATATCGTGAAACTGTAGTATTGTATTTTGGGGAATTTCAGAAGCTCCCAAGGTCACGTTGCGGTTTTAAACAGACCCAGTTCGGATTTCAACAGCTTTTTTATTTTTTTTTTAAATATATTATTTTAATCGGGATTTAGACCCCATGTTTGAAGACGTTAATATATCAGGTCGACTAATTGGCGCTTTCCAAATGCCAATACATGAAAGCGTAAATGCATCTACATTAATAATGACCACTTACAAACGACTGGGCGGGCTATGATTTTCGCAATAATATGAATAGACAGAATGCAACGTTCGAAAGCACCACTGGTATTTGGCCTGTTTTTGACGAAAACTAAATTCGATTACACGCAACGGAATCAAGTGGGATTTAGAGCTTGACTAGATGCACTTTTACTATATAAAATACCCATCAAACATTTTTTTTAATTTTAAGTAAATTATAATATACGGTATTATGGCAAATGAACTTATTAATGATGTTATAATGGCATTTTTATATACAAAATATTCCTGAGATTGTCTAGATTTCTTAGTTCACTTTCCTTTTCTATTACTGCATTGGTTAGATACAAGAATGCTTAGTAAAACTTGATTGAAGTGTTAAAACAAAAATGCATTTTTTTCGTATTTGAAGTTTACCACAATGAAAAAACTTCTGCGCGGTGATTGTTGGACTCAACCACATCCAAAAATAACAAAATCATTCTTGGCCGCTCACGCCCATGTTTCATACAAATTTGCCCATTCTCCTTTAATAGATTTCGTTGTAGGATTAAGTTGTATGATGTAGTTGTACCGCTGAAATACGCCCCAGATGGGAAATAATATAATTTGCAAAATTTTCCTTCTTTACATTCATAATCTGGGGGTGTAGGCTATATTTCTTGTTACAACTGGCAGCCAAGATGCTGGGAAGCTTCTATCCCAATTGTGGTTGTCAACAACTACTGTTTGAACTTCATCTTCGAATGGCAACTTGATGAAGAAGATCCGGAAGCATTTTCTGTATCCATTTTACATACAGCAGAAAATTGGTCTACTTACCGCTATTTCATTATTTGATGTTGTCTTTTGTGTGAGTCTCTCGAAACTGAAAACTGTTTAACGTCTTCGATCAATGGTGCAGTAATAGTGTAAAAGTTTCGGTCTCTTATTTGAATACTCAAAAAGATCAGTGCTTCAATTTTAGAGCCTGAAATATGTAGTTCTCATGGTAATATATAAATTAATATTAAATATTCTCAATCTTACGTTTATGAATTTCAAATAAGAATTTTTCCTTATTTGTGTCCAATGTATGTATGCATGTAGCTCTGCACCTATTTGTCCTATATTTGTCTGCATTTATCTGCCGCCGCTCTGCTGCTACTACTGCTACGCACTGGCGTTGATGGAGAACGTGATGCTGTTGTGGTAGAAGATGCAATGCCATTCAAGTTTCCTGGCGAAGAAGTCGAATTTGGGCGTGGAATTCGACGTAAAATACGAGTTTGCACACGTAGAGGTCCAATGGTTGAGTTAAACTGTTATTGTTTTTGGTGCAATTTTCACGAGCTTCTGTATCGCAAATGTGATGACTGTTGCAGCGTTAAAATCTATTTTAGAGAAAAATTTAATAGAAGTCTCAGTTATGATTCATGGTGCATACAATTTACCTATCCAATGAACAAAATTTATGCGCTGTTATCAAACGGTTATTCAAGGCCGATGGTATATTTGCAACTTGGACTTGTGGACGAGCTGTTGAGTGTGTTCAAATCGATGTGGTTGGATCAACACGTGCTTATATTAAACCGGTCAAATTTGTGTTCGAATCTGATGTAGAAGAGGAACTTGCTATTCTGCCGCCGATGTTGTTGCTATTTAAGATGTTTCTGTTGACTGTGAAGATCGGCTTATGTCCTGTATTCAGTGTCAAGAGAATGGCGTTTGGATGGTGTTGGAAATAATTCTAGATATTCTGGCTCCTTACAGAGCTATAAAAGCTAAGAATTGTTTTTTTACTTTTGTTATAAACGAGTCTTTTGTGTTGGATATTGACCGAGTTCTCTTAGTACTGGAGCTCGTAATCGGATTGACCGATTTGGCCCTTCACCTTCTAGATGTTGTGAGGTGGTGCTTTGGTATTGTTTTGAAGATCTTGATTTCTTCTTTGCAATTGTACCATCTAAGAAGACACTCGACAGGGCACGTTGGGCTTCAAACCTTCAAAGTATTATACCTTCAGTAAATAAAACCGATTTTTTGTTGTCATTTTGTGCTAATGCAAGTAAATATGCAAAAGTGGTTTGAGTTTATCTCGTTGTTTCGTTTCTTGTGTTTAAGTAAAAAATACAATCTACATTAATAAACACTGCAATCTAGGAACATATCGGCAAACGCGGGTTTCATACGATCAGTCGATTTTAGGCACTTCAAGTCTAAGTTTTTTGATATTAAGTGACTACTTCTAATTCAATTACCGATTTTTTGGTTGAATTTGTTCAAAGAATTCAACATTATAAATTTCGCACAACTCAAATCACAACCGAGAACTGTCATTCTGACTTTTAATAATAAAAAAAAAAATAAAACGTCACTTTGAGCTACTGATGCCATTTTTTATTTTTATCCACAATTCACACGTATTCACGGCAGTGTTGCCCCCCCAACTGGTTGAAAATGTAGCGTGAGCGTGGCTGATTTGGTTTACTTGAAAACGTAAAAAATGCACTATCTGAATTATTTAAACCTATTAGACTAAGAGCCAACAGCAGATTTTGGGTGTGATTGATAGCAAAAAAGGAAGTATATCTAGGCGTCGAAAGCTTCATTGAAGGCTATTCAAAAAATCAAAGCCTTGCAGTCCACAACTGGGGCCTTTACGAGAAACAGTGCATTGAAAAAAAAAATAGGAATGCAACTTCGAGGATAATCGTGTTAGCTGAAATTGGTTTTCACCCCTTCCTAGATAAGCTCCGCGGATCCCATATCACGGAATCTGAGATCATTTGAGTGTTTAATTCGCCCTGCCAGACTGTTTAAAAAATCCGTTTTTCACTTAGAATTTGAATTTTTTAAAGTGAACTATACACTCAAATGGTCTCCGATTCCGTGATATGTGATCTGAGGAGCTCATCTAGGGAGGAGTGAAAACCAATTTGGGCTAAAATGATTATCCTCGGAGTTGCATTCATATTTTTTTTTTTGATGCACTGTTTCTCGCAAAAGCCCCAGTTGTGGATTGCAAGACCTTGATTTTTTGAATAGCCTTTAACGAAGCTTTCGACGCCTATACTTCTTTTTTTGCTATCACTCACATCCAAAATCTGCTGTGGGCTCTCGGTCTATATCGGATTTTAGACATTTTAATAAAAATTACTTATCAAATAATTTAAAATTTTTACTTTTAAAAACAAAACTATAAAATCACTTCAAAATTAGGATAGATATTGCAAATTTTTATCTTTTCTTTAGAATTAGTGGCGCAAAATTATAAACACCCTATTTTAAGGGCATAAGCGTGACACTAATTAATAATTTTTAACTTTGATGCAGCTCTCTTACTTTTCCTTAACTATAAACACGAGCGTTAAAGCCATTTTTTAACAAGTTAAAGTTAAACTCGCCTAAATCAATGATAGTTCCTGAGAAAAAATGTGACAGATGTCATACGAGCTAGTGTCATACTCAAAAATTTAAATCAGGATTTGACGATTTTAACTTTAATGAAAGTGTTTAAATATAAAGTGGGTTTGACATCGTTTATAATCTAAAAAAAACCATTCTTTTTTTAGTGTTTTAGCGGTGCGAAGGGGAATTCACTCTTTTCTGCGATTTTCAAATCAAATCATAATTTAACTTTCCCCCCCAATTTTCAATAATCCTTACGTAGATATTTTATTTCAAACAATCAGTCTTTTCGTTTACTTCCGAAAACTACGAATTTCTACGAATTTTAGTAAACATTTTTTTATATATGAACTTTGACAGAACTTTGGGCTTGATTCGTAGAAATTCGTAGTTTTGGGAAGTATGCGAACAGAACTATAATCAATTTTTTTGTTAAGATTTTATATTTTCTGAAATTCTAAAATTGTAGTGTTTTGTGAATATTTTAAGATTGTACGTAGTGACTTTTTTGGAAAATAAAATGTAGTAAAAACACTACAACTGTAGTAGGGGGGCAACGCTGATTCACGGACATGGAATTTAAGAGAGTTTTCTCTTAATGTGCTCAAATAAAATTTGCGGGTGTTTTAGGCAAGGGGGGTACCGGTCGGTTCTCTAGATAATATACATAGGTACTCTATGGTGTCTGTTGAGAAGATTTTGCAGCGTGACTTGTTCCCTCGTTGTTGCTGTCAGATTCGTATTCAATAGCATTTACTCGATATCTGTTATTTGACTTTCGCCGAAGCTTGTTTTTGCACACTGCTGCAAAATGACCAGCTTTACCACACACTCTGCATTTTCGCCCTTCAATAAGCGCTGGGCAGTACTTTTCATGTTGTTTCATTGCCATCATTCCACAGCGATCACATGGTGGCAAATTCTTAGATCGATTGCCATGCTTATTTGATCCCGTTGCTAACATTTTGATCACTTCCACCTTTTATACCTTCGGCTCATGCTCCCCCGAAGAAAACAGTTTTACATTTTGTTCTGACAATTCCGCTATTTTACATTTTGTGATGACTTCATCCAGCGTATCTTGGCTAGATTCTAGCAATTTTGACCGTAATTTCTTGTTGTCTAGCCCAGGAACAATTTTATCTCTTATCATCTGGTCTACGTACGACTGCTCACAGTCTGCCGCTGAGCACTGAAAATCACAGAACCTCACTTGATTTCGTATTTCGGTTTCAAATTCAACAAACGGTTGATCTTTTTTCTAGATTATGCACCCAAACTTATAAGTTTCCATAACGACATTGCGACGTTGGATACAATAACACCTGACACCATGTAAAATAAGTATGTTGGTATACTCAACTTGATTTATTGTCTTTATTCAATTATAACTATTTACATATAGGTTGCTTAATAATAGTGTATACAGAGTTAAGCTTACTTAATATTAATTGATGAGACCTGAATTTAGCTTAAGTAGCTGAACTACTTTTACAGGATTTTCGTTTAAAAATTCATGTAAGTTGAACTGAACTTAAAATAAATTGCGTATGACAAAACCCCTTACTATGTCACTGATGAGTTCAAGTGAGTAAGCCGAACGAAACGCCAATTTGTAGGACTAAAGGCCATAAAAAGCAATTTTGAATCAATTATTCAACAAGTTCAATCCTTAATGCTAAGTCTTCTACTTGGCTGATTTATTTCAGTAGTATATAGAATTTGTATTATAAAACCTTCTTATATATAGAAAATATGCCTGGCCACGGGCAAAAAAACTTCCAGCGTAATGATTAGGAATTCTAATCTTGTTGGATATAGTTTAAAGTTAATTTTCGTTGAAAAATTCATGTTAATTGAACTGAACTTAAAACAAATTTCGTATGACAAAGCCCTCACTATGTCACTGATGAGTTCAAGTGAGAAAGCCGAACGAAACGCCAATTTGTTGGACTAAAGGCCATAAAAACTATTTTGAATCAATAATTCAACAAGTTCAATCCTTAATGCTAAGTCTTCTACTTGGCTGATTTATTTCAGTAGTATATAGAATTTGTATTATAAAACCTTCTTATATATAGAAAATATGCCTGGCCACGGGCAAAAAAACTTCCAGCGTAATGATTAGGAATTCTAATCTTGTTGGATATAGTTTACAGTTAATTTTCGTTGAAAAATTCATGTTAATTGAACTGAATTTAAAACAAATTTCGTATGACAAGGCCCTCACTATGTCACTGATGAGTTCAAGTGAGTAAGCCGAACGAAACGCCAATTTGTAGGACTAAAGGCCATAAAAACTATTTTGAATCAATAATTCAACAAGTCTATTCCTTAATGCTAAGTCTTCTACTCGGCTGATTTATTTCAGTAGTATATAGAATTTGTATTATAAAACCTTCTTATAATAAACTTTTTTACCAAAATTGATTACACTCTGCTCTTGTATAGATCAAGTATATGAATGCATGAAAGAATTATTTTTCACGTTTTCTTATCTTCATCTTCAAGCCCTCTATTAATTTTAGCTCTCTCTCTTATACATTATACACGTCCACTCCAGTGTTTGACGTTTAGTGTACTACCAAAAGGTACCTTTATGCTTTAATTGGAACTTTTTTCAATAGATTTTGGCCAGATTTTCATATGAAATACTCTTATGTGCGGCTCAATATGTCACACAGCTCGTGCCACAATTGATTTATTGTAGGAAGCGTTTGGTAACCGCATAGTTTCACGTTACGGACCCGTGTATTGGCCTCCAATATTGTGCGATTTACACCGCTTGACTATTTTCTATGGGGATATGTGAAATCGCTAGCCTATGCCGCCGATAAGCCCGAAACGATTGACCACTTGGAGGAACATTCGCCGCGTTATTGCCATCGAAAATTGGACCTCCATATTAGACTACGTCCGAGCCAACCGTGGCAGTCATATGCCAGAAATCATATTTAAATTATAATGCCAGAAAATTATCTTTCGAATAAAGTAAATTTCATGTCAATTTAAAAAAATCATCTTTGTTTTATTCCATTTCAAAGTTCTATATATGTACCTCTAAAAAAACACCATAGGATGTACATTACCTACATATTATAGTGCTGCAATTTTAAAATGTTTCTAGTTTTACAAACTGATATAGGTTCCCCCTGCTAATTTATATACATTCTCTTAGGCAATATAAATAAAAGCCAATGCCCATACCTTCCTGTAGATCTAGATACCGCATCGAAGCGAATCCACTTCACGGTCTGTTGAGCTATTCGGCTGTTTGGCGTGATTCCTTTGTCGTGTGCTCGAAACCAAAACCTAAACTTGAAATGAATCGTTCTTCACCGAATTGGAAATAATGAGTGCATTTCAAATTTTGAATTGGTATTGGTAGGTAGCCCCAGATAGCTATATCTACCTAAATATAATTTTACAATTCTATTGAGGTAGGTTTAACAAAACAAATCTACTGTTCAAACAAAGAAAATATAGCAACATGGAGAATAAAGTACTTTCACTTTATTATTAATAAGGAAAAGCTTGCAGGTCAGTATGCATTTTGTTTTCTTATTTTGTAATAAGAAAGACCAAAATTCAAGATATGTTTTCAATGAGTCATTGAAATGAGAATACGATAGCTTAGATGCCGCAGTATATAATTCTTGTAAAGGCAGAATGTATACAAGCTCCTGTTTAGATGGATGCGAAAATTACTAAAATTTGGTACGTTAAAAACTTTTTGAATTATGAGTCAATAAGAAAAGAAAACTTTCCAGCTTGACCTAATAAATAAAATCAATGAGTTGTATCCTGTCTGTCGACCTAAAACCTAAACCACTCAAGCAATTTTCTTCAAATTTTGAACTAACATAAGTTTTTTGGTGATTCCCCTAGTGGAAAAATACATTTTTTGTCTTTTGTCTTGTAATCGTTGTAACACGAAGCAACTTAAGTACTTCTTTCTTTAATGACATTCCCTACGCAATACAGCGGTACGTTACCAAAAAAACGTTGAATTTCCAATAGTTTCTGCCAAGTTGCTAGGTGTGGAAGTTCAAGCAATCAAGGCCTCCAGCAAATCGAAGCAAAATGCAGTGGAATTGCAATCGAAAAATTAATTTGCTACCGCAATTTACTTTTCAATGTCGCCCCCGATTTTTGGAACCTTATTTGTGAGCTATTCTCAAAAAATGTGTAACTTCTAAAAAGCCAGGAGCCTTACAAAACACCGCAAACCAAAATCTTGTTTTTTCAATAAACTTCTTATAGAGAATATTATTGTATATACAAAAAGTATACATTATTTTTGGAACCTTATTTGTGAGCTATTCTCAAAAAATGTGTAACTTCTAAAAAGCCAGGAGCCTTACAAAACACCGCAAACCAAAATCTTGTTTTTTTCAATAAACTCAAAATTATATAATCCCACTTTTAACAATTTTGAGTTAACATTTCGCAACAAAAAATCTCGCAAATAAACCGAAATCTCGCAAATGGTGCTTTGTTATTTTCGTTACGTCCACAAATTTTAATCATCCGAAAAATAAAACTCAAGATATGAGCTTTTGAAGCAAACCCTATCTGCTTTATTTTGAAGCGTTCTTGATATGATGTTTGATTTTTTTAACTCTCCAAATATCTCTCGATATGGTAAATCTATTATATCTTTGCTTTTACCCAACCAAGAAGGCCATTAGATTTTGATAAAAGGTCTAGGCAGCATTCTTTTCTATATTCTCCCAGCTTAACTGGACGCCACCCGTGAGATTTAATGTAATAAACACCTTGATCTCAATCCACTGTGCCAAATCTTTCCTATCTTCCTACTCTTCCTAACTAGTGCCGTGCAATTCAGGTTGCATTTAAAAGACCTTAGGTCTTACAGGCATTTAGTTAAAATTATTATTATTATTATTATTAGATTCAGTAATCGGCTAGTGATGTATTGTTTTGATTGATTTAAAAAAAAAAACATTTTCCTTAAAACAAATTATTAATTAAATATTTTGTAAAACAGACTCAACGAAAACTTAGATTTTGCAACTATGTACTTGTACATACATCCTTAAACAAATTTGTTTTTATCTCACTGGGGGAAGGATTATTTTTTTGACGTTTTTTGAATTTTGTCCTTAAATGCGCTCTAATGTTCGTAGACGAATTTAGTCCTTTGAGTAGAGAAACCATTTTTTAATGATTGAATTCAGATATGTATTTTAAATTTATCAATACTTGGGAAAAGCCCCAGGGGGGGGGAGTGGGTGGATTATGAATCCCATGACCCCTTCCTTGTATCCACCAATGATTTTTTTCAGCTCAAAAAATAACGGTAATCGAAAGGAAAAGTTTATTTATCTCCAAAACGGCTCTAACTATTTAAAAAAAATCAGAATTATAGTAGTCATGGTTTACTTTTTTGTAGACAAAATTTAACCTGAGGCTGTGATAAATAGCTGTGCGAAGTCAGAAACCCGAACTCAATATTTCTGTTTTTTATTGGATTCGTTTGTCCATAGTTATTCTAACTATTAAAATCGCTGCTTGTTCAACCCAGGAGAACAAAAATATTCAATTTTCCTTTTCCCTTTTAAAAATTCAATTCAATTAAATTAAATTATGGGCGTTGGAGCATTTTTTTTAAATTTATTTTAATAATTTAATTATGTGAATGCTAGATGACCATTAACATCTATCCCTCAAGATAATCTTTTGATAACAATATCGTCTTATGAAACAAAATTTAACAACCAAAGAAATTAATAACTTGGATGTGACAATCAAAAGAAATTAAGATGGTAGTATAATTACAAATTTGGTCCATAAACATATAGAATCTAATAGATTATTAATTTAACATTCGGCTCATCAATCAAAATGAAATATAATGCAGTCAAAAGCTTTATCAGAGAGATATTCAAATTTAGCCATACAATTTATTATGTCAAAAAACAACTACCCAAATTTTATGATAAACAGATTAATAAAAAGTGCTCAAAATGAAAACCTTGATGCACGAATAAAATCACCCCAAAATTATGATAGAAGAAGCCACTGATCTCTATAATACACTGGATAGTGTATCGATACAAAAATATTGCTTCCATTTGAAGAATTGTTATATTATGAAGCTGACCACTTTTTTGTATAACAGTACAACTGTATAACATGTAATACAAGGATAATCCATTAACCAGACATCAAATCTCCGTTCGTTTCACCCCCCGAGATCTGTTTGCTAACATTTGTTGTGTTCGTAATTTAAATTCATTCACTAATTAGTAAATGAAACGGAATAACAAACGTAAAGAGTGTGACAAGGAGGTAGAATCATTTAAAAAAAAACGCAGAATATGCAATCGCATCCTCCTCATCATAATTATTCGTTAGCTGTTTTGCTCAACTTGTTCGCAAACTGCAATGATTTATCTCATTCCACTATGTAATTATACTAAAAAAATATACCAAATGCACACAGTGAATAACTAAGATAATAAATGATAGAACAAACTTCCACAAAAGTTTATATTTTCATATCATGGTCTGTTTCCCTTTCTTCAGATAGACATCTGGAAATAGGGATGAGCGATTTTAATCGATATTTGCAAAATATCGATAATAAAGATTTCGATGTTTTGCCCCATCGATATTAACACCCAAAACATCGGCTTAAAAAACAAACAAAAAGTTATTACGAAAATGAATAGTTCTGCTAGTAAAATCTAGATGGAGTGACTTTCATAGTTTATAAGTCATCTGTAACATTTGGAATTTTTTGAAAAAGGAAATTATCAAAGGATCTTTCAAACCAAATTTAAAAATTCAGAACCACAACGAAACTTCCGATGTGCAAAAAGGCACAGATATAAGTTTACACATGAAGTGCCTATCAATTTTGCTTCCATCAAATTTGTTTTGTATTTATTTGTGCAAAAGAAATATTTTTACATCGATATTCAAGCATTAATATAAACGATGCTCAGCAAGACGCATTTTAAACCATACAAGTTTTTGTACACACTTTTGTAAGCAAAAATATCTTGCATTATCGTTAGATAACAGTGTACACATGAAATACTTGCAATATTGCTTCTATAAAATCTGTGGACGAATATTTTGCAAAATACAAATTTTAGCATCGATTTCCACGCATGAAATAATAGATGCTCAGAAAGACCCAATTTACACCAATGCAAGTTTTTGCACACAACTTCGTATCTTGCAATATCGATATATTCCAAAAAGCCACAGAAAACAGTTTACACAAAATTCCTTGAAATATTACTGCAAAATACATATCTGTGGTGTTTGGTAGAAACATGATAACTCCATTTTAAAATTTGCGTCTTTGCGTCCACTTTACATCGACCTACAACCTAAACGGGTGAACCGATTTTCTTCAAATTTGAAACATAATTTTTCAATGGTTATGTTCATAAGTATTCCAAATTTGAAGAAAATCTGTGGCCTCGTTTACACTCTAGCTTGATTTAAAGTGGGCGTAAAGACACTAATTTTAAAATGGAGTTATCAGGTTTCTACTAAGCACCACAGATATTTAATATCGATTTTCACGAATTTAAATTATCGATGGTCAGCAACACGCAGGTTACACCATGCACACGTTCGTGTGAAACAAGATTTTGAAATATCGGATTTCAAAAAGGGCACACATAACAGCTTAACAACATGAATTGCCTTCCAATATTGATTTTATTAAATTTGTTGATATTCATTAGTGCAAAATACATATTTTAACATCGATTTTCAAAGATACCGCTTACACGTGGTTTTAGAACATAAGCTTCTGTGCATCATTATTTTGCAATATCGATGTTTAAAGTTGTAATAACTTGCTTATGACTTCATATTTTTCATTTGTATAAAAACATAAATCGATTTTTAAGAAACTTAAAAAAAAATAGCCGGCACCAGAATTTTTGAAAGCAAAAATACATTAGAGAGCATAGTATGACGCATTTTTTGCTTTGGTCAAACAAAAAATTTAAACAAAAATACCTGAAAAAAAACATCGATGTTAAGTAGCATCGATGTTTTCGGTTCGATATTTATTGACATCGATGTTTGGTCTCCGATGTTGACATCGATGTTGTTTCAATATCGCTCATCCCTATCTGGAAAATACTTTTTTTTTGTGTAATTCAGACGTCAAATTATGAAGCCGACCACCTAATTGTCATCTTCAAATGGAAGCAAAGAAACTGTTATGCATTATAAGGAATACACTATCCAGTGTATTATAGAGATCAGTGGAAGAAGCAAGAAGCTACCAATTCCTATCTATACATCTACAACGCAAGAAGAACCAAATAATTATATTTCTAACCTATTATATTTACCAATAACTTATATTTTATTTGTTGTTTATTCATAAACTTTCACTATTTTTTAAAATTTATCTTAATGTGTTAGTATCAATTATACAAATTAATAAACTAATCTAAACTAAAGTAGTACCTCGTGGCATGATGGTTAGTGCTTAGGACTGTCATGCCGAATTTGTGGGTTCGATTCCCAGCAGTGCCACCTGAAAACAGAAATGTTTTATTCGAGGTACTGCCTCTTCCGAGGAACTGACAAATCCTCCAAGAGTATACATGAAAAAGTGCTTCTCATTTCTCATTTAGCAGTTCGAACTCGACAAAAAATTGTAGGTCCTCTCCATTCCAGCCAACAAACACACACACAGGAATGGTTGAGAGTTGTAAGTCACTAGGACCTGGTACCCCACGGGCTGTTGCGCCACCCAATATATTTATTTTAAACTAAACTAAACTACATCAAGATAATAAAATAAAAATATACAATACAATATAGGTATATGACCAGAAATATATACAGTCAAACTTCGATAACTCGAAGTTTTTATAACTCGAACCAAATTGTGTGGCAGTAGCGTTCAGAGTCTATATTCCATACATATTTACTTTGATAACTCGAACTTGTATAACTCGAACAAAAATATGACACCTACACTGCGTAAGTCGAATTTTATTATATGGGGGAATTCCCATTTATGAGAAAAAATCAAGTATGCATTTGAAATTTGATTTTTTGATGGGAATCCCCATTTGAAAATAGGATATTCCAATGTACAGGGAAATTGAAATTTTCATTCATTATACATGTGTTGCTACTGGAGTGATGATTGGAAGATACATAGTAGGTAAGGAAATGTTTTTTTTTTCATGTGGTGCGCAATCCAATACAGTTGCAATATTATTTTTTAGTTGCTGCTTTTTTTGAAATTTAATTTGAGCCATGGCATCTGAACATGAACAGAACCATGGTTCTGAAAACATTAACAATTAAAGAGAAATTTCAGCTAATCAAATAAATAGAAAGTGGTTCCAGAAAAAAAGACGTTGCTGTGAAATATGGAGTTCCTCCGAATACGGTATCCACAATTCTAAAAAATAAGCAACGGACTATGACAGCAATCGAATCTGGGGCCTCATCTGGAATAGGCAGAAGATTTAAGAAACCAGTTTTTGAAAATGTGGATAAGGCAATCATCGACTGGTTTACAGCAGCTAGAACATGTCCATATTTGGAGGAATAACAAAAGAAAAGGCTCTCGAATTTGCAAGACGATTAGGTAAACCGGATTTTAAGGCAAGCACTGGCTGGCTTGATAATTGGAAGCGAAGGTACCGAATAAAAACGTCATTAATACGCATTTATCAGTTTGTCAACGTAAACTTTCATTATTTTAGACATGGAGTGTGCCATAAAAAAGCTTGTGGTGAAAGCAATGACGTACCTGATGAAGACTGCGATAAATGGAAGAATGACGTTTTGCCACATCTCTTAGAAAAGTATGATGAATGCGATATTTTTAATGCTGATGAAACGGGATTGTTTTTCAAATGCTTACCCGACAACACCTTAACATTTAAAAATGAAAAATGTCACGGGCCAAACACAGCAAACAGCGGATTACTTTAATGTTGGCTGCAAACATGGATGGATCTGAAAAACTCAAAATCCTTTTAATAGGTAAAAGTAATAAGCCTCGTTATTTTCATGGTGTTAAATGGTTACCTGTTGATTACAAGGTAAAATCCAAGGCGTGAATGACTGGACAACTTTTTGAAGAATTGGTTGTTAAGTTAGATAAGCAATTTTAAGAAAAAAGGAGAAAAGTCTTACTCTTTATTGATAATTGTCCGGCGCATCCCAAAGACCTTCAAAAAAAATTGAAGTCAATTGAACTAGCATTTTTTCCGCCAAATATGACTTCAAAACTGCAACCACTTGACCAGGGATTGATTTAAAATGTCATTATCGCCGCAGAGTTTTAAAAGAAACTTTGAAGCATATGGATGCAGGAAAAAAACACGATATCACATTACTTGAGTGCATCAATACAGTTGGAAAAACTTGGGACATTGACGTCAAAAGTCAGACTATAGCTAATTGCTTCAAAAAAGCTGGTTTTGGCCAATTTTCCACATGGGACGAAGAGGATGACATTCCTCTTGTTTTTCTCAATAATATTGATGAAGATCGAGCTTTGATGGAAGCTAAATATGATGAATGGGTAAGGCAGAGTGATATAGCAACGAACATAACTCTAGATGACTATATGGAGGTAGATAACGATATTTGTACGTCGGCCTTTCCTACAGACGAGGATATTACTGAGCAGTGTAGCTCTGAATCGTTGAACCCAACTTCAATCAATATTGAAAGTGATGACGAGACTTCGGTTGAAGAGGAACTCATTCAGCAGCCTTCAAAGCGTGTTGTGGCAGATGCATTGGATAATTTGAATTTGTATTTGCAAACATCTGAAGATACAACAGACGAAATTTATGCAGCTCTAAATAAACTAGAATTTTTTTTTTCCAAAAAAAACAATAAAAAAAACTACTTGCAGACACAAATTACTGAATACATGAAATAAGTTTTTGGTTGGTGTTACTTTATGTATGTATGTATGTATGTATGTTTAACTTATTTGATAAAATAAAGCACATAATGTTGTGCATATGAATTTGCGATATGCTATTGTTTCATTTTAAAATGGTTTTTTATTTTGATGATACATTTTGATAACTCGAAGTCTTGATAAGGCGCCAGTTATAGCTATCATTGAAACTCATCATTGAAAATTTTAATGATTGATATTGAGACGTTTAGGAAGCAAAATCATTTATTATTTTGATGGAAAAATAAAGCTAGAGACTTAATTGATATTTCTAGCCAAAAAAATTGTTCAAATAGGCCCAACTTCCCACATAAAAAGATTTTTCTTATTTCAATGATTGAACTACCTTACCAATGATTATTGAAAAATTAAAAGTCAATTTTTGTGGAAAGTTGGGCCTATTTGAACAATTTTTTTGGCTAGAAATATTGATTAAGTCTCTAGCTTTATTTTTCCATCAAAATAATAAATGATTTTGCTTCCTAAACGTCTCAAAATCAATCATTAAAATTTTCAATGATGAGTTTCAATGATAGCTATAACTGGCGCCTAAGTCGAACTTTTTTCGTGGATAGTAGTAGTTCGATTTATCGAAGTTCGACTGTATATAGGAGAGACATACAAGACTTGGGTGTTATTAATCTACATAAAAATGAATGCAAAAAAGTAATTCATTGTTCCTCAAAAAAAAAAAAAAAATTGCCGCTTTACGGCCATTCCAAAGTAACGGAGAAGACAATCGGACGCTTGTAGCAAAGATAATATAATACAAAGATGTCGCATCCAGTAGAACGAAAGTGAACCCAAAAAATAATCGGCCGTAGCTGATATCAGACACGACAACATGTTGCTAAATGTTGCATTGGTCAATTTTAAAAGCGAGAGCGGAAAATCTCTGCGGATCTCTTCAAAATGTATATCTCAAGGACAGGAATAGTATAAATGACGTATAGGCAGGTACAGAAATTGAATTTTTTTATGAAGCTGCAGTCGGTGGTTGTTTTTTTTTTTAGTTTTTTGCTTATCCTTTATTTGTGTGTTGTGTGTTCATGATGATGATGTGTATCTGTATAGATAGACATGCAGTAACATTATTGTTGTTGGTAGCGATCTTTGAATAAAAGGAAGTAGTAAGGATTTTCTTATTGTGTTTGTTTTTTGTGAGGTAGGTATATCTATGTATATACATCGAACATTGTTGGTTTGACGTCTGTGAAGTTAGCAGGGCAACTTTCACCCACGCAATTGGGACCTTGACAGGAATTTGCAGTTTTTTTGCATTTTTTTTGCATTTCTATTCCCGATTTTGCAGTTCGACAAATAACGGTGTAATTAAGTGACCTGCTAACTTCACAGTGAAGTTAGCAGGTCACATGGTGTATCTCAGGAACCAAGCATGCTAGGAACTTGCAATAAGGCTCCAAATTTGCAGTTTTTTTGCATTTCAACGATGGGCTATGTTCAAAATTTGAAGTCCTCAATTAAAAAATTTCCCAAGTTTGACTTCAATATGAAGCAAGTAGGCCACATCGTGTATCTCACGAACCAAGCATGCTAGGAACTTGCAGTAAGGCTCCAAATTTGCAGTTTTTTTGCATTTCAAGAATAGGCTAGGTCAGAATTTTGAAGTCCTTTTTTAAAAAAAAATTTCATACTGACCTGCTAACTTCACAGTGAAGTTAGCAGGTCACATGGTGTATCTCAGGAACCAAGCATGCTAGGAACTTGCAATAAGGCTCCAAATTTGCAGTTTTTTTGCATTTCAACGATAGGCTATGTTCAAAATTTGAAGTCCTCAATTTGAAAATTTCCCAAGTTTGACTTCAATATGAAGCAAGTAGGTCACATCGTGTATCTCACGAACCAAGCATGCTAGGAACTTGCAGTAAGGCTCCAAATTTGCAGTTTTTTTGCATTTCAAGAATAGGCTAGGTCAGAATTTTGAAGTCCTTTTTTTAAAAAAAATTTCATACTGACCTGCTAACTTCACAGTGAAGTTAGCAGGTCACATGGTGTATCTCAGGAACCAAGCATTCTAGGAACTTGCAATAAAGCTCAAAATTTGCAGTTTTTTTGCATTTCAACGATAGGTTATGATCAAAATTTGAAGTCCTCAATTTAAAAATTTCCCAAGTTTGACTTCAATATGAAGCAAGCAGGTCACATCGTGTATCTCAGGAACCAAACGTGCTAGGAACTTGTAGTAAGGCTCCAAATTTGCAGTTTTTTTGCATTTCAACGATAGGCTATGTTCAAAATTTGAAGTCCTCAATTTGAAAATTTCCCAAGTTTGACTTCAATATGAAGCAAGCAGGTCACATCGTGTATCTCAGGAACCAAGCATTCTAGGAACTTGCAATAAAGCTCAAAATTTGCAGTTTTTTTGCATTTCAACGATAGGTTATGATCAAAATTTGAAGTCCTCAATTTTAAAATTTCCCAAGTTTGACTTCAATATGAAGCAAGTAGGCCACATCGTGTATCTCACGAACCAAGCATGCTAGGAACTTGCAGTAAGGCTCCAAATTTGCAGTTTTTTTGCATTTCAAGAATAGGCTAGGTCAGAATTTTGAAGTCCTTTTTTTGAAAAAAATTTCATACTGACCTGCTAACTTCACAGTGAAGTTAGCAGGTCACATGGTGTATCTCAGGAACCAAGCGTGCTAGAAACTTGTAGTAAGGCTCCAAATTTGCAGTTTTTTTGCATTTCAATAATAGGCTAGGTCAGAATTTTGAAGTCCTTTTTAAAAAAAAATTTCATACTGACCTGCTAACTTCACAGTGAAGTTAGCAGGTCACATGGTGTATCTCAGGAACCAAGCGTGCTAGAAACTTGTAGTAAGGCTCCAAATTTGCAGTTTTTTTGCATTTCAAGAATAGGCTAGGTCAGAATTTTGAAGTCCTTTCTTTGAAAAAATTTCATACTGACCTGCTAACTTCACAGTGAAGTTAGCAGGTCACATGGTGTATCTCAGGAACCAAGCATGCTAGGAACTTGCAATAAGGCTCCAATTTGCAGTTTTTTTGCATTTCAACGATGGGCTATGTTCCAAATTTGAAGTCCTCAATTTAAAAATTTCCCAAGTTTGACTTCAATATGAAGCAAGTAGGCCACATCGTGTATCTCACGAACCAAGCATGCTAGGAACTTGCAATAAGGCTCCAAATTTGCAGTTTTTTTGCATTTCAACGATGGGCTATGTTCAAAATTTGAAGTCCTCAATTTAAAAATTTCCCAAGTTTGACTTCAATATGAAGCAAGTAGGCCACATCGTGTATCTCACGAACCAAGCATGCTAGAAACTTGCAGTAAGGCTCCAAATTTGCAGTTTTTTTGCATTTCAAGAATAGACTAGGTCAGAATTTTGAAGTCCTTTTTTTGAAAAAAATTTCATACTGACCTGCTAACTTCACAGTGAAGTTAGCAGGTCACATGGTGTATCTCAGGAACCAAGCGTGCTAGAAACTTGTAGTAAGGCTCCAAATTTGCAGTTTTTTTGCATTTCAAGAATAGGCTAGGTCAGAATTTTGAAGTCCTTTCTTTGAAAAAAATTTCATACTGACCTGCTAACTTCACAGTGAAGTTAGCAGGTCACATGGTGTATCTCAGGAACCAAGCATGCTAGGAACTTGCAATAAGGCTCCAAATTTGCAGTTTTTTTGCATTACAACGATGGGCTATGTTCCAAATTTGAAGTCCTCAATTTAAAAATTTCCCAAGTTTGACTTCAATATGAAGCAAGTAGGCCACATCGTGTATCTCACGAACCAAGCATGCTAGGAACTTGCAGTAAGGCTCCAAATTTGCAGTTTTTTTGCATTTCAAGAATAGACTAGGTCAGAATTTTGAAGTCCTTTTTTTGAAAAAAATTTCATACTGACCTGCTAACTTCACAGTGAAGTTAGCAGTTCACATGGTGTATCTCAGGAACCAAGCGTGCTAGAAACTTGTAGAAAGGCTCCAAATTTGCAGTTTTTTTGCATTTCAAGAATAGGCTAGGTCAGAATTTTGAAGTCCTTTCTTTGAAAAAAATTTCATACTGACCTGCTAACTTCACGGTGTATCTCAGGAACCAAGCATGCTAGGAACTTGCAATAAGGCTCCAAATTTGCAGTTTTTTTGCATTTCAACGATGGGCTATGTTCAAAATTTGAAGTCCTCAATTTAAAAATTTCCCAAGTTTGACTTCAATATGAAGCAAGTAGGCCACATCGTGTATCTCACGAACCAAGCATGCTAGGAACATGCAGTAAGGCTCCAAATTTGCAGTTTTTTTGCATTTCAAGAATAGGCTAGGTCAGAATTTTGAAGTCCTTTTTTTGAAAAAAATTTCATACTGACCTGCTAACTTCACAGTGAAGTTAGCAGGTCACATGGTGTATCTCAGGAACCAAGCGTGCTAGAAACTTGTAGTAAGGCTCCAAATTTGCAGTTTTTTTGTATTTCAAGAATAGGCTAGGTCAGAATTTTGAAGTCCTTTTTTAAAAAAAAATTTCATACTGACCTGCTAACTTCACTTTGAAGTTACTATCAAAGGTTCAAGTTGGTTTTTACAAACTTGAACAATTTGCAGTAAATACTGGAAATAAAAAGTACTTACTAGTTTTTATGCATACCATTAAAAGAATTTACTGGTTAAATTCATCGTAAACCAGTAAATACTTTTACCTCCAGTAAATACTTGTTGTTTAGTATTTACTTCGGTTTTATGCATATGACAATTAGTAAATACTATCAAAATTTACAAGTAAAAGCACTTACTGCCGTTTATGCATATGGCCCAATGTTTGTGATGTATGATCTGAGAAATAGGGCCCTGGTTGTTAGGTGGGTACATACATAAATAAATACTATCGAAGCATTGATTTCAGTTTGGAATGCTTATTTTTATTTATTTTTTATTTAAGGTGATGGGGGCTATGCTCTTAAGCCATATCTGATGACTCCGTTTCGTAATCCAGATCTAGTATCGATACAAAGTTTATTCAACAAAAAACATGCAAAAGCAAGAAATATTGTTGAACGTACAATAGGGGTTCTAGAAAATATGTTTAGATATGTTTTAAGAGCATGTAAATCCTCGCGTTCCGATGTTTTTCCGCTAGGCTATCTAGTTATCCCAAAAATTTTGAGATAACTTGAGTTGTTGATGCGTCAGCGGTCATCAGCTGTTTTCTAACAAGGGATCACAACAACACAATCCGGATAACTGAGAATAACCATCGGAACGTGCCCAGTTACACTATAGCAATAGAGAGGCTACTCAAATCGCTAATGTTTGCGCCGCCGCCTTGCATAATATTTGCATCGAGTTCAATATCCCTGCACCTTAAGAGTAAAGTTAAGAAGATAATGACAACGGCGATGAAATCAATGAAGGAGCTGAACATTTAAATGACACTTCAGGAAATCAAGCAGCATTTGAAATTCGAAACTGGATTCTTAGAACGCTGTTATCCTTGAAATACAAAATATAAAAACATATGTATGTAAAATAATAAAAAGAAAGAAATTCAAACCTCTTGTGTTTTTAATAACAACATAACATTAACAAAAGAAACTAATTAAAGTACAAACTTGAACATAAATAGTATGAATTCACAGCAGCAGTTGAGCAAAAAAGTACATGAATAATAATAACAAAGGAATGATAATGAAACATATAAAAATGCATTTTAAAAATCCATTAAATTTAGCTTTAGCTTTTCAAACTCCAACATTTGAACTTTGAGTTTTAATTTTTCTTTGTTGCAATGGTCTTTATTTTTTTCAACTTCTTTGTATTCCTTGAGCTTTTCCTTCTTTAATTTGAGAATTTCTTCAATATTTCGTGCATTCCTCTTAGTGTAGTATTTCTATATTTTTTTTATTTGCACCATAAATGCTGTCATATTCTCATAGAAAGTATTTTGAGAAGAAGTTTGTTTTTGTAACAAAGCCTTCCGTTCTTCGATTACGATGTTACGATTTTCTTTATTTGAGGAACTACGTTTTTGTGTAGTGCATAGAGATTCTTCACCGGCATTCGAAAGAAAACTATCCTCGAAAACAACTTCTTGAGATATCTCATTTATATTTTGAGCAACAGTGTTGATCAAACCGAATTCTTGACCGGGTGGATCAACGCAGGTATCCAATTGTAAGAAACGGATTATAGCTTCCTCGATATCAGTGAAGTGGTGAATTCGATTCAGCCCACCTCCAGTTGCAGATATTTCAGTCTTATTTTCCGTTTTATTCTTTTTGTTTTACATTTTAGATCAATCCAGATCTAAATTGGACAAATGTTACAAAAAATTAAAGAAATTCATTTCAGTAAGTACTGGTTGTCTCGTTGCCATTCTCTCTCTTGCAGGAGGACCTGCCATTTAAAATTGCACCAAACTGCTCCCACTTTCTTTGCGTCGTCACTTTGGCTACGTCCAAATTTTGCTCCATTAGAGACACGAGCTCGGCAATTTGGGATTTGTTGCTCACTATTTTAGTCCTTTTGTTGAAAATAAAACAATTTGAATTTTTTTTTAGTTTACAATTATGAGAAACTTACATTTTTCACCAGCATCAACTTAAATTTTGTCATTGATAGAATTTACTTACAAATTGAATAATGATTGTGAACGATTGACACTCGCAATATGGATTTGAATTCAAAATGAACAATTCACAATAGGTTTTTCAAAAATATTGAAAAGATTGACAATCACAATACGGATTATAAAAAAGTGTTGATAAAAGTCAATGTTCAATTTAAAATTGACAATCGTAATAGGGGTGTTAGTCACTTAAGCGTGGTACACATTATCAAACCTGAGTGTCAGCCATGTTGGATATCAAACCGAACTGACAATGTGTACCCGCTGACTGATGGTTTGACACTCAGAACTGCCTGCTCACAAATTTGTTTGATACTGCGTGACAACCCTCGGTTTGTTGGGTGGTTGCTCGATGATGTGTACACAATTTCATTCATGAGCCGTCATTCACGGAACAAAACACGAATTTTTATAGTGAATTAGCGAAAAAGTGCAAACAAAATAGGAAAAAGCTCGTGGGTGTCATGTAAAAAAAAGAATTAACACGATTCGTGGCGGAAATAGCCTCAAAATAAAAAGAAACAATTTTCTGAGAGTAGTGGAATTTCTTTGCCTGACGCCCAACATAACTGATAAGTGTGTACGCGAAGCTTTTCACGCAGGTTTGATATCCAACACGCGTGACACTCAGGTTTGATAATGTGTACCACGCTTTACCAATATGAAACCAAAAACTCAACAAGTATGTTCTATGTATGTTAAAATATTTTTATTTTAATGTTATAATGTTCTATGTTGTACTCAAATGCAAAAATGTTCTATGTAACTTAAAAGTATGCATATTGATATTGGGCTTGAATGAGATGTATTGTTCTATGTTAACTTAGAACATTTTAAATCTGAGCAATATTAAGAATCCTCAAAAATTTAATACTTCTTAGGGGTGTAAAACAGTTATTAAGTCAAAAATAAAAATGAAACATACATTTCCTTAAAGCAGAAAACGAGACGAAAATTTCGATATATAAAACTCATTTTTTTCGATTTGCTTGACATAGAACATTATAGTTTTGAGCCAGCGAGATGTTAAACTGACAGCTGTCAAAGTGACAGATTTCAAACTGACAGCTGTCATAGTGACAAATGTTAAACTGACAACTATCAAATTGACATGTCCAACTGACAGCTGTCAAAGTGATAGATGTTAAATTGACAGCTGTCAAAGTGACAGATGTCAAACTGACAGCTGTCAAAGTGACAGATGTCAATAGACAACTGTCTAAGTGACAAATGTCAAACTGACAGCTGTGAAAGTGACAAATGTCAAACTTACAGCTTTATCAAACCTGAGTATCAGCCATGTTGGATATCAAACCGAACTGACAATGTGTACACGCTGAATGATGGTTTGACACTCAGAACTGAATGCTCACAAAATTTTTTGATACTACGTGACAACCCTCGGTTTGTTGGGTGGTTGCTCGTTGATGTGTACACAATTTCATTCATGAGCCGTCATTCACGGAACAAAACAAGAATTTTTAAAGCGAATTAGCGGAAAAAGTGCAAACAAAATAGGAAAAAGCTCGTGGGTGTCATGTATAAAAAAGAATTAACACGATTCGTGGCGGAAATAGCCTCAAAATAAAAAGAAACTATTTTCTGAGAGTAGTGGAATTTCTTTGCCTGACGCCCAACATAACCAGCGTTGCCATAATGGCATTATAAATGCTAAATCTAGCATAATACATGAGTGAAAAGCATTTTGAAATTTTAAAATTATGCCAAATGCTTTTTTGGCATTATCTGTCTTTGTTTGGCATTCTAGAATGCTGATTTGATTTAAAAAAATTATTCAATTATGTATAATCTAGCACCAAATTGTTAACTTTTTAAAATTTTGATCTTATGAATTTCAAATGTGATCATATGACGGCTGACTGAACTACCTTTCAGCCGATGATGGACTTCCTTGGGCCAATGAATAGTCGTTGGTTAAGCAGTTCATTGCACCACCAAATTTTTCTTTGGGTCAGTAAATTTGTTTTATAAATTAATGTAATATTAGTTGATTTTTGAAATAAATTCAGGGGCTCAATGGAAAATTGGTTGTTTAACAAACAGTTTATTTACGTATGAATGACTATTCACTGGCACGACGAAGTCCATCATTGTCTGAATTCAAATATACGCAGGGATTCGGTCCAACATAAACAAAGATGTTTCAAATATCAAGCAGAAAAATACCAAGCCAAAGATAGTAATGTTCGAATCAATTATATTTTTTGCTATGTTAAGAGTGTTTCTGAAAAAATAAACATTGATATTTTGTGCATTATATATTTTTAAATGGATTTTGAAATCTAGCATTCTGTTTTTTGGGCTTCCATACGATTTAGCATTATAAAATTTGAAATCTAGCATTATGAAATTTGAGATTATGGCAACACTGAACATAACTGATAAGTGTGTACGCGAAACTTTTCACGCAGGTTTGATATCCAACACGCGTGACACTCAGGTTTGATAATGTGTACCACGCTTTAGACTATATGCCGGTGATATAATTATGTCTCTTGACAAATAACATCGGCGGGCTGAACGGGATGTGTCAAGCTCTGAAGGTAAAAGGAGAGTCGAGTGGTCTTTAAATAAATAGCAAAAAGACAAAAATATTGCTCACAGGCCGCTCCACACATCAGCGTATTTTTATACAGGAGACGCCAGTTGAAGAGGTTGAACAATTTAACTACCTTGGAAGTATTGTTTCAGCAAATGGTGGTACGCAGCCTTTGGTTCTCTGTCCCGAATTTGGAAATCCAGTCAAATCTCCTTACGCACAAAGTTGAGATTCTTGGAATTCAATGTCAAATCCGTGCTGTTATATGCTTGCGAAACTTGGTGCCTATTTCTGCGCTACTACATCAAATACATCAACTACATTCTACAGGTTCATCCTACAACTACACCAGTTAGGCCTGGTTCACACGAGATTGTACCGCACGATTTTTTGCAGTATAAATCCGTGCGAATGAGCAGTGGCGTATATATTTTGCATAGAGCCTTTCACGTTTATCGAATACTCAACGGACTTATCAAAAAAATCGAATGAATTGCGACGTATCGTCTTCCAGTGGCGTATAGTTTTATATAGTCTCGTTCACATGGTTTAAATCCACGTTGGGTATTTGTTCGTTGGAATAGAATGAGCTTCAGCGGAGAGAAAAGCCGATGTACACAAAAAAAAAAATGTATCGACCGATATGATTTAAAAAAAGTTTTAAAAAATTATAACTCCGGTGATACTCATTGGATCTTGTAAGTCAAGGTTTTAAAATAAAGAAGAGGAATGAGGCAGTAAATATGCATTTTTAGTTTTTCAAAATTATAAAAATTTGTATCAACATTTGAATTTAGAATAAAATAAATGGAATTGAATTGGGCTTTTTTCACCCCTTTAGTATGAAAATGTTTGCCCCTCCTCAATGATTTTTTTACACAATACAGCCCGTTATGTCAGCTTTCTTTAAAGACCTTAACCTTGAAGATCTAATCAGCAGAACGGGAGCTATAATTTTTTAGAGCCATCTATATCAAATTTTAATACGAAAAATTCCATGTAGATAACGGGATCTTCTCGCTGGTGTATGGTCGTGGGCAATGGTCCAAGCAGGTAATTTCAATGCAATTGTTTTGATTTTTCGATCAGTTTAAAATCAAGACTGTGTCGCTTATATACCACGTAGGATAATGAATGAGGTATCAAAATTACCGTAATTTTATTTATATGTTATATTTAAAACAACAAAAAAATTCATCAATGCACTGAACAGATATGAGTTCATCAACCGTCCAAATTTCAGCTTTCTAGCCCTTTCCCTTAAAAAGATAAAAATAAAATACTTCCCAAATTCAAACTTTTCCAATCATTTTCATTATACTGCAGCTATTCGAGTTTTAAACGAATAAATATTTTTTTTTTTTTTTTTTTTTTTTTTTGACCGTGGGTAGGCGCAAAACCTGCATCAGGCTCTATGAGGACCGGAAAACGCGTGCTCATAGAAGTGTGAGATTCTTACTACACTAAAACCACCTCCACTTCCCGATTGCAACTAAGTTGAAACTTATCTAGCAATTTATTTTTAACGAAGTTAAGTAACGTGTTGCAGGTAACTTTCCGGTGAAAGTTTCTGCTTATTCCGCGATTTTAAAGCGGTTTTGTGTTCACCGCACCAAGTCGGAAGGTTTTGTTCTTTGCAGACGGCGTACTAAATTCGACTCGTCAAGAATGTCAATAATCGTTGGATTAGCGTGATCTAATAGCCGATTTCTATGTTTTCGCGCGAAACTCTTAATTTCGTCTCGAACCGTAGGAATCCCGAGATCCCTGTGAAGATCTTCGTTTCTTATATACCATGGTGCATTTACAAATGACCTAAGCAATTTATTTTCAAACGTTTGTAATTTATTTAAATTTGTATCGCAGGTACAACCCCAGAGTTGTATACCGTAAGTCCAGACAGGTTTAAGTACCTGCCTGTATAAAATCAACTTATTATCAATACTAAGCTTGGAATATTTACCGAGTAGCCAGTTCATATCTCTTAATTTACTTTTTAGTTCTTCGCATTTCTTTTTTACGTGCGGCTTCCATTTTAATTTCGCGTCTAGAGTCATTCCCAGATATTTTGCTTCATTCGCAAATGGTACACGACCGGTATTAAGAAAGACGGGCAATCTATTTATTTTTTTATACGTAAAGTCCACGTGGACTGACTTTTGTTCATTTAGCGCTATTCGCCATGTTTTTGTCCACTCATTAACATTATTAAGAGCATTTTGTAATTTAATCGTAGCTTCGTTAATCGTTTTGCCTACTGCTAGTATTGCAGTATCATCAGCAAAAGTTGCTACGAAAGTGTCTTCTGTTTGAGGTATATCACGTGTAAATAGAAGGTACAGAACTGGACCTAAAACACTACCTTGTGGTACCCCAGCCACTATTTCTTTGAAATTAGAATATTCATTTCCGTGTCTTACACGAAAAAGTCTGTTTTCTAGATATTCGTTAAGAATTTTATAAAGTCCTTCAGGCAGAACTTGTCGTAATTTGAATTTGAGGCCTTCGTGCCACACCTTGTCAAACGCTTGCGACACATCCAAAAAGACCGTCGAACAGATTTTCTTTTCTTCAAGAGCTCTCTCAATTACGTCAGTTATTCTATGCACTTGATCAATTGTTGAATGCTTGCTTCTAAATCCGAACTGATGTTCAGGTATTAATCGTTTCTCTTCTATTATAGGCTGCAGGCGCAGGAGTAGTATTCTTTCAAAAACTTTCGATATTATTGGAAGAAGCGAAATCGGTCTGTAAGAATTCTTTTCGTGAGATGGTTTGCCAGGTTTCAAAACCATTATGACTTCCGCAACTTTCCATTGGCTTGGAACATATTCTAGCCTTAGAGCGGCATTTATTATATAAAGGAGGTTAATTAATCCTTTATTAGGAAGCATTTTTAATATTTCCGCTGTTATTAAGTCATACCCCGGAGCTTTATTAGACTTTAGCTTCTTTATTTCTCTGTTCAATTCAGCAAGCGTAGCATTTCTGGTTCTGTAATTTTCGCTAAAACTCATATTAATATTTTCATTGAGTGCTTGCCCATCGGAAGGTTTAAATGTTTCTTCCAGGTAATCGGCGAATACCGCCGCTTTCTCTTTGTCACTTTTAGCCCATTCGTTTTGGCTTTTCTTAATCGGGGGTACTGGAAGCTTTGGTTTTTTCGTTGTTTTTATAGCTTTCCAAAGTGAGTAGTTGGATTCTTTCCCAGCTGACAAGCTTTCAAGGTAATTTTCAACTTCACCGTTTTTGAAATCTGATATCGCTGTTTTTAGCATATTACACAAGCGATTTAAATGAGCTTTGTATTGAGGAGCACGGGTTCGCTGCCATTTCTTACGTGCTTTTCGTTTATCTTTTATTAAGTCTTTTATTTCCTGCGGATATTTTATATCTTTATAGCGCGGCGTAACCCTTTGATAAGGTGTGTTATTCCACGCTGCCTTTTGTATTATATCAACAAAGGTATCTACTGCGTCTTCAAGCTCAAGAGGCGTTTGTAATGATACCCTCAATTCAACGTTGTCCTCGATATCTTTCTTAAATCCTTCCCAGTTGGTTTTACCGTTTGTTAACCTGGGTGGTTTTTCAATTTTGACAAGGCTTTCGCTCATAGTGAGTATGACTGCAGAATGATCAGAGAACAGATCATGGCCTTCTGAAATTTCAATACGGTTGGAGGGTATTCCTTTTACCATAAACAAATCGATTAAATCAGGTATTTTTGACGGATCAGTTGGCCAGTAAGTTGGCTTTCCAGTCGAATGAAAATCGCAATTATTTTCCATTCCTGCCTCATAGAGCATTCGACCCTTTTGAGATATGCATCTTGAAGCCCAAAAGGTGTGCTTCGCATTAAAGTCGCCACCAACAATTAAGTTTGGGCTTAGCGACTTTATCAATGTCGTAAATTCACTCTTATCGATTTTGCAACGCGGAGGGCAATATATCGAAGAGACATTGAGAAGAATGTTTTTAGTTCTAACTTGAACACTACTCAATTGCATCGATTCTACCTCTATTTTCAGGCCTATTGAGTGTTCAATGCACTCTTTTATATATAACGATGATCCACCCCTTGCTTTATTTGAAGGATGAACAGCGTGGTAGTCAAGAAACCCGTGGATTTTAAGATTTGATTCATTTTTGGCATGCGTTTCTGATATCAAGCATATGTCGATATCATTTTCCTGCATATACATCTCTAATTCTCCAAGTTTTTGCCATAATCCGTTGGCATTCCACGTAAGAATTTTAAACTTTTCCATCATAATTTTTTTGAGAGAGATTTGGGTCGAAAACAATTTTCGAGCTTACTTAACCTATCAAAGATAAGTTTATTTGTGTCACATTGTTCCTCAAGTTTCGACAGAATTATTGAAAAGACTTTTGAAACCGGGTCTGTTTCAGTGTCGTTGTTTGCGGGTATATTTTTGGCCGCTATTTGGGCATATGTTTCTGCATTTCCTTGCTTTGATATATTCTCCGAAGGTATTGACACTGTTTTCTTTTCCTTACGGATACTAGGTTTTGGAGCTTTACTAGATTTGAAAGTCTTGGGAATTACGGTTTCTATTTGCCTTTGTGGGTTTCTTTGTGTTTTGGCAGATTTCGATCGCCGCTTTTGTAATTCTTTAGCTACTTCGCAGCCTCTATAGTTTGCCGGGTGATTTTCATTACAATTAATGCACGTCGGTGGACTTTCACTTTTTCCGATGCAGTCAACGGTTAAATGCTTTCCGGCGCATTTTACACACCTTGGCTCTTTTTTGCAATAAGTTTGGGTGTGATTGAATTCTTGACAGCGTTTACACTGAGGGACTAACCTTGTGCTCTTTCTTAGAGGTTCGATCTTAACTACGATGTTTAGAATTGTTTTGATTTTATAAATTTCATCTAGTTTTTCAGTCTTATCGAACGAAAGTATAAATAGTGGAAGACCACGCTGTACCACTTTTGTTTCACCCTCTTTTGTCTGTTTCTCTCTTTTGACGATGTTAATTGCATCTAAGATTTTGAATTTGCGCTCTTTTAGATCACTAATGATATCGTCTTTTGAACATGATGCGTGTAAGCCTCTCGCCACAACACGTAAGGGTCTTTCCGACTTATTTTCATAGGTATACCACTCTACTTTTTCTTCGTTTAGTTTTCGCGACAGAAGGCGATAACTTTCGGGGTCTTTCACACATACTTTCCATTTGTTGTTATTGAGCGAAATAACTTTAAAAGCCGATGGTAGTAATGCCTTTAATATGGTTTGCAACTTGTTATACTCCTCAATACCGATAACATTTATCGGTGGCGGGGGCCGTTCCTTAACAGGTTTTTCTTTTACTGTCGCATGTTTTGGTGAAACTATTATTTCAAAAGACGAGGCTGCCTCAGGTGAAGAGCCAGCTTTACGCTTTTTACTTAATCTTTTCTTTGAGGACTTTTCCGTTTCACGTGCTAGCTCTTCTTCGTCTGTTTCATATCTAGAATTATTGACTTCTGGCAAGCTAGCTTTGGAGTTTATTTGAGAATTTTTGCCTTTCAACATCTCATTTTCTTTTCGAAGAAGATCGACTTCTTTCTTTAGCTCTTGATAAAGTTCCATTACTTCATCAAGTCTTCGTCGAAGTTCGTTATTATCTTTTTCAAGATTTTCTGTTTTATCTGAGTCTTTTTTGGCGCGCGCTGGCGTGACGGATGGACTCTTTTGCCCGAATTTGGATTGTTTTATACTCGATTTAGATGGTGGTGATCGAGATACCCTTGCACTTTTTAGGAAGGGATTTATTAAATGCAATAATTGGCTCTCCCCAGAATCCATAGAGCCGACCTCCAAAGAGGGTGGATTTTCCAGTGAACCTGGACTGCCACCTGGGGTACTATATCTTATTGTTTTGCTCATTGCATAGTTATGTATACATCAATCTCAGTATACGGAGTTTGGATTTTAGTCGCCTCTTACGACAGGCATGCCTACCTCGGGTATATTCTTGCCCCTTACCCGCAGGGGGGAATAAATATAAATATCGTGTGAACACCCGATTTTTGTTCGGTAAAAACCGAATGCGATAAAAAACGTGCGGTACAATCTCGTGTGAACCAGGCCTTACATTTGAAACTTATTAAACTTTTGTATCTTTTATTTCATAACTCCAGTTGTATCTTGTATGTTTGAATCAAACAAATATAAATGATTTGGTTAAAGGATTTTAATGTACGATGTAGTTGATGTAGCTCTGTTGTAGTAGCGTTGAAATAGGCCCCGGTCATGACTTGACTACCATCTCGAAGAAATTGCAGGCTTTTGTGAACCGCTGTCTTCTCTTTATTCTAAAGATTCGCTGGCCACAAATTATATCAAACGATGAATTGTCGCGCAGGACAAGTCAAGAGTGGCTGGACGTTGACATAAGAAAGCGTAAATGGCAATGGATTGGTCACACACTAAGGAAACCAAACGATGAAATTGCAAAGCAGTCCTTTGAATGGAATCCTTAGGTGGCACGGCAGGTTCCAGCAGAAGCAGACTCCCAGAGAAAGACGTGGCCACAGTTAAAATATCTAGCTGCAGACCGTGAAGGATGGAAGCGATTTTTTGCCGCCCTATATGTGGAGCTCCCAAAAAAGGCTAAAGTTTCGTATTTTGTAAGATTTTTAGTTTCTTCCCTCTTTACTCCTTAACCGTCAAGTTAAGGGCAAAATTTTCCATAATCAATCTTGTAGATAATTTAATTGGCTACCGATTTCATGTGACTACAGTCGACGCCCTCTAAGTCGAACTACCCCTAAGTCGAATTTCCCTCTGACAACAATTTTTTCACCTTGTTTATTATATACTCCCCTCAAATTTCCAAACTCATTTATTTCTCTCTAAATCGACGTTTTGCAAAGCTCTTTAACTTGAAAAAATTTCGATATCCCGTGAGAAGTCAACTTAGAGAGGCGACTGTATTTTCATTTTGTGACCAACACAATCGGTAAATTTATGCAAATTTTGTCCACGTTGTTTGTATACGGAGCAAGTCTTGTCATCCATCTAATTCATTGGAATATAAATTGTAGGTAGTTCTGATAAAGGACATTAAAACGAATGAATGAATGATCAAAAATCTTTACCCTGAAGAAAATTCTGGAAAAAAATAGCGACTAAAACACTGGGTTCAAAAAATCGTGATGTCTATCCAAGTTTTCTGACCCTCCTGTCCTAGTATGTATACTTCAATCGATTCTGGTGGTTAGACAAATCGGTTAGTAACTTTCTACGGGACTCCAGTACAGTAAGTTTGGAAATTTGAGAGGAGTAAACAAAAATGGTGAAAAAATTCTTGTTAGAGGGCGTCGACTGTAGTCACATGAAATTGGTAGCCAATTAAATTATCTACAAGATTGATTATGGAAAATTTTGCCCTTAAACTTGACGGTTAAGGAGCTATTGTGCTGTAAAGAGGGAAGAAACTAAAAATCTTACAAAATACGAAATTTTAGCCTTTTTTGGGAGCTCCATAGCGCCGGCCGTTTGTAGTGGTTGTTCAAAAATACTTTCATAGTCATATTTGTAGGACATTTTATTGTCTACAAATTTCCTTTACATTTTTTTCCGTAAAAATATACTAGAAAGATGTTATAAGCAAAAAAACTGAAAAAAGTTCCGATTTTTTGTAGTTTTCCAGGATTTAAAAGGGAGTGGATTTTTTAAAGCTACCCGACCTTTTGTAAGGTAGCTCCCCATTTTTACCTCTATTTACTGGACTATAATGCCATTAACAAAATTTCATTTAGTCATCTTAGTTCGGAGTTATTACGGTTAATCGCACTCGAATGTATTTTATTATAACGCGATTATATATTAATTTTAGACCCTTGTGGGTTAGGGGCAAGAATATACCCGAGGTAGGCATGCCTGTCGTAAGAGGCGACTAAAATCCAAACTCCGTATACTGAGATTGATGTATACAAAACTATGCAATGAGAAAAACAATAAGATATAGTACCCCAGGTGGCAGTCCAGGTTCACTGGAAAATCCACCCTCTTCGGAGGTCGGCTCTATGGATTCTGGGGAGAGCCAATTATTGCATTTAATAAATCCCTTCCTAAAAAATGCAAGGGTATCTCGATCACCACCATCTGAATCGAGTATAAAACAATCTAAATTCGGGCAAAAGAGTCCACCCGTCACGGAAGCGCGCGCCAAAAAAGACTCAGATAAAACAGAAAATCTTGAAAAAGATAATAACGAACTTCGACGAAGACTTGATGAAGTAATGGAACTTTATCAAGAGCTAAAGAAAGAAGTCGATCTTCTTCGAAAAGAAATGAGATGTTGAAAGGCGAAAATCTCCAATAAATTCCAAAGCTAGCTTGCCACAAGTCAATAATTCTAGATATGAAACAGACGAAGAAGAGCTAGCACGTGAAACGGAAAAGTCCTCAAAGAAACGATTAAGTAAAAAGCGTAAAGCTGGCTCTTCACCTGAGGCAGCCTCGTCGTTTGAAATAATAGTCTCACCAAAACATGCGACAGTAAAAGAAAAACCTGTTAAGGAGCGGCCCCCGCCACCGATAAATGTTATCGGTATTGCGGAGTATAACAAGTTGCAAACCATATTAAAGGCATTACTACCATCGTCTTTTAAAGTTATTTCGCTCAATAACAACAAATGGAAAGTATGTGAAAGACCCTGAAAGTTATCGTCTGCTGTCGCGAAAACTAAACGAAGAAAAAGTAGAATGGTATACCTATGAAAATAAGTCAGAAAGACCCTTACGTGTTGTGGCGAGAGGTTTACACGCATCATGTTCAAAAGACGATATCATTTGTGATCTAAAAGAGCGCAACTTCAATATCTTAGATGCAATGAACATCGTCAAAAGAGAGAAAAAGAAAAAAGAGGGCGAAACGACAGTGGTACAACGTGGCCTTCCACTACTTATACTGTCGTTCGATAATGCTACATTTCCACCTAACGCTAATCTGAGATTTAATAAGATTTACCGCAAATCTCCTTTAAATCTTGAAGATTTACCATACAAATTTATTTCGTAAATCTTGAAGATTAGAAATTAATCTTGTTAAATCTTCCTAGGATAAATACTTTTACAAATCGAACTAACCTATTCCTATATGGCGCTGAAGTATTCATTTATGGCTGAATTAAGTTCTTCACAGAGGAAACATTCTATCTCACTCCTCTCTATGAGAAAAAATGAAACACCATTTGCATAAAAGGGGTTGGCAAAATAAATCCTTTTCAAATCTTTTTGAGCGGTGGAAACACCAAATAGATTTATTAAATCTGAACTGAGATAATCCTCTGGTGGAAACATAACATAAGACTGAAAAACTAGATGAAATTTATAAAATCAAAACAATTTTAAACATCGTAGTCAAGATCGAACCTCTTAGAAAAAGCACAAGGTTAGTCCCTCAGTGTAAACGCTGCCAAGAATTCAATCACACCCAAACATATTGCAAAAAAGAGCCAAGGTGTGTAAAATGTACCGGAAAACATCTAACCGCTGACTGCAACGGAAAAAGTGAAAGTCCACAACGTGTATTAATTGTAATGGAAATCACCCGGCAAACTATAGGGGCTGCGAAGCAGCTAAAGAACTGCAAAAGCGAAGATCAAAATCTGCCCAAACGCAAAGAAAACCACCAAGGCTAATTAAAAACGGAACTCCCAAGACTTTTAAATCAGGGAAAGTTTTAAATCTGGAAAAGAAAACAGTGTCAAAACCTTCGGACAAAATATCAAAGCAAGGTAATACAGAAACATATGCCCAAATAGCGGCCAAAAATATACCCGCTAATAACGATACTGAAACAGATCCGGTTTCGAAAGTCTTTTCAATAATTCTTTCGAAACTTGAAGAACAATGTGAAACAAATAAACTTATCTTTGATAGGTTAAGTAAGCTCGAAAAATGTTTTTCGACCCAAACCTCTTTCAAAAAATATATGATGGATTAACTTAAAATTCTTACATGGAATGCCAACGGATTATGGCAAAAACTTGGAGAATTAGAGATGTGTATGCAGGAAAATGATATCGACATTATGTTTGATATCAGAAACGCATGCAAAAAATGAATCAAATCTTAAAATCCACGGGTTTTATGACAACCACGCTGTTCATCCGTCAAACAAAGCAAGAGGTGGATCATCGTTATATATAAAAGAGTGCATTGAACACTCAATAGGCTTGAAAATAGAGGTGGAATCAATGCAATTGAGTAGTGTTCAGGTTAGAACTAAAAATATTTTTCTCAATGTCTCTTAAATATATTGCCCTCAGCGTTGCAAAATTGATAAGAGTGAATTTACGACACTGATAAAGTCACTAAGTCCAAACTTCATTGTTGCTGGTGACTTTAATGCAAAACACACCTTCTGGGCCTCAAGATGCATATCTCAAAAAGGTCGAATGCTTTATGAGGCAGGAATGGAAAATAATTGCGATTTTCATTCAACTGGAAAGCCAACTTACTGGCCAACTGATCCGTCAAAAATACCTGACCTGATCGATTTATTTATGGTAAAAGGAATACCCTCTAATTATGTTGAAATTACAGAGAGCTTTGATCTCTTCTCGGATCATTCTGCCGTCATACTCAAAACGAGCGAAAGTCTTATCAAAATTGAAAAACCACCCAGGTTAACAAACGGTAAAACCAACTGGGATGGATTTAAGAAAGATATCGAGGACAGCGTTGAATTAAGAATATCATTACAAACGTCTCTTGAACTTGAAGACGCAGTAGATACCTTTGTTGATATGATACAAAAGGCCGCATGGAATAACACACTTTATCAAAGGGAAATACCGCGCTGCAAAGATATAAAATATCCGCAAGAAATAAAAGATTTAGTGAAAGAGAAAAGAAAAGCACCCAAGAAATGGCAGCGAACCCGTGCTCCTCAACACAAAGCTAATTTAAATCGATTGTGTAATTTGCTTAAAACGAGAATATCAGATTTCAAAAACGGTGAAGTTGAAAATTACCTCGAAAATCTGACAGCAGGAAAAGATTCTAACTATTCACTTTGGAGAGCTATAAAAGTAACAAAAAGACCAAAGCTTCCAGCGCCTCCTATTAAGAAAGGCCAAAATGAATGGGCTAAAAGTGACAAAGAAAAAGCTATGGTATTCGCCGATTACCTGGAGGAAACATTTCGATGGACAAGTACTCACCGAAAATTTTAATATGAATTTAACATTAAATGACAGCTACATAATAAGAAATGCTACACTTGCCGAGTTAAAAAGAGAAATAAAGAAGCTTAAGTCCAATAAAGCTCCAGGTTATGACTTAATCACGGCAGAAATTCTAAAAATACTTCCTCGTAAGGGTTTGATCAACCTTCTTTGTATAATAAATGCCGCCCTTAGGTTAGAATATGTTCCGAGCCAATGGAAAGTTGCGGAAGTAATAATGATTTTGAAACCTGGCAAACCATCTCATGAAAAGAAGTCTTACAGACCGATTTTGTTTCTTCCTGTAATATCAAAAGTTTTTGAAAGAATACTTCTCCTTCGCCTGCAGCCGATAATAGAAGAAAAACAATTAATACCTGAACATCAGTTCGGATTTAGAAGAAAGCATTCGACCATTGATCAAGTGCATAGGATAACCGAAGTAATTGAGAGAGCTCTTGAAGAAAAGAAAATCTGTTCGACGGTCTTTTTGGATGTGTCGCAAGCGTTTGACAAGGTGTGGCACGAAGGCCTCAAATTCAAATTAAGATAAGTTCTGCCTGAAGGACTTTATAAAATTCTAAACGAATATCTAGAAAACAGACTTTTTCGTGTAAGACACGGAAATGAATATTCTAATTTCAAAGAAATAGTGGCTGGGGTACCACAAGGTAGTGTTTTAGGTCCCTTCTATTTACACGTGACATACCTCAAACAGAAGACACTATCGTAGCAACGTTTGCTGATGATACTGCAATACTAGCAGTAGGTAAAACGATTAACGAAGCTACGATTAAATTACAAAATGCTCTTAATAATGTTAATGAGTGGACAAAAACATGGCGAATAGCGCTCAATGAACAAAAGTCAGTCCACGTGGACTTTACGTATAAAAAAATAAATAGATTGCCCGTCTTTCTTAATACCGGTCGTGTTCCATTTGCGAATGAGGCAAAATATCTGGGAATGACTCTAGACACGAAATTAAAATGGAAGCCGCACGTAAAAAAGAAATGGGAAGAATTAAAAAGTAAATTAAGAGATATGAACTGGCTACTCGGTGAATATTCCAAGCTTAGTATTGATAATAAGTTGATTTTATACAGGCAGGTACTCAAACCTGTCTGGACTTATAGTATACAACTCTGGGGTTGTACCTGCGATACAAATTTAAATATCTTACAAACGTTTGAAAATAAATTGCTTAGGTCATTTGTAAATGCACCATGGTATATAAGAAACGAAGATCTTCACAGGGATCTCGGGATTCCTACGGTTCGAGACGAAATTGAGAGTTTCGCGCGAAAACATAGAAATCGGCTATTAGATTACGCTAATCCAACGATTATTGACATTCTTGACGAGTCGAATTTAGTACGCCATCTGTAAAGAACAAAACCTTCCGACTTGGTGCGGTGAACACAAAACCGCTTTAAAATCGCGGAATAAGCAGAAACTTTCACCGGAAAGTTACCTGCAACACGTTACTTAACTTCGCTAAAAATAAATTGCTAGATACAGTCACCGACTATACTTCGAGCCGTCAACATCGTTTTCGATTGTGTCTTCTCTGCTCTCCCGAAGTTGGTTACTTAATTTCTCCCGCGCTTACCCCTTCCCTTTCCCCTGCGCTTTGTTTTCCTTTCCAATCAAACACGTGAGTGACAAACAAGCCCATATATAGTGTAAAATCTATTCAATATGGCCTCAGGGCCAAACGTGCTCGCGGGTAATCGGTTCGCTGAGCTGAATCAGCTAACTGATCCCCCCAAAAAAAGACATAAAAAAAATAATGTTAATACAAACTCTCCTGTAGTTTATAATTTTGACATTCCCTCCCAATCTAATTCAAAAAATCCTAAATTCATAACTATATCCCCAACCGACCCCAAACAACTTCTAACATCTGTTAGTGTTTTTCTTTTAAAAAAAGCTATTGACGCCATTAGCACATCTTACGAGTACATCACTCAGCTTCGAGATGGCAACCTGCTTATACTCGTAAAATCTCAACACGTTGCTAATCTTTTTCTTTCCAAAAAGACTCTATCTAATCTTTGTCCGGTTTCTATCTCGCTTCATAGCCAACTCAACTCCTCAAAAGGCACTGTTTATGCTCCATGCCTGAACATCCTACCCGAAAAAGAAATCATTGAAGAGATGAGGGACCAAGGCGTCACAGACGTTTATAAATTTAAAAAAATCGAAAGAAGAGAAGTTGCAGGCATAGAAAAAAACGTTGAAGTACCTTCTGGTCTAGTACTCTTCACCTTTGACCTTTTCCGTCCCCCTACAACCTTAAATGTTGGTTGGTACAAACTTAAAGTGGAAGAATACTTCCCAAATCCGATGCGCTGCAAAAAATGCCAGCTTCTCGGGCACACAATGAAAAGGTGCACTCGTAGCGAGACATGTGTCACATGCAATCTCCCCCCACACCCGTCTGTAAATTGCTCACGCACTTTTTGTGCTAACTGTGCAGATAACCACCCAGCATCTTCGAAACAATGCACAAGGTTCATTCAAGCAAAAGAAATTCTGAAAATAAAAACAATAAAAAAATGCAGCATGGCAGAAGCCAAACAGATCTACAGCGAACAAAATCCAATCCCCTTACCTTCCTTAACTTACTCTTCTGTCGCAGCAAACGGTACACAACCGATCTCGCAAAGCTTATCAAGCCAGCCACTCTCCACGTCCGTATCTCTCCCTTCAACTTCTTCTATGAAAACAACAAGTTTGACCCAAAAAACAACAAATGAACCCTCTCTTATAAATAAATCAATCAATATAACAGAAAAAACAAGCAACACCCCTCCTACAGCACATCTCCCAATTTATACAAACCAACCCACAACAATATCAAGCTCACCTATTTTACCTACCATCTCTGCTCCGGTAATACCTTCCAGATCGAACAAATCAACCAACGATACCATTCTTTCATCAGCCACACAAAACACTTCGAAATCTAATGCAACATTCTTATCAAATTCTAACTCCCACTCACACCTCCTCTCAAAAAATAATTTAGCTTCAAACACAACTTCAACAAACTCTCCACTCTTTCCAAACTCAAATTCTCACTCAAACTCATATTCACAATTCAACGCACCAAACTCATCTGCATTTATAAATAACATTTCAAACCAAGACCCAACAACTAATACAATATCCCAAGCATCTAAACCAGCTTCACCACTGTCCATCGACCACATCAGTCAACACTATGACAAAATTTCAGAAAATGAAAATGACGACGATGATAATGATGGAGACATCTAACCATAACATCGGTACTCAAGAAAACGACTCTGTCGTTCGGAGGTTGGAACACTCAAACTCCACCGGGAGTTTGAGTGACCCAACTTCGGAGCGACAGAGTCAATCAATTAACCAGAATAATACACACGCTAATGACTTTTCACAGTATAGCTCCTCTTATACTGCACAAAAGTCCTCTGCAACTACAAAATCAATCCTTAAGGTTCTCCAGTGGAATCTTAATGGATATCTTAATAATTATCATGAGCTAGAGATCCTAATAAAAGAATATAGGCCTCATATAATTTCTCTGCAGGAAACCCACGTTCCCAACAACACAATAGTTAAAGCCCCAAAACAGTACGCAAGTTACTTTCACAATTTAAACACTAATACAACAGCAAAACAAGGCGTAGGGATTCTGATTCATAAATCTATTCCACATAAAATTCAAACAATCACATCAAACATCTCTACAATAGCAGTAGAAATTGATTTTGACATTAAATTAACAGTTTTATCCCTCTATATCCATCCCTCCCAACCATTTTCCTCTTCCAACTTGGAAGACATTTTAAAATCTGTAAAATCCCCTTTATTGGTATGTGGAGACTTTAATGCTTGGAACCCTCTCTGGGGCTCACCTGTTGCAAATGCAAGAGGAAAAATTGTTGAAAATTTTTTAACAAATTCAAATTTATCTCTTTTAAATGATGGAAGCCCTACGCACTTCTCTACCCATAACACGCTAACACACGTAGATCTCACTTTCACTTCTCCGCAAATATTACCTAATATTACCTGGCAGAGACTAAATTTCCTCCACGGTAGCGACCACTTCCCCATTATATCCAGCATTAACCTCAAACGTCACAACACCAGCTGCAAGCCAACCCCTAAATTTCTAACCGACCGTGCCGACTGGAATTTTTTCCAAACAAAATCAATAGAATTTCTCAGCAACAGACCAGAATCCACAAATATTAACCAAGAAGCAGCAAATATAAGCAAAAGGCTGCGATTCGCAGCTAATTTATCCATCCCACAAACAAAAAATAAGCCATTAAAAAACATAGTCCCATGGTGGAACTCTGAGATAGCTTCCCTTCGTGAAAAGAAGCAACATCTTTGGAAAATCTTTAAAAAGTATCCTAATGATACAAATCTCATTAACTTTCGAAAAGCTAACGCATTATTTCGAAGAAAATCCAAAGCTTCCAAAATAGAGAGCTTCCAAAAATTCACCTCAAATCTTAATCCAAACACGACTAGTAAACAAATTTGGGCAGATGTCAAGTGCCTTACAGGAAACTATATACCTCATTCTATTAAAATAATACACACTGCTACCGAACCTCTTACGGATTCAAACCAAATCGCCGAGCATTTTGCAAATGGCTGGTCCACATACTCCAGTGATTCTAATTTTTCCTCCCGATTCTGTGAGGCAAAATATGAAGCGCTAAACCAGATTATCACGACTCATAAACTATCCCCATCCGCAAAATACCTAGAAATACCTTTTAACTTTCTTGAACTAGAAAGCAGTTTGAACTCAGTCAAAGGGAAAACTCCCGGACTCGACCGTATTTTTTTTTTTTTAAATTCAATTTTTATTTTTCCATTTTCTTAAAACTATCTTAAAGCTAGACAAAAATTCATAAAAACTAGCCTACTTATCAATATCTTACAATTAACTTACTGGCCCCATTCGGGCGCTCTAAGTTAAGCTAATAACTTAATGCTAATGCCTTTCGGCTTAAGAACTATCTTAAAACTAGAATTCATTTTGGTTTTATTTTTCACCAAGAAGAATTGAAAAAAAAAACTTGGTATCTTTATCTTTATTTTTGGTTTTATATAAAACTTACAAACTAAATAAAACTAACTAAATCTAAATTAAAACTAATTAGAACTAATTAAAACTAACTAAAACTGATTATAACTAATTAAAACTAATTAAAACTACTATAAAACTACTTAAAGCTACTTACAAACTACTTACAGACTACTTACAAACTAGAACAGCCACAGCAAGCATTTTCGGGTTTTTATACTTTTTTTGTGTTTTATTGGTTTTATATTCTTTTTTTTGTGTGTTGGTATTTTTTTTTTTTTTTTTTTTTTTTTTTTTTTTTTTTTTTTTTTTTTTGGTGCCACCCTGCCTGTCCCTGCTTAAAACTAACTACCAAAACCTGTGTAAGTCAGCCATGGCATCGAAAAATGCATAGTTAACTTTTATATATCCCCATTAACTTCGTATTCAGGTTTCAACCACCAGAACTGGTTCTCCTGTTTTACCCTGTCTCTTCGGTCCCGATCGGACACAGTCCTACTGAACCGAAGGTGCTCGGCTCCGTCTTGTGCGAGGACGTCTCGACTGTAAAGGAGCCGCCGATCCACAGTTCTACGGCCGACGTGGTAGATTAGCGGAACCGCCGCTCTATCCTGGATCAGCCCTCGACTGTCTAAATAGAGGAATGCATCGGGCGGAATAAAGCCGCTTAGACGCACACTCTCGTAGTATTCGTTCTTAGGGTAATAAGCCCCAAAAATTAAGCTGTTGGTCGAGGACATTGCTCTTGCAATGTGACCTCGAATAAGCTTCAGCAAGAAATTATCTATCCTGTTTATGTTGGCGCCGTTGTATAGAACCAGGTTGGAATAATAATGTTTGTACTCCGACTCTGGTGTTCTGTGTAATCCAAGGCAGCGTCTAAGACACTGCCTCTCAAACACCCGAATCTTTTCCATTTGAGATGGGGCAACGTTGAACCAAACCGGGCACCCATAGGCAATCATCGGCCGTATGAGGGCCATGTAGCAAATCACCTTCACCCTGCTGTCAAGCCGGCTGCTATAAAACAACCGTTTTGTCAGGGCAAAAGCTTCCCTAGCCCTAGACAGAGCAGCATTTATATGTCTGTCAAAATACAAATACTGATCCATCCAGATGCCAAGGTACTTTACTACACTTTTACTCACCAGTGGCTGTCCATTTAGCCCTTCGATCACCAGCTTACGCCAGTTCTTTCTCGTATCCCTTGTGGCTCCATGCAACGGAGTCCTAAACAAGATAGTTTCTGATTTCTGGAAGTTGATTTTCAACTTCCAGTCATCGCAATATCGCTGAATCTTCTCGAAGTCACGCTGCAAAAGAATTCTGATGACCTCGACTTTTGGAGCTGTTCTGTACGCAACTAGATCGTCGGCATACGCAATTGCCTGAGTTAGACTACTTATCAGATCGCTGGTGTAAATGCTGAATAGAATCGGCGAGTTGACCGCTCCCTGCTGAAGACCATTTTTAATATTAAAGGTTGTGGCAGAAGTCACATTGCCACTCTTGACAACAAACTTTCTACCATTGAGCATATCATAAAGCATATATAATAGTGGTTTACTAATGCCAAGTCTGGTCAGCTTTAGATAAAGACCCTCTAGCCATACGGTGTCGAAGGCCTTCTCCAAATCAACCAGACAGGCACCCGTACACTGCTTTTTAGATTTGTTCCATTGGACATCCGACACGAGCTTAGACGCGGCATGAATGGTGTCATGTCCCGCCTTAAAACCGAACTGATTATCCGGTATGATATTATTGTCCTCTGCCCACTTTGACAGAGCTCTATTAATAACTTTTTCGAATACCTTGCTGATACTCGGAAGAAGACTTATCGACCGGAGATTCACCGGATTGGAGTTGTCCTTTCCCTTTTTCGGGAGAGGATGCACCACAGCTGTCTTCCACCGCACAGGATAATATGCATTATTCAGAGCGTTGTTAAACAGTGTGGTATAGATGTCTACAGCTTCTTGCGGTAAGTGTCGAAGTACAACGTTGGATATGCCATCGACTCCTGCTGACTTCTTCTTCTTTAATGAATCGAAGATGAGCTGAAGCTCCACCTTCGTAATTAACAGGGAACTTGGCCCATTTCGCTCGGCGATTATGGCGTTTGCCAAATGATCTTCATTGAACCCAGTGAAACCGAGGTTCTCTGATCGCCATTGCGTTATGTCATTCCGTAGGTAGAAGTGATGGAGCAAGGCTCTGTTTTCCAGGTCATGGTTCGGGCGAATGCATGCATTCACCTTGTACACTTGCTGGAAAGCAGCCCCCACAGCCTCCACTTTCTCCTGCGGATCTTCGACAATAAAGAGGTCATCGTCCAAGACGGCGTCCTCTGGATCAATTCCTGCTGTCAGAAGTACGTCTCTGTTTTCTGTCGTTCTCTGGAGCTTAAGACACGGTAGGTCGTTCTGATCGTTCCTTCTAAATATCTTGTTAATTTTGGGAAACATACTCGGGTCGCTAGAATTAACAGCCTGAATTTTCTTATCCCAATACAAGTTAATCGACAACCGATAATTTTCCTTAATAAGCTGGTTGATGTTCTTGATCGAAGACTTCAGTGTCCTAATCTCCAGATCGTGTGGGTCAGTAAACCGTCGGTACAAGAGTTTGAGTCTTGTCAGCAGTCCACTTTTTTGTCTGTGTAATGCGTCAATGGTCGCATTCCGGTACATGTCGGTTGCGTCCCGTTGTTTGTACTTTGGTATCGTTCTGTCCATTGTTCGTTTGATTGTCTCGTCCATTTGTTCAAGATATTGGTCTATTTCGATATTTGTCAAATTCCTGTCATTTGGTGGGGATATATTATTCGAACTGATTTCGCTCGATAAGGCGTTGGTAAAGCGTGGCCAGCGCACCTTACTGTAATTGTAAGTATGCACAGGCACATACTCATCCAACTCCACGAGCTCGTTCGGAAGCTGTATTACGGCGGCGAGTCCGCAGTGGTCACTGTCGTACTCGATCGTTCGTAAACAGTTTCTTGGTCTTTGACCCACAGTGTCAGTAATTGTCAGTCTTGAGTCTATTAGCAATAGATCCAGATAGGAACCGCTTCTTGGAAACGATGGCCGATCCGTAGCCAGCAGGTCGACACCATATTCAGTGTTATATCGACTCATCCAATTAAAAAGATGAATACCTCTTGGATTCTGTATTTGATTTCCCCAATCTAGGTGTTTGGCATTCAAATCACCGGCCATGAGAAAGTAATTTTCTTCCAAGCTCAAGCGTAGACATTCGAAAAGTTTTTCAAGCTCTGTCATAAAATCAGTTGGCTGAGGTGATTCCGGTGCATAAGCCGCGATCACATACTCGACTCGACCGTATATCATATCCGATGATCAAAAATGCACCTTTTCAAGTAAAAAAACGAATTTTACTATTATTTAATAACATCTTCGACCAAGGCATAATACCTCAGGCATGGAAAACTGCAATCAATGTTCCGATTCCAAAGCCAAACAAACAACCAACTGACACTAATGGTTACAGGCCGATTTCACTGTTATCTTGCACAAGCAAAATTTTAGAAAAAATGGTATCCAAAAGACTTCTTTGGTTTATTGAAAGAAACAATCTTATAAACCTCAACCAGGTCGCCTTTAAACACGGCCGCAGCACCATTGATTCTCTACTTCACATAGACGAGTTTATATCTTCTGCACTTTCATGCAAAAACCACATCTCAATTGTTTCGATTGACTTCGAGAAAGCGTTCGAACGCATCGGAATCCATGTCGTCCTAAATAAATTAACGAGCTGGAAGATTGGCCCCAAAATGTACAATTTTGTAAAGTCGTTTCTTACGAATCGATTTTTTAGATCGAAAGTAAACAACTCTTTCTCTAAACTGCACACTCTTAAAAATGGTATACCACAGGGATCTCCCCTTTCGGTGGTCTTATTTGTGATTGCTTACAACGATATAAGCGATATAATCTTAAAATTTAAGATTATATCAGCTAATTTATTTAAAGAAGTTATTAATTGTATAAATAATTGGTGCACCCAATCAGGGGCAATAATATCACTAAACAAAAACAAACACCTGCATATTTGCAGGAAAATTAACTGTTCAAACTTTAACATTGATATTAATAATATTCATTTACCAACTGTTAATAATCTAAGTATCTTAGGAATATTATTTGATAATAAGTTTAGCTTTAAGGCTCACTGTACAGAATTAAAAAAAAATTAGCTCCTAGACTCAATGTTATAAGATACTTGTCATCACAAAATAGTTATGTTCATACTAACACCTTAATTAATATAACAAAAATGATTTTTTGTTCTAAGTTCGAATACGGACTAACCATTTACGGCAAAACTGCCAAATCAAACTTAAAAATCCTTAATCCATTCTACCATGCAGCAATTAGAGCAAGCTTAAAATCTTTTCGAACTACTCCAATCAAAAATATGATGACAGAAGGCGGCTTTTGCTCGATTGAAGACCGAAGCAAAATCTTGACATCCCGGCTTTTTCCGAAGATTTGCGAATCATACAGCTCTCCAATTCACAACGACGCAGCCAAAATAATGAGACGTAAGAAGTTACCCAAACAACCCTCAACACTTTATAACGCTCTATCTTTCGGGAAAGACATTGGAATCATCCCCACTGTAAAAAGCATACCCATCGAAAAACACCCTCCCTGGGCACTTCCTCAAGATTCCATCAATACCAGTTTAACGAAATACCCGAAAGATACAACACCTAAAGAAGTATATATCCAACTATCCCTGGATCTGCTGTACAGGTATCCCAATAACCTTTGGAACATACTATACACCGACGGTTCCAAAAGCCGTGAGGGTACCGGATTTGCCATTGTTGATAATCAGGGTCAATTTATTTTTGCCGAGAAGCTCCCATCATATTTCTCTATATTCTCTACAGAAGCTTTAGCTATACTTGAAGCAACAAACATAGCCGTTTCAACAAACAGGAAAACTGTCATCTTTACTGATAGTCTCTCAACGCTAACAGCAATTAATAATATAAAACACCGTACACCATACATCAACAAAATCCGAGACAATATTACATCTCAAGGAGCAAAATTAAAACTGATCTGGATCCCAGGACATGTTGGGATTAAAGGGAACGAAGCAGCGGATCGAGAAGCGAAATCCATCTCCGTGTGTCCCAATACAAATACAAGTGAACAACGACCTCTCAAAAAAGACCTAGACAAAATCATAGACCTGCATTGGTCCCATAAAAAAAAGAGAATTGGAGTACATATATACACCACTATGCCTCAATCAACCCGGAAGGGATGCCAGCATTTTACCCTACAAATAACGGGTGATTTTTTAGCTGGTTTGGTTTTGGCAACACTGGTTTTGACAGCTGACGTGTGTTTAGTACCTTGTGTCACTGTCAAACAGCTTCAGTTTGGTTTGCAATTTAACCATGGATCGTCTTACAAATGAACAACGCTTGCAAATTATTGAATTTTACTATCAAAATTCGTGCTCGGTTCGAAATGTTCATCGCGCGCTGCTTCCATTTTATGGTCGGCATTCTCGACCTTCTGAGCAGTCTATTCGGAAGATTGTGACCAAATTTCGCACCAAATTTGCTTTGTTGGACATTAAACCACCAACACGTTTACGTACTGTGCGTAGTGAAGAAAATATTGCGGCCGTATCAGCTAGTGTGACAGAAGACCGCGAAATGTCGATTCGGCGCCGTTCCCAGCAGTTAGGCCTTTGTTACAGCACTACGTGGAAAATTTTGCGGAAGGATTTGGGCGTAAAGCCTTTTAAGATACAGCTGGTGCAAGAACTAAAGCCAGCCGACCTACACAACGCCGAATTTTTGGTGAATGGGCTCTTGGAAAGCTGGCCGAGGATCCGCTTTTTTATCGAAAAATTGTGTTCAGCGATGAGGCTCATTTTTGGTTGAATGGGTACGTAAATAAGCATAATTGCCGCATTTGGAGTGAAGATCAGCCAGAAGCATTGCAACAGCTACCAATGCATCCCGAAAAAGCCACTGTTTGGTGCGGTTTATGGGCCGGCGGCATTATTGGGCCATTTTCTTCAAAGATGATGCGAATCGCAGCGTTACTGTCAATGGTGAACGCTACCGAGCGATGATAACAAACTTTTTTTTGCCCGAAATGGAAGTTCTTGACTTGCATGATATGTGGTTTCAACAAGACGGTGCCACATGCCACACAGCACGCGAAACAATGGCGCAATTGCGAGGCGAGTTTGGTGAACAGTTAATTTCACGTTTCGGGCCGGTCAATTGGCCGCCTAGATCGTGCGATTTGACACCATTAGATTATTTTTTGTGGGGGTATGTCAAGGCTAATGTCTATAGGGACAAGCCCGCTTCGATTGACGCACTGGAAGCCAACATCCATGCATTCATTCGTGAGATACCGGCCAATATGTGTGAAAGAGTATGCCAAAATTGGACTCAGCGGATGGGCTACCTGAGACGCAGCCGCGGTCAACATTTGCATGAAATTATCTTTAAACATTAAATTGCAAGGTTCAAACTATCGATTCAAATAAATATTTCATTCATTTTTTCGAATTTTTTGTGTGTGTTTTTTTTTTTAAAGTTCTAAACCTCTTAAAAAATCACCCGTTACAACGGCCAAAATGAACAGATGCTTCCTGCGTCTAAGACTTGGACATACTTGGCTAACGAATAGCTACTTATTGAAGAATGAACCTCCTGCCACCTGCCACATCTGCCAATCAAACATTATAATTTCCATTAAGCATTTAACTTCCGAATGTGTTAAAATTAAGCAAATTTTTGAAAAATTATACAAAAGTAACTTTAATACCCTACTTTCAGTCCCATCAGCGGATAACATAAGAAATGTATTTAAAGTATTACAAGATCTCAAACTCGATACATGTTTTTAACTTACTTATTGAATCCTTAAACGGGGAGCGGTCGAGGACAGCAAGAGCGCGTGCTTTACAGCACTCACTCTTGTTGTCCTCGATCGCTCCCCCATACTTTCACAGCCTTAGTTTTTAAACCTTAATTTTTAAGAAATAATTGTAAGATCCCAGCCTTAAGCCACGGAGCTAGTGCTGTTAGTTTTAATATTAATCTGTACATTTATGTTTTTGATTAATAAATAATAATAATAAATAATAAAAAAATTGCTAGATAAGTTTCAACTTAGTTGCAATCGGGAAGTGGAGGTGGTTTTAGTGTAGTAAGAATCTCACACTTCTGTGAGCACGCGTTTTCCGGTCCTCATAGAGCCTGATGCAGTTTTTGCACCTACCCACGGAAAAAAAAAAAAAAATTACCTCTATTTACTGGACTATAATGCCATAAACAAAATTTCATTTAGTCATCTTAGTTCGGAGTTATTACGGTTTATCGCACTCGAATGTATTTTATTATAACGCGATTATATATTAATTTTAGACCCTGAAGATGAGGAATAATCCTCGATATATTGGTATAATTCATAAAATAAAGCATTTTTATTTGAACTTGATGAAGCGAAACAAAGAATACCTAACTACAATTTAAGTTAAAAGTTCAGCAAAACAATAATTAAAATATAAACAAAATGTACGCTTGCAAGTTATATAGCACAGTTGCAAAAAGGCTTACTATTGTACTGAATTCGGTACTATTTGACTTTCCCGAGTACGCAAGTACCACTTTTCAATTTTCAGTACTATTTTTAATTTTTGAAAAGGTCAACTTTCATAAATCTCTAAAATCAAACAAATATGTTCAGTCAGACTTCACGTCAGACACGGAAAGAACTTTTTAATGAATTGTCAATATTGTCAATAAACTTACTAGAAACACACCTTCCTGTCGAGGAAATCTATTGCGGGACCGAAATAGAAATTTTTACACTTCTAAAAATTTAATTGAAAGCGAAATTTATAGCTTTAAAAGTCATGCACGGATGTTCTATATAGCTTTCCTCGAAGATGTGAAAAAAAGATTTAATTCTGAAGACATTTTTTTGAACTCGTTGCAACATTTTTCACAAATTTCAATTTTAGATGGCCAAGTTAATTCAATAGAATTTTTCCAGGCGAACAAAAAAACATTGAACTCATTAATAAAGAATATCGAGCTCTAGCTGATAGACCGAGAGCCGACAGCAGATTTTGGGTGTGAGTGATAGCCAAAAAAGAAGTATAGGCGTCGAAAGCTTCATTAAAGGCTAGTCAAAAAATCAAAGTCTTGCAGTCCACAACTGGATTCCTTGCGAGAAACAGTGCATCAAAAAAAATATGAATGTAACTTCGAGGATAATCGTGTTAGTCGAAATTAGTTTTCACTCCTCCCTAGATAAGCTCCTCCGATCACATATCACGGAATCTGAGACCATTTGAGTGTATAGTTCGCTCTACTGGACCGTTTGAAAAATTCAAAATTCTAAGTGAAAAACGGTTTTTTTAAATAGTCTGGCGGGGCGAAATTAAACACTCAAATTATCTCAGATTCCGTGATATGGGATCCGCGCAGCTTATCTAGGGAGGGGTGAAAACCAATTTCGGCTAACACGATTATCCTCGAAGTTGCATTCATACTTTTTTTTCGATGCACTGTTTCTCGAAAATGCCCCAGTTGTGGACTGCAAGACTTTGATTTTTTGAATAGCCTTTAATGAAGCTTTCGATGCCCATACCTCTTTTTTTGCTATCAATCACACCCAAAATCTGCTGTGGGCTCTTAGTCTATGACTGCCAATACTTAAAAAAAATTTAGAAATGCTTCTATTTCTGAGTTCTGGGCTGTATATTTATATAGACCGAATCGTCCAGGGTGCTTTTTCTATTCCTCATTCTTCCGCAAACGTCGAAAGAATTTTTTCTTATCAAAATATTATTAAAACAAAACTAAGGAACCGAATGCAGGAGGACCCGTGTTCTGCACTAATAGAAACTAAAAACCTAATTAAAAATGAATGCTGTCACAGCTATATTATTCAAAAAAGTCTATTGAATAGACATTTACCGAGTAAACCACTTGCCGATGAAGAAATTTTAGAGTAAGAAAAACATATGAATGTAATGCATGTACATTTGAATGTAAATACAAAGAAAAGACTTGTGCCAAAGTTGCTATCCGTCCATAAGACTTATTTTAGAATAAAATTATATCAATGAAATGTAGGTATATTTAATTTATGTATTTTTGTTTTAATAAAACATTTATTTTAATTGTTTGCGTTATTTTATAATTTAAAAAAGTTCAGTACTATTTGGTCTTTTTCAGTACGATTTTTTTACAGTACAATCGACAAAAGTCAATTTTCATCACTGTTATATAGTATTTGTTTCGAGGGTGACTTCAAATCTTTTTGTATTTATTTTACTTTTGTGTTTTCTTTCGTGTTTTGATTTTGTCAGTCGTAAGAATGCACTGCTATGAGGCGTATGACGCTCGCTTTAATCTGAGAAAAGTCCGCTAGGTCAGTTATAATGGGTTGAAGGTCACGAAAATAGTTTTAGCCGAATATGTCGAAAGCGGTAAGCTTTGGAAAACAAAATTATTCTTCAAGCGGATAGCTGAGGCGATCTGATATACAAAAGTCAGTACAAGTTTCTTCGTAACATTAACCGTTTAGCACTTGGGTAATTACAAGGACTACTTATACAAATACAAAACACAAACTTCATCGTTAAATGAGATTTTTTCCACGAAAATGTTATTCTTAAACAATAAAAACTATGTTTAACTAACTATAACTTTCTTATTGGCTGTAACAAATAATTTTTTTTTATAATGTACATAATGCCAAATGCTATGGAGAATGAATACATTTTACATTTTTTTCTGTGCGACATACTGGAGCCGAGTTTTTTTCAAAAGACCAAAAAAATGTCAAAAACACGTTCTTACCAATAATTTTGGTAAAAGAAATGTTAGGTGGTGCATGTTGTGATGCACCTTTTTATCTAAGGCTTAGATAGCTCACCGATTTTACGGGGTCCTTACTAACGAAGTACGAAACTTTAGTTGCAATTAGTTCTTTATTAAGCCTAAAATCAGAAATCTCTTTAATTTAACAACTAGTATATTGTATTTGCTAACAAACGCCTTTTTGTGCTTCTTGGTCCTTTTGCCTCTGTCGATTCCTTGTTATCAAGTATAACTTCTCCACCCTCTTAGCTTCGTCCTTATCCACGGATGATTAGGCTGTTCACAGGTGCGTCTGGAGATGGGCTGTGCCTTGGCGTGTATCCTGGTCAGGACGGATCCGGCAAATCACTGTCGAAACTGGCAAATCATAGACGAATCTGGTAAATTATGGACGAACCCGCAAATCACCAAATCACAGACGAATCTGGCAAATCAAGGATGAATCCGGCAAATCACCAAATCACATGAATCTGGCAAATCACGGATGAATCCGGCAAATCACAGACTGGTATTCACTTATTTATTGGTATTTTACCCTTACCTCTTACTTATTTATTGCTATTTTACCCTTACCTCTGGTGGGGGGAAGTCTTTATCAGGCATCACGTGATCACATCTGTAGTCCTCGACGACGGTATCGATACTGATTTCTGCAGTTTGTATGGTTGTTTCTTATAGCACTTTCCAGCTGAACCATGCGTGAGTTGTAAAGCTGCGAAGTGTATTTTTCTTAGAAGTTGTCCCTTGTTCTACCACGTCATCAATTCGTATTGAATATTATTTTCGTTTTCGTAGGCCAAAAAAGTGGAGTGCGGGGGACGAGCTTTGTTCCATTTAGTTTCAGTCAAAGTTGAACATAACTTGAGGATTTTTATTTTAAACTTGTGAATTTGTTTTTTATTAACTCAAAGTTGACGTTTTCAACTTCCGATTTTCAACTCTAGAGTTGATCAACTTCTGATTTTCGCAACTTCCGGAAAAAGTGGAAGTTGGCAGAGCAAACTTGAGAGCTGACATAGAAATATTGTTTTTTTGTAAATGCATACGAATATTTTGTTTCCGATATGTGCTCTCCAAATAATGTTCCGAAGCAATTATTACCATTATTATTGGGAAAATTGGCTGGAAAACACCACGCTTCCAACATACATATTTATAAATTTTTTCTATGGACCTCCACCTATGGATTTTTGGCAATTACTTGCATTTTTACTTGCGATGTGGCACAATTCTGTCTGTCTGTTCGTCTACTGCCAAAACGGTTCTATCGATTTTCTTCAAACTTGGTACATAGTGGTTTTTGGTGATTCTGCCGACACGTTTTTTTCATTTTTTCCTTTTTTAGAACCAAAATTAACGGTACCTGCCATACAATTTTTTTATCAAATTTACATAATCGGTTTTTTCTCAAAAACGGCTCTACAACTTTTCTTTAAAAAAATTGAGTAAATTTATTTTAGTAAAGGCTTCCTTTGGGTGGAAAACCATTTTTCAAAAATGGTTATTAATGGTACCTCCCAAAGAACCGTTTTTTTAATTTTTGATTTTCTTCAAAACTGTACGGAAAATTTCAGTAAATTTTTTATACAAAAACTTCAAAAAAATATAAATAGTTTTGTGTACCAAAATTTTTGAAAAAATATTTTTTGGATCTTTAAAAAATATTTCACTTTTTTTCAGAAAATCAAATTTTTCCAAAACGACATGATCGATTTTTTTGAAACTCGATACTTAAGAGTTTTTTAGTAGGTACTCTCTAAAATATTTTTAGAAAAAATTTTACATTTATGAAAAAATAACGGTACTTTTCATACCGCCAAGAAAAATATTTTTTTCTCAAAAATAACTCCTACGATTTTGATTAAACTTTTTCTATATACTAGAATTAGTACGGTCTACTACCAAAAATTATAAAATTTTGCACTTAGCAACTATTAATAGTACCTGTCATAGAACGTATTTTTTTATTTTGAATTTTCTCGTTATCGGCTAAACGGATTTAGATGAATTCTTTTATATACAAATTTCAGATAAAATTAAATAATAGTGCATATCAAAATTTTCAAAAAAAAGTTTTTGGATTTTTAAAAAAAGTTTCAATTTTTTTTTTGAAAATTCGGTATCTCAAAAACGGGTTGACCATTTTTTTTTTCAAATTTCATTTTTATATACACATAAATATATGCTTTAGATTTGCATACCAAAATTTGTTCTTAAAAATGTTTGAAGAATTTTATGTATAGAAAACTAATTTTTACAAAAAACCGCTCCAACGATTTTAATTTTTGTTTCCATACAATCATATTCTATAAAGAATTAAGATGGAGTTCTTGTTTTTCACTTCAAACTGTCAAAAGAGTTGTTTTAGCCAATTTAAATGTTGTTTTTCATGCTTCTCATAATTTCCATGTTTTTATATACAATTTTCTTAAATCCGCAGTGTCCTGAACATAAGAGCAAGTACGTGCGACCCAGTCGTGCATTTTATTTCTACCTGAATCCACGCACTTTAAGTGGCACTTTGGGGAAGTCCGCATCTGATTTTTTGTGGTGTGGGTGAGGAGCAGGTGATTTGTAATATAATTTCTAATATAATTTCACCACACCTAGTTCTTTTTTTTGTTGTTCTCCGGTTAGTGTGGGGAATTTCTGTTTAAGTGCTGGTCCTGGGCGCTACTTCATAAAAATTGACAGGTGACAATTCTACAAATTTGTCGCACTTGTCTGATAATTTTTTGGTTCATAAAATATTGACATGTGACATAATTTTCATTTAAATACAACGACAAATTTGTCATGACAATTTTGTCATTGTCAGATTATTAAAAAAGTGTTACTGTAGTTGGTGACAAATTTGTTGTGACAATTTTGTCATTGCAAGATTTTGACAAGCTTGTCATTGCTTTCACAAAATTATGTAGCTGGGTAATATGACTTTAAACGTCAGAGATCTTGTGACAGTTGTATCGACGATAAATCTATTTGGTAAAGCTCTAGTCCATATAACGAACAAAATACGTACATGCACACATATAAAACATTTGTAACATTTTTATTTAAAAAATTATTAATAATTTTTTTCAAAATTCATCTAAACAATTAATTATAATATAAGAAAATAATTTGATGGAAAAAGCAAAACATGCTAAACGTTATTCCAAGTTGGATTTTTAGGCTTTTCGGTCCGATTTTCTTTTGAGCACCCACGAAAATTTTCTTTTAAATTTCGACTATTTCTTGCTTATTATCTACATGAAATTCTTTTTGAGTCAATTCATCATTTTCATCTAAAAATATTACTAAGCTATTAAACTCCTACCTTTCACTACATTATCAACACTTGACCGAGACTAAATTGCCTGTCACAATTGTCAACCAAATATCAAAAATCACAAAATATGTAAATTGTAGATATATTTTTTCTGTCTCATAAAAAAAATTTCACTACAAACTTGTCAGACAATTCATGACAATTCTTGGACTAATTCGTGACAATCCATTGTCATGACAAGTTTTTTATGAACCGAAGACTTGACAATTGTCGCATATATTCTGACAGTTATACAAAATTGTAAAGTTGTTTTTGGGACAGAATTTTGACAATTGTCAAGTTGTAAATTTACCAATTGTCGCAATTGTAAATTTTTATGAAACAGGGCCCTGGTAATCTATTTGGTGGCCTTCGGTATTCAGTTATCGATTGCAGCTTGTGGTGTGTTCATGCTATGGGTGCATGCGGTCGGATGGGTAAGTATTTTCTACTTTACAGGTGCGTAACCCGGTGGAGATATTAATGTAGAAAATATATGGGGCGGGTATTTAGGTTTTTGTTATGGGAGTTGGTGTTATAGGGAATGGTTGTAAAGATTGGGACAGGTGCGTAGGTAGAGGGGGGGGGGCCAAATTGTAATGCTTCATTACAAAATTTGGTTTTAAGCCTTTCATTTAAGTCACTAACTATTCATGAACAAAAAAAACCAGACCATGCATCTGCGCGCCAGTTCAAATGACTGGAATATCTGCACGGAAAGAATTCTTGGATCATAACACGAAAAATGAGCTGCAAATTACGAAAAATGAATCCCGATTTATACCTTGGCTCCGGATTTCGTAAATTACGACTATTTGTTTGCAATTTGCAAAACTGAGCAAAATGAAGATATTGATACTCAAAAATCGTAAATCAACCCTCTTTAAGTATCAATTATGCTATCGAGAGAAAACAAAAATTGCGAACAACAAATCGCAATTTGATCCAAATATTCCTCAATTGCACAATTTGTAAATTTGCAAAAGAGGATTTGTGATCACCACTTTTATTTCGTGATATTGCAACTTGGAAAGATCAATCCTGCTCTACCCTTCATTTTGCAGGTATACACATTTAATTTAATTTATTTGAAATAAATATTTTACGCTTACTCTACTTGGATTTGAGCTCGCAACCCTCCATTTGCGGAGCGAGCATGCAACCACCAAGCCAATTTGCATTACAGATCGTTGATGTCACACATTGATGATTAGATACCTGCCATGTCTTGGTGCTTTATTTCTTCGAGAAGTAAATTGCGAGAAGAAAGTCGTGATTTAGGAATTTTTTGTTGGTGATTTGCAACCATTCTCATGGAGTTGCAAATTACGACAAAAAAAACGTAGTTCAGTGATTGTGCAATGTTAATTACTAAATATTGATCGCAAATCAATATTTTGAAATGCTGTTTGTGAAATTATGCTTTTGGAGAGTAAATTACGCCAAAACAGTTGTATTTTGCTATGAAAAGTACAAACTTGAATGATGGATTTTAATTGCAAAACACGAAGAAACAAATTTTGTAAATTGCTACGTTTTGACTGTTAAATTACTAGTTTTTGTATTAATTTGGGATTAAAATGTCTTGATTTACGAATTAAACATGATTTGTAAATTGCAACTGCAAATTTTTCATTTGGTGATTTTTCAATTCTTTCCGTGTGGGGTTTATTAAATTGCCTTATGTTTTGCATACTGGCTGATTCGCGTAAAACCGTCCAACAAATGGAGAGCATGTAAGTTGGAGGTAGAGAGAAAAGCAATCCATTCTTAGTTCGTATGACAAATGGAACATTCACTCCAAGTTTCATTAACATACCTTTATTTTCAAAGGGTTTTCGGTAATATTTTACCTGTTGTACCTGAAAAAAAACCATCATTACATAAAAAGGACTATTTCTTTTGTTTGGGTGGTTGTATCATTTTGAATTCAGTTTCATTAGATTCAGCGTTAAAAACTACCCTTAAAGCATGTATCGTATGGTTAGGTTGTACCAAAATAAAATATTTTAGTTTGATAGACCTCCAAGTTCTCACCATCTGCACCTCTTCAAATGCATCTACGCAAAAAGCCAATGCGGGGATTTTGGGGGACTTTGGATATGTTATTGAGGTTGCAATTCTGCGTCGATTCCAATTTTAATATTTCATGAATTAATTTGTTCAAGGTTCCCCATACGATTTGTGCTATTTTTCCTCGTCTATAAGCTAAAAATGATTTTAAAGCTGAATATATTTCAAATTATATTTTTTTATAGAGATAAATGAGGTTTATACAAAATAATTATTTCTTGGTTGCCCTTAGTGCAAATTAAACAGGTTTACAAATATCGGTTAACTTTTGGACACAAAAAAGTGTTTCTTGGCATACTTTGGGCGCTTAACTCAAATCCATTTTATTTTCCATCATACCCGTTAGAAAATGAAAAATAAATACATAGTTTCGGCATTTTTAAGGTTCTGTATTAAAGTGAGGTAATTGTTTTCGACAAATTTTGCAACGATTCCCGATAAAAGGTGCATCTTCTTCTTTAATATCCAATCTAAATCTTTCTAATATCTTATAATTTCTTTGAAATGGAAATCCTTAGTTTAATTTTAGTTTTCATATTTTGTTTCTACTATTTTTGATGATGCCAGGTAATTTTGTTTCCATAAGGTTTGCAACGATAACATTATCTTTTTCTTCGAAATTCAACTTAAATCTATCCAATTACCTACCATTTTAGCTTCGCAGAAATCTTTTGTCAAAAAATATATATTTATTATATTATACGTATTTTTAAATAATGTAGGGTCAAATGACGACTAGGAACTAACTAAGGATTTACTGGAAGGTAAGAGAGATATCCGAGAGATTTAAACTGAAATTTCAAAAAAAGACTATTTTCTATTTTCTAGAAACGTTGCTAATAAAATAATCTCGCATTACTTTATAACCTTCAGAAAAGCGGAATACGTTGTCTTCTTTTCATTTCTTATGGCGTTATAAAAAAAACCGAGCCACAGCAGAACACGGATATCGGATTTGAATACAGCACTAAATATTTGCCTTTAGAATGATTTTAATTTTTAACTTCTCCGTGTCAAAATCCATTTTGAATATAGCACTAAATATTTGCCTTTAGAATGATTTTAATTTTTAACTTCTCCGTGTCAAAAACCGTGTTAAAATTCGTTATTCGTCCAATTTTGATTTGTTTCATAACGCACTGACATTCCTTGTTTGTCTTTTTTATATGTTCATTGTACACAATATAGGTACATAGTACATACTACATATATATTTCGACAAATTGTAGTGAAAAGTGAAAGCAGTCTCAATCTCTTCTCAATTTTATTAATAACCGCTTTTCCGAAATTTCGACTTGAACAATTATTGCAACCCAAATAGAAAGCACTGCAAGACCAATTGTGACTTCATTAATTATTGCAATTAATATATAATATGTTTCAATATAATACTTTAAACATCAACAAAAAACAAAAAGCACCTAATACAAATGGCGTGTAACACCGAACACCATCACTGAAGCCATACAAGGAATCATTTACCTACTCGTAGCCTTAAAAAGCATCTCCGATTGTTTCAACTTTTACATTAAAATTCTCAGTTTACACCCAAAGGAACCCCAAAGCTAAAACAGACAAAGAAGAAATAACAAGGAGATAAATGTTTCAAACAATGGCCTACTTAGCGTTGAGAGCTGAGACTCAAAGACTCATTATGATCAACCAGATGCCTGGATGACTGGTTAAGTTTGGAGAATCTTCCATCAAGCACATAACCACGTCGGAGTAAATGTAGTGCCAAAGTAAAGGTACTTAAGCACAACAATGCAACGAGCACATCAACATTTCATCATCTTCATCCTGAATAGGAGTGTAATTATTATTATTGTTATCCTTGGAAGATATGGCCGAGCACGATTCTTTTGTGGGCTGTATCTGGTTAGTACTCCTACTGGTACACCAAAACATTGAGTGATGATGATGTAGAGAAGGTATACTAAAAATATCATTACAGTCGAATTCCTCAAGCTTTCTCTGTAACTCTGTGCTATGGAGTGACTGAATTAGTGATGTTCTGGCAGCGGCATGCACATCTCTTCGTGACAATAGTGTTTAAGAGCACATGCATGTACATATGTCCGCTAATTTTGTTGCATGAAAATGGGAGTAAGAGAGTTATTTCAGACGTGACGAGACATGTGTTTTCTTTTCGCTATTTGCTGTTTTAAAGTCTAGGAAAAATGTTTCTTAAAATTTTAACTTGTTTTACTATTTTACATATATTTTTTTAGGTCAGGCGAATTGCAACCTATTGTTTTCATTGCAAATTCAAAATTTAATGCAAGCTCTTATTGTTGATTTTTTCTTAAAACTATATTCGTGATCATTCTTAAAGTTCGGCGGAAAAAAAAAAATTAATACATTAATTTTTATTATTAAAAATAGCTGGGTCGAGTACCCACGACTATTAGTAGTGTACATAATTTTCACGACTGCAGTTAAGGGTTAATTAATAAGACAAATACTTATAAAATAGACTTACAAAATAAGACCTTGTATAATATATTGGATTTATTCTTTTTCTCGCAAGAGAAGTAATAGGTTGTAGCCTTCTTGGTGCTTCCCTAGAAAATCTGTCTAGCACACTTTTTTCAAATACATAATGTTCTTGCGGCTTGAGTGATCTGATCTTTATGTGAAGAAAGTATACAGATGCCACTGAGTCGATCATTGCTCGCTCATTGCAGGGACAGGATTCAAACACATTCCTTTCTATTATGAAAAAAATACAAGTAGGTAGCTAAACATATTATTATGAAAATGTTGATATTAGCCGCGTTTTACTATCGCTCATAACCCATATGGTTCACCTCGTGAAAATAAAACGATGTGGGTTAGTGCAAAAGCAGTGCTGTATATCAGTCTCTTATTTTCTTATGTTTATTTGTTTTTCATGTAAGCACTTGTCTCTTTTCCTATCTATTCCTAATACTGCTGACAAATCGCTGACATCCATTCACAATGGTAAATAGCCCTCTGCCGGTCAGAGTGAAAACCTCTATCTGGGTTATTGAAATTAACCTCGATAGAAACCTAGATCCCATGTTGTTTTTGTAACGCATGTTAAAAGATAACCTCAACCCAGACCCAGAGATAATAAAACGCAGCTATTAGCCGCGTTTTACTATCGCTCATTCATAACCCATATGGTTCACCTCGTGAAAATAAAACTATGTGGGTTAGCGCAAAAGCAGTGCTTTATATAAGTCTCTTTTTTTCTTATGTTTATTTGATTTTCATGTAAGCACTTGTCTCTTTTCCTCTCTATTCCTAATACTGCTGACAAATCGCTGACATCCATTCACAATGGTAAATAGCCCTCTGCCGGTCAGAGTGAAAACCTCTATCTGGGTTATTGAAATTAACATCGATAAAAACCTAGATCCCATGTTGTTTTTGTAATGAATGTTAAAAGATATCCTAGACCCAGACTCAGAGATAATAAAACGCAGCTATTGCCGTTTTGGCACGCGACACGCGTTTGTTGTTTTGTTAAGGATATCTGTTTATCGAGTAGAAGGAAATATAAAAGAGAACAAACTTTATACGGAAGATTACTTCTTTATGTTTTCTGAAACATGTGCATTGTGCATGTGCTAAGGTAGGTAAACATTACCCAGGTCAACTTTTGCTAATAATTTTATGAGAGGCAGAAAAACATTTTTTTGTTGGATATCCGATTATTGAGTGACAAAATTTGAATTGCATTAGTGGTACCTAGGTAGGTTCTATATCCTTTTCTTATTCTAAAAATTGAACCAGATCGTAGTCCTGGATATTAAAATAAAATTAATGTACAGAAGAAAAGTAAAGGCTTGACATTCTAGGGAGGGTGCAAATGCCCCCTCTGCACCCCCCTGCGGGCACCCATGCTGCAAAATCGATTTTTGGGACTTGTAATTCATTTTTTTTTCGTGGTTTCCCCAGGGCAAGATATCACGTTTTCTTTGAGCCAAGACAGTACTTCTTTTATCGCTAGAAGTTCCGCCTGGAATACGCTACAGTGATTAGGAAGACGGAATGAGAGACTTAAATTTAGTCTTTCAGAGTACACTCCCCCACCAGCCCCATCTTTGGTCTTCGATCCGTCAGTGTAGAAGTGAATTGATTGATCTTCTAAGAATTCCACATCCTCCCAGGTGGATCTGGAAGGTATGGTCACTTCAAAATTTTTATCGAAATTCAATAGTGGGATTGTGTAGTCAGTGTTACTAGGAAGTGTTCCGAATGAATTCAGAATAGCGGAGTGACCAATCTCATTATTGATCCACTGTGAAGAGGCTTTGAGGCAAATGGCTGTGCTCGCAGCCGTTTGTTTGCTGAAAATATCGAGAGGTGTCAGATGGAGAAGAGTGTCTAATGCAGCGGAAGGAGTCGACCGAAGTGCTCCAGTAGTACATAGACATGCTGTTCTTTGGACTTTGCTTAGTTTGTCACGATGTGTCGCTTTATCCAAGGCAGTCCACCATACTGCCACGCCGTAAGTTAGAATCGGTCTAATTACCGAAATGTATAGCCAGTGAGTGATTCGAGGTTGGAGGCCCCATTTACTACCTACGGCTTTTTTGCAGGAGAAAAGTGCCACTGTGGCTTTTTTCACTCTTTCTTGTATGTTAGGTTTCCAACTTAACTTCTTATATAAGATGAGACCCAAGTATTTAGCTTTGTTTGAGAATTTTAGTGGAACACCATTAATAATAGGGGGGTCTGTTTGCGGAATTTTGTATTTCCTGGAGAAGAGGACAAGATCTGTTTTATGGGGGTTAACTCCAAGTCCGCATCGATCTGCCCATCGTGTTAGCTTGTTTAGAGCGTTTTGTAGAAGATCTCTTAAAATGTTAGGATGTTTTCCTGATACTGCTATAGCAACGTCATCCGCATAGGCAATCACTCTGTAGCTCTCTGCCTCTAAGGTATTCAGCAGTTCATTAACTACCAAATTCCAAAGAAGGGGAGAAAGCACCCCGCCTTGCGGTGTACCTCTACTGACAGATCTTCTTGCCGAAAAGCCGCCCAGTTTTGAATTGATAACCCTGCTTGTAAGCATCTGATTAATCAGTTCACCAAGCGACCCATTCACATTCAGAGAAACCAGTGCAGATGTGATTGCAGATGTATCAACGTTATTAAAAGCACCTTCTATATCTAGGAAGGCAACCATTGTATATTCTTTATAATGGAGGGAATATTCGATGGTACGATCTAGTGTGTGGAAAGCTGTCTCCACTGACTTCCCTTTGCAATAGGCATGTTGAGCTGTAGACAATAGTCTCGTATCAATGCTTGACCTTAGTTCGATATCAATCAGTCGTTTAAAAGTTTTTAGAAGGAAAGATGATAGGCTAATAGGTCGTAAATCTTTAGGGTTTACGTGGGAACATTTACCGGCTTTGGGTATAAACACAACTTTGACTTCTCTCAATAGAAGCGGAATATGGACCAGATTTAAGCAACCATTGAAGATGACTTCCAGAATCGGCAGAATTACTTCTAAATTCATCTGTAGTTCAGCCGGAATGATGCCATCTGGCCCCGCCGACTTGTATGGTTTGAAGCTATTGAGTGCCCATTGTAATTTTTCCCTTGTAATCAGACCTTGTGGAAATGTTAGTTTTTCGCTTGTCCTGTAAAGGGCAGTGCTATTAACAGTCTGTGAGCTGCCTGGAAAATGAGTATCCAGTTGCAAATTGAGCGATTCTTCGCAAGAGTTGGTCCAGGAGCCATCAGCATTTTGAAGGCAGCTAGGCATAACTGGATTTGTGGAGAGGATTTTTCTTAATCTTGATGCTTCTGAGGCTTCTTCTATATTGCCACAGAATGTCCTCCAAGAAGATCGTTTGGTTTTCCTCAATTCTTTTTTATATAATTTTAGTGATTCTTTATAGGAATCCCAATCGAACATTACTCTAGTACTTTTAGCTCGATTGAAAAGTTTCCTACAGTTTTTTCTGAGCGGTTCGAGCCCCGAAGTCCACCAATGTGGCTTCCTTTTACCCCTTATTAGAATAAGAGGACAGGAGGTTTCTAATGATTTGTTTAGGGCTAAAGTAAGATCATTGACTTTGCTGTCAAGATCGTTTTTGTTGGATGGAACACTTAAAATGTCAGGTTTAATAAGTCTCTTAAGTGTTTCTCTGTACTTAGGCCAGTCTGTTTTCCTATGATTACGAAAAGTTAACTGGCCAGGAGGTTCATCGTTCAAGCTGAATTGAATGTATCTATGATCAGAGAACGAGTGATCACTAGAAACTTTCCAGTTTAAAATCATCTGATAGATGTTGTCGGAGACAAGAGTTAAGTCTAAAACTTCTTGTCTGTTTCTGGTAACGAAAGTTGGTTCATTGCCTACGTTACTTAGTATTTAGGATAAAATCGAAAAGAGACTCACCTCTATCGTTAATATCAGTACTACCCCATACTGTGTGATGGGCATTGACATCACTCCCAATAATGAGGCTGATATTTTGCCTTTCTGCTTCGGCGATAAAATTCTCCAGGGTTTTACCTGGGAGAGGGCCAAGGTGGTCATGGCCGAGATATGCCGATGCTATCCAAAGTGTGCCTTTGGTCGTCTCCAGTCTTGCAGCCGTAATATCTCGATCGCTGAAATTAGGTAGTAAATATACATTAATGCTACTTTTTACTAGTATGCAGGATCTAGGTTCACCTTTACCGGACGCATACAGTAGGTAGTATCCAGGAGTCCTGAGTCCCTTTACGATGGATTTCACAATCCAAGGTTCTTGGATCAGGACGATATCCTCTCCGTTGCTGGATATTCGGAGAAGAAGTGAGGCTGACGCCTTGATGGAGTGTTGGAGGTTAATCTGAACTAACTGCAGCATTTTGGCTACAATTAGGCAGATCAGCCTCCACCACGGTATTATCAGGTTCTTCCAAGTCAGAGGACGAACTTAAAAGCTCGTCCTCACTTAAAAGAACACTGTTTAAATAGTCTTCAGTTTCCATGTCGGAAAGGCTGTCGACGTTAGGAGAGGACTCCACTGGAGCCGAAGATGCCCTGGATGCATCATCTTCCAAACACGGGAAGGTGATGGACACACCAGGGTCCCCGACCACAGCTTCGTCTTCTTGGGGGTGTGGAGGAGCGCAAGCTGCATCAACCTCATCTTTTTTATAGACCCTAAGGTTCATTGTCTCAAACCCGAACCTAATCACACCTTTAGTCTGCGCCAGAGGAACAAGGGATTCTTTATTAATCACAATGATTGCGCTTCTGTAAAGGCCTTTTTGTTCCTCCAGTTTCGCGACTTTCCAGTTGTGAGTGGGAAGGGATGGATTCGAAAGCTGGATTATCTGGAGTATTTCATCCATACAGGAGGGTTCAGCCGGGATCCAGGTACGTGCTCTTGGCCTGCAAGGGATGTCCTCCTTAGCAATTACCTCAAGCTTCGCACCTGGCCAGACTTCTCCTATCCTGCTGATAGCCAGCTTATAGAGATCGCACGATCTCTGATCATCGCAGGCGATGAGCTTGACATGGCCCTGGTGCCAACCGCCATCACTAGTGATTGGAGGTGGTCCCGGGTTGTCCCTCATAAGACTTAAGAAGCCAGCCGAGAGCTTCAATTTCACCATCTGCCAATGATCAGAAGATATCGTACCATCTATATCGCTTCTATCAATAACCGCAACTACGATTTTATCTTTTAGAATATCTCTAAAAGATTTGATTGGGGGTTTGAGGGGAGTGCTGGTGTTTTGCACTTTTGTCCTTTTAGCGTAAGGCATGGTACCTTCAATAGACCGTTGTCGCTTTGACGTGGAGTCGCCGCTGGTCTGGTGTTTAGCTAAGAAGCTCTTAGCCCACCTAACTTTTGCTTCATGCTTTGAGTCACCTCCAACCTTCGGTCTCGCACCAAAGATTTTCAGGATCCTCTCAGCATTCCGCTTATCCTTGTAAAAGGACCCACCAGGTGTAAGCTTACGCCTACCCCCACTGGGACCCGTGTGAGCTACACTCACGTTAGAGGTGGAAGGGCCATGCTTCACGATCCTTCCACCACTAAAGTGAGGGTGCGAAGTTTGGGGAGGGCCATGCTTCACGATCCCTCCACCACTGAAATTGGGTATTTCTACCTTACTCTCACTGTTCTTGTTGCCAGCAACTAGACCATGATTTCTCACGGTTTCGCCACCAACAGGCAAGACAGGAGGTACAGCAGACGACTTTACAGTCGCACTGCCGGCCGAACTTGAAGAAGTCCAAACTTCTGTCATTTTTTTTATATGAACTTTGACAGAATTTTGGACTAAAATGCGCAGAAATGCACAGAAATTAAAACTAAAGGAACAGACCTATTGATGCAGAATTTTCCCTATTGGGCTTTTCCAAAAACTATTTTTGTCTTTTGTCTTTCTAATTTTGGCATTTCACAAAAAAAAGAAGACGAAAAATTCACAGCTGCATCTCAACAGGCCAAAAAAAAAAATAATTTAAGTATTGTCTGCGTTCTTTGATAAAAATAAAGGATTTTAATAGTAATAAATAGTAAAATAAACATAATAGAACCATAATTCGGAAAGAACCGTGTTCAACAACCAACTGAACTTGAGCCCAGCTAAGATTTTTGTCATTGAAGGTCAATTTCGAGTTGACAACTCATTTCTCGGCAGTTATTTTGTCCCCAACTACAAAAACTTATCAACTGGACACACTATCGATGTTTTCTCCAAACTATCGATAGTCCCGATAGTTCAAAACAATCGATTAATCGATTAAACTATCGATGTTTTACTAACACTACTTTGCGGCAACCACAGGCTCCTCCACATCCGTTTTGCAGGCACAGGAGAATAATTTCATTAATCACGGATGTGGTCTTTGGTTGTGGGAACTGAAACCTAACCTATGCAAGGCATCCTTTTTCCAAGAAAGATACAAACATAGGTGCCTCTGCCTATATAAGAAATTAATTCCGTGTTTTTTTTTTTTATTTTAGGTACCTATGCATAGTAGCTTTGTTGTTGTAAAGTTGTTTAACATAATCAGCTTTATCGCAAATAAATTTTCCGTCCGATTTTTTCCCCCGTGTGATACTCCCCAATCGTTAACAGTTTTTGAAAAAAAAAAATCTTATGAAAAAATAGGTATCGCCAATTTTTTTTCCGAAGGAAAATTAGTGATTTTTCCCAGGAAAAAATCACTTTAGTTTAGATAGAGGATTTTGAAAATATAACACGAAAGTTTTACTTTTGTCTTTTTTATTCCAGATTTGTCTGTTGGTTTTAATATTTTTTATCTTCCATGTTCAAAATGATACAGATCTCTCTGTCTAAAATCAATTTAACTTCTGCCAAGACTTTTCTGAAGCTGGATTGAGCCACTTTTTAGATAGAAGGTATGCCAAATGCTTTTATGCATGGTACTGAATTAATTTAAATATCGAGTAAATATGTGAAAGCTGGGGGTCATTCCGTGATTTTAAAAATGATAATCGTCAAAACGATTATCTAGCGTGATCGTCAATGATTTGCTTCACTGAACGTCTATCGTCTTATTGCAGTTTTCCAAAATGGCCGACAAATAGTAGACAAATAGTTCCATAAAAACTAAACCACAGAACCGATTTTAATGAAATGATTAGACATGATGAAGAACAAGATGAGAAGCCAACATCATTAATATCCGCCCATTGCAACGACCCCCTTTTTTGAAAAAAGTAATATATGTATTCGTCAAAATGAATACAAATTCGGATGTTACTTTAGTGAACCTTATTAAAATTTTTTTGTTTGGAATATAAGCTGATAAAAGTTCCTACCACGCCTATTTTGTGGGTGTTTATTATTTTTTGGCTTATATTGAGTTAGTTTTAGTTAGATAAAATCTGAACCACTTCGCCCAGTGTAATGAAATCACTCTTCCTCATTAGCTGCTAAAAACCGAAGGATACGATATCAATCTAGATGCTTTTTGATTGATTTACTAATAGTGGGGTCGCTTAGCGTCAAATTTCGAGATGATGTGTTTTTGCCGGACAAAAGCACCAAATTTTTTTAGGTACTACTTAGGTCCATAGCTTGAGATTTAGGGTAGGACCCATCTCGGAGGTCAGCCATCTTGGATTTTATAGCCGCCATTTTGAAATTTTGGTTTATTATTAATATCTCGGCTTCTAAATCACTTAGGACCCCAAACTTACTTGGTGTCTAGGTATACATTTTAGGGGTCAGGGAATACAACCACATAATTTTCAAATGTTAAAGTTTGCAAATATATGGAGGGTGCATCGGGGTCATGACCCCATTGCACCAAGCCAATCAAATATAACATATTAAGGGTCAGATAACACAAGTTTAAAATGTATCTGCTTAAACTTATTCAAGGAGGGGACTGGGGTTCATGCCACCCCCCCCCCCCCCACTCGGAGCCCAAGAAAAAGTATTAATAATAAAGTAAAAAGTATTAATAATAATATTAATAATCTTCATTTGGCACAAAAAGGTAGAAAAGAAAGAATCCTATTGTTAATTTCTTGGAATGCTTGCATAGGTAAGTTCTTAAGCTGCATACGAATTATTTTTTGGGATAAGAACTACAAAAAACAATTCTGATACACAATTCCCCCAGAAATAAACGCACAGAAGCGCAAAAACTGACGCGACGTACGGCTAGCCGAAGTCATTTCATAACCGTAAATGTTACCTTTTATGAGACCATGTTAATATTATTCGCGAAGACTGTATGTTTTGTCGTATCGAGTTTTTCTGAAAGGAAAATGAATAAGTTAAATGCAGATTTTCGTCATCTTGAACTCTATTTAACATGAAAACAGAAATAGAAAAAATCTTAAAATATCATATAAATTTTAAAAATTTATTTCTCTGTCAGCTGTTTTAAGCAATATGTTTTGGTTAGTTGTCTTAATACGACCATTTACACAAGATTTTTTTAAGTCCCCTATTACACGATGATTCTTTGCGTCGGACTTTTTTCGAACATAATGAAGAATGGCTGAAGTAGGTGTATGGTTCGTACTGTTGACACGGATGTAGTGGTAGCTGGTGGTCCTCATTGGCAAGTTCTATCACCTGATGACCTTGTGTACAGATTTGAATATTTCTGTTGCCTTTGGTACGGGCAGATCATTTAATTATATAAACATCAATGCTACATATTTACGAGAAACTGGACGTAGAAAAATCCTTGGCCTCCCCGTATTTCACAGTCTTACGGGTTGCGATACAACATCTCTATTTTTCGAACGAGGCAAGAAATCTGCGTTATACCTTAACATGTATAGCATTACATCCTTACACAGAGCTTGATGGTGATAGTGAACATTTTAAAAGGCCAGACCGCTTCACGGTAATATTAGGTTTGTTCGCTGTTCCCTGCCCCAGGGCGCACTGGGGAATGTCATTCAAATGTCAAAAAACTGGGGGCTGCCCGGGTTTTAATTTCACATCGAACACCTCAGTGCTACTTTTGTATGATAAAAATGTTAAGGTGCTTGGATACTATTTTGTGCAGCTTCAAAATCTTTGTGCAAGCACTAGATATCCACATATTTTCCTTAGCATTGTATTTATTAGTATATAAATTAATTAAAAGTAACAAAATAGTATACAAAATATTTCACATTTATTATTTATATCGTCATAAAAATTCGCAAGTTAATCCTTTTCCTTTGACATTCAACTTTTACAAACAGCTGATTTCAATTTCGCAGCTCTGATTTCTTTCCCTTAGAAAAAACCTGGGGTGCGTAAGAGCTAGTTCAGTGCTCGCCCCGAACACACATCGAACACAGTGCAAATAAACTGGGGTGAAAAAAGTGTCACATAAAACACATAAGAGCGAGTTCAGGGCGACCCAGTGCGCCCCAGTGCTGACATCGAACAAACCTATTATATGATAAATACAGTAATTCGGACAGTGTGAATGATGTCAGGAAGGAGCTGTTTTGTCAGAACACTAAAACAATGGAGAAACTTTAACCAACAAAAGATGCACTACTTCAACACTCAAAGCGGGCTGTATATCAGGCAAGAGTATGGTGTACCAGTGAACACATTTAATAGTGCGCTCCTAGTCCGGAAGGCTGGGGCTGGACACAGAAAGAAGAACGTGGATTATGAGTTCCTGTATAGAACACATTACCTATAGCTTCAAAGGCATGTACTGAATTGGTGAAATGTAATTGTAATAGTCACAAAGGATACACTGGTAGATATGCTTGCAAGGCTGCTCGTTGGAATTGTACTGATCTTTTTAAATGTCAATGCTTGAATACGACATAAGCAATCCATATAGATAAATGCAATTCAACATCTTTCATATGTGATTTCTCTCATATTTAAATTTTATATATTAATATGTACATTAGGGGTGTCGGAATTTTTTTTTTTTTTTTATATTCAAAATGGGTATGGTGGATCTTGTTAAGGATTTAGAGACAAGTAATTTTTATTCTGGGACATTTTCCAAAACTGAATTTTCAGACCCCGCGGCCGTTTTGAGTTAAAAATACCACAATTTGAAAAAAGGGTCTGAAAAACCATTTAAATTTGCGTCAATATGCGGTCACAGTTACTTATACTAATTTTTTTTCGATGCTTTGACATGCTAACAAGAAAATGGCATCAAAAATTGCTTCTTAAAATGTCATGAAATAATTTTTTACCAAAATATTGCTGAAAAACCCCAAAAAATCGATCGATTTTCAAGAAATTTTCGATTAGTTTTTCTAAATAAACTGCTCAAACCAATTGAAACTTACCTTTTTTACATTATACAGCATACCTTAATTGATATTCAGCAAAAAAAAATATGTATATAAAAAATAACAGACGAAAAATAAGCTCAACAAAGCGATTACTTTGTTTCATTTTTTATTCAAATTTTATCAAACTGAAACTTGTTTACTGCTACATGGATTGAAATTGAAATTGCACTTATCAACTAATTTCGGCATGTGTTTTCGTGATTGCAGCTTGTTCATAATCAATCCATCTCTTCTCTCTTCACCGCACACAGACCCAGATGCTTCAGTTACAGCTTTCACGCATCTTTCCACAGATTGTGTATGGCAAGGTATTTCCATTATGTTAAAGCCTAATTCGTGATGACATAACTTTTTTTGAGCAAAGATTTTTGCATCATTTGCTCTAAAATCAAAGTTTCGCAGAACGGGTGGAACAGATACTTGTTGGTTTTCCCAATCAACGAGTTCGGTGTAATTATTTGCATGGAAATTCAGGGTTGGAATTCTGAATTGGCGTACCTGAGTAGTATCATTGTTTTTATTGCGAACGAACAAAATTTTCTTCCAACCACGGTATCTTATTTTTTCATCATCATCGTTTAAAACAGAGAGTAGAACATTTTCTGGATGAGCGAAAAACGCATTTCCTGAGACTGTTTCCTGAACAGTTGTAACGTATTTTCTTTCAAGAAAGCGCGATGCCACAACAATATTTGTAAGATGAATTGCACCAAAAACGCAAGATGATTGGTACTTGATTTGGAAATGAGTTGGCGCGTAGACCCACAAGACGTAATGAACAAGCATTTGGAGCAGCTCTGATGGATGATGCGTTGACAAATACAATCGACACAGTCTATTCGCAGTTGTGAGCCATCGTGCATGGCCTATTTTACCTGGAGAAGCGCTCGCAAAGTTCTTGTCGCATACACCAGTAGAAATTACCATACAGATTTTGAACAAGTACTGCTGGTCACTGCTCAATGAAGTTGAGAGTTCTTGTAAATTTTTAACGGTGCAGCGAAACTCGATTCGTTTAAATGCAATGATTGGCAGCTGTTCACAACCATCGAGTTTTCTTCCAATTGCTCCATCATACGTGTTGGGTCCAGTTGCTCTTCCGTCATGTTTTTTAATCAAGTTTTTCAATGGCAACTCGTTCAGATGTAGCAAACAGATTATCCATTGCAAAGGCCTGTTCAATTTTCTTTCTATGTAGAAAATATTACCACCTCTCCATCCTGTATTATGAGCACAGCCATCGGCGCCAGCTATTATCCAATCTTCTGTAGAAATGGATTTTTTCCTTAAATATTCGAATATTTCTTCCGTTGTACCTAAGCTATCCGCCCTGTCGCGATCAACAGTTACATGTCCGATGTAGATCGATCCTGGCATTTGCAACAGCGAAATGTGTTCCTCCCTTTTTGTAACAATTCTCTTGTTTTCATACACTTTGGTGGAATCTTTCCGACCATCGAAATATAGTCCGAACAATGGCGACCTGTTTTCTTTTTGTGTTTGGAGAGATTTTGCACGAGCAATCATCCGACTATTTAAAACTTTTGCTCGCCCCAGTAATTGGCTTTTATTATTATTGTCCACAACTTTATAGTCCATCAAAATAGCATTTCCAATTGCTGCAACTTGTGTGCTCGATAGTCTTAGTCTATCAGCAACCTGTGCCGTACAATTTAGTTGTACAGTATTATTTTGTATAACTGAATCCTCATCATAATCAAAGTGTTCAAAAGATACGTTTTCATATGGAAAGCTCTCATCTAAGCTGATTACACGTACACGGCCACTGCGTAATCGGCGGGTATTTAAACTGTCTGTATCCTCAATATCCACACTATCCTCAGTATTCTCAATTTCCACTTGAATCGAAGGAACTTCAAATGTATCACTTGAATCGAAGGAGCTTTCAACAACATTTGAGGGTAGTGTTAACTTGGGCATTGCCTTTTTGCGTTGGTTACGTTGATCCAAAATAAATTGCTGACGACTTACCGGTATTTTTTTTTCTTGTGGACAATTACACTTTTCAAACGTGTTGCATTTACAAGCCGAAATGTCAAAAAGTCTCTGAGCCGATGCCTAAAATAATTTCAAATAATTTGTGCAATTTGGATAAATATTTGTTATTATTTACCTTGAATATTTTCACTTTGCTTTGGTAATTCAGTCGGGATGTATTGCCATGAGCGATTTGTAAATATTTTTTATAATATCGTTTAACTTTATCTTCGATTGTTTTTAAGGTGGCAGTGGGAAGCGATGATTTTTTCCACAACATAACTAGCTCTTTGACAACATTTTTAATAGAAATTTTGCTGTTAGTACTAAGATTTTCAAAATTTACGGCTTGAATTATGTGCTCGTACGTTGGGAGAACATTTCTACGAAATTTTTTAGGACAAAATTTGAATTTTGAAATCAATTTCTGCTGTCTTGCCATGTTGCTAACTGAGTTTGTGAAAATTCAAATGGGATCAAATCACAATCGATCCGCAAGCTTCAAGCCGTAAGCGTGCAAAATGGCAAATTATCTGTTTCATATATTCTCATTAACTTGTTCACTGTGAATTGTTTATGTCATTTGATCTCCATTCATAGAACCATGGGCGTACTCAGAATCTAAAAAGGGGGGGGGGGGGGGGGGGGGAAGGAGGGGTAAAAGAGATGTCCAGTTGATATATTGTGGCAGAAATGAAGAAATGTTTTAAAATTGGTCCTTTCGTATAACTCAGTAAGAAATTTTTTTGATTGCCCAAAACATCAACAATCGCATAAAGTAGTCGCTTTGTTTAACTATTTTTTTCGTCTCTGTTATTTTTTTTTCATTTCTTTTGGCTGAATATCAATGTAGGTGTGCTGTATAATGTAAAAAAGGAAAGTTTCAATTGGTTTGAGCAGTTTATTTAGAAAAACTAATCGAAAATTTCTTGAAAATCGATCGATTTTTTGGGGTTTTTCAGCAATATTTTGGTAAAAAATTATTTCATGACATTTTAAGAAGCAATTTTTGATGCCATTTTCTTGTTAGCATGTCAAAGCATCGAAAAAAAATTAGTATAAGTAACTGTGACCGCATATTGACGCAAATTTAAATGGTTTTTCAGACCCTTTTTTCAAATTGTGGTATTTTTAACTCAAAACGGCCGCGGGGTCTGAAAATTCAGTTTTGGAAAATGTCCCAGAATAAAAATTACTTGTCTCTAAATCCTTAACAAGATCCACCATACCCATTTTTAATATAAAAAAAAAAAAAAAATTCCGACACCCCTAATGTACATATGTATGTGTACATATATATCTTATTTCATTTTCAACCTTATATCTTAGAAGTTAATGTTTTTGTCACTCGATATAATAATTGGATAGTTTGTTTTTTCAGTCGATCTCGATCTGTGCAGGTGTGCATACGTTTTCGGCTTTCACAGTGATTTCAATTTATATATTCGGAGTGTTTAAGTCAAAGTAAACTTTAGCCAAGCTATTTTTCAATAGTGCAATAGCACAGAGCAAGAGGTGGCGGACCAGTCGATCTCGATCTGTGGAAGCGTACACACGTTATTGGCTTTCACAGCGTTATTTAACTAAATTCGGAGTGACTATTCAAAGTTTAAATTATACCAATCTATTTTTAATAGTGCAATAGCACAGAGCGAGAGGTGGCGGACCGTCAACCCAAGGGTCACGGGTTCGAATCCCAGCCGGGCATCAAAATTTTATCTGCTTTTTTACACAACCGAGAGAAGTAGAAAACATTATATATAGGGACATCAAGGAGATGGAAAAGCAGAAAAGTGCGGGGGCACCGAAAGGTGGCCCTGCAACCAGATCCAAAGGTCCAGCGGTACGAGTTGCGGGTACATCGAAAGATGTCACCTCAACGGCATCAGCAACCACATCAGCAACCACATCAACAAAAACGGCGACATCAGCCGATACTCCCGTAAAGAGAAGGAGGAAGATACGATGTGCGCCGAACTTGGTGAAGCGGCACTCAACCGCCACTCCAGCAGAGCTGCCAGCTGGGGAGGGAGGGGCGTCAGCCATAGCAACAGCAGCAGAAAAAATGGATCGGCAACTCAACTCTTCACGCTCCGACGAAGAGATTGAATACATGTCAGAAGGGGGAGAGGGACTGTATACTACAGGAGATAGTAACATCCTCGATCTCTCAACACCAGAGGCGTCCTCAGAAGAAGATGATGAGGCGCAAAACAAAAATGATGAAGAGCAGGCTATCAGCCAGCAGATTGGTGCAATCCAAGGGGAGATGGAACGCCTGAATTCCATACTTACGCCCCTGATAATGAAGCTAAAAGCAAAACAAGAAGCTCGCCGCGAAAAGGAAAAACAAGAGCGCGAACAGAAGAAAGTAGCTCAGGCGCCACAGAAAGGGGCACCCCATCACGGATTGCAGCTAGCAGCACAGCAGCCAAAGCCTAACTCCCAAGAGCAGCAGCAACAAGAACAGCTGCCACAGCAACAAACCAAGCAGCAGCCCAAAGAAAAGCTGCCAGCTAAACAGCCACAGCAGCAGCCAATGCCCAAGGAACAGAGGCTACAAAAAACTCAGCAGCAGAACCAACAGCAGCAGACTCAACAGCAGCAGCAGCAGAAGCAGCAAAAACAACAGGAGCGGAGTACACAGCAGCAGGAAGAACACCAGCAGCAGCCACAGCCACCCCAAAATAAGAAAGAAAAAGTGCCGCCCATCAACACATATAAAATGGACCTACAAGAGACCATAGAACTATGTAAGTCGGCCATAGGCCAAAATTTTTATATTAAAAGATTAAGTAAGGATAGGCATGCTATCCACTGCTCCACAGTGGCGCAGCACAAAATAATAAAAGATGTATTAAAACAATCCACAACTGAGTTCTTCAGTTTTACCCCCAAAGTGGATAAATGTCAAACGGTCCTCTTGAAGGGCATAGATTCCTGCACGGAACCAGAGGTGCTCTATAAGGAGCTCCGTGAAAAAGCGAGCGGCGATCTCGAGTCTATCGGGGTCAAGCCGTTTACCACAGTCAGAGCCAGACGGGAGAAGCGGTCTTTGCCGTTCTTCCTGGTTCAACTTTCGCCCAGCAGCAAACTGGATAGTTTGAGGAGTATCTCCGTCCTCAACTACCAGGTTGTAACTTGGGATAAATTAAAGAGACGCGGTGACATGCTTCAATGCATGCGCTGCCAAAGGTTCGGCCACGCTGCAGCAAACTGCGAAATGCAGTCACGCTGCGTGAAGTGTGGTGAGAACCACATTAAGGGGGAGTGTAAACTCGGTGAGGAAAGGGTCGATGATATGACCCAGCTTAAATGTGCACTTTGCGGGAAGGAGGGGCACCCTGCTAACTATAGGGGTTGCTCAGCTTTTCAGCAAATCCGTACCAACAAAGCGGCTAGGCAAACAGCGGTAGAGATACGCCCATCAACGCGTGCTCCTACAGCAACGCCCGTCAATCCCCAAATTTCCTACGCCCAAATGGCGGCTGGAAGGGGAAAAACGGTACAGCCTGCAGCTAAGGTAGCCCAACCGGCCCTCGTGCCTAAGGCTCCGGACGCTCAGGCCGAAATAAGAAGCATGTTGCTGGCAATTCAAGGCCAGTTGACAGGACTTCAAAAACAGATAAGTGAGCAGGCGGCTAGGGTAGATCATCTCTACTCTGTTTTGCCTAGCCCATCGCATTTTAGAGGTTAAAGGCGCGCTGTCGGAGAGGCCTCTTAGGATCCTTGCTGTGAATCTAAATTCACTGATTAGGACCGAACGCAGAGCTTATCTATTCCAATTGTTGAAAGACCAAAGTCCAGATGTGTTTATGGCCAGCGAAACTAAGCTGAACCAGAAACATAAGTTGACTAACAACAATTACAATATCGTAGAAGAGATCGACCCAACTCCATTCAAGGGGGGGCGTCGCAATCTTCATACGAAAAGGCATTAATCATAAAGTTATATATAATAGTGATCTGTGCAGATTTCGGCTGTTAGAGGCGTGCATCGTGTGCATTCCTCTCCAACAGGGGAAGCGAATGTATGTGATCGCGGCTTATGCACCGGAATCACCTCAGCCAACTGATTTTATGACAGAGCTTGAAAAACTTTTCGAATGTCTACGCTTGAGCTTGGAAGAAAATTACTTTCTCATGGCCGGTGATTTGAATGCCAAACACCTAGATTGGGGAAATCAAATTCAGAATCCAAGAGGTATTCATCTTTTTAATTGGATGAGTCGATATAACACTGAATATGGTGTCGACCTGCTGGCTACGGATCGGCCATCGTTTCCAAGAAGCGGTGCCTATGTGGATCTATTGCTAATAGACTCAAGACTGACAATTACTGACACTGTGGGTCAAAGACCAAGAAACTGTTTACGAACGATCGAGTACGACAGTGACCACTGCGGACTCGCCGCCGCCGTAATACAGCTTCCGAACGAGCTCGTGGAGTTGAATGAGTATGTCCCTGTGCATACTTACAATTACAGTAAGGTGCGCTGGCCACGCTTTACCAACGCCTTATCGAGCGAAATCAGTTCGAATAATATATCCCCACCAAATGACAGGAATTTGACAAATAACGAAATAGACCAATATCTTGAACAAATGGACGAGACAATCAAACGGACAATGGACAGAACGATACCAAAGTACAAACAACGGGACGCAACCGACATGTACCGGAATGCGACCATTGACGCATTACACAGACAAAAAAGTGGACTGCTGACAAGACTCAAACGCTTGTACCGACGGTTTACTGACCCACACGATCTGGAGATTAGGACACTGAAGTCTTCGATCAAGAACATCAACCAGCTTATTAAGGAAAATTATCGGTTGTCGATTAATTTGTATTGGGATAACAAAATTCGGGCTGTTAATTCTAGCGACCCGAGTATGTTTCCCCAAATTAACAAGATATTTAGAAGGAATGATCAGAACGACCTTCCGTGTCTTAAGCTCCAGAGAACAACAGATAACAGAGACGTACTTCTGACAGCAGGAATTGATCCAGAGGACGCCGTCTTGGACGATGACCTCTTTATTGTCGAAGATCCGCAGGAGAAAGTGGAGGCTGTGGGGGCTGCTTTCCAGCAAGTGTACAAGGTGAATGCATGCATTCGCCCGAACCATGACCTGGAAAACAGAGCCTTGCTCCACCACTTCTACCTTCGGAATGACATAACGCAATGGCGATCAGAGAACCTCGGTTTCACCGGGTTCAATGAAGATCATTTGGCAAACGCCATAATCGCCGAGCGAAATGGGCCTAGTTCCCTGTTAATTACGAAGGTGGAGCTTCAGCTCATCTTCGATTCATTAAAGAAGAAGAAGTCAGCAGGAGTCGATGGCATATCCAACGTTGTACTTCGACATTTACCGCAAGAAGCAGTAGACATTTATACCACACTGTTTAACAACGCTTTGAATAATGCATATTATCCAGTGCGGTGGAAGACAGCTGTGGTGCATCCTCTCCCGAAAAAGGGAAAGGACAACTCCAATCCGGCGAATCTCCGGTCGATAAGTCTTCTTCCGAGTATCAGCAAGGTATTCGATAAAGTTATCAATAGAGCTCTGTCAAAGTGGGCAGAGGACAATAATATCATACCGGATAATCAGTTCGGTTTTAAGGCGGGACATGACACCATTCATGCCGCGTCTAAACTCGTTTCTGATGTCCAATGGAACAAATCTAAAAAGCAGTGTACGGGTGCCTGTCTGGTTGATTTGGAGAAGGCCTTCGACACCGTATGGCTAGAGGGTCTTTATCTAAAGCTGACCAGACTGGGCATTAGTAAACCACTGTTATATATGCTTTATGATATGCTCAATGGTAGAAAGTTTGTTGTCAAGAGTGGCAATGTGACTTCTGCCACAACCTTTAATATTAAAAATGGTCTTCAGCAGGGAGCAGTCAACTCGCCGATTCTATTCAGCATTTACACCAGCGATCTGATAAGTAGTCTAACTCAGGCAATTGCGTATGCCGACGACCTAATTGCGTACAGAACAGCTCCAAAAGTCGAGGTCATCAGAATTCTTTTGCAGCGTGACTTCGAGAAGATTCAGCGATATTGCGATGACTGGAAGTTGAAAATCAACTTCCAGAAATCAGAAACTATCTTGTTTAGGACTCCGTTGCATGGAGCCACAAGGGATACGAGAAAGAACTGGCGTAAGCTGGTGATCGTAGGGCCAAATGGACAGCCACTGGCGAGTAAAAGTGTAGTAAAGTACCTTGGCATCTGGATGGATCAGTATTTGTATTTCGACAGACATATAAATGCTGCTCTGTCCAGGGCTAGGGGAGCTTTTGCCCTGACGAAACGGTTGTTTTATAGCAGCCGGCTTGACAGCAGGGTGAAGGTGATTTGCTACATGGCCCTCATACGGCCGATGATTGCCTATGGGTGCCCGGTTTGGTTCAACGTTGCCCCATCTCAAATGGAAAAGATTCGGGTGTTTGAGAGGCAGTGTCTTAGGCGCTGCCTTGGATTACACAGAACACCAGAGTCGGAGTACAAACATTACTATTCCAACCTGGTTCTATACAACGGTGCCAACATAAACAGGATAGATAATTTCTTGCTGAAGCTTATTCGAGGTCACATTGCAAGAGCAATGTCCTCGACCAACAGCTTAATTTTTGGGGCTTATTACCCTAAAAACGATTACTACGAGAGTGTGCGTCTAAGCGGCTTTATTCCGCCCGATGCATTCCTCTATTTAGACAGTCGAGGGCTGATCCAGGATAGAGCGGCGGTTCCGCTAATCTACCACGTCGGCCGTAGAACTGTGGATCGGCGGCTCCTTTATGATCGAGACGTCCTCGCACAACACGGAGCGGAGCACCTTCGGTTCAGTAGGACTGTGTCCGATCGGGACCGAAGAGATAGGGTAAAGCAGGAGAACCAGTTCTGGTGGTTGAAACCTGAACACGAAGATTCTTCGGATATTTAAAAGTTGACTGCATTTTTCTATGCCATGGCCGACTTACATAGGTTTAGGTAGTTAGTTTTAAGCAGGGACAGTCAGGGTGGCACCAAAAAAAAAAAAAAAAAAAAAAAAAAACAATAAAACACAAAAAAAACAATAAAATTATAAAACCAATAAAAACACAAAAAAATTATAAAAACCCGAAAATGCTTGCTGTGGCTGTTCTAGTTTGTAAGTAGTCTGTAAGTAGTTTGTAAGTAGCTTTAAGTAGTTTTATAGTAGTTTTAATTAGTTTTAATTAGTTATAATTAGTTTTAATTAGTTTTAATTAGTTTTAATTAGTTTTAATTAGTTTTAATTTAGTTTTATTAAGTTTGTAAGTTTTATATAAAACACAAAAATAAAGTCATAGATACCGAGTTTTTTAAAATTCTTCTCGGTGAAAAATAAAACCGATATGAATTCTAGTTTTAAGATAGTTCGTAGGCCGAAAGGCATTAGCATTAAGTTATTAGTTTAACTTAGAGCGCCCGAATGGGGCCAGTAAGTTAGTTGTAAGATATTGATAAGTAGGCTAGTTTTTATGAATTTTTGTCTAGCTTTAAGATAGTTTTAAGATGAATGAAAAAAAAAAAAAAAAAAAAAAAAAAAAGAGGTGGCGGACCGTCAACCTAAGGGTCACGGGTTCGAATCCCAACCGGGGATAAAAATTTTATCTGCTTTTTTACATAACCGAGAAGTAGAAAACATTATATATAGGGACAACAAGGAGATGGAAAAGCAGAAAAGTGCGGGGGCACCGAAAGGTGGCCCTGCAAATAGATCCAAAGGTCCAGCGGTACCAGTTGCGGGTAACCCGAAAGATGTCACAGCAACGGCATCAGCATCCACGACATCAACAAAAACGGCGACATCAGCCGATACTCCCGCAAAGAGAAGGAGGAAGATAAGATGTGCGCCGAACTTGGTGAAGCGGCACTCAACCGCCACTCCAGCAGAGCTGCCAGCTGGGGGGGAAGGAGCGTCGACTACAGCCATAGCAACAGCTGCAGAAAACATGGATCGGCAACTCAACTCGTCGCACTCCGACGACGAAGAGATTGAGTACATGTCAGAAGGGGGAAAGGGATTGTATACGACAGGAGATAGTAACATCCTCGATCTCTCCACACCAGAGGCGTCGTCGTCAGAAGAAGATGATGAGGTGCAAAAGAAAAATGAAGACGAAGAGCAGGCTATCAGCCAGCAGATCGGTGCAATCCAAGGGGAGATGGAACGCCTGAATTCCATACTTAGACTTACGCCCCTGATAATGAAGCTAAAAGCAAAACAAAAAGCTCGCCGCG